>HG995391.1:6000000-6745000 GCA_905333075.3 Atethmia centrago
GATAACTATGATGAACTTACGGCTTTTATAATGGAAATGGAAAAGAACTGTTTCAAGACTTTAAGGATACCCACAGTAAAAAGACTTACACAAACATCTGCAAGAGTTAAATCAAAAAGTTCTCCAATTTGCAGCACAAACTAAGAGTTAGAAAGAGCTCTAGACAATGGCGTTACTACTAATGTGCAAAGTGGTGCAAATCACCAGGGCCCGCAGAGGTGGTCCACTCAGTGTCCAGGCAGGGAGGTCTGCCAAACTAACAAGGCACTGGTATAGGACCTCAGAGGGTTTTAGAATAATATATTTAGCTACTTTAAGAAGAAAGTGTACCATTATCCAAAAGGCAAACAAAAATGTCGAGCTCGCTCCGCTCACTTCTGCTGGCTAGGTTATTTCCATTCAGAAGAACTTCTGAATAAGTCATCAAAGTAACTCCTAGTTCTCTTTGAATGGTCAAAAGAAAATCAAACCTATCTGGCGGGGAGTGCTAAAATTTCCGAGCTCACTACAATCGCTCTTACCGCCTTGGTTCATAGACAGAAAATTTACAGAATGAAATTTTTCTTGAGCATAAAGTCGACCAAGTAGCTGCTATTTCTCTATGAATGGTCGCTGCACTCGCTCTAGCATCCAACGTTATCTTAATAAATTGACAGTCAAACCCTTGGTCGCACATGGCAACCATGGCAAGAAAGGGGCCGCAAACGGTAGCGGCGGAATATTGTCGAAAAAAACAACTGAAGAGGTTTAAGTACCAAACAGCGTTAAAAAAAATCACTCGGGGGGACCCAATTTCCTCTTTGCACCAGGGTGCAGACGATCTAAAGTTACGCCACTGGCTCTGGAAGGCGTAAATGACCAGTTGTGTTCCTTGCGGTACAAAATCTATGAGCTAGAAAAACAACGAAACAATCTCACTGCACAAATATCGAGTCAAAATGTGCTTTCTTGGAGAAACCTCTTAAAATTATTGTATACACTGGTGTTGTATGCACTGGTGTTATATAACACCAGTATAGCATATGCTATCGTGATAAACACACTATTGTTGCTTATACGGGTGCTGTTGACGGCCATAGTGAGCGTTATTTTCACAGTTCGGTGTACGTTTATCAGCAGTGACACGCGTCCACACCAATCAAAGTCGCACAGTACTATGAAACTGGTTAAGTTATTAGTATAATTAAAGATGCATTACCTTCGTATGTCTTCTTTACGTAACAAAACCAGTGATCCAGCAGAATATCAGCGTCAAGAATATTTGCTTGACACATGCTGAGCTGGAATCCCATTTGAGACGCACACCGCACCTTGTATATTCGATAATTGATTTTAAGTATGTCATACGAGTAGTTTCACTCTATTTCTTTAAGTATGTTTTTCTTTTTTGGATATTGGCACCTTGTTTTTATATAAATACTCCTGTAATTTCTTATCTATTAATTGCGCTATTATGTGTTGGGCTATGTCTTTTGTGTGCACTGAATAAATGTTATATCTATCTATCAAAACCGTAGCTTGGCGCGTAGCAATTCATTAGCATATCGGACACCTCAGGACTTTCACCTTTTCTGAACGATGACGTGGAAAGAGTGATGAAATAGGCTTTTATCCCTCTCTTTCATCTATTTGAAGTAGTCCAAAAGTTTATTTTAACTGTACTTACTTCTTTTGATACAAATATATTTCCTGTTAAAAAACTGGTTTTGTTCTTTGTGTTTATTCCCACTGCATTGGCATCATTATGCCAAGGTCTAGATTTCCGGGGTCACGGGAAGGTACTAAAGGGTTACCGAGGCCCCTGGCAACACAGGCAACAGGAAGGAATACGGGTGGGTTTTAGTCAGTAAGAGTCTGACACACCCTTGAAAGTTATTTGATGATTTCCCCCCCCCCCCCCCCCAAATGTCTAGATTTGAAATCAATTGGCAGTGGGCTGACCTCGTTTGTCGAATGACCAATGGCAACGAGTTCTAGAGTGGAGACCGTGTATAGGCAAGCGTAGTGTGGGGCGGCCCCCAGCTAGATGGACTGACAATCTTAAAAAGATGGCTGTGACAGACTAGATGCGGAAGGTGGAGGACCAGATGTTGGGGCGCAGCTTGGAAGAGGCCTACTTTTAGCAGTGGACTTTGATAGGCTGAGTTGATTAAGTATTAAAAAAAGTGTTATAAAAAGTTTTTTTTACATCAACTACGAGTGTAAACCGAGAATCGCCTTCCTGCACTCATTGTCTCAATAACACATTTCTCCTCTTTTTTTTTTGGTGTGACCTAAATAAAATTTTATGTTTGTTGTGTGTTTTCTGGGCAAATCATACACCATGAATACTGCTTATTTTTTATTGTTTACATAAGGTGCAATATCAATTATTGTAACAAGGACGACGTATGTACACACAATGCTTATAATTAAGTATCCAACGTAAGTATGGGCACCGTGCGAACCAGGACAAAGAATTCGCTTCAAAAACAGTAACCCTTAGAGCAACACCGGTATTCGACAATGACTACATACTCGTAGATGTCGAGTGTTAATTAATAACGGCTCTTTGGAAACTAAAATAAACAGTAAAAACAATATAATTAATATAATTAATTATAAAATAAAAAAAACAATATAATTTACCTGACATTAGGGACTGCCAAACTGTTGCTGTTTTTTAAAGAAGAGTGAAAGAACACTATCTTTCCACTTTGCCATAGTTGCATATTATGTATTTATTATTTTATACTATTAATTATAAGTATATAAGTATTTTAGTGATATTTATTTTAGAAGTATGTATTTATGTAAGTATATTCTCTTATTGTATAATTAAATTAGTGAATAGTTTTATTTTGTTTTTATGAATTTTGTTTTTTCTTTTACCTTACACACGTTGTCTACATCTCTGTCTACTGTCCTATCGCAGGTATGCTGGAAGAGATTTCATTAGAAATAAGCATCACCTTTGTACGTATTTTTCTGTTCCTTTCTTCTTGTCTGTTTATATGTGTGTACATAAACTGTTAAATAAATAAATAATTTCTAAGTTCCAAAATTTTATACTCTAATGCGAAGCGGGTTAAATTATTTCATATTATGTTTATTCATATTATTTTTATTGTTAATTGCCAATCTCGTAACTGATTTAGTAACGCTGTTTATACTATGTAGAAATAACCTTCCAAGTGCGTGTCGGACCAAGCCCAAAGAAGGATTCTGTAGTTGGGATTACTTGGGATAAATTTATCCCAAAAAGAAACTTAACCTTGTAGTTTAAAACATGTTCTCCCATACATCGATATACGTCACGGTCAATTCTTCATTTAATTTGGTCGACTATTACTTATTACCTTGTAAAGCCTACTTAACTTAGCTGTGATAGTTTTTCTTTTAATTTCATTATATGTACTACTACCAATAATTTTTTCACTTCGGTTTTATTGTACCAGTTTGTCGGCGTAATTAATATGCCAAATTACAGCTTTCTAGTACAAAGCGTCTCTGAGCTACAGCGGGAACCGACAGACAGACAGACAGACGAACATGGTAAAACTATAAGGGTTCCTTATTTACTACGGAACCCTAAAAAGTATTGCAGTGGTAAGTGTCAGTGTGCTAAGCGTACCTACAAATTATTCGTACTTTTTGCTGGCCATGGACCGCACGACCCCCGCGTAGAGCCTCCGGCAGGAGGCGCTTGGACCCCCTAGATTGGGCAGCAGCCGCTTCAAGGCAGCCCCTGCCCGCTCCAGTTTGGGAGCCAAATGCTCCACAAAGTTCCACCGGCGGTCGCGGACGAGTCCCAGGTACTTCATCGTCGACTCGACGCCGATGTAAACCCCTCCTACCGTTATTTGGGAACCCGACGGTGGCGCGTTCCGAGGACCATGAAAACACATGGCCTCGGACTTGTGCAGGGCCACCTCGAGTCCCAATTGCCGGATCCTTTTGACGATTGTCGCAAACCCGCGTGCCGCTAGTTCGGCCGCCTCAACCTCCGACCTCCCTTGCACCAAAACCAACGTGTCATCAGCGTAGCACACTACGCTGACGCCAGCGGGGAGGTTGGCGCGCAGCACCCATTCGTATCCGATGTCCCACAGACGTGGCCCCAGGACCGATCCCTGTGGGACACCGCACGACATCTCTTGCCGGTTCCACACTCCCTGGTGTCCGGGGTAGATGACGGCCCTGTCCGTCAGATAGGCCTCAACCACACGACAGAGGTAAGTATCCGAGGGTACCGGAGTGCCTCCCTGATGCAACTCCAGGGCAGGGTATTGGAAGCATTGGCGATGTCTAGAGACACCGCCAAGACGACCCCACCCTGGGCAACAACATTCCCTGTCGTGTGAGCTCGCACGCGCATGATGGCGTCCACCGTAGAGCTTGCCCACCTCGTCGAGCAGCACGATGGGCCGAAAAGCAGACGGAGAGTCCGCAGGGCGCCCTGCCTTCTTTATGAAGACCAGTTTCTCCGTCTTCCAACAAAGCGGGAACTTGCCCCTCTCCAAGCATGCGATTAGGAGCCCCCTTAGTCGAGGCCCAAGAGCCTCCAAGGCCAGGACCCAGGCTTTCCCAGGTAAGCCGTCGGGTCCCGGAGCGGTATTTTTGGCATTCAGCCTGCGTACCGCCACTCTCATTTCTACCTCGGTCACCTCCGGAGCATCGTCGTCGTCCGTCGTCGGCGGTGTGGTCCGCATCGGGCACCGCAATAGGCGGAACCATGCGCGGGGCGGTGTGTTCCCCTCACGAAGGCTGATCTCTGCGACCGCTGTCAGTAAAATCACGCCTATAAAGTCCTGAATTTCAATGGTACAATCAGTACCTGTCAATGTCATAATTTATGGGCATGCCGGCCTAATTAGTGATGGGCGAAGATTCATCGCGACCACAGACTATAAACTATCGATATTTTAATTAGAACTTAATTTAAAATTAATTTATCTTTTAATTTTGTTGTATATTTTAATATCATAACATTATTTAAATTTGTACATCATTCTTGATCTAATAATAGTGAGTAAATAAAATCCGATTTGATAATATTTGCGCACAAGAGTTTATAATAAATTTACAAGATTGTTCTGGCGATTCAAAAACTGATTCAGATATGGATTTGGGGTGTACTCCTTTAATTGGTCAAGGACGGCTAATGAGACACAATTGATTGTCTATTTTTTTACTCCGAATCGGTGTCGCGCGGGGTTTAACAGTTTAAGAGAATAAATGCATGTTATATTAAAATATTCGTTTAATTTAATATTTTTTGTAATGAAATTATACCCAATTATAAGTTACATTACCATCGATAATAGTAAGAAATGTCGATAATTTCTATCGACAATTTTTTATATCCTGACAACCCTAGGAATGTCAGTTTGACATATTATTATGTCACAGATATCAAGCTATCTTTTATGTAGTATAGTATGTATGTATATGTATATGTATCTGTTATCCATGCATATGCATATATCTATATATCATATGCATATATCGAAGAATCTATTATATTATATTATATTATATTATATTGTAGTTATATACTTTTTATTTGCACCAAAGGCAACCTCATTCTATGTCCAGAAAATCACTGTCAATTCCATGGTTGCCTGGAAGAGATGGCAGTAAGCGATGAGGCCGCCAATTTTGTATTATGTAGTGTACATTATTATTTTTTATTGTAATGTCTGGTGTACAATAAAGTATATATAAATAAATAAATAAAGTTATTTGATAGGAGACTATTGAAACTAATTCGGTTCGACGTGCCATGCACGACAGCAGTCATAGCCAAGCATGACATCAGTCATAGCCATGCTGAAACATTGTTGTTCTGGATAGTCAAAGCAGTCAGAAAACTGATTGAAGCTACCGAGCTTAGCCAAAAAAATCATTGCAAATGGCAAAACGACAATTAAATAAAAATAAACTAACCCACAACTAACCAAATACTATCTACTTTAGTTTTTAATTTTCCATTTTATTTCCCTTTTGTAATTATTAATTTGAAATAGAGTTTTATTGTGTACATCCTGTGTGTTCACTTAATACAGTCGTACGTCATAAGTAAGTTGACCGATGGAGGGTAGGCCTGGTGATCTGTAATACAGGTTTTTATCTACAACAGACACCAGTCTCTATTAAGTGTTACCTTGACTTTGTGCTGTCTTTGTGATTATGAGAAAACAATAAAGAATAATATTACTATTATATTAATATCTGTTAAACACGAGACTTTACTATTGCTAGTTTACACCTAACAAAACTCAGTCACACAGTCACAGTCAGATCAACAGGACCTAACCACTTGGCGAGCGACAACGACAGCGCGAGTGGTGCACAGTAGCGCCATCTAGTGACCTTATTGTAAATTGTTTTGGGATGAGGTAGTTCCAGGTGCTCCATCAATCCCTACCTAAAAGTTACAGGGCCGATTCCACTGATGGATATCTAAAAGTGAGTTACTGCATTGTGAGGAGCTATTCTGCTCATCACGCCGTCGATCGTCATCAGATTTTCATCACCAAATTTTTATAAAACCAACTTGAAGATGCTACCTTTCAAATAAAAAAGAACCATTGAAATCGGATCTCATAAGGTGAAGATATCCAATGGCCCTTTTTGAAGGAAGTACCCCTCCAATCAAAAATTACCGACGACAAAAAAATCTATAAAGTCGTAAAACCTGTATAGCTAGTTTTGTCCAGGTTGGTTGCAAAATACTACCTGTAGCTCCTCCAAAGGTAGTATTTTAGCATCAAACTGACAGTGGAAAGCAAATTTTGCCAGACTTGAAGTAGAGACGCTTCGCTCGCTGGGTCAAAAATGTAATCCCCAGGCAAATAGGTTACTCCTAAGGTACCTTCTACGAATGCCATTGTTTTATTTATTTATTTATTTATTGGATCTCCAACAGAAACTACACAATTACATGCAAGTATACATAGAATAGGGACAAATACAAGTGTGCGCTTCCAATTATATGAGACCACATCATTCACTTATAAATTGTTGAAAAGTTTTACAAAATCAACGTAAAAAATTGAGCACACTTTCACCACTTATTTCTAGTAGGTATCCGGCACGGGATGCGGGACGAAATCCGCTCGCGCCGATTGTGTGAATTAACTTGTACATTGTAAGTTGAAGGTGTTCAATACCCGCGAATAGTCGCTTAGCTCCGCACCCGCGCGGGATCTCGGCGTGGTCAGAACTTACCGGCTTGTTCAGGGAAACACTACCATCACCTATATCTGCTTCCCAGCAGCAGCAGGGCAAACCGGTCAGTTATGCTAGCAATATTCTGTTTATAAGTTCTTGAAAACGGTTAAGTAATTAGAATGATTAAGTTTCAGATGTTCTAAAGTTTCACTAGTCCAACTGAGGTGAATCCTGTGTGGGACGCGACTGGTTGTGTTATTATTCAAGTAACCAGGTTGAACACCTCCACACAACACTATACAAGTTAGTTGATAGAATCAGCACGAGCGAGTTTCGTCCCGCATCCCGCGCGGTATTCGCCTCAGTTTGGCAGAGCTTTACGCTAATCGATCGTATTACAAAACAAGTTTTTTCTACTAAGAAAGTAACTGTGATTGAAATACAGTTTCATACAAAACTGATAAATTAGTTCGGTACTAAGTCAGTATTGTGTAACGAAGCAGGAGTTTCGCCAAATAAATTCTTGAATACTTTAAGGCGAGGTATTCCCAAGTTTACATCACTCTGATTCATAAATAAACAAAGAAATAGTGATTGCTTAAAGCCAAAAAAATGTATATTGTAGTTGACTATATGTACTTTGACTATTTGTGATTCAAAACATGATATCGAAAATTTCACTAGATCAAAAAAAAAAATTGGAAGAGGAGGCTAATTCTTGAATAAATGATTTTTTTAATCTAATTTGATGTTTTTCTTATTATTCTTGAAGTATACGAATGCATTCTTTCAAAAAAAAAAATATACGAATAGTTAAGAACCTACAGAAGAATAATGTGTGGTTACATTTTGCAAAATAGTTTAATTCTTTTAATAATAAAATATTATATAATATAGCGGCTTGCGTACGTTGCTTCAGTCGCCCGCCAGGCCTTGACGAGGTACGACCTATGTCCGATTTCCTAGCGCACGGCTGTCCCGCCAATTTATTGAACTATTCTGTCATTTAACATAGTGTAAGAAGTCACTTTGTTTTTTTTTTGTTTGTTTGGTTTTGTTAGTGAACAATATGGGGAATAAAAATAAAAACAAGAAGTTTATTTAACATTTTAATTACATAGGTACTTTACATTTATCTCCGAAACTTGTTCACTATGGCGCTCCACCCACTGCACCGCGCCCCGTCGCGTAGCGCGGGATGGCAGATTTAGCATTGTATCAGTTTGTACAGAAAACACAATATGCGCGCGCGACGCGCTCCCACGCGCAGATTTTTTGCTATGGCCGCCCCGCGCTACGCGACAGAGCGCGGTGGAGTGGGATAATCGCCTAAGTCTGTAAGAAATCGCAATAAGAGAGCGCCGCTTATCTCTATTTATCGTACCTACATATTATTATAAATTATAACAATAGAAGTGCGCCGCGCGCCACGCCGCGCCGCGCAGCGCTGCTGCACCTGTGTGCTTTGTTATTATTTCTCGGTTACATTACTTTCTGTTCTTTCTTACGGATATACCTACCTTTTTCTAGTAGGTTTATTCATAGTATTATCTTATCAACATAAGTAATCAATTTTGACCTACGATTTTTATATAAACACAAAAATTTTTTACACATTTTAGGGCCTGTGCACACCACGTTTTTAAAACGCGCCGTTGACGCACGTTTTAGAAACGTGCGTCGACGGTGCGCTTTTATCATACAGAAGGTCTACAGGCTGCGTCTGAATCGCGTGCGTATCGCATCTATAATTTCAACATTTGTATCTGTAATTTTTATGGTGTACATAATAAAGAGTATTCTATTCTATTCTGTATCGCTACAAACGCGCTTCAACGGCGCGTTTAAAAAACGTGGTGTGCACAGGCCCTTAGTTTACCTGTACATAATACATAGTAGAGTCATAACAGTAGGATAACTCGATACTAAAAACATGTTTGTCATGCACAATTTTTTATTATTTCAGTGACAAATCAGTATAAAAAAGATATCGATACCTAAATATAATATGAAATGAAATGATTTTATTTTCTGTAAGTAGGTTTTTACAAACACTTTTACACGTCAATCATATTTAGAAAAAAAAAGCTCGGCGTTTCCTATCTGACTACTCTGAGAAGGCCGAAACAAACTCAGAGGTCACAGTCTCAACGATTCGACTAACAATACCAAAGAAAGGACATTTGGGTAGGCCGCTTAAATGACTCAAACTACCAGACCAAGTTTAAAACTAAATGAGAAAAAAAAAAAACAATGACCTACATAGTCTTCACATTCACAATAATTGAAAACAATATAATACTTCACAAGTAAATATTAAATTCAACACAATAAAGCTCTACAAAGTAAATATGTCATTGTGTTTTGAATAATGATTAAATGTCAAAAGTGTATATAAATACAATAAAAGTTTCAGTATGCAATAATTGGAGCAGCTCAATCCCAAACCTTTTTGTCTTCAATATAATATTTTACGGTATAAAAGGCTTTCTGGCACAACTTTTAATAAATGATTTGAATTTATTAAGGCTTAGATCTTGAACGTGGCTTCGAAGTTTATTATAAAAACGTATACATTGACATCTGAATGAGCCACCTATTTTCTTGAGCCTTGTTGTAGGTACAACAAATTTGTGTTTGTTCCTAGTATTTATGGGTATCACTGTATTTGTTTTAAACAATTTTATATTTTTATGGGCATATAAAAGGTTTTTAAAAATATACTGAGAGGGCACAGTCATTACATTAATCTCCTTAAATTTCTCTCTGAGAGAGTGTCTCGGACTTAATTTATAAATTGATCGAACAGCTCTTTTCTGCAAAACAGAGATAGTCTGAATGTCCGCGGCATTTCCCCACAACAGAATACCGTACGACATTACACTATGAAAATAGCTAAAGTACACTAAACGGGCTGTCTCTATATCAGTTAAATTACAGATTTTTCTAACAGCGTATGCTGCGGAGCTTAGCTTTTTCGACAATTTATCTATGTGTGTACCCACTGAAGCTTAGCATCCAAAGTTAAGCCCAAGAATACTGTGCTATCTTCAGGATTCAATTCTTCGTCCTTTATCAACACATTAGTTTTTACCTGCCTAACGGGAGGAAGCGTAAACTTAATGCATTTGGTTTTTTTTCATTAAGAAGTAAATTATTAACATTGAACCAGTGAACTACTTTTGAGATCGCACTATTTACATCGTCATTAACCAGCTGCTGACGTTTAAGTTTAAACAAAACTGAAGTGTCATCCGCAAACAACACTATATCATGATTATCCTTTATGAGGTACGGCAAATCATTAATATAAATAAGAAACAAGAAAGGACCAAGAATTGAGCCCTGTGGGACTCCCATTGTTACTATAGATCCGGGAGATCTTTTCCCACTAACGTCAACGCTCTGAATCCTATTACTCAAGTATGTAGTAAGAAGATCCAGAGCGGTGTTCCGGATCCTGTAGTTGCGGAGTTTCCTGATTAACGTTTCGTGGAGAACGCAATCAAATGCCTTGGACAAATCACAAAAGATGCCCAAGGCATCGCGTTTATCTTCCCATGCATTATAAATATGTCCTAAGAGTTCAACACATCAGTAGTCGAACGACCCCTTGTAAAACCGAACTGTTTATTGTGCAATAATGTATGTTTATTATTTTTTTTTTTCTAAATTATTTTCCAAAAAATTTACTAAAGGTAGGTAGTACTGAAATAGGTCTATAATTGGTGGGGTCTGATGTACTACCTGATTTAAACAAAGGTATTATTATTTTATTTATTTATATTATTTTTACTATTTTTCATAAGGTCAGGAAATATGCAAACATTGTGAAATAAAAAGTTATCATATCATAAAAACTTGCCGTCCTATTTTTTTTTTCACTTCACTATCCAACATAGGGCTAATTATACTATCAGTACATATTAGTTTCATTTATGGGTTTTAAATGTTGTAAAGTAGTGTTATTTAATTAAAAACAAAGATTACCTTTGATTATTTACTCAATACTACGAAAATTACATACGGATTTATAATTGATAATAATTTTGTGCTTTTTTTATTTTCATTTCGTATTAAAAAATGTTATAAGTACTTCCATGTTGTTTTCAACTTTAAACATCATACTAACCAAAATAACATTACATTACATTATCGTCATTACTTTTGCCATTTGCTAAGAGGAATAATTTTTTTGCAAGAGTTTGTCTAAGTAGTTAAGTACGATCAAAAACATACAGCTTAATCTGATAAGAAACTAAAATGTTGAATAATTTAATCAAATATGATTGAGAGCATTTTGCATTTACAATATCTATTTAAAATAATTTATTACATAGAAATCTTAGTCGAATCTTAATCTTAGGTTTTCGCGATTAACGAATCAACTCTCGTATTTTTTTTTATTTTTTAAACAAATAAATAAAATAAGTTGACCTTCTGCCTACACGACACGCTTCTCTGTACTATGACATTTCGCTCGGCTTTGAGTTCTATATAAGTTCACGCGGCTGACGTTTCGGCATGGCTCGCTCCGCGTGTAGGTTGGTAGCGTTAAATGCCTACTTCGCTTGGTCTACCCGGCCTTAAACACAACGGTATATTGAGATACCGCCATCTCAAAATAATAAATACATATTGTGACCGGCTATTAATTCGGGCGATGTATTTTGGTTAAGCGCTTTTATAAGAAACGAAAATTGCAGTTTTATTTTTCTCTAAAATCTAGGTCATGGTTCCTTTGCTATGATGTAACGTGCCATCGCAAAAATAACCCTGTATAATCTGAAATAATTCTGACTGATTTTCATGATTTACCGTAATACAATATTTCGATAATAATTTAATGTTTTAATTTTTTTTAAGTTTCGTCGAATGCCGCCAAGAGCAAAAGGTCTCCATACATTTTGCTCATTGTCTTATATTGAATGAACCATGAGAGTTCAAACAGTTACACATACTTAGCATAGATGGCAGCCCAAGTACCTATAGTTTTGAAATGGGTCTTATAACATGTTTTTAAAATAAGAACGCTGGGAACCTGTTAATCCTACTCCATAGATCACTCTAACAAAAGAATGTCAAACGGGTATCTAATTTAATTTAGTGATTCAGAATCAGCCAATGTAGGTTTTATGTGAAAAAAATATACATTTATATTGTTTTTTATTTTTATTATAGTATCACCACACACACTAATTCAGTGTTGTTTAAATGTTGTTTTTTTTATAACCTTGAACGGTCGACTTACAAAAACGTTAATCGTACTGACCTGTCCCACCGCTGGCGATTAACGAAAACCGATTAGAGCCAGCTACTAAAAACGAGGCGAGCAACGAGCAGCGAGTGCACGACGGCCACGAGCGATTATTCAGGCGTACCAAATGTGTGTCGCTCAGCGAATGCACTTGTCGCTGCAACAAACGGGTACTCGCTGGCGATGTGAACAGCCAGCGTTCAGCGTTGAGCTCCTTAAGCTCTGAGTTAAGCTATAAGATTACTTACAAATGCGTGCACTGACTGGACAGTTCCACTCAAATCTGTATGGTTATTTCCTCAAAAGACCATTTCAGACACCAACCTACATAGTCCTCAAATGATCTGACCAAGATTATTTTCGGATTTATATACATTTATGAATTTTATATAATATACAATGACATTAATATTTACTTGTAAATTATTATATTATTTTCAATTATTGTAAATGTCAAGACTATGTGAGTCATTGTTGTTTTGTTTTTTCTCGTTTAGTTTTGATCATTGTCTGACAGTTTGAGTAATTTATGCGGCCTACCCAAATGTTCTTTCTTTGTTCGTCGCATCGTTGAGCTCCTTAAGTTCTGAGTTGAGCTGCATGATTACTGACAAATGCGTGCACTGACTGGACAGGTCCACTTAATTAGTGTGGTTCTTTCCTCAAATTACCATTTCAGACACCAATCTACAAGGCCTTCACATGATCTTACCAAGATTATGTCTGGACTTTAAAAGAGACTGTGACCACTGAGTTTGTTTCGGCCTTTCTTCTCAGAGTAGTCAGATAGGAAACGCCGACCTCGTCTAGTTTTAAAAATATGATTGACGTGTAAAAGTGTTTGTAAAAACCTATTTACAGAAATAAAAATCATTTATCATTTAGCGATCAATAGATTCCTACAATTTTGTGTACGTGTCTTGATCGAGAAAATCGTTGATCGCTAGTCGCTTGCTCTTTGGCGGTGGGACAGGTGCCTAAAAACCTTTGCATAAAGTGACGTAAAAATATGACGTATTTCATCGATGTCTACAAATTGACAAGTAACAAATTGAATGTGACCAAGTTGAAACGTGATCAACGTTTTCGGAAGGTAATCGCACTTAAAGGAGTTTAAGAGTAGACCAAGTTGAATGAAATAAATACCCAAATGGTACTTCAAGATTATAAGAGCCAAAATAAAAAATGGATTGAAGGGCCAACTTAACTTTGCAGTTGAAATAAAAATATTCTCCCATACTGCGTCACGATAATGCACCTACTGTAAAGGTAATATTGTAATGGCAAAAACTAGTATTTTATGTAATATAACTACAAATTATCAATTTTCGGTTTTTTTCCTTTGGATACTTATACCGTGAGACCTCGCTTCTGGCCAAGTTTCATCGTCTCCATGCTGCTAGGTCAACGGGAAGTTGGGGGTTTAGAAAGTGAGATTCATTTAAAAAATATGTGACAATAGTTATTGTCACATATTTAAAAAATCAAGCCTCGAAGGCAACGCAATCAAGAGATATCTACGGTCAGTTGACCGTAGATATCTCTTGATTGCGTTGCCTTCGAGGCTTGATTTTTTCACCCGTCCAAGGGACCGCCTCAAGATTCTTTCATCAAAATTGGAAACCAAATTTCCCTATCGCATATTTCACAACATCCCACCAGACATCACACATCGCATCATCATTATTCACGAAATTTAGCTGTCAAGTGGCCGGCCCGATCGTGTGATTTAACACCACTGGATTATTTTTTGTGGGGCTATGTTAAAGACTGAGTTTATACGGAGCCACACGAATCGATTGCAGCCTTACAACTCAAAATCCGTGACGCGATTAATGAAATAGACCCGCCATTTTGCCAAAAAGTGATTGAAAACTGATAAAAGAATCGACATCTGTGAGCGTGGTCGTGGTGGACATTTGTCCGATATTTTTCATTCATAATTGTCAAACCATACTCTTTCTAATACAATAAAAATTTGAATCATTTTCATCTAAATTCTTTGTTTTATTCTGTTTTAAAATACAAAGTTCCCCAAAAACCCTTTGCCTTATATTAAATAAGGTAAAGGGTTTTTCAACAAGAACTTTGGTAGGAAGGTATAGGTTATATTAAGTTCAAAAAAAGCTTGTTTTTATAACAGATTTTTACCTTATATCTTATTTTGTTCTTTTTAGCATTAGAATTTGATAAAATATATTACCTTCACTTGTAAGATACTTGTCAAGACAAACGCGACGAGTCCAACACAACAGGGCTACTCGTATCTTGTAAAGTTGACGTGTTGCTGTGGCCACCTTCCGGAACTATCATCAGATCCTAAATGATAAATGATAAATGATAAATGATTTATTTTCTGTAAGTAGGTTTGTACAAACACTTTTACACGTCAATCATATTTTTTAAATAAAGCTAGATGAGGTCGGCGTTTCCTATCTGACTACTCTGAGAAGAAAGGCCGAAACAAACTCAGAGGTCACAGTCTCTTTTAAAGTCCAGACATAATCTTGGTCAGATCATGTGAAGGCCATGTAGATTGGTGTCCGAAATAGTTCTTTTGAGGAAAGAACCACACAGATTGAGTGGACCTGTCCAGTCAGTGCACGCATTTGTCAGTAATCGTGCTGCTCAACTCAGAACTTAAGGAGCTCAACGATTCGACGAACAATACCAAAGAAAGAACATTTGGGTAGGCCGCATAAATTACTCAAACTGCCAGACCATGATTAATACTAAATGAGAAAAAAAAAAAAAACAATAATGACCCACATAGGCTTCACATTCACAATAATTGAAAACAATATAATACTTTACAAGTAAATATTAAGTTCCAAACAGTATATTGAACTCCACAAAGTAAATATGTCAAAATGGTATATAAATAAAATAAAAGTTTCAGTATGCAATAATTGGAGCTGCTTAATCCCAAGCCTTTTTGTCCTCAATATAATCTTTAATAGTATAAAAGGCTTTCTGGCACAACTTACTTTTAATAAATGATTTGAATTTATTAAGGCTTAGATCTTGAACGTGGCTTGGAAGTTTATTATAAAAACGTATACATTGACATCTGAATGAGCCACCTATTTTCTTGAGCCTTGTTGTAGGTACAACAAATTTGTGTTTGTTCCTAGTATTTATATTATGGATATCACTGTATTTTTTAAACAATTTTATATTTTTATGGGCATATAAAAGATTTTCAAAAATATACTGGGAGGGCACAGTCATTACATTAATCTCCTTAAATTTCTCTCTGAGAGAGTGTCTCGGACTTAATCTATAAATTGACCGAACAGCTCTTTTCTGCAAAACGAAGATAGTCTGAATGTCAGCGGCATTTCCCCACAACAGAATACCGTACGACATTACACTATGAAAATAGCTAAAGTACACTAAACGGACTGTCTCTATATCAGTTAAATTACGAATTTTTCTAACAGCGTATGCTGCGGAGCTTAGCTTTTTCGACAATTTATCTATATGTGGACCCCACTGAAGCTTAGCATCCAAAGTTAAGCCCAACAATACTGTGCTATCTTCAGGGTTCAATTCTTCGCCCTTTATCAATACGTTACTTTTCACCTGCTTAACGTGAGGTAGCGTAAACTTAATGCATTTGGTTTTTTTTTCATTAAGAAATAAATTATTAACATTGAACCAGTGAACTACTTTTGAGATCGCACTATTAACATCGTCAGTAACCAGCTGCTGACGTTTAAGTTTAAACAAAAGTGAAGTGTCATCCGCAAACAACACTATATCATGATTATCCTTTATGAGGTATGGCAAATCATTAATATAAATAAGAAACAAGAAAGGACCAAGAATTGAGCCCTGTGGGACTCCCATTGTTACTATAGATCCGGAAGATCTTTTCCCATTAACGTCAACGCTCTGAATCCTATTACTCAAGTATGAAGTAAGAAGATCCAGAGCGGTGTTCCGGATCCCGTAGTGGCGGAGTTTCCTGATTAACGTTTCGTGAAGAACGCAATCGAATGCCTTGGACAAATCACAAAAGATGCCCAATGCATCGCGTTTATCTTCCCATGCATTATAAATATGTCCTAAAAGTTCCACACCGGCATCAGTAGTCGAACGACCCCTTGTAAAACCGAACTGTTTATTGCGCAATAATTTATGTTTATCAAAAAATCTTTGTAATAGGACTAAAATTATTTTTTCAAAAATTTTACTAAAGGTAGGTAGTACTGAAATAGGTCTATAATTGGTGGGGTCTGATGTACTACCTGATTAAAACAAAGGTATTATTTTACTATTTTTCATAAGGTCAGGAAACTCCCCACAGTCAATGCAATTATTAAAGATAGGAGATAAAGTAGGAGCTACAATGTCAATAATTGACTTAGCAACTTCTACAGAATTACCCCACAGATCTGCAGTCTTTTTTACATTTAAAGTGTGAAAGGTTTTAATTATGTCTCTACAGGTAATATGTTCAAAATGAAATTCCGAATCGCAAACATTAACATTTTCCTTGAGCAAAGACTCAGCAACAGAAGGTGATGAGTTTAGGGATTTAGTAGTTGAAACGGGAATATCTGAAAAGAAATTTTCAAAGGCCGCGGCGACTTGCGAGTCTGATTTTATTATTTTGTCATTAATTGACAGGCTATAGTCAGTATTTCGGTTACTAGACCTTCCCGTTTCACTATTAATAATATTCCAAGTCGTTTTGATTACATTACTACTATTTTTAATCTTCGAACTCAAATGCTAGACTACACCTTCGGCTATAGTTTTTGTCAAGACAAAACTAATGAGCCCAAACACATCAGGGCTAGTTTAATTAGTTGAGAAGCTCCTGTGGCCTCCTTCTGGCTCCACCATCACTCTAGACTTCAACCAGGGCTATAGTACTTGTCAAGACAAATAAATATAGCCGATAGAAAACGGGCGGGTTTCTGTGAAGAGTTGCTAAAGTCTGCTCCCGGCTCCATCATCAGGCCCTGGACTACACATTGCGCTAACGTACCTACTTGCAATGAGTCCAAACAAAATGGTACTATCATGTTTTATTGAGGAGTTCCTTTGGTAACCTTCCGGCTCTACCATCAGACCCTGGATACTACATTGGGCAATAGCACATGTCAAGACAAAGGAAACGAATCAAACTCGATGGTGCTATCTCGTAGGTTTTAGAAGTTCTAATGGCCCACTTCCGGCTCCATGATCAGACCCTGAACACCATCTAGTATAATAGCACTTATCAATATTATATTCAATGGGCTATCTGGTGTACTCGAAAATTTTGTACCTGTACTGTTGACTGTTGAGGAGTTCTCTCGTCTGGAGCCTTTCTGGGTGCAGCAGCCAGATCATGGTGGACTTTAGAACGGGCTATCATAATTGAAGGCGTATACAAAATTTTGTGTGTATGTTGTTGAGTGTTGAGGAGTTTCCTCGTTTAAAACCAATCCTGGGGGCAGCACCAAGGTCATGGTGGACTTTAGAATGGACTATCATAATTAAATGCGTATATAAAATTTCGTGTCCGTACTGTTGAGCATTGAGGAATCCTCTCGTTTGGAGCCAATTCTGGGTGCAGCAGCCAGATCATGGTAGACTTAAAAACGGGCTATCATAATTGAATTCGTACACAAAATTGTATGTCTATGCTGTTGACTGTTGAGGAGTTCCCTCGTCTGGAGCCAAACCTGGGTGCAATAACCAGGTCATGGTGGACTTAAAAATGGACCGTCATAACTAAACGTTTATAAAATTTCGTGTCTGTACTGTTGACCATTGAGGAGTTCTCTCGTCTGGAGCCAATTCTGGGTGCAGTAGTCAGATCATAGTAGACTTTAGAACGGGCTATTATAATTAAATTTGTATACAAAATTGTATGTCTATGCTGTTGACCGTTGACGAGTTCCTTCATCTGGAGCCAATCCTGGGCATTGAATCAGGTCATGGTTATCATAAAAATGCATTGTCTTTGAAACTAAACCAAGATGTAAAATTTCAACTACGTAGAATAAGAGAAAGTAGTTTTAATTCAGCTTGCAAGATTTGACCTAAACAAACTAACAAACAACAAAAATTGCAAGTTAAATAAAAAATTGTAAAAAAACCCTATTATTTATTAAATGAAAGAAAACACACAAGCATGTTTTGTAAAGATTTAATTATATAATGACTAATTAACTCTCAGAAACCTTAGAATGCATAGAATTATTACTTAACTAACTATTTACACTAGATACTAAATTAGATGACCAAAAAGACAAATAAATACATACAAAAACAAAAGAACACCTAGGCGTCGAAGTACCGTCCGCATCGCTGTTAAATGGTAATACTAATTTTTTGCCTAAAAAAAGAGGTGGCCAGTGGCCTAGTCGCCTAGTCGCCTCGGGCCCATGACCCGAGTGTTTCGACTCCAAACGGCTCAAAACTGTAGTTACCCATAGTTATACACACATACTTAGATCTTACATTTAGGGTCAACTGACTAACACTGTACATACGCACTGGGTTCATAAGTGGTCTAACCAGCTTCATTTTCCTCAAATGTATCATCTGGACAAGTACCAAAGTGACTTCTAGAATTCATTATGTAATTTCTGTGTTTATGTTGGACATTACTGACATCGGTGAAGGAAAACATTCTAAGCAAGCGTGATGATCATTGCACCTTCCCTGTATAATAATTTTTGTTAAAGGATATTCTTTTGTTTATCTGTTGGTTTAGATAAGTAGGTATATAATTCTCTATGACATTATGATCCACAAAGCCCTTCACTAACCTGTATTTTAGTTTTTTATTTTAGTAACAAATTTTTGTATCATCTGCCCTCTCATCTCTTTGTTTCTGTGAACGTTATGTAATTTTATGTAGGCTTTAAGCGAATGTTATATGTATGTATATGCCGTTGGTGTACTTATTGAATAAATAAATATGAGTAGAGGCCTTTGCCCTGGAGTGGGACAATAATAGGCAGGTATATATATATATACATCATATACACATCATCATATTTGCAGGGATGTTCGAATGGCTCTCTTTTTAAAGTGCGTTTGCCATAACTCGCGATTGCTCTTTCCTATAATGAAATACATATCCAATGCTAATATATTCATGAACTCTCCAAATACTCCTAATACATTAACATATTTATCAGATTTTTCAAATAAATCTCGTAAACAGTACAACACCATTACATTACTAATTACAAATATTAATGTAGATATGTAGAAGCGACGTCTTTTGTCAGAAGCTGTGCTCGCTGAAGCTTCAGTACTGCGGAACAGAGAATATACAACCATAACATAAACGACAAAACTTATTGTCACAGGTAATAATAACAATGATATGCCGATTGGAGTTGTAAGTATTTCCATCGAGTAATACACATGAAGTAACCTGCCAGTAGCAAAATATAAGAGCACAGCTATAGAAGGCACTCCCCAGGCAAATAAGTTACTTTTAAGATACCTCCTACGAATGTCAATGTTGAAAACTTTTACAAAATCAACATAAAAAATATAGCACAACACGAGTAACCAGCAGTTGAAAGTAAGTGCCCAGAACTCAAATAAATACAGAAAAAACTGGACTCGTACAAGGTTCACGTAATTGATGAAACAATTTGTTTCTACATAAATGAACAAACAGTAACGTATCACATTAGTTATCATCAAGTTGAGGAGCACATAGTTTCTGAAATGTCGAAACTTTTTTATATTGCACCACGATATCACTCCGTATATGAAACCAGCCAGACTTAGCACAACAATAATCCAGGCAAAAACTACGAGATAATATGCACTGGGAACGCAGGGTGTGTCGGAAGTTTCATGTGCACTAATGTTGTATACACTAACGTTGTATGCACTAGAGTTGTATGCACTGGTGTTGTATGCACTGGTATCACTTGCACTGGTGTCACCTACACTAGTATCAATTGGAGTAGTGTCGTTTGCACTGGTTTTGTATGCACTTGTTACATATTCATCAGTGCCAAATGCACTGGTGTCGTTTTCGGCCATGGTAAGCATCATGTACGCAATTTGACACGCGTCCACTCCTGCACGTGCCGTACAGCGCAATGAAACCGGTTGAGTTACTTGAATCAATATATAAGAAGTACTTAAGGTGCTGACAAGAACAAGAGCCAAAGGATCTAAACAGGCTTGTCTTAAAAAAACATGGGTAAATCATAGTTTGTAGTAGCGATAAAAATATATGTTAATCTTGGGCATATTTCACAGAACAAGGCCGTAACCAAAACACGTTTTGAAAAAAAAATGAGATTTTTTTCTTCAAATCCAAAATATCAACGGACGTTGGTATTTAATTAAAAATAAGAACGAGTAATAACATGAACTTTTTTATTTTCGATAAGTCAGCTCATTTTTTACTAAATAGATAAGAGCTTCATATTTTGTAATATATTACAAAAATTGTGTCATCGCGCTTCTCTTTATTTTATATGCAGTCCGACAATGACCGCGCTATAGCTGTTGTCAACGTCTTAATCGTGATTCACTGTATAGTCCTGAATCACCTACATGACCATGAGGTTGTTTAAAATATTATAATAACAATATAAAGGCTTGTTCGGGAAAATACGACCACTATACTTGGTATTTCTGCTGCCACAGTGTTGTGGTTTTCTGTTTGATGGATATGGGTGGGGAAACCCATCAAACTTGCGTTTTTTTCATTTGAACTTTAAATGTTTGGAAATGTGTTTCTTATGTTTTCTGTTTGTGATGTAGATATGTGTTCATCCAGAATTAAACTTTTATTATAAGCATTTATTACTTAATTAAATTTTTAAGCAAGCATATCACAAATAAGATGATTATGTCAAGATAACTATGGTGCCCACCTGCTAGTCCGGTTCCATAGGTCAATATAGCTACACAAAATGAAACTGGTTGTAAACGATATATCACTATATATTATTAAAAAAAGTCGATAAACTCAAAAACTACCTAACGGATTTTCATACGGCTGTCACCAATGGATGGAGTGATTCATGAGGAAGGTTTGAATGTATAATTCATTAAGGTTTTATGTAAATTGGCGATTATGACGATGATTAGTGAACATGTCGGAAAAATCATGGCATGCGCGTTCCAGTACCACCACGCCGGCGATGCCACGGGCAAAGTTTAGTTCACAGATAAAAATCAGTTATTCGGCACGATAGCGCTCTTGCCAAAACGACCCAAAAACAAAAAGCAGGAGAGCACTACGTCTGCCGGGGTCGCGGGAAAGTCCGAAAGGTATAACAATCGTATATACCGTGGCATCTGTCAACACAGGCAACGGAAGGAACACGGGTGGGTTTTAGTCAGTAAGAGTCTGACACACCCTCCCGCTCCGCCTAGAGCGGGAGAAGTTATTTGATGAACACCCACCCAAAAAAACAAAAAAAAAAACGGTTCTTTTAAGAGCCAATCTCCGGGACAAAACTTCACCAGCTCTTTGTGTCTTTTGATAATATTGGCAGACCGAGTATGCATTTTTGCGTAGTTAATGATAATACGTTGTGTTTAGTTAGCAGACTAATAGAACACACTAAGTTTCATTTGTCTAGCTTTTATAATTTGGATTTATTAATATTTATTAATACCCAAAATACGTCAATTTCGTCACCGATTCACTCACTCAGTCATCAAAACGTCCTTAGCACTTCCCGTAGTCATAGAAGGCTGAAAATTTCTATGCAGGCTAGGATTTTCACACAAATGACAAAATTTTTAAGTAATTTGTAACTTTTACCTTCCAACCCATCCGACTTTTTAACAGCGAAAACGTTATGTGAGTCTTGGCAACTTACTTTATTTGAAATGTTTTTGGTGGGATTTTTTAAATCACAACATCATCTGCCTAGCGTTATCCTAAGTGTGTTGGAGTCGGCTTCCAATCTCAGCGGATACATTGAAATACAAGTATTTGACATGGAGCTACTGCCAAAGTCATACAAATGAACGCGATCACAGTTTAACGTACTTAATTATAAACACTTACACTAAATACATACATAAACTCTAGTCTTTTTCCCATGGGGGGAGGCAGAACAAAAGGAGTATGTAAAAGTTGTAGCAGGCGGCGTTTTGGTAGTTACTGCCTACATACACTACGATAATCACAAAGTATTTCTTCCCCATCGGTTTACATAAAATTCTCGCCATAATTCCCGATTACATCTTACCAATGGAAAAAACAAACAAATAGTTACCGTTTGTAAGTTTATCAACACCGTTTGTATTGTGACGGAAAAATGAAGGATTATGTCCCAAATAAAAGCAGACAACACAACGACATTACTTAACACAAATATCAACATAGCCAAGTAGAAGCGACGCCATTTGTTAATAACTGTACTGGAACTTCCTTTAAAGCAAACCAAAGAATAGACGAGCTTAATGAAAATAATCAAGTTTATAAACAATGGTACAGATGTTCTATGTAACGAAGTCCATTTGGCTATGAATGTTGTCAAGCGTGCACATGCACATTGTTTTTGTGTGCGTAACCTCGAGAGCGCTCAGTGTCGATCGGGACACGGTCCGGATCAGTAGTGGTTTTTAGTTCGCGCCAAATTGTTTCACGGAGTAAGGTCAGCATGGCAACAAAACGAAGAGGAGTTGTCCATAGTGAGGTAATATTTATTTATACGTTTTCAATTAAAATGTTATACAAAGATACTTAATATAGCAATAGAAGTATTTATAAAATGAATGTTTTTTTGTGTTATAAAATGTTTATATTACTTAATTATTTTGATTACATTTTGTTTTAGGGTCGAAACATGATAGCTAGTGTTTATCATTTTCTGCGAGAAGAATATGAATTTACAAAATCATTAATGGAACTCAACTGTGATTTGTCTCATTTACGAGACATTACACGCCGTACAGCTGAAGCTACGGGTGTGAGCCAAAAAACAGTTCAAAGAATATTAAAAGAAGAGAAGGAATTGCCATCCACTTCATCAAAATTCACTTCACCTATGAAGAAAAGGAGAAAGCGAGATAATAAAGTGGATATAGATAATTTTATTTATTGCAACCTAATCTAATTTATTTACAAAATGTATATACTTTTAAAACCAAAATTTTATTTAGATTATTAAATCTCGACTTGAATATATATCAGATTTTTTTGCTAACTTTACCTACTTTTACACACACAAGCGCGCTTGTCGGGATACGTCACTACTACAATCAAAGCCGAACGGACTTCGTGAAATAGAATATCTGTAACACAATAATTCCAGTGCTAAGGAATACGAACATTCTTATCCTCAATTCAGGTTTCATTGAATCCCCTTCTTTTAATACTAACAATAATGGTAACACAAATGTAGAAATAAGACTTGTTATAACGGGGAAGCCCCAAGCGAAAACAGTTGATAAGAATCTTTTATATCTATTTTGTAATGGTTCATCAAATACTTTAACAATATCCACATAAACTATATAACATATCACTAGTAACCAATAATTTTGCACAGTCGTAAAATATGTACTCAGAAAATCGCATATATCATGAGTTAATCTATCGTCAATGACCTTCTCATGTAAATTGGGAACAATTATTGACAATATAGTTAAACGCAACAAACTTGTGACGATCGCATTGAGGTAGGTGAAGTTTCTGAAGTGTCGGAACTTCTTGATGAGGCACCATGACGTCATGCCGTATATGAACGCGGCGAAGGTCAGCATAAACACGAGGTATTCAATGATGATGGATGCTAGAGGCAGTTGGAATGCCTCGAGATTATGGACCACGCGCGTCCCGTTTCGAGACATTGTAGGTACCTTTAACTGAGCTGGAAAGTCTAATTGTGCTTGAGATTCTCACTAAACTTGGAACATTTACTTTTCTACTTTGAACACTATCTCATCCGATATTTTTGTTGATAGGTAAGTGTTTCTTTGTTAGCCCAAAACTTCGTTACTTCTAGAGTGTCCTCAGTAGCAGCGACGTGGACAGAAACAGTGGTGATACAGCTACACATCCGCAGCCTGCTACCGTTAATTCTATGAAGAGCAATGATGCAATCGACGATGATGCACGCTTGCCTAGGAGTAACTTTTTCATTTGAAATTTTAAATGCTTCCAGGTTATAGTTACCAGGAAACACAGACTCCGGCAAGGATCTTCAATTCTTAGTGAAACGATGAATTGCTAAGCTGGAAACTCTCACTGTTGGAACCTTCACCAAGCTTAAAATTAATGGTGCTCACTGTATTTCACAATGTCACACGTGCACATGAATGCACTGACACACAGAAGACTGATTTGATTTTGGAATGGTAACAGTTGCAATCGGAAATTAGAAAGAGAGGTTCAAAGTATTATAAGGAAAAATATCTAGGTACGTCAGTGAATCGACACCGCAAATGAAAACAAAAGTTGCAGGTAGAATACAACATGACGTAGTTACGCTCATATCACATTATAACTATACTGTTTGCCTGTTCTTATCACAGTACTTCTGAGTATTTAAAGTATTAATCAATTATGTAGCCTATTGCAGTCTGCTGTTGGATATAGGGCTCTCCCTAGTTGTTACTACATCTAGTTTTCGGGTTATTCCGTTTATGTAAGCGGGCACGCCCTTTATGCCTGGAGGCTTTTATTTAGGTATTAGTTCTATTTACGTTTTTTTATGTTGTAATTTTTATCTGCTTGAGTACAGTTTGTTCATTGTTTTGTTGGTATACTGGCGCGTGCTAGCTAACGTATGGCAAGTGTGTAATTTAATCCAATGTTTTGTGTTTCGTAATGTTAAATACTTTGCATACGATTTGTATAGAATCAAGTTTATATAACTAAACAGACAGACGTGCTGCTGGGGAGTTTGTTCCACCACTTTTTCTTCCCAGCTAAAGCACTAGGAAGTGGTGACGGGCGGGCATTTTTGGGGGACTGTCTTATGTAACTTTGACGTTCGAAAAGTGCTGATTTTCAGCCTAGTTTGAATAAATGACTTTTGATTTTGATTTTAACCACCCTAAAACAGCCACCCTTCTTTTTTTTTTGGGTGGGAAATTATCAAATGACTTCTCCCGCTCCGGGCGGAGCGGGAGGGTGTGTCAGACTCTTACTGACTAAAACCCACCCGTGTTCCTTCCGTTGCCTGTGTTGCCAGGGGTCTCGGTATCCCTTTCGGACTTTCCTACGACCCCAGCAGGCATCCCAGCAGACATCTAACCCCGCCCTACCAAATTATTTTGTGTAAACAGGGATAGGGCAGCGGCGACCCAGTGGTAACGACCGTGACTTACGATTTGTACATCACAGGTTCGAACCCTGTCAGGCGCTATAGTTTGTGCAAATTATTTGAACACCACTGCTCGCAAAACGGTGAAGAAAAACAAGGAATGCATCGGCATGTCTTAGAACCAAAAATTCGAAGAGATGTAATGTGACATCTACCAACCCTTAGTGGGCCCATGTGGTAGATTACGGCCCACTCCCTTTCACAGAGAGGAGGCCTGTGTCCCAGCAGTGAGAACACTATAGGCTGATCATGCAGACGGCGACGAGCGATTACTCACTGGCATGCGTAATAGCGTATGTACCAAGCGTGAGTCTCTCAGCGAGTGTTCTGTCCACAAAGCAAGCGTCACTGAGCGAGCACTCTCTGCGACAAACAAGTATTCGCCGAGCGGTGGCCTTTATCCCAGCAGTGGGAACATTATGTAGGCTGATTATGCTATCTATGTTATGCTGAACAGGGATAGAACATTCTTTCGTTGGTCTATCTATACTAAAATGTCAAACATTTCTAGAAAAGAATACTTCTTCTTCTAAGAATTGTTCTTATTCTGGTTCTATGTTTGGTTGGTCTAAAGTTTAAACCTACATCAAGACTTTATTTAGAACGGACTTTGTACGATGCGATGCACTGTTACTGACTGGCAAAAATTTGACTAGCTATTTCTATCTTTTTTTCCATAGAATCGTCCGATTTGAGAGAAGAAGAAGAATCAGTATCTATTTCTCAGTTTAATACAACACTAGCTATTGTTCGCGGCTTCGCCCACGTGAATGTCGGAAAATGTCCCACGGGAACGTAATACCAAGATGAAAAGTATCATTTGTGTTCTTCCAGATCATAAACTATATGTGTGCCAAATTTCATCCAAATTCGTTAAGCTGTTTTTGCGTGATTGGGTAACAAACATCTAAACATCCTAACAATCAAACTTTCGCATTTATAATGTTACTAGCTGTTGCCCGTGAGTTAGTCTGTGATCTAACATGAAAAGTTGCCTAGGTCCTTTTCTAGATCATGGTCTACCGATGTGCCAAATTTCATCCAAATCCGTTCAGCCGTTTTTGCGTAAAAGCGTAACAAACAAACAAACTCACTTTCACATTTATAATATTAGTTAGGATCATCAACAACTTTGCAAAAAATAAAACAAAATTGACACAATTATGCATTTAATTCACGTTACTTAAATTATGCAATACAAAGCGCGTCACTTACAGATATAATCTGTATGACGTGTATAAGAATACTTAAAATTAAAATAAGCCGCATGTAAATAACATTATGAACGTCATTCACGATGGCATACATCCATATCTCTAAGTAATATAATAATTATCTCGATAACATTCCTATCCATTAAAACGCGTTTATAACTAAGTATTTTCAAATTAATCCATTCACAAATCAATAAACACGGTGACTACCGAGTTGACGACTAATAGAGAAGAATGGAAGAAAAAAAAAATTGCGCCAACCTCAAATTAATTGGGATAAGGGCAGGAAATTGAAGATTACTAATCAATAAACAGCTCAAGTGTTCATAAAACATTTCTTTCCAATCGCTTTTTATGAAACGCTTTCCATAATTCTCGATTACATCTAACAAAAGGAACAAACAAATCTATTGCTATTACTTGTATATCTGATAAAACTGATTGTGCGATGAGTGAGAGTTCCAATATTTTGGTCATCACAACAGTAAACAACATCGCTACATCGCTGAAAAGAAATATCAACGTAGCTATGTAGAAGCGACGCCAGCAGTTGGTAGAAGTACTCACGATCTCAGAGCTCCCGCACCAACAACAGAAAAGAGAATATATAAACTTCATGTAAATAATTAAGTTCACAAATAAAGGTAGATTTATAATTACAATTTGCGGATAATAATACATTTCAAATGTTAAAAAAAGAGGTAACACAAACTTACACAGTAGTGTTGTCATCAAAGGCACACCCCAAGCAAAGAGACTACTCTTTAGAAATCTCCTTTGGATATCTCCATTGAAAACTTTTACAATATCAACGTAGATTATACAACAGATCACCAACAACCAGTAACTTTGCACCGACGTGAAGTATTTCAGAAAAAAGTCTATTGCAGTAGGCACGGGTCCATCATCTTCATCAGTCATATCTCCAAAAACGCGGTAAATTATAAAAAACGTTATTAAACGTAACACACAGGCTAGTATGGCATTTAAATACACATAGTTTTTGAAGTGTCGAAACTTTTGTATAAGGCACCATGACGTCACTCCGTACATGAGCACTGCCAAAGACAACACAACCACAGACCAGTCGCAGACTGAGGATATTCGGAGCTGTTGGTCCTGGTAATGGTCGGATGTTAATTTGCCGATATATAATGAATGTACGTACTCGCTAGGTACCATGGCAGGTGATTTGAGATGCGTTCAGTTCACTCTCTCGAGATACACTGTGTTATTTATCCTTGGATGACCAGACAACGTCAGAAGCGTCTCCCTACTAAAATAAAAACAACGAAAACAAACAGGTTGCAGAAATATTATGGTGTTTGTGCACTGCTCTTGTCCGGCATCCGATTTAATATCGGTTCGGAGCAACTATGAAATAACTTACATATGTGACAATCCGCGGCTAAAGGTACCTTATGGACGTTTATAGTTTCGAAGATATTGAATGTTTTGTAAATTTTGCAAGAAATATAGATTTTTTTTTATTGCTTTGTTCGAGGTGACTGAACTTAAAATGTCTGTTTCTCGAAATTGCACAATTTCGAATATAATTTAAAAAAAATTATATCTCCGTAACAAAACATCGTAGGAGGTTGATCTTTTTTTATATCTACAGCGTATTAATCGCAGATTACTAGCGTATGCATAACTCCATATCGACCACAAGGTACCTTTAGCCGCGGATTGTCACATATATTTACATAACCAAATTACAAGATGATTATTAACATTAACTAAATTAAATTATTCATTTCATTTCATTTATTTGCATACCATAATGTGTTTAGAAGATGTTACATAATGCTTAAAGCTAAAGAACAGTTATGGACCCTGTTAGGGCACACCAATATAGTAAAAACTAAGGTAAGCCTAAAAAAGGCCCTCAGGGCATTGTACCGAGGATGCTGACGGCATTTCTTCGCTGAATTGCAATGCTGATGCGTTGCACGAGAAAGCCGCCAGCTTTTCGGTCACCAGTTACATCAACTAGACGTTTCTCAATTTCCGCAAATAACTTATGCGCACTGGCACCCCACGGACCGAGGGTCTCGACGCCAAAGAGCACAAAGTTGTACTCTCTGCCAAGGCCTCCATGAAATAAATTTTGCCAATGACCTCGTCTAAATCGATTACGGCTATAAACTATGAAGAAAATCTTCTACTTACAACTGAATTCTAAAAACGTTACGGCTTCCGTTCATCAAAAGATACTTACGATACTTACGTTCATCAAAAGATACTAGCTTACCGTACAATCATAAAAGTGTACGATCTACCTACTTACTACTCATAATAGTCGGACGGATGATGTTGTTGGTCAAAGAACTAGGCTGTAATTCTAGGGGCTATCTGCCCAGAATACGATGCGTAATGTTTAAAATTACTTTAAAGCATATTAGGATCCTTTTTCATCAATAGTTCCTGGCCATAACGAAGAGATAATCATGGTATATGTTTTGAAGTTCTATGTTGCTTTTTTTTTCGGCGGAACACATCCTAAGTACTCAATTTTTCGCGGTCTGGTTGGTTTTCAACATTTTTAGTTTGCATACTTATATCGTTTTGTACCTACTTCGTTATGAATGTCTTTCACTTCTTCATGCAGCTTGACCATGCGATATTTTAGGTCCTTCTAGATGCAAGTACAGGAACACCTGTACGTGGAGCGCCGCATATGCGACACTTACGGGAGAAGTGCTGTTTCCTACTGCCAAACCTACTGTATAAACGAACTAAGCTGTCAAGATGCACTCTAGGCAAAGAGTTCTTGTACTTGCTACAATAATTTATTTTTCGATATAATAAACGAAAGTTAAAGTTATGGCGGTCGCGCTATTGTCGTACACACTACCTACATGTTAGCCAATTCATTTTATGACTTTAAATTGTAATAACTTATGAGAGAGTGGACCGATTTTATTGAAAAAAATATTAAATGTTACCTCGAGATACGGAGTATGACTATATTTCTAACGCTTTACATAATCAGCCTATAATGTTCCCACTGCTGGGACACGGGCCTCCTCTCTGTGAGAGGCAGTGGGCCGTAACCCGCCACGCGGACCCAGTGCAGGTTGGTAGATGTTACATGTCTTCGAATTTTTTGTTCTAGGACATGTCGGTTTCCTCACAATGTTTTCCTTCACCATCTTAAGAGCAGTGGTGATGAAATAATTTACACAAAGTAAAGCGCCTGTCAGGGTTCGAGCCTACGACCTACAACTCGTAGGTCGCGGCCGTTACCACTGCTCTCCTCTCATAGATTATTACAAACTCTTTAATAGAAAGCTTTTATTACAAGCAAATTATAAGCTATTAGTCAATTTCAGTTGTAAGTACCCATGTTCAGTAAGGTGGATTCTTGCAAGCTACTAGACAACTTCCTCTTGGCATTGAATGGCATTGAACGAAAGTGGCTTACAAGACAGCGAACAATCGAGCATTCATTTTGCGGCCAATAGCAGACAAGAATAGAATTAGCATATATTGCGAACAATACGACGGATAGTCTGTAGAAGGCTTTACATGCCACATTAAAAACCAGTTCAAAACTTGTCCTTTTTTTAGGGGATTTTTGTAAAATTATTGATTATTCATTCTTATTTTTTTTTGCGACGAAGTTAATGGCCAGGGTGTGGCTCCTTCTGCCGGGGTCGCGGGAAAGTCCGAAAGGGATTCCGTGGCCCCTGGTAACACAGACAACGGAAGGAATACAGTGGGTTTTAGTCAGTAAGAGTCTGACATACCCTCCCGCTACGTTTAGTTATTTGATAATTTCCCAACCAAAAAAAAGGGTGTGGCTCCTTCATAAAAATGTTGGGAGGTTAACTTTTTTGGCTGTACACTGCTGGATATATGCCTCTCCCAGGCTGCGCCACAACACTCAGTCCTCCGCCTTCTGCATTCAGTCAGTCCCAGCCACCTTTTTAAGGTCGTTGGTCCATCTGGCTATGGGGCGTCCCACTCTACGCTTGTCGATACGCGGTCTACTCCATGAGTCATCTGCTTTACAGGCCATCGGTCCTTCATAAACATGGCCAGAAGGTAGGTTTGAATGTTAGAAGTTCTAACATAACCACCAACAAACTAAGCCATACTAATCACCACCGCCTGCGGGAATTTTTGGGAATACGGGTGAGATGTTGTATCTGTCTAAAGAAACTGCTATGTCTAAACTGTGGTTATTAACTAGCAAGACCAAAATGACAGCTGCGATCGACCTTTTTTTAAAAATAACACGATAAATAACACGATAAATAACAGGATAAATAATTAATAGTAAAGAGACAATAGGACTCTCACTCGTTAGCTACATTATTTTCTAGGTTATTTTAATGACTGCCTCGTTGGTATAGTGGTCGCAAGCGCTACTGCTGAGCATGAGGTCCTGGGTTCGATTCCCTGGTCAGGCAAAGTGTTATTGGGTTTTTCTTTCTGGAATTTCTCAGTAGCAACCCGGAGTTTGGATTTGTGCCCGGTTGATGGCAATAGACTCGCCCCCTATTACATAGGACTTAAACATAACCGGCGAAATGTGGGTGTACTTTAGGTACACCTCTGCCCAACCCTTCGGAGAAACAAGGCGTGATTTTATCTTTATTTTAATGTCGACACCAAATGTAATTTGACTCTAGCAAATTAAAAATCAGAGTATAGTCAATAATAGACTGATATGATGTTGAAATTTTATTTCTAGTGTCTGCAATGAATAAATCAAATCTGTGTAGTTTTTCCCCAAAATACCACCTCAGACACGAATCCTCATAATTGTGATCGGACTATGATAATGTCTGGACATTAATAAAGACTGCGTGTTTACCTCCGAGTTTTTTCTGTGTTCCTTCTCAGGGTAGGTATTCGATTAGGAAAGACAGACATCAACTAAAGTCAAATTATATATTTACTGGAGTAATCTGACATGTGCTAGTGATAACTTTGTGTAATAAAATGGTCATATGGTAATGGTAATGGTAATCGTTTAGTTGAATCGATTTATATACGTGTAAAATAAATGTATAATAATACGTGTAAAAGTCTAGAATATAATAAATATGACCATTACACTAAGTGACAGCTAGCGCATGTCAAATTATTCCACTGAATTAATAATTCGACTTTAGTCTTAAAAACATTATTTTTTTGACATGTAAGTAAAAGCGTTTTTGTTAATACCAATTAATCAACTATAAACTAAATATAATTAATAAATTTTAGCATGATTTTAAACAGTATGACGACAACAAAAGACGGCGACTAAAAAAGATATTTACAATGTAGATGTGAGTAGAAACGCCGGAAGGGGACGCCCTAGTAGGACATATAGTGACCTAATTGGTGATGTTCTTCAGAAAGGTCAGGTGTAAAATCAAAATAAAAATCAAAAGTCATTTATTCAAACTAGGCTGAGAATCACCACTTTTCGAACGTCAAAATTACATAAGACAGTCCTCCAAAACGCCCACCCTTCACCACTTCCTAGTGATTTAGCTGGGAAGAAGAAGTGGCGCAACAAACTCCCCAGCAGCACAGCTGTCTATTCAGTTAGAGAAAAAAATGGATTCTATACAACAGTATGCAAAACAATTTACACTACGTGCAACACAAAAACATTAAATTATTAACCATATGTGAGCTATCACACCACTATACCAACAAAAAAAAGAAAAACACCGAAAACTATTCTTAAGCACAGATAAAAACGTAAACAGAACTTAAAACCTAAATAAAAGCCTCCAAGTATAAAGGGCGTGCCCGCTTACATACAGGTTGAAATTGAAAACTTGCGTCAAACTGAAATGGGACATTGTATACATCATTATTAACAACTTTTACTAAGGGACCAAAGCTGTAATCCCAAAAAAAAAATCTGCTTTTCCTACATTTTGATGAGGTATTGCGAACATAAATGTAGGGGACAGCAGTTTTTTTTTGGGATTGTAGCTTTGGTCCCTTAGTAAAAGTTGTTCATAATGATGAGTACAATCTCCCATTTCGATTTGTCGCATGTTTTCAATGTCACCCTGTATATCTACAGCTGTAACAGTCACAAATGATGAACTAGGACCATCAAAGTAAAATAAATAAACAGTTAATTACTAATAACGAAACAAAACTATGGTCAGCAAGACGACCAGTCACCACAAGCAGCACCCGTTCACGAACATAACGCAAAAATCAGCCATGACCCCTGGTGTGTTCTTGCAACCGGCATGCGTGTTTATCCAAACGTATGAACGTAATCGAAGCAAAAGGAGTACGTAAGGAGCGTAGCAGGTGGCGTTCTACAGTTTCTGTCTCCATGTGAAGAAAGCGTGAGTTTTTGCTGTTTAAACAGTTACTAGGTCACGTTAACTCTTGGCATTATTTTCAATGCAATTTTATTCAGAAATTAGTATTGCTATGTTATTTTCGAAAGGATCTTTGCCTTTGTTTTAAAACTAAGGACTATGAGGCTTATTATTATTATTATTATCATAATTTAAAAAATCAAAATCAAACTGGTTGCTATTTTAATTGTACAATTTAGTATTTGATAATAAATCAATGTTGAATTTTAATTCTGTGATTACTTTAACTCACACACTGACTTTATTTATTATATTTAGGAAAACGTATACTTTTACAATGTTTGTAAACATGTGAGCATCATGTACCTATCACATAATGAATTTATCTGTCATTGCTTTATTTTTCATTCTCTTTTTAACTATTTTGGTATAGTAATTTTATTCTAGGTGCATCGTCTTCACATATAATTTTAAAATGTATCTATACAAAATTTTATAAAACATTTTAAAAGAGTAACGGTGGAGTTTCTTGCCAATTCTTCTCCATACGAAACTACCTTTTGGAAGGGGCAACTAGAATCAATTCTATTTTTTTTTGTTCATTTTGACGTTCAAAAGTTCCTTTTATGTGCCTATTTGAAATAAATAATTTGACTTTGACTTTGACTTTGATTTAGTTAGACCAACACTACACTAGCAGCCAATTAGCTGATGCATGTGTTTCAAATACTTTGGAGATATTTAATCTGTCCAATCGGTTCTTGAACGATGTGGGAGCCGTTACAACATTTTTCGTCACAAGTCGGTTAGGCAAGAATTGTTTCAAAGGCTTTTTTTCATGAATTCTCCCATAGCTTTAGGGAATGTCCATGCAAATGTTTGCTGGTATTCAGTGTGTAAAGGTCTGATGAATCGTATTGTTGAGAAAGCAATCGCCTGGCTACTCGTTCGTTACATTTACTTAAAATATAATCAAGTATTCATATGTTATTTTTTTTAAGTGAAAATATCTTTGTATATGTTGGGCACTTTTGGCATGGGTAAAAAGCACTGAACTTGCGTCAGGATTGGAAGCGCCTTAAAAGACTTTTTAAAAATAAAAATAATGAATTAAAGATTTAACTCTATAATGAGACGTCTTACACATTGGGATGCAATTCACGAACTAACTTATGAACTAGACTTAGACTGAACAATAATATTCTTATCAAATATGCAACCTCAGCGACCACACAGATCGTGCTGGGCAAAAGTGCTTACACACGCAATATCTGTAAGGGCTGTGGTTCCATAACTAGTTTGTGAAGCCAAGAAGTTTTTACTTCTGACGTGCAGTCTACGACTGACAGTTTTATGTTTTTTTTTTTTTTTGTTTCTCGTCATTAGCTATCGATCAAATCTGTAAAGTTTCGTTAGCTAATTTTAATTTGACGTTGTAGAACTCTTTGGTGACCCACTTTTTTTTTTTTTTTTTGAGAAATCATCAAATAACTTCTCCCGCTCAGAGGGCTAATTCACGTAATTAAAGAAGTTTAGTTGCAGTGCAGTTGCAGTTAAGTTTCGATCAAAACAATGCTTTTGGTATTCTCTACCGCTGTCAACTACGCTCGCGTCAAGTGCGCGTCACGCGAGCGCAATAACGGCATTCTACTACTGCGCGTCATTAGAGCTTGATTCTGAACGCAACTTGATCGGTATTCTACTATTCGTTTGACGTCTCAAAATGACAGCTTTGAAGTTTCAATTTGATCATCGTGCAGTTTCGGTTACGCACAACATAAGTTCCTCAATATTTACTTTTGTTGGCATCAAATTGTATTTTCTGTGAATGTAAGTGTTTAAAATTAAATATTGTATGTTTATATAATAAGACATATCAACTACAAGTCGTTTTCAATTAAATTCTAAATGATTTTTTAACCTTTTTAGTGAACATGAGTTTCCAACTGGGTTTGAGGATTTTATCCCTTGCTGCCGAAATAGACGACCGAGAACGTCGCCAAGCTTTCGGACCAAGAATTCCAGAAAACCTATCGTCTGAGCAAAACCTTGACTCGGCAAATAATAAACACAATAGTAACATACATTCCGAAGGAGAGAAGGAAAGATGGTTTCAGTGTACAGGCAAAGGTTAGTCAAATCTGTTTATCTATAGTAATTTAACGAAGCTGAATAGTTTCTTAGAACTCGCTAATCTTTGGAAGTACCAGTGAATTCAAAATTCTTCAAGAATTGGGTTATAATATTGTGATAGCCCAATTCTTTAGTAAAGTTAAAGGCTATTTAACATGCTATGACTCTTAGGAGCCAAGCCCAGGTGAAACCACGGGGCACAGCTAGTATTAGAATTAAATCATGCAAAATACATTAGATTTGACAGTAGATATTCTATAAATAATTGGGTGACTTTCAGGTTCTCATAACACTAGGTTTCTTGGCGAGCGGGTATTATCAGACTCTGGTGGGTCAAAGCAGGTGCCATGGAGTATCACAACCTGCTGTGTCGAGAGCGATCAGACAAGTCATGAAAGCCCTCAACGTGAGAAACTTATTTAGCAATTATGTTAAGTTTCCCATGACAAGAGAAGCCTGTGATGAAATTAAAAGATGGTAAAATTTATATATCATCTTACTTAAGAGTTATTGTTTGTATAATTATTTTAATCTATTAGCAAAATATCTGTATTTTTTTTTGTTTTTATATAAAGTTCAAGATGCCAGGGGTAATTGGCTGTATTGATAGCACCCATGTTGCCATGAAAGCTCGATTTAGGTATGTATTTGAGTACAACTAGTATTCTCTAAGTTTCCTCTTTATAATTATACTCTTATTTACTTTACCTGAGAAGTCAAACCAAGTGAATATACTGAGGCCCAACTTTTGATTATTGTATTGTTATGTATTGTTTCAGGTGTTTGTTAGCTGCACGCATGCTTCACTATGATCTTGTTTTTGCAGGCCAAATAGTGAATGCCTGTGCTGTATTGCACATTAGCTAACAAGGCACGATTACCAGTGCCCCACCTGACACATCAAGAGCGTGAGCAAGAAGAGAGAATGCGTGTACAGCGTAGAACATTTGAAGAGGATGTGCGTGCGGAGAGCCTGAGTATTCTTGCTCAAGGCAATAGGCGGCCAAACAAAGACTTGTTGGAAGGTCGGGCGGTCCAACAGGCTCTTATTAATCGCCTGTGGCTACATAGGGAATAAGGAGTCGGAATTAAATTAAATTATTTATTTTTGTATTTAAATTGATGATAATATTGTAATTATTTTTTAACATACACATCTTTTTTTACATTGTTCTCACATAGGTAATGTAGAATCTGCTTATTTTATTCATCATCTGATGACCGCCTCCGCCGGCTTCCCTAAAAAGAAAATGCTTGCAGTTTAGTTTCTATTAGGATTATAAACAAAATATACCACAATATCAGTGTAAAGTCGAGTGTGTGCAAAATCGAAAAATGTTGTTATTACCAAGGAATTATTTATATTTTCCAATGCTTCTGCTATGCGGCACCGTGCATCAGCCGATTTGGTTGCTGCATCAGCCATTCTGTTCAAGGCATCGGCCATCTTATTGTAGCCTTCAGCCACAAGCCTTTCGACCTCTATTCTTGATTTTTCTATATTGGCCAGCGTATTTTGAGACTGCTCCAGCTCTGAGGATGGAGGAGGCACTGCAAAAAATAAGATATTTAAAATGTTACTATAAAAATCAGTTAATAGGTAAAAATTAACCTAATAACAGATTTATTTTTTTATATTCCATTAGATTATAGTGAATGATGAATAATGTACCTACATTGTCTACGACGGCGACGTGGATTATAGCTGCGACGCTGTCTGGCTGCAGTAGTCTCTTGCTCACTGTAACAAAATAAAAATATATTATGTTATGTTTTTTAGACTGTTATTTATTTCCTAAATATGACAAGTAAATATAATTACCTTTCAGTAAAACGTGTGATGTTTTGTGTTGTTGCGGGTGCAGGTGTAACATCAACTTCAATAATAATATCTTCATTTCTAAAAAAAAATAACATTTATGACTAGTTGGTTAGTAACTAAATACATTATCAAAATTAAAATAGAATGTTACGCATAGCTTCTCCTATCGTGTGGGCACGACATCTCACACGAGAACTGCCTATTTCTAATAGTTAATGCACAGCTAGAATGATAGGTAAGTACTTGACTAACATTTAAACTTACGTATTAGGTAATGAGGAAAATGTGGGAAGTGCAGGCAATGGAGAAATGGCATGTGCAGGCAACGGAGAAACTGCGTAGGATGCAGGCTAGCAAAGCAAAAAGAAAATACCACTGTCACTATGACCGAGCATAATAAATACAATAAAGATAAAAAAAGGGATTCCATAACTTACCGACAAGGGATTTATTTGCACCTCATTTTGGGGCGTGCCACTCCTCCCCACAACCTCACTGCCAGCACCAAGCAGAGCAGCGATTCTTTCTTCTAAAGGGGATAAAGAAGTGGGTACACCTGGCCCTCCACCTGTACCCCGTTGATTATGCCGAATCTGCTTGATTCGGTTGAGCAAGCGGCGCTTATAGTCGGTATACCACTAAAAATATTACAAATCTAGTTATTTAGCTAAGTGTAATGTACCGATACACATAGGTACAATATCGATAGAATCTAACAGACCTTGCTCCACTGTTTGGGAGTTCTTTGATCCCCATCTGCCTCGGCATTTAATATGTCGGCGCACCCTGACCAAAGGCGTGATGTGAGGGCACTCCCTTCTCTAGATTTCAGTCAGCCACGGGCAAGGTCCCTGTGGCCCTCCAAATATTCTACCAGCAGTTCTATTTGCCGCACAGAAACGCGTTTCCGTGAAGTCATACCTACTGAAGAATCAGGATGATACTTATATGAAAGGAATTTAAACTGCTACTTCCTTAAATATAATTTTATTATAATAGAATACATGCTTACCATCAAACTTTAAATCGTTTAAGTAGGTACAAGTTTTGTAATTGCACTGAGTCTCAAATTTCAACTTTCGCGCTCCCAACTACTCCCAACTTATTTTGTCAGTTTTAGTTTTTTTGCAGCAATGATCACCATCATTCAGCCAAATTTTAGCAAAATATATTTTTTATTGTGAATCAAAACAGAATTGTTTGTTTATATGGTAAGAAAAAGCACTAAAATCGGTACTGGAGTATTATTTTAATATTATAATAACGTTATATTCATTGAAATGTAATCGATTGTATTCGATTATTTGGTACGTAATATTTTTTCTCTCATGTGGCCACACCGTAGGTAACTTTGGTAGAGTTTGGGTGTCGTACAGTTGACGCACAGTTCACGCGCAGCTTACGCGCAGTTCAAATATTACAAGAATACCGTTTATCACTCAAACTTAAACTTAACTGCAACTGCACTGCAACTTGATCGGCGCGTCATGAAATTACGTGAATTAGCCTTCTGGGCGGAGCGGGAGGGTGTGTCAGACTCTTACCGGACGGTGAGCTCACCGTCCGCAATCCCGCACCTACGGTGGCGGAAATCCGCCCGGGATTCCCGACGCCCAGGGCGTCTTCTGCGGCGGCTAGGGGCGAGAGGGCGCGAAGTTTGCCTTTCCCTCAACCGTCCCTTTCTTTTTCGCGAGCATTACTGCTTCGCAAAAGGAGGTGACGGCTGCCCATGCCCTCTCGCTCCGTACCATGGCCTGAACCAGGGCCGTACGCGAGAGATCTCTGCCGCCTATCGCCTCCACGAGGACACGGCGCCCAAGCCGGGCAGACGTCCACCGTGTCCTCCGGGCGATCCACACAGCGGTGACACCCGGGCGTTTCCTCCCGCCTTATCCGACACAGGAACCTCCCGAAGCTGCCGTGTCCTGTGAGGACATGCGTCAGGCGGAAGGTGAGGATGCCGTGGCGCCTCTCTAGCCACTCCTCAAAGAGGGGACTTATCGCCGCAAACGTGGAGTGCCCAGCACTGGGTTGCGACAACCGTATTGGTGACCCACTGACAAGGATTTTGGTCCCGCCAATTATTTTCACTCAAAATTCGTCGGGTAGTTATGAAGAACAATGCCGTCACAAAGACAGACTTGAAAAGCGACTTCAATTTATAATAGGTATGTATACATATAGATAAAGACACAATTTCAATTGCGGTACCTACTTTTGTACCTATCGACTACGACCTTAAAACGGTCTGCAGTGAATATTAAGCAGGCGACCGATTAAAATATTAAGTACTTGCCAAATACAGTAACGTTTAAAATTAACTAGTTTTTTTATTTACATCAAAAGTAGTCTAGTACAGCTGTACTGTACTTGACTATTATAGGCCTGTCACACTTAACGGACCACAGGACCGAAACGCAAGTTTTATAATGCCTTAAAGTAAACAAAAAAAAACAAAATCAGAAAATATATTAGCAGGAAATTTATTAGCGTCACACCGTGCGTCTAGGAAATTCTCTGAGTTCTGGAAGTCGACCAATAAGCCAAAGGTTGGACCGGGCCGCCCTGTGAGTGTGGGGGAATGTAGTGCGCCGGACGATATAGCTCGCATGTTTAAAGATCGGTTTATGGTATCATCTCCACTTGTCGCCCAGGGGGTGAACGATGATGAAACTAGTCGTGATTATGAACCGATCCGTTTTACTGCCAGGCATGTACGTGCCTTAGTCAAAATAATGGCTGAGGGCAAGTCTCCGGGTTACGACGGTCTCAGCGAATTGAGCACCTCAGGTGTGCTGGTGTACATCTGCCTAGAATGCTGGCGATGTTTTTCACACTTTGCATTAGCCACTTATACCTCCCACCATATGCTCAAAACAATAGTGGTACCAATAGTGAAAAATAGGACTGGGTATGTATCTGATGAGGCGAACTACCGACCAATATCCTTGGCCACTATAATTGCTAAGGTGTTGGACGGTCTGCTGGACAATGAACTTGACAAATGGATAACTTTACATGACGCACAGTTTGGGTTTCGGCCTAGACTTTCCACTGAGAGTGCTATCCTCTGTCTAAAGCAGACCGTTCAATACTATAAGGATAGAAGTACTCAGGTGTATGCCTGCTTCCTTGATCTCTCATAGGCATTTGACCTTGTGTCATATAATGTCCTTTGGGATAAGCTCAGTGGAGCAGGTGTACCACCTGAGTTGACGGGTTAGTTCCAGTACTGGTACTCTAACCAGTCGAATCAAGTTCGTTGGGGAGACGTTCTTTCAGAAGCGTACAGGTTGGAGAGTGGGGTGAGACAGGGGGGTTAACCTCGCCTAAGCTCTTCAATCTGTATGTAAATGAGTTGATCGTTGAACTCAGCAGCAGACCAGTTGGGTGCAAAGTAAGTGGTATTAGCGTCAATAATTTAAGCTATGCCGATGACATGGTGCTGCTGGGTCCAAAGGCTGGCTCAATCAGGGAGATGTTGAGCGTCTGTGAAAGATTTGCGGCAGCACACGGCCTAGTATATAATTTAATTAAAAGCGAGTATCTGGTCTTTGCTGCTCCTGGGAATCATCAAAATTATGAACCCTCAATATCGCTCAACGGACAAAAACTTAAGAGGGTCGCCCAATTTAAATACTTGGGGCATCGTGTCTGTAAAAGATCGCTTTTAGCGATAAGACCGCCCATTGTGTCACCCCTTGTAAAATTTCAACATTTGTATCTGTATTTTTTATGGTGTACATAATAAAGAGTATTCTATTCTATTCTATTATATTCTATTTCGTAGGGTAACCATACGTTTCAGATGGTGAGGACTATCCTGTCTGATTTTAGCTAGGCGGGTAGGTAGGTAGGTAGGGTAGGGTAGGGTAGGTAAGTAGGTATGTAGGGTTAGTAGGTAAGGTTGGTAGCTAGGGTAGGTAGGTAGGGTAGGTAGGTAGGTAGGTAGGGGAGGTAGGTAGGGTAGGTAGGTAGGGCAGGTGGGGTAGGTAGGGTAGGTAGGGTAGGTAGGGTAGGTAGGGTAGGTAGGTAGGGTAGGTAGGTAGGGTAGATAGGTAGGGTAGGTAGGTAGGGTAGGTAGATAGAGTAGGAAGATAGGGTAGGTAGGGTAGGTAGGTAGCTATGTAAGGTTGTTAGGTAGGGTAGATAGATAGGTAGTTTAAGTTGAGATACTTAGTGCTATTTGTGCGAAGCCGGGCTGGGTAAAGCTAGTAGGTAGTAAATGTGTCCATACATGAATAGGAAATATTAATTAAATCAAAATCAAAAGTCATTTATTCAAATTAGGCTGAGAATCAGAACTTTCCGAACGTAAACATTACAAAATACAGTCTCCCAAACGCTTTAGCTGGCAAGAAGAAGTGGCGCAACAAAATCCCCAGCAGCACAGCTGTCTGTTCAAAGAAAAATGTATACAATAGTATGCAAAACTAATTTAGCAGTCACCGAAGTACATCTTCAGGTCACACCATCAAGTTTGGAGGTAAGGTCTCATCATAACTACCAAAACGAGCCCAATCTCAGCACACCTAGTTCCATTCGTCGACGAGTTCCAGTAGCAGTAACTGAAGTACACCTTCAGGTCACACCATCAAGTCCGGAGGTAAGGTCTCATCACAGCTATCAAAATGAGCCCAAACTCGGCACTCCTAGTTCTACTGGTCCACGAGTTCCAGTAGCAGACACCGAAGTACATCTTCAGGTCACTCCATCAAGTCCGTTGGTAAGGTCTCATCATAACTAACAAAACGAGCCCAAACTCGGCACACCCAGTTCTACTGGTCGACGAGTTGCAGTAGTAGTCACCGAAGTACACCTTCAGGTCACACCATCAAGTCCGGATGTAAGGTCTCATCACAGCTATCAAAATGAGCCCAAACTCGGCACTCCTAGTTCTACTGGTCCACGAGTTCCAGTAGCAGACACCGAAGTACATCTTCAGGTCACTCCATCAAGTCCGTTGGTAAGGTCTCATCATAACTAACAAAACGAGCCCAAACTCGGCACACCTAGTTCTATTGGTCGACGAGTTCCAGTAGCAGTAACTGAAGTACACCTCCAGGTTACTCCATCAAGACCGAAGGTAAGGTCTCATCATAACTATCAAAACGAGCCCAAACTCGGCACCCCTAGTTCTACTGGTCCACGAGTTCCAGTAGCAGACACCGAAGTACACTTTCAGGTCACTCCATCAAGACCGAAGGTAAGGTCTCATCATTACTATCAAAATCAGCCCAAACTCCGCACCCCTAGTTCTACTGGTCCACGAGTTCCAGTAGCAGACACCGAAGTACACCTTCAGGTCACTCCATCAAGTCCGAAGGTAAGAAGGTAATGTCCCATCATAACTATCGAAACGAGCCCAAACTCGGCACTCCTAGTTCTACTGGTCCACGAGTTCCAGTAGCAGACACCGAAGTACATCTTCAGGTCACTCCATCAAGTCCGTTGGTAAGGTCTCATCATAACTAACAAAACGAGCCCAAACTCGGCACACCTAGTTCTACTGGTCGACGAGTTCCAGTAGCAGTAACTGAAGTACACCTCCAGGTTACTCCATCAAGACCGAAGGTAAGGTCTCATCATAACTAACAAAACGAGCCCAAACTCGGCACACCTAGTTCTACTGGTCGACGAGTTCCAGTAGCAGTAACTGAAGTACACCTCCAGGTTACTCCATCAAGACCGAAGGTAAGGTCTCATCATTACTATCAAAATCAGCCCAAACTCCGCACCCCTAGTTCTACTGGTCCACGAGTTCCAGTAACAGACACCGAAGTACACCTTCAGGTCACTCCATCAAGTCCGAAGGTAATGTCTCATCATAACTATCAAAATGAGCCCAAACTCGGCACTCCTAGTTCTACTGGTTCACAAGTTCCAGTAGCAGACACCGAAGTACATCTTCAGGTTACTCCATCCAGTCCGTTGGTAAGGTCTCATCATAACTATCAAAACGAGCCCAAACTCGGCACCCCTAGTTCTACTGGTCCACGAGTTCCAGTAGCAGACACCGAAGTACACCCTAAGGTCACTCCATCAAGACCGAATGTAAGGTCTCATCATTACTATCAAAATGAGCCCAAACTCCACACCCCTAGTTCTACTGGTCCACAAGTTCCAGTAGCAGACACCGAAGTACATCTTCAGGTCACTCCATCAAGTCCGTTGGTAAGGTCTCATCATTACTATCAAAATCAGCCCAAACTCGGCACCCCTAGTTCTACTGGTCCACGAGTTCCAGTAGCAGACACCGAAGTACACCCTAAGGTCACTCCATCAAGACCGAAGGTAAGGTCTCATCATTACTATCAAAATGAGCCCAAACTCCACACCCCTAGTTCCACTGGTCCACAAGTTCCAGTAGCAGACACCGAAGTACATCTTCAGGTCACTCCATCAAGTCCGTTGGTAAGGTCTCATCATAACTAACAAAACGAGCCCAAACTCGGCACACCTAGTTCTACTGGTCGACGAGTTCCAGTAGCAGTAACTGAAGTACACCTCCAGGTTACTCCATCAAGACCGAAGGTAAGGTCTCATCATAACTATCGAAATGAGCCCAAACTTGGCACTCCTAGTTCTACTGGTCCACGAATTCCAGTAGCAGACACCGAAGTACATCTTCAGGTCACTCCATCAAGTCCGTCGGTAAGGTCTCATCATAACTATCAAAACGAGCCCAAACTCGGCACCCCTAGTTCTACTGGTCCACGAGTTCCAGTAGCTGCCACCGAAGTACACCCTAAGATCACTCCATCAAGACCGAAGGTAAGGTCTCATCATTACTATCAAAATCAGCCCAAACTCCGCACCCCTAGTTCTACTGGTCCACGAGTTCCAGTAGCAGACACCGAAGTACACCTTCAGGTCACACCATCAAGTCCGGAGGTAAGGTCTCATCATAACTAATAAAACTTGCCTAAAGTCCACAGCCCACATCTCTCTACTAGTAGAGGGCTTCCAGTGCCTAGGAGTCACTGAAGTATTTGTATCTTAAAATTATTTAGTAAAATTATAAAGAGCAATACGAAATATTTTTGTAAGTACCTACGAATTAAAACGAAATAAGAAAAAAAATAATCAAAGGATCCAAATTAGTTCCCTTGACTACTACGAGTATTCCCGTAGCTACCCGTGCGTACACTTGTGTGTGTGACACGTGTCAATAAATTTTACAAATGCGTCCTTAAAAACGAATAAAATCGTCTTATGGTGGCTCAGAGCGCCGAGCGTTAGCGTCTACCCGTGACAGTGGTCAGCGATGCACTGCCGCCCGTCGCCCGCAAGAGCCCCCGCTTCAACGCGCATCAAGTTTATTCGAAAAAACAACCCACCTTGATTAATCAAACACAAAACAAATAGAATACGTATATTACAATTTGAGTAGTTAAATTGTCTTTTAGATGGTGAAAGTTTCATGAAAATACGCGCGTTATTTTTTGCGTAATAGTCGTGTATTTGTCCGCGTTAGACATTACTTTACAAATTAATTGCACTATATTATAAACATATTATTTCAAATATTTATATATCAAATTACGAAGACAATAGTCTAGTATAAAATATATTTTTTTCAAAGTAATAAGACTAGTCATTTAGACGTGAAGTACAATTTAAAATCATTAGAAGTCGTCTAACTGCGCCTTAAGAAATACTAACCCCTAGTGAATAAGTTTGTGTTTGTACTAACCAGTGGGCCAATGTTGTCTAATTAAATAAATATATAATTTTATTATTTTTTTATGTCCTTACATATCTCGGGACCATGGGGTCCCGGACCTTTGGAAGGCGTACGAGGGGCCGAAGCCAACTCGTAGAGGCCCCTTGGACAATTTTAATGGAATGAGGCACAACCGACGATTATCCCTGTTTGCTCTATGAAGGTGCACCCAAGGACAACCCCCGGTTGATGCAAGACTATTGCAGAACATGGGAACAAAAAATATTGGGTTATGGGTTTGAGAGGCTATAGTGGATCAGTTTCCTGAGACTATAGAAAGGCCCCTACCTGACCAATGCTTCATATAAAATACACCGACAAAATGGCAGGGGGTGACTTGCACACTCAATAATGGGCCCCCGAAAACGGCCGCTAGCACATAGTGACGTAGTGACAAGGGGGCAACACTTCCTGAGGTGCTTGAGGAGTGGAGAGGTATTCCACGGCTATCAGGACAATCCCGGAAGTACGGTCAAGATCCCTACCAGCATCTTACTGGAATATTTCCTTCCTCCGAGCACGTTTGCTCTTGCGAATCAACACTCAAGCCGGCCAATAAAGGCAAGCCAAAGATGAGGAACAAGACTTCTCCCAGGAGATAGGGTCCGTGGGGTCGCTACTGCCCAACAGCTCGCCACATGCTGCCCTGCGGATTTCTGTATCTCTCTTAATTTGGCTCCTTATCCAAGACCTGTTCCGGCAGAGTATACTCTACCGGCACAGACCCGGAGTTTGGAGCGCGCAAGCCCCACCACGACGTCAACGTAGAGATACGGCGATGGGGATATTATTATTATGTCGTTTATTCATTTTTTTTACATATAAAATATATTAAAAAATATTTCTTAAAAAAGATATAAAAAAAACATTTAAAAATATAAAAAATAGTGGTCCGCCGGTGTCGGGAGCAGGGTCCAAGCTACCGGTGGTTAGGGCTCCAGAGATAGGAACTTCCTCACAATGCGAGCCGTATCGAGGAGTACTGCCTTCTGAATCAGGACCTTGATCCAACCGCCTAACGAGAGCCTCGAGAGATGTTCGTTGAGGCTTTCGGCCATCAGGCCATTGGCCGTTACGACAATCGGTACAATGACAGCCGAGTTATTATATTGTTATTATTATTATGTCGTTTATTAAATGTTTTGTCTTATAAAATACATTTTTAAATATTTCTTAGAAAAAATATTAAAAAACATTTAAAAATATATAAAATAGTGGTCCGCCGGTATCGGGAGCAGGGTCCAAGCTACCGGTGGTTAGGGCTCCAGAGACAGGAACCTCCTCACGATGCGAGCCGTATCGAGGAGTACTGCCTTCTGAATCAGGCCCTTAATCCAGCCGTCTAACGCAAGCCTCGAGAGTAGATGGTTGATGCTTCTGGCCATCAGGCCATTGGCCGTAACTACAATCGGCACAATGACAGCCGAGTTCACATTCCACATGTCAACAACCTCGTGTGCTAAGTCGAGATATTTTATTTGTTTCTCTTTCTCAGCTTTCACGAGGTTATCGTCATGTGGAATGGTAACATCGACTATCATTGCGCGGCGCTCTAATCGATCTATTACCACTATATCAGGCTTATTGGCGACAATAGCCCTGTCAGTAATGATAGACCGATCCCAGTACAACGTGACATGGTCATTTTCGAGAACTGGGTCGGGCACATACTTGTAATACGGTACCTCAGAGTTCACAAGTTTATATTTCAAAGCAAGTTGCTGGTGAATAATCCTAGCTACTTGGTTATGTCTGTGCAAGTACTCGCCGTTAGCCAGACGAGAACAACCAGAGATAATATGTCTGATAGACTCACCCGGACGGTGGCATGCCCGACACACGTCAACCGTCCCGTCCTTCATAATATGTCTCCGGTAGTTATTCGTCAAGATAACTTCGTCCATAATTGCACAGACAAAACCTTCAGTTTCCCCGAAAAGGTCCCCAAAACGTAGCCAGAATACGGACGCTAAGAAATCTACATCGGGCTCATGAAGAGCCCGATAGAAGCGCCCGTGTAGCTCCTTGCTTTGCCATATCTCCTTGCGATCATCGGTAGTAAGTACTACAGGTTTGCACCAGTTCTCTTTAGCCATGGAAAGTGGGGTGAGCCCCTTGTCCACTGCGACCACATCAGGGTGCATACCCACTTCGGTTTTCAAAAAATATTCCCTGAGACTGCATATCTCGCGGTTGTGGGGGGTCTTCGCATTTAAAAAGCCTCGACCCCCACACTTCCGCGAGATGTACAGTCTCATCACCGATGATCGTGGGTGATGCATCCGGTTTGCGGTCAACAGTGTACGGACCCTCCTATCCAGGGCGTCTAGTTCGGTCTGAGTCCATTTGAGTATGCCGAAAGAGTACATCAAAACCGGCATGACCCAACCGTTGAAGGCGCGCACCTTGTTACCGCCTGAAAGAAGACTAATCAATACCTTCTTCAGGCGGCCAAAAAAGCGCTCCTTCAACGATTGCTTCATGTCAGTAACGTTGATGCCTAACGCTTCCGACATTCCCAAATACTTATAGCTTTCGGGTGAGGAGAGGGATCTAAGGTGTATGGAATGCGAAAGTTGAATTCCCTCGGATTCCATTATCTCCCCTCGCTTCACATGCATGACTGCACATTTGTCCACACCAAACTCCATTCTGATGGCGCTACTGAAAGTTTTAGTTACCTTCAGTAGCTTCATCAGTTGCAATGTGTTGGGGGCAAAGATTTTCAAGTTATCCATGTAGAGGAGGTGAGATATGACCTGACCACCTCTCCTCAACCGATAGCCAAGACCTGAAACCTCCAGCTGCATGCTTAGAGGATTCAGGGCTAAGCAGAACCAAAGTGGACTTAAACTGTCGCCCTGAAATATTCCCCGTTTAATCCATACAGGCATTCCCCTCATCATTCCCCTGGATCTGTCGACACCCCGGATAGCGAAGGACTGTCCTCCATTGCCCCATACACGATTCAAGGAAGGTGCGTAGAGTCGTATCTATTTTGTACAACTCCAGCACCCTCATGAGCCATGTATGTGGCACCGAGTCGTAGGCCTTCTTATAATTTATCCAGCAAGTCGACAGATCCTTGCGGGATCGACGAACCTGTTGGCTAATGGCCATGTCGATGAGAAGTAGCTCCTTAGTGCCACGAGACCCGTTCTTACATCCATTTTGAGAGGCAGACATAATGGAATTACTGTCAATGTGTGTGTTAATTTTCGCTCTCAAAATGGATGTAAGACAAACACGTGATCGGTCTATAATTCTTGGGTTCCGCGGGACTACCTGACTTATGGAGCAGGTGGGTAATGCCTGTCGTCATAAACTGCGGTAGTGACCCAGACTCTAAGGATGACTGGAACTGAGATGCCAGGCAAGTGTGTGAACTAGTTAGCCATTTCAGCCAAAAGTTGTGCAGTCCGTCCGGTCCCGGTGATTTTCAATTCGGTAACGGACGGACCGCTCTAGCTATATCTGATGGCGTGATAATGACTACTTCCATTTCTGGTATAGTTTCACACACTCGCTCGACATCCCGCATCCAGTCAGCCTCAGCATGGCAGACAGGTACCGACCAGATGCTGCGCCAGAACGCAGTTGTGGTGGCATCATCCGGGCGGCACACGTCTGTCACATTTTGTTTAGGTCGCTCCCAAGCTCTATATACCCACCTCTCATCGCTCTGGAACATGCGATTTTGCGTGTATCGATCAACCCGCCGCTTATACCGCCGAATACGGCTCGCCCATGCACAAACTTTCTGCTTCAGGAAGTCGATGCGCTCTGTGATATGAGACATATATTCTCGAGGGCTGATTCCAGTCCCCGAGAATGCCCGTCTTACAAAGCGCATCACACGTGGTCGTGTATTGCCCTCCCTGAAGCAGTATAGTTCGCCGATGAGTACCCTGGCCTTATCAATACGACGCTCAATCCTGCACTGCCAGGCTGGTACGACTGGTTTTGGTCGAGTAGCTCCGTCAGAGTTTGGAAACTTGACATTCGCTAAACGACATGCCGCAACAGCCGCGCAATACAGGATCGAGTGTGTATCAACGAGATCCTCGCTGCTCTCGAAAAAAACCTTAAGCTGCGAGTCCAAGGCACACATCAGTGCCCTATTTTTCTTGTGCATGGGTAGGCGTGGTAGTCGGGGTCTAAGTTCGGTTGGAGTGGACCTATACTCGCGAAACGCATCCTCCAGTGCGCTCCTCAATCGGACGTTGCACTGGCTACTTACTGTGACAGCCCTATCATCCTCTTCTTCAACACCGTGATTGGACCGCGGCGGGATTACATCAATAATTGGGGTATGTACCGCGGTTTGTGCCGGAGTCGAGATGATATAGTTGCTCAGTACCTCTGAACGCAGCCTATCAAGTGCGGCATCGTCCAACCTACGATTGCGTTGGATGACCCGCACCTGATCCGACAATCGTTCGGCCAAGACGTTGACGGCTGGCTCTAGTTCCTGAAACAGAGACAGCATCTTAACTCGGTATGCAGTGAGGTTAGTTCCCCCCTCTGTAGACCTGTAATATGCACGCATGCACGTTCTCGTTCATAGACTGAGTCCATTTCATGCGCTGCACACAACCACCGGCAGCGGGGACCCGGCTTGGGGCCGGATGGCCCCTAAGTCCCAAGCTCTTCGGTGGCCGGCTTCTCTCCTGCCGACGTACAGGTGTTGGCGACGACGGCGGGGAAAAATACTCGTCGCTCGAGCTCGACGCAACTGCCGCGGTCGGTGTTGTCATAGCGCTCACGGTGGCGCTGGGTACCGGCGGCGGCGAGGCGGAGCTGAGCGACGGGTCCGGAGGTGGTGGGCGTGTTCTTGTAGCTGATCTCGCTATCATATTATCAATTTCGTTTTCATCTTCATACTTCCTGTTTTGTCGGAGATGACATGACAGGTGTCATCTCTGATTCGGCATTTTTCTATTATGGTTTATTGATTTTTCTGTTTATTTTTTAAATTATATTGTGATCTTAGGTGTTTCAGGTTTGATTCAGATTATTCTTAAAATAAAATAACTGCGTCTAAAATTAATAAAAATATCAAGATTCTGAAAACATTTTTTTGACGTTCTGTTAACTTTGGTGTTGCCAGCTTATTATTATTATTATTATATTCTTAAGAATATATGCTAGGTAGTGTGTTGAAAACATAATACAACTTATTTAATACGATAGAAAAAAATCACGAAGATACCTCTAAAAAATTATTTTAACGATTAAAAGCAATCATTCTGATTTTTTGTCAGATTATTCTACAAGTAACATATTAGCATAATATTGTTTTATCTATAGGTTGTATAAAAATACAACCTATAGATTTTTTGTAAATAGATAATTACTTCATATTTCGCAATAAATTACCAGCGTTGTGTCATCGCGCTTCTCTTTCTTTTCTATGTAGTCCGACAGTGACCGCGCTTTAGGTGTTGTCGGCCCCTTAAACACATGTATATTATTTTTGAAATGAAAACTTCTTTAGGCGCGTTGAACCATTTTTGGTAGGGAAATACCTTATGAGTTCATGTCACCGACATGCTAACCGCGGCATGCTGTTGCGCCAGAATAGCAACGTGCAGAGGCCTGTGTACAAGTATACGCATAAATACACTGGTCAGCAAATAAACCGAGCCCCCCGCTACCTAGGAACTCTGATTCGATTTTCTCAAAAAGTATAAAACTTACAACTATCAAAGTTATACCTACAAAAAGTGCGTTTCATGGTGATTAAAATGACTACAAATTAATTCGAAAGTACCGTCAACTCACATTGTAATCAAGCAACAAACACAATGCTAACGATTTGCTCTGTTTTCACCAGAGTTTGAAATTAGCGTTCTTTTTCTCTACAATGAGGGTAGTCGGATATTTCTTATCATTTCTTTAGTTTTTGTCCATCGTTTGCTCAGACGCGCGTGTTTTTGCTACTTTTTCGATTAATAATGGATACAACACCTCAGGAAGCAGCTCAAGCTGTAGCATTACTTCAAGCAGGCATTGCGCAACGTGAAGTCGCTCGAAGGCTTCGAATCAGCAGATCTTCGGTGCAACGAGTTTACAGACGATACCAAGAGACTGGAGCATTCGATCGCCGTCCAGGTACGGGCAGACCTAGGGCTACATCAGCAGCAGATGATCGTTATATCCACCTTACTGTTCTGCGAAATCGCCACCTCAACGCAGTTCAAGTCCAACAAAGTCTGCGTGACGAACGCCAAGTGGTCATAAGTTCAGATACCGTCAGAATGAGACTTGCTGAACGGAACCTGACCCCAAAAAGAGCTGCAACAGGTCCAGCATTAACGGTCACCATTAACACCGTCGAGCACGACTTGAATTTGCTCGAGAGCATAGGGATTGGACATTAGAGCAGTGGAGTAATGTACTCTTCACTGATGAGACCAGGGTGAGTCTACATGGAAGTGATCGACGTCAGAGAGTATATCGTCGCCCTGGAGAACGTTATTCTCAGTGTTGCATCGAGGGAACTGTTGCTTATGGAGGAGGATCTGTAATGGTCTGGGGCGGCATCTCGTTAACAGTACATACAGCGTTAGTTTTCATCGAACCGACGGGCCGTACACGTGGACTGACTTCTCATCGCTACATTACTGAAATCCTCGCAGACCATGTGGTACCTTACGCAGGATATATCGGGCAGGATATGCAATTGATGTATGATAATGCACAGCCTCATGTTGCTCATGTGGTGACCCAGTATCTACGCGACGTCAGCATTCGTACGATGGACTGGCCAGCTCGAAGCCCGGACTTCAATCCGATATAACACTTATGGGATGAGCTGAAATGTCGGGTTCGAGCCCGGGTACCTCCTCCAACAAGGCTTCCAGAGCTGCGAATCGCAATTGAAGAGGAGTGGAATACAATTCCTCAAGATTTTATCGTCAGGCCCGTAAGGTCGATAAATACAAGGATGCTGGCAGTTATCCGAGCAAGGGGAGGGAATACGGAATATTGATCAAAAACTTTTTTTTGATTTTATCTTTGTTTTTGGCTTTAATTTTTTTTTTCACATTATCATTACTAACGATTGTCACGACTGGAAAACGACTCTTCTTTGTAAAATCCTTAATAAACACTGAAATATTGATTAAACCCAATGAGTTTCCTTTCATTTTAATCACCATGAAACGCACTGTCTGTAGGTACAACTTTGATAATTGTAGGTTTTTTAGTTTTTGAGAAAATCGAATTAGAGTGCCTAGGTAGCGGGTGGCTCGGTTTATTTGCTGTCCAGTGTATATATACAGGGAAAAAAATTACCAGTGCGCAATTTTTTTTTGGTAGTTTAGTATCAGTACCTAATACTAACTACATAACATTTCCATTTCCATTATTTATTCAATAATTTTTTTCCCAATTTGAAATCCTAATACCTAAAAAACCTACGCCGGCAAATCGAGCGAGTGCACAGCTGTTTAGGTACCTTCGCGCGTTTCGCTACACCGTGCGCCCGCGCCGGCCCGCAAGTCATTATAAAAAATTCAAAGTTTCAAATTAAAAAAAAATCAAAGTAAACATCTGTGATTAACGATAACTTATTTTTTTTTTGTACTAAGACATATCAATATAAAAATATATGTTTAATAAAACTCGCTTAAGTTTAATTTGTCTAAATTTGCGCACTGGTATATTTTTTCCTGTCATATACCAGACCACTCAGAAAGTCATCATCATCATCATTCTCCTGCCCTTATCCCAATTTATTTGGAGTCAACGCAACATGTCTTTTTCTTCCATACTTCTCTATTAGTTGTCATCTCGGTAGTCACCCCCTTTCTAGCCATATTATCTTTCACACAGTCCATCCATCGTTTCTTTCGTCTTCCCTACTCTTATAGCCATCGACATTCATACTCAAGACTTTCCTCACGACATTTTCTTCATTCCTACGCATCATAAGCCCATACCATGACAACCGATTTCCGCACAACTTTTCAGTCACCGGTGCCACTTTCAGACTTCCTCTTATGTACTAGTTTCTCATTCTATTCATTCGTGTCACCACCACACATCCCTCTTAGCATTCTCATCTCAGCTACATGCAATTGCCTTTCATTCATCCCTTTTGTGGCCCAACATTCTGATCCATACAAGACAGTAGGTCTAAGCATTGTTTTATTATATCTTCCCCTTATGTTTAAGGGGAATGCCGTCACAGATTGTTCCCGTGACCTGCTGCCATTTCATCCATCCAGTGTTAACTCTATGCTTAACCGTCCTATCTACTTCGCCATCGCTTTGCATGAGTGAACCGAGATACCGAAAGTCAGAACAGACTGGGAAAAGCGCGCCACCAAGCGCTATAGCTCCAGAACTGGAGCTTTCGCCAAAATCGCAGAAAATATATTCAGTTTTGGTTCTGGTGATTTTCAAGCCAACATTCTCCAGCTTCTGTTACCATTTCTCCAATCTGCTCTGGACCTCAGGTCCATCTTCACTAATAAGAACAATGTCATCGGCGAACAGCATGCACCAGGGTGCCTCTTCCTGTATGTCCTACGTCAGAGCGTCCATAATCAACAGGAAGAGGTACGGACTTAACGCCGACCCTTGGTGTAAGCCTGTAGGCTTACAGCAAGGGTCGGCGGCAAGTCCGTAGCTGTAGTGAGTGGCTGTAGCCACTCTGAACCTGTCGGTATTGCCAGTAGCTGACCGGACGTAAGCACAAGATTGGCTGTAGATAGCACGAATTAACTCCACATACTTCCTGGGCAAACCTTTCTCTTTCAAAGCCCACCATAACACATCCCGAGGTACCCTATCATACGCTTTCTCCAAATCAATGAACACCATTTGCAAGTTCTTGTGTGCACGTCTGTACTTCTCGCACAATTGCCGGAGTGCAAAAGTGGCGTCCACTGTTGCTCAACATGGCATAAACCCAAACTGGTTCCGGGTAATCTGACTCTCCTTTCGCAGTATTTTCTCTATTACTTTCTCCCATAGCTTCGTACTATGTGACATGAACTTTATCCTTCGATAGTTGCACATAATTCAAGTCAGCCACATACATCCATCTTCTTTTAAACACTTCCATACTTCTACTGTTATATCACCCGGGCCCATGTCCTTTCCATTTTTCATTCTTCGAACTGCCTTCCTTACTTCATCCATGCTAATTTCCCTCACTAAACTCATATTTACCTGTACCTCTTTGAGCACACCATTCCATTTATTATCTTCGTTCATTAGCTTTGTAAAATAAATCTTCCATCGTTCTTTTATTTCATCATCTTTGCACAGACGTTACCGGCGTCGTCTTTCATGTGAATTATATCTCTCATTCTCTTTTCTCTTGCTTTTGTAATCCGATAGAGCTCCTTCTGGCCTCTAAGGCTGTCCAGTGAGTCATACAACTTTTCTTGCGCCTTACCCCTCGAAACTCCGCACGGTCTCCTGTGAGGCAGCGAGCCTCCTTGCCGGATTGCCGCCATGGGATCTGGAGGCAAAAGTCCTCGCGCACGTATGGGAGTGGCGCGAGGAGGCGAAACGCCGGGGCGTAAGTCCGCTGCCGCGAGAAATCGCGGCACAGCGGACGGAGCTCCGGCGGGATCTCATGGCGTCATGGAAAGTACGGTTGTCGCAACCCAGTGCTGGGCACGCCACGATTGCGGCGATAAGTCCCCTCTTTGAGGAGTGGCTGGAGAGGCGCCACGGCGTCCTCACCTTCCGCCTGACGCAGGTCCTCACCGGACACGGCAGCTTCGGGAGGTTCCTGTGTCGGATAAGGCGGGAGGAAACGTCCGGGTGTCACCACTGTGTGGATCGCCCGGAGGACACGGTGGAGCATACGGTGGAGGTCTGCCCGGCTTGGGCAGAGCACCGCCGTGTCCTCTTGGAGGCGATCGGCGGCAGAGACCTCTCGCGTCCGGCCCTGGTTCAGGCCATGGTACGGAGCGAGAGGGCATGGGCAGCCGTCACCTCCTTCTGCGAAGCAGTAATGCTCGCGAAGGAGGAGGCGGGACGGTTGAGGGAAAGGCACGTTTCGCGCCCTCTCGCCCCTAGCCGCCGCAGGAGACGCCCAGGGCGTCGGGAATCCCGGGCGGATTTCCGGCCACCGTAGGTGCGGGCTTGCGGACGGTGAGCAATGGGTAGCTCACCGTCCGGTAAGGACCAGGCCCGGGTCGACGGCGCGTTGTATTCCACGCGCGCCTCAAAGAGATGTCGTCAGCACATAGTAGGGGTCCACTAGGGCCGATGCCTGCCGGGGTCGCGGGAAGGTACTTATGGGTCACCGAGGCCCCCGCAACACAGGCAACAAGAAGGAATACGGGTGGGTTTTAGTCAGTAAGAGTCTGACACACCCTCCCGCTCCGCCCAGAGCGGAAGAAGTTATTTGATGATTTCCCACCCAAAAAAAAAAAAAAAAAACCCCTCGAAACTGCTACCGTCTTTTTCGCCTTTTTCTTCCATTCTTTATAAACCTTTTTCTTATCATCTTTCAAACTATCATTCCCGTTTTCTACCCACTGCCATTCTTTTTAAACGCAATTGTCTTTTCTTTAAGCATCTTTTGCACCTCTTCATTCCACCACCATGTATCCCTTTCTATAATACCATTCTCTTTCGATTCTCCTAACACATCTTTTGCTACTCTCCTTATACAATCCGCCATCTCTTTCCAACATTAATTCAGAGATTTTCTTTCCATGTCCTTCATTTCAATCATTTTATCTACCACTTGACTCTTAAACATACTGGCACATTCCTCTATTATACACCATCTGGTTTTGGGTGCGGGCCGTTCCTTGTTCCTACTGGGTGAGACACTGACTTTTAGCTCCATTATTAGGAGTCTATGTTGTGAGACTAAATTTTCACCTGGGAGCACTTTACAGTTTTTGACTCTTTTAAGGCTGTTCCATCTTACCAGCAAGTAGTCAATTTGTGGCGCGTGGCGAGCACTTTTGTAGGTTACAAGATGCTCATTTTGTTTTTCAAACCACGTATTTATTATTGCCAGGTCGAAGGCAGAGGCAGCTTCCAGGAGTATCTCGCCATCAGTTTTACGGTCTCCGTATCCCCAACAACCATACACTCTCTCATACCCATCCTTCTGTCTTCCTACATGCACGTTAAAATCACCCCCTACATACACTTCTTCACTATCTTGCACATCCATCATCACCCGATCGAAGTCTTTTACAGTATCCTCACACCCAGACTGGGGTGCATATATACTAACTATATTAACCACCAGACTCTCCACAATCACTTTAACAGCTATCACTCTATCACTTACTCTGGTGGTATGGTGGATGTTAAAATCCACCATACATTCATTCAACTGATTATCCAAAACTATACCCACACTTCACTTGCCATCGCTTCCACAGTAATAAAACTTAAATCCTTCTCTTATCTCTCTAGCCTTTGCACCCTTCCATTTTGTCTCTTGCAGACACGCTATGTTCAGGCGTCGCCTTTTTAAAACGTCTGCTAGTTCCCTTCCTCTTCCAGTCATCGTACCTACATTCCAATTTGCACACGTCAATCTAACTCCTCTCACTCTCCGAGCTTGCGTCTTACGTCGCACCCGCCCGTTCTCGTGCAATCACCCTTGCCCATTTCCCTCAGAAGCCGGGTGCTGTCCCTGCGCGTCACCTGTGGGGTACGCCCTAGCCATGTCAGGCATCATATTATTTCCACTCATGCTCTAAGCAGCATGAGTGGAAATAATATGATGCGTGACGAAATGTCATTTTTTGCCTACTCTTCCGTCGACAAAACGCTTCTCTACGGTTCTCGTGCTAAGCGTGAATTTAATTTTGTTCAGAATATTGAGCAAAATTTTAAATTAAATGTTAAATTTCCTGGTCTTCCCTTTATTTTAGATGCTTTGTTATTTAGAATAATTTAAAAATTAGCCTTTCGATCAGCACAGTAAAATTACAGGTTTTTTTAACACATTTAGCGGCTGCGATTCCCGGTTCAGACAGGAGATTATTAAAAATTATTTGAATGCAGTTCGTATTGTTTTTAAAATAAAAATGAAGTCTTCATTCAATGAATTAACTGGAATAACTAATTAAACCAGTTCCACAACCTAATTGAGTTGAACGTGTATCGTTTACGATACATACATAATTATGTCACAGCATTATTGTGTGGAATAGCCGTTTTGCACGAATGTGACGAGATTTTATAAATCGTTTTTAGGGTTCCATAATCAATAAGGAACCCTTATAGTTTCGCAATGACGGTCTGTCTGTGCTCGGCTTAGCTCAGAGACTCTTAATACTAGAAAGCTGTAATTTGGCATGGGTATACATACTAATCACGCCGTTTAAATTTTTGAAAAAAAAATGTTAGTGTAAATGTGTTAAAAAATACAACCCCCATTTTACGTGCAAGGAAAGTATCCCTTGCACCCTTGTTATTTTTATCGTCTATCTCAAGGTATGGGTATCGTTGGATAGGCCGTTCAAAAATGTTCCGAATCTGTAAAAAACATTTTTCTGTTCAGGAATCCGTTTGAGTCTATTAGCTTTAAAGTGCTAATCTTTATTGGAGTCAAGTGCCTCCCCCCCCCCTTGCCAGCTAAATGGATAAAAAAGTCATAGCAGTAGTAGTACAAATAACGAAAATAAAATGAAAACTATCACAGCTAAGTAGGCTTTAGAAGTTGACGAGTAATAGTCGACCAAATTACATTTGCAGTTGGAAAATTGACCGTGACGTATATCGATGTATGGGAGAACATGTTTTTCAACTACAATGCTAAGTTTGTTTTGAGATAAATTCATCCCAACTATGGAACCATTCATTGTGCGTGGTCAGACACGCACTTGGCCGGTTTTTTTTTCACCTGTAGGTGTTTAGGCTAATGAGTTCTGTACTTAGGTAATAGGTAATATGGGCTGGTGTTCGCAACTCCACATCCAAGCGCGTATTTTACGTACGAGTAGGAAAATCGATCAACCCCAACTCCTCAAGGAAGGCCAGCAACGCCTTGGTGTTACAGACAATCTCACGTAGGCTACCTGGGTTGCCGAAGTACTTTGTCCTGTATGTGGCGACCACCAGGCAAATTAGCAGCACATGAGCTGCGATCTGGTCGTTCTCCATGCAGGCTCTGCACAACGGACTGTCCGTGACTCCTATGAAAAAGAGGTAAATGATAAATGATTTTTATTTCTGTAAGTAGGTTTGTACAAACACTTTTACACGTCAATCATATTTTAAAATCTAGATGAGGTTGGCGTTTCTTATCTGACTACTAGGAGAAGAAAGGCCGAAAAAACCTCAGAGGTCTCTTTTAAAGTCCAGACATAATCTTGGTCAGATCATGTGAAGGCCATGTAGATCCGTGTCTGACATGGTCTTTGAGGAAAAAACCACACAGATTGAGTGGACCTGTCCAGGCAGTGTACGCATTTGTCAGTAATCGTGCAGCTCAACTCAGAACTTAAGGAGCTCAACGATACGACGAACAATACCAAATAAAGAACATTTGGGTAGGCCGCATAAATTACTTAAATTAAACTTAAATTAAATTACTGCCAGACCATGATTAAAACTAACTGTGTGAAAAAAAGGCAATGACCCACATAGTTTTCACGTTCACAATAATTAAAACAATATAATACTTTACAAGTAATATTCATGTCATTATATGTATATATAAAATGCATCAATGTCAATGTGTTTATAAATCCAGAAATAATCTTGGTCAGATCATTTGAGGACCATGTAGGTTGGTGTCTGAAATGGTCTTTTGAGGAAAGAACCATACAGATTTCAGTAGACCTGTCCAGTCAGTGCATGCATTTGTCTGAAATCGTGTAGCACTCAAAACTTAAGGAGCTCAATGACTCGTCGAACAATACTAAGGAAAGGACATTTCAGTAGGCCGCATTAAGCACTCAAACGACCAGAATATCATTAAAACTAAATGACCCACAGTCCTCACATTCATAATAATTAAAATAATAATATATTAAACTTCAGAATGTAAATATTCAAGTCATTGTGTTTAAAATAATCATTAAATGTCAAAGTGTTTAATATATAAAAAAAACAACATTGAGTATGTAAAGATTGGAGCAGCTCAATCCCAAGCTGTTTTGTCCTCAATATAATCTTTAACGGTATAAAAGGCTTTCTGGCACAACTTACTTTTAATTAATGTTTTGAATTTATTAAGGCTTAGATCTTGAACGTGGTTTGGAAGTTTATTATAAAAGCGTATACATTGACATCTGAACGAGCCAACTATTTTCTTCAGCTTTGTTGTAGGTACAACAAATTTGTGTTTGTTCCTAGTATTTATATTACGGATATCACTGTATTTTTTAACAATTTTATATTATTGTGGGCGTATCGAAGATTTTCAAAAATATACTGAGAAGGCACAGTCATAACATTAATCTTCTTAAATTTCTCTCTGAGAAAGTGTCTCGGACTTAATTTATAATTTCCGCGTGAGCTTCTAAATTCGAAATTTAAATTGCTGAATATTTTTGAGACACGTTCAGTGGCGTGCCTAGGGTTTCAAAATAACGCAAGCCCAATAAAATTTTAACCGATTAAAAAAAAAAAAAATTCAGTTTTCGACTGAGTATGTAGGTACCTACGTATCTACGTATGTATCATCGCAATTTTCTCATAAACTACTGGTTAGGTACAATAAATTCTCTATCGAGCATTTTAGTAAGGCATTTGGGCTTATATGAAGGTACCGCCACTGGACACGTTATTATTTTAGTAACAGCCGTTCGTCAGGAATAATCTGTATCGCCGACCGCAAATAAATTGGGATAAGGGCAAGATAATAACTGTATAGCAAGATAATACTGTTTCTGTAGTTTCTTAGTTCTGTAGTTTCTGCTTACTCCATGGGAAGAAGGCGTGAGTTTATGTATGTATGTATGTAAGAGCAAGAGAATGATGATGGAACGCAGGAGTTTATTAATTCACTAAAAACGAAAAACTTCGTAAGCAATGAGAAATTTCTGCTGAAGTCTACAGGTGTCGACCTCAGGACAAACTGCTTTTCACACAGACAACTGTACGTCGCTTGCTCCCGCGTTACCAGTCCTGACTTTTTGCATATTTTGGCTGCTGAAACCAAAACTACAAACCAAGTATACAGGGAACTTCTATAAAAATGTGGCTGTTATTTAAGCACATTGTGGTGTCTTACGACTTCCACGTGGACGAAGTTGCGGGCAGAAACTAGTACATATTACCTCCTGTCGACTATTTTCTGCTTTAAAACATCAGAAAATTAAACTGCGGCCCATAAATAAAAAAGGTTGAAATCCCCTGGTCGGAATCCTTAAGAATCTAAACTAGAATTATATACCAGTCTCAGTTGCATACTCATTTAAGTCACTTGTGGCCTAAACATATAATAATATTAATTTTATATTTAAATTATCTTAGACCAAAATGATAATGTTAAAAAAGCAACAATTAGGTGACATTTCATTTCTATTTTTTTCTGTTTAAATTGTGTTAAAAAGTTTCATAAACTTTCTTCTAAAATGTGTGGAGATCTATATTTTTGGAGACAGGTTCGTATGTTTTTCAAATATACTTACTAGCAATACATGTTCTTTTTACCCGACTACGGGACGTGAAAGATAGGGTTGTGTTTTTCACGCGTATCTTTGCATTTTTTATTCTCATGAAGCATCTTAACGGCTGGATAGATTTTAATATATGTGGTGTCTATCGACTCGTCTAGATATTATTTACAAAAAAAAAGCGGATTTTAGAGGTCAACAAGTAACGTCTAGAAAAAAAATTGAAGACTTGAGGACAAGTTCCCAAAACATTATCACACTAAAACAATGAAAATAAAAACAAAAACAAAATACCGTCAGGTATTTTGTTACTAAAAACTTAAAATAAGCTCACTTTTCAAGCAGTCTGATGCAGCTGGTGGCATCAAATCTGATATTGAACTAAAATAACTGCTGTCGGGTTTTTCTTTTTTTTTGTTATACGTTATATTTATATTTATTTTGATACTGTATTCTTGATCGACGATTGAACATCTCTATTATTGACCTTAATACATTATTTTTGAAAGCCAGCCTTAATTATTATTTCAATATCCTTATGTTCAGCCTCGGTATTTTTAATAGAATAGAATAATATTTATTTGTGAATTTTTACTTAAAAAAATCCAAAAATATATTTTTTTAAAACTTGTACTGTCTATCGCACGTCTATGGTAACAGATATTGAGGTTTAGTCCACTAATGAAGATTTGTGATTTTTTTCTCCAAATCCCGATTATGAGCTTTATACCTTCTATAGGTACACCTCCGTCTAAACCTTCAGGGAATAATGGCGTGATGCTATGTTGTTTTATGTTAAGATCACAAATCCCCATTGATGGGGAATGTCAATGCGGAAGAGTGGAATAACCCGACTTTGACAGCGTCTTTATTGCGTGCCAGTATTATCGGTTTTCATGCGGTTTCATAGTGTGTGGCAGTTTTGCGTGGATAAGACGCATTTTTTCCCCCAATTTTTTCTTTTTAACTCCCGACGAAAAAGAGGGGGTCCCCCGCCGCGATGATGCTTGGATTAAAATATTACGTACAACTTACATTAAACTTAAAGGGCTAATACATTTATTTTTTTGTTTTAACTTTTTAGAGGTTTTGGGTTGTCGGGTTTTTTTTTTGCGTTTCTGTTCTTTGTTTGCGTCATGTTTACCGCAAATAAACATATTTTCATTCCTCTTAAATTAATTGTTAAGCGAATTGAAAATTTAAGTTGGTAGTCTATTTAGCCCTAAAAAGTTCTTTTGGAGCGTGGCCAAAATAGGAACTTACGTCGCCATCTTGTTTTTTCAATACGTTTAACAAAACAGTTTCCTCAAATGTACACTAACAGGGTTTTTTTTTTTTTGGATGGGAAATTATCAAGTAATCTTCTCTCGCTCTGGGCGGAGCGGGAGGGTGTGTCAGACTCTTACTGACTAAAACCCACCCGTGTTCCTTCCGTTTCCTGTGTTGCCAGGGGCCTCGATAACCCTTTCGTACCTTATACCTGACATACATATTGTTATATTTTTATTTTTGTTCCCCCTAGCGGTAAACTAACATAAGCCCAGAGGCCAGGTGGTTGGGTATTGAATTGAAAACAAACAAGAAACTATCTTCAATACAGTATAATTATAAAATTAATTCTTCACAACATAACACACGGTAGCCGATACGGGGCTACTGTCTTAAAAATGAGGTAGGCGACTACTGTGAAAGCCTACTTTTGCCAGCCAGCTTATAATTCAGCGGATAAAGCTTCGGTCGTGGGGAGTTGGAGATAAACCCAGTACTGTTCCTTTTAAAAGTTCTAATTTAATATTATTAATTTGAATATTATTGTTTAACCTTCCAGTTATTATGTATGTTAATATTTATTAAATGGGCGCCAGGGACTTTGAAGAGTCCCGGATCCTGGAGCCGACGAAGGTGTCCAATATTCGTCTGGATGAACGAGGATTGTCGAACCCAAGATCCTCTATTTCAATTTAGTTGTCAGACCGGTTTCCACTACAGAAAACCGGACTGCGGTAAACAATAGGTTCCTACTGAAACCTTATTATAATAGAAAAGTAATAAGGTATAAAAAAAAAACCGTCCCGCCTGCGCTTTCGCTAGACGGGGTCTGCCAGCCGCACAGTCGTCTCCACAAGAGGCTTCGAGTTGCCTCGAGGAACGGGTCTCGCGTCCAGGTCCCAGACTCTCCTCTAGATACCGGCGGCGAGACGAATCTCTCGAGGTGCCTCTCCTGGAATTGACAATACGGGGACCTAATAATATAAGGGAGGCAAATTAACCTTCCGGGAGGTGACTGAGCTTGGAAATCTAAAAGGCTAATACATTAGCCGGTTAACTTGGCCTTGTTTCAAATACAACATAAGGAGTTACGACTTCTGTTTGCCTGATCCTGAGCGGTGGGACAATAGGAATGAAGATTACCCATGTGGCATCCATCAACTCCGCAACAAGAACTTGTTGCGTATCCCTGAACAAGAATCTAATCCATTGTTAACATTGAGGAATATCCCATGAAATATCTAAGGCAAATAGTCAGCAGGTGAAGTACTCACGGTTGGCTTAGGGAAAAAGCACTTGACTGTAAGATCCTCGACTGGCTGGAAAATAGTCTGCGTATGCGCAATTTGGAATCCTGTAATAAATATCCATGGATCACTAGAATATCCTTTTAACAACCAGGGAAGGACTCACAGACCACTTCTAGGCACTATTACCACCAAATCCTTACCTTTTAAAACATGGAATTAGTTTTCCAGTATCACTCAAGCGTGTTCAAGGGCAAATAGACGCCACCACTCTTTAATAATCCTGTCACGGATTACAAACCGGAAATAGACAGACTATTTCTAAAATCTCCCATATTTCGGGTAAAATGATTATAAGATAAATACTACACCAAGATAATAAATTCTTGAAAATCACTAACAACATTCCAACGTGACGTTTAAACTCTGAAACAATAAGAATCTTCATGATCTAGACCAACAAACAATTTATTTATAAATCCCAATTCTAAAACTTGTCTTGATCGGGGTAATTATTCCGAAATATTAATTGGGGTAATTAACAACGTACAACCTGGCTACATTATGTCAAAGATAAATCACAGATTAAAAATGGATTTATTTGACATCGAAGTTTCTAGAAGAAAAGTCTATATTGTAAAAACTATTTCATTTCCGCTTTCGGTTATTTATTTTATTATTAAGTTTTACTGAAAGCTGAAAATTAATAAGGATTGTTCCATACGATTTAATTCGATGGTTGGCAATCAATAAGTTCAATTATTGATTAAACTACAACTGTGAACCGGCGACCATCAGATGTCGTTTCTAAACGACAGAATCTGACGTTCGACTGGATGACAGTTGGAATGTAAACATTATATTTATTGTTCTAATTAATTGTGAAAACCTGTTATCAGGGTTTAGAAAATTGATTTAATGTTAGAAAGTGTTTACTAAAGAGTCCAGTGACGAAATATAGTTGAAGGAATGAGTCCTTCCATCAAGTGCAGACCAAAGTTTCTTGCACAACTACAATGAAATAAATTACTTAGAAACCTCACAAGGTACTACTAATGTTTTCAGGTAAATGCTACTTTACTTATTAGTAATGCAGCTGTGTAATACCAACCCTTGGTAGGTACTCAAATTTACAACGTAACAGTACCTCCCCAACCACCAGAGATTTGACCCCTAGGGCAAATCTCGACGCTGGCCCTCCAGCGTCAAAGCAGACTCCAAGAGTCAAACACGTCTACAACAATCTACAATGTTCATGCCTGAAAACAGGAACAGAAAAAGAAAAGAAATAAAAAGTACGTGGAAGCTGGTGTACGATTTCTATTTGTCATACCTGATGTAAACTTAAACAATACTATATAGGTAGATAAGGTATATACATAAACAATACAGAATTCTAGTTACACTTCAAATATAGAGTAACAGACCGCTCTATTAGGCGTCATTGTAGTAGGCTTTGGTTGTCGGGTCTACAATTCCGCCCGCGTTTTATGGCTTATTTTTAATTATCCATGTAACCTTTATTAAATATACTAATTTGGGTTTTCGTTTTAAACTACATAAACCTACGACCTAAAAGAATTCTGGTCACACTTCAAGTATAGAGTAACAACCCGCTCTATTAGGCGACATTGTAGATGGCTTTGGTTAACGAGTCTACAATTCCGCCCGTGTTTTATGGCTTATTTATAGTTATCCATGTGACCTGTGTAATATATACTATTTCTCCTGGAGCGAGTCTAATCCATTTACAAACATGTAAAAGACAAGCTCCAAAAAGAGTAAAAATATAAGTCTGACCTACTATATTTATATAGGAGAGACCACCCTACTCCATCGTACACCACCTTTTACAATGAGCTGACAGCCTATAATAATGCTGAGCTGGTACACAAATAATACCAAAAGAAATTAGATGCTACAAAATAATGAAAATTGGCTAACCGTCTTCCATAAAATGAACGAGACGGTTATTCGCCCCTGAAAAAAAATACCAACTTAAACGTTTTCCATCAATGCAGCCTACACGCCCGCCATTATGGCCTCCTACTACTATTATAATAACGAGCACTACGTTCATGAGATTTGATGAGCGCGTCCTTTACTTTATCGAAGATACCATCCAATGCCCCTAGCTGATTTGCATATGAACTGCGGGAAGCGCAGGCTAGAGTGGGCTGTCCAACGGTAACATCGCCGAAGACATCACCACAACTAACTGCCTCTCTGCCATGTACTAGGAAGAACGGTGTAAAACGAGTGACTACATTTGTGGAGGTGTTCATAGCGAATTGGATCCTTGAGATGTTCACATCCCAGGATCGATGATCATCCTCCACGAGAATTGATACCGCGGTCATTATGGTACGGTTATAGCGTTCCACGGTGTTCACGCTTGGGCAATAACGAGGTGTGAAGTGGATTTGAGGTATTTTGTACCTCTCCAAGAGTGAACGAAACTCATTACCCGTGAATTGCGTCCCGTTGTCTAGAAATAGAGGATCTTGGGTTCGACAATCCTCGTTCATCCAGACGAATATTGGACACCTTCGTCGGCCCCACGTTGGGCGCCACTGTTATATTTTTATTTTTGTTCCCCCTAGCGGTAAACTAACATAAGCCCAGAGGCCAGGTGGTTGGGTATTGAATTGAAAACAAACAAGAAACTATCTTCAATACAGTATAATTATAAAATTAATTCTTCACAACATAACACACGGTAGCCGATACGGGGCTACTGTCTTAAAAATGAGGTAGGCGACTACTGTGAAAGCCTACTTTTGCCAGCCAGCTTATAATTCAGCGGATAAAGCTTCGGTCGTGGGGAGTTGGAGATAAACCCAGTACTGTTCCTTTTAAAAGTTCTAATTTAATATTATTAATTTGAATATTATTGTTTAACCTTCCAGTTATTATGTATGTTAATATTTATTAAATGGGCGCCAGGGACTTTGAAGAGTCCCGGATCCTGGAGCCGACGAAGGTGTCCAATATTCGTCTGGATGAACGAGGATTGTCGAACCCAAGATCCTCTATTTCAATTTAGTTGTCAGACCGGTTTCCACTACAGAAAACCGGACTGCGGTAAACAATAGGTTCCTACTGAAACCTTATTATAATAGAAAAGTAATAAGGTATAAAAAAAAAACCGTCCCGCCTGCGCTTTCGCTAGACGGGGTCTGCCAGCCGCACAGTCGTCTCCACAAGAGGCTTCGAGTTGCCTCGAGGAACGGGTCTCGCGTCCAGGTCCCAGACTCTCCTCTAGATACCGGCGGCGAGACGAATCTCTCGAGGTGCCTCTCCTGGAATTGACAATACGGGGACCTAATAATATAAGGGAGGCAAATTAACCTTCCGGGAGGTGACTGAGCTTGGAAATCTAAAAGGCTAATACATTAGCCGGTTAACTTGGCCTTGTTTCAAATACAACATAAGGAGTTACGACTTCTGTTTGCCTGATCCTGAGCGGTGGGACAATAGGAATGAAGATTACCCATGTGGCATCCATCAACTCCGCAACAAGAACTTGTTGCGTATCCCTGAACAAGAATCTAATCCATTGTTAACATTGAGGAATATCCCATGAAATATCTAAGGCAAATAGTCAGCAGGTGAAGTACTCACGGTTGGCTTAGGGAAAAAGCACTTGACTGTAAGATCCTCGACTGGCTGGAAAATAGTCTGCGTATGCGCAATTTGGAATCCTGTAATAAATATCCATGGATCACTAGAATATCCTTTTAACAACCAGGGAAGGACTCACAGACCACTTCTAGGCACTATTACCACCAAATCCTTACCTTTTAAAACATGGAATTAGTTTTCCAGTATCACTCAAGCGTGTTCAAGGGCAAATAGACGCCACCACTCTTTAATAATCCTGTCACGGATTACAAACCGGAAATAGACAGACTATTTCTAAAATCTCCCATATTTCGGGTAAAATGATTATAAGATAAATACTACACCAAGATAATAAATTCTTGAAAATCACTAACAACATTCCAACGTGACGTTTAAACTCTGAAACAATAAGAATCTTCATGATCTAGACCAACAAACAATTTATTTATAAATCCCAATTCTAAAACTTGTCTTGATCGGGGTAATTATTCCGAAATATTAATTGGGGTAATTAACAACGTACAACCTGGCTACATTATGTCAAAGATAAATCACAGATTAAAAATGGATTTATTTGACATCGAAGTTTCTAGAAGAAAAGTCTATATTGTAAAAACTATTTCATTTCCGCTTTCGGTTATTTATTTTATTATTAAGTTTTACTGAAAGCTGAAAATTAATAAGGATTGTTCCATACGATTTAATTCGATGGTTGGCAATCAATAAGTTCAATTATTGATTAAACTACAACTGTGAACCGGCGACCATCAGATGTCGTTTCTAAACGACAGAATCTGACGTTCGACTGGATGACAGTTGGAATGTAAACATTATATTTATTGTTCTAATTAATTGTGAAAACCTGTTATCAGGGTTTAGAAAATTGATTTAATGTTAGAAAGTGTTTACTAAAGAGTCCAGTGACGAAATATAGTTGAAGGAATGAGTCCTTCCATCAAGTGCAGACCAAAGTTTCTTGCACAACTACAATGAAATAAATTACTTAGAAACCTCACAAGGTACTACTAATGTTTTCAGGTAAATGCTACTTTACTTATTAGTAATGCAGCTGTGTAATACCAACCCTTGGTAGGTACTCAAATTTACAACGTAACAATATACCTTATGTCCCGGCAGGCATCGGCCCTAGTGGACCCACCCGTGTTCCTTCCGTTGCCTGTGTTGCCAGGGGCCTCGCTAACCCTTTTGTAACTTCCCGCGACCCCGGCAGGCATCGGCCCTAGTGGACCCCTACACTTGTGCTGGCGACATCTCTTTGAGGCGCGCTTGGAACACAACGCGCTATCGACCCGGGCCTGGTCCTTATCGGACGGCTATCTATCCATATACTACGCTACGGTGGGCGGAAATCCGCACGGGATTCCAGACTCCCTGGGCGTTTCCTGCGGCGGCTTGGGGCGAGAGGGCGCGAAATTTGCCTTTCGCTGTTGCGGTTGACCGTACGACGTAACTGCTTAAAAACTTCTACCTTTTCTTCCAGGTGTTCATCCTAGCGACGGGTTTGTTTTACTCTGTCAGCGTAGGCATGATGCTATCATTTCCATCAGTGCTCACTCCTGCCCTGGTTTCTCCCAATAGCACCGACATTCGAGCTACTTCCAGCCAAGCTTCTTGGATAGGTGAGCGTCATTTATTATTCTAGATTAGGAAGCTTTCTGGTATGCCGCTCGTCGGTAGTAACGCTTAACCTTAAACTGACCTAGTGTAGTACGAAATTTTAATAGGATAAAAGGTTAGCTTATGCTCGTTTGTTTGTTATCACTCGAACTCAAAGAATTTATTTCAAATAAACCCATTATAGGCACTTTTGAATTGTCAAGGGGTCGATCAGTCAGAAAGATGAAACTAGTTGCCCATTTCAATGCGTAGTTGGTTCCTATGGAGAAGAACGGGCAAAAATCTCCACGGAAACTCTTTTGAATTAAAATATTTTTACATAATATTGGTTACATCATTCATGTTGAAATTATACATGTCTGAACAATGTAGAAAGACATGCACGTTAAAAACGTCCGAAATAAAAATATACAAACAATTGAAACAAAATTAAAATAAGCCTCGGCAGCTAAAAAATGACGTTCCTACTGACGGCACCTGTTCACGAACATGACGCATGAAACGGCACCATTCAGCTCAACCATTTTGAAGGGAACTTAATGATCCAACGTGCGGTTTACTGCATATCATCTTTCCCCACTGTTATTGCAGATATCCATAGTCACCACTTAACATCAGAGGCAGACGCGTTGACTTTTTACCATCTATTATCATAAAAACATACACATAACATAATACCATACTGTGTTTTCCCCGAAAAGTTATGCAGGGGTGTAAAGACCTACCTCTAGTAGACCAACATTTCGTCAGTAAGTATAAGTCCAATGTAGGCAAGCCTATTGGCATCAACCGGGCACAAATCCAGACTCCAGGAAATTCCTGATGGCAAAACAACAATAACACTTTACTCAACCTGGGAATCGAACCCAGGGCCTTATGTTCAGCAGTAATGCTTGCGAACACTAGAGCAACGAGGCAGTAGATAAGAAAATACCCTTTGTATATCACAATTATTGCCATTAATTCTTGTCTTTTATTTTCCAGCTGCCAGCAATGGGTTTGCGGGCATGTGCGGATTCTTCATCTTATCACCCATTCTACAAATGTTAGGAAGAAAAGTCGTCCATATCAGCTGCAATCTCTTAATCCTCATTGGTTGGGTAATCTTCCCACTAGCCAATAGCATTCCAGTCCTGTTCGCCGCGAGAATCATCCAAGGCCTCGCTATTGGTGGAATCTACATCCACGCCATGGTTATCTGTGAATATGTTGACTCTAAAAGGAGAGGGTACTTCACGACAATCAAGAAAGTGTGTATAGCTCTCGGTACACTAACGTGCCATTCCATGTCGTTGTTCTGGGATTGGAGACAAATATCTACATTTGCAATTATGCTACCTACTGTTGCCATCATCTTGACATTTTTTTGGCCAGAAAGCCCATCATATCTGGCAATGAAAGGCCGATTTGAAGACTGCGAAAAGTCATTCATATGGCTAAATGGTCGATCAAATCTTAATGAACTTCTACATTTGATAACGACGCACATGATAAGGATGAAGAACCGTAAACCAGAAAAAAGCTATAAGTATTTATTAAAGAAGGATTTCTTGAAACCATTAGCGATCGTCTCCCTTCTTACCTTAGTTTTAGATTTGTGTGGCAGGTATTATTTCGTAGTTTACATTATTCAAATCATGGTGGAATTGATTGGAGACCAATCTTTAGCGATATATTGTTCCTTAGGAGTTGATTGTTTAATTATAGTTGCTCTTGCATGTTCTTGTTTCGTCATAGAACGTTACAAAAGACGTACCTTTTTGTTTTCATCTGGTATCCTTACCGTTGTTTTAATGTTGTTAATTAGTTTATTAATGTTACTCAAATCATACAACATTGGAACTAATTTAGTGTGGCTGACTCCTTCGATTATTGTTTTACAAAGTTTTGTGGTGAACTTTGGTGTTATACCAGTAGCGTTTGCCATTGTTGGAGAAGTTTTTCCTTTAGAGTATAAAGGCATCGGCTCATGCATTTCTGGGATAGTATTTACCTTTTTGTATACTTTAACATTAAAGATCACACCAATGTTGATTGAAAATACTGGTGTAGGAGGTACTTATGCTGTGTATGGAGTTTGCATGGCTGTGTCTATGGTTCTATTATACTCTGTGGTACCAGAGACCAAAGATAAGACACTGCAGCAGATAGAGGATGAGTTCAAAGGTGTTAAAACAGCAAAGTGTGAAGTTGAAATGAGTTCTTTGTTATAGAGAATAATGCCCGTTTTTACTTACATTAGGCGAAACCGAAATGAATGCATAAAAACAGCGCGCTGTTGGATTTTCAACTTTTGACCCTGAGCCGAACATTGAAAAGCCAAAATCGCGCTTTTATTTACGCATACGTCATTTATATATCTGTTTAACATAGGTACAATAATAATGGTATAAAAAATGGTGTGGTGGTTTATATAAAATAAAAAAAATGTGCTATATTATGCCAGAGGGCGTACAAATGTTTGTAATTAAGTAATCAAGCCAGCCAATTCTCAATAATTTGATAATATAAGCCTGGACAAAAAAAAACAGCTGGACAAAAAGAATCACACATTTCATAACACAAATCAATTAAGAATAAATAGTAATAGAAATCAATGTCGAAAAAAAGAAAAAAATAAAACAAAAATAAAATTTCAATACAGAGTGTCGACACAGACTGAAAACAAATAATAAGATTAAGTATTATGTCAATATACAAAATGTATGTCAAGGAAAACAATACTTGTATTTTATTGCACGTCAACATTCTGTTATTAGATTTAAGCATTCTTTAGCAGACATTCTTTTTCAGAAACAGTATAGTCTAGGTGAGTATATTATGATGATAAGGATAGTGTGTAAGGTTGATGTACCTATTGTGTCAGTTTATCAATGATATATTGCCATTCCATATATGATAATGCTTTAAATTTTTGTTTACAACTATCTTGTAAAATAGAGGGCAGTCTTTTAGATTTATAAAGTGCAGCTGGATTGTTAATAATAAATAGGTAGTAGAATAAGGTTCCCGTGTTGTATTAAATATAATATGCCTCATTGTTAAAACTTATTCTGTTATTATTATTGTTGTGTTGAGTTGATGTATGTAATAACAGAATAAGTTCCCCCCATGCGGGTAGGCAGAATCTCCACCTGCTATGATCCTTACAGGTTCGTTGCCTTGACTTAAGTGTTAGTTTTAACTTCAAGATGTCTCTTTCTGTCTTAATGACTTTATCATTAACTCTCATTACCATAGGTTTAAATCCATCTCTAAATATGATGTTTCGTGTCTGTCTGTGTACCTGCGTTGTTGTTCTAAACTCCGCAACAGATTTTAATGCGGGTTTCACCATCATTTAGATAATTATTTCCGGAAGGTTTATGTGTATAAAACAATAAAACAAAAACTTACATACAATTAAGCAATCTCGATGTTTTGACAAGTCGTAAAACCGTGCGGAGCATTCCGCGAGTCATTAATCTACATGTGCTAGATGTCACTTTGTGTAATAATTGTGTATCATATTTATTGTATTCTAGGGGCTTGTGGCTAAGTAATAACAGCCGCACGGGTCGATCGATCAGGTTAAGCTACGCTTGCCGCGGTTGGTCCGTGGATGGGTGACCATCTGTACATACCAAGACCCCTCCGTGCCTCGGAAAGCACGTTAAGCCGTTGGTCCCGGCTGTCATTTGTAGATCTTTGACAGTCGTTACGGGTCGTCAGAAGCTCGAAAGTCTGACAACCAGTCTTACTAAGGGGTATCGTGTTACCCAGCAACTGGGTTGTGGAGGTCAGATAGGCAGTCGCTCCATGTAAAATACTGGTATTCAGCTGTATCCGGTAAGACTGGAAGCCGACCCAAACATAGTTGGGAAAAGGCTAGGCAGATGATGATATTTATTGTATTCTAGACTTTTACACTTCTTATTATAGGTACATTTATTTTACACTTATATAAATCGATTAAAGTAAACGATCACCATTACAATAAATATGACCATTTTAAATACACAAAGTGACAGCTAGCATATGTCAGATTGCTCCATTGAAGTAATAATACGACTTTAATATTACAAAGATAAATGATTTGTATGTTTGTATTTTTGTTTGTAATGAATAAACTCAAAAACTACTGAACCGATTTTCAAATTTTTTTACACTTAGAATGTCATATTATCACTGAGTAACATAGGCATACTCAGCCTTTACCACAAGATATCACGCAGGCGAAGCCGCTGGCGGAAGCTAGTTAGTTATAAATTTCTATAAAAACAACTGTACCGATTTCAATCAAGTTTTACATAAACACTGAAACGGGATGTGATTGGTTTCAACACCATTTTTTATGTTAGTTGGCTTCCTATTGGTTAATTGTAACTTAGTTTATGAACCGTGACCGCATATTAAAGAATATGGGTATTGTAACTTATCCTTAACCATCCTAAGGGGTCATCCAGATAATATGTCAGAGTAATTTCGTGATTTTTTTACCCCTCCGCCGTCCTTGTCACAGTTGATCACATTTGTGAGACCTTGGGGGGGTCCCTCCATAGTGTGACGAAAATATGTGAATTTTGCAATTTTACATCAACAAATTATTAAATTAGTCAATCGTATAATAAAATATAAAGAATGAAATCACGGCGAAGCGCGGTGCGTGTGTGCGTGCTAGTAGAGCTAGGGTGAACTCGCCAACAAAACAGATAGATAGAGTTGGAAATATTTTAAAGATTTTCGTTAATAGTTCAAATTTGAAATGAGACGTCTCGAACTTCGGACCCCTCCCACTCCTTGTCACACAATGTCACACTTAGTCAACTCCCCCCCCCCCCCCTTAACGTGTGACGTACTTTATGGATGGTCCCTAATTACTATATAGAACCGTCACACATATGTATTAAGGTGGATCAGCAATTCAAATTTTCTTACGTTTTTTTGCAATTTGCAGGTCCGGGTCAGGTTGTATCTTGATCAAAATATAATTCGTGACCATAACAAATATGTATTTACAGAATTATAATCATTAGAATCATTAATACATCTCTCTTAGTTAGACTTAGTCCATAAGAACAAATCTCTTATGGAAAAGTTCTTATTGAACAAATCTAAATTAGAGAGAAGTATTAATGATTCTAATGATTATAATTCTGTAAATACATATTTGTTATGGTTGGTATTACTTACGTTCAGTTTGTCCCTGGTCTTCGAATGTGCTAGAAGACGATAGAACCTACAATAGAATAGCATAATCAGCCTACAACGTCGTCAAGCCTCCTCTCTCTGAGAGGGACAGGGCATCCACGTAATTATGACTTTTTGGTTCTAGAACATCTTCCGTTTCCTCACGACGTTCTTCACCATTTTGAGAGAACAATAGTACCAATATTTGCCAAATATATTCAACATGTATTTGTTAATGCATCGGATTTTTCGCGCCGTCTCGCCCCCCGCCGCCGCAGGAGACGCCCTGGGCGTCGGGAATCCCGGGCTGATTTCCAGCCATCGTAGGCGCGGGCTTGCGGACGGTGAGCAATGGGTAGCTCGCCGTCCGATAAGGACCAGGCCCGGGTCGACGGCGCGTTGTATTCCACGCGCGCCTCAAAGAAATGTCAGCACAAGTGTAGGGGTCCACTAGGGCCGATGCCTGCCGGGGTCGCGTGGAAGTTGGAAAGGGTTACCGAGGCCCCTGGCAGCACAGGCAACGGAAGGAATACGGGTGGGTTTTAGTCAGTAAGAGTCTGATACACCCTCCCGCTCCGCCCAGAGCGGGAGAAGTTATTTGAAAAAAAATCTTTAGATTCGAAGATGACAATTACACATAGATACGAGTATAAGAAAGAAGGAGATATGCCCGGTAGTTTAAAATGTACCGGAACCCGTCGTCTACAGTTTGTCCCTACCACTCGCCACAACTACAAATGCAGTGCAGTAAAAACAATAGATACGAAGTCGCGCACACACTCGCAATTCACAAATCAGAACGTACACAATCAATTATAAACCTTATCCCATCAAACACAGCGTCCATTTACCATGCACCATACATCGACACTTACTCACACGAAAACATCGCTATCATTGCGCTGTGCAAAAACCATTTATGTATTTTACATACGCTAGTGATTGACTAAATTGGAAAGATATCGATTCTTCCATTTATTAAAAAGATCTGGGATCCTGAAAATAAAATTAATAATAAACGGTATACAGATACTAAAGGCCTGCCGTAAAGGCAGAGTATGCCAAACACAACCTTCCAACTGTGCACATTCGCGTAATTTCTTCTTCTTCCTCGGACCATACCTTTACAATAAGCTAAATAACAAATTTAATATTTATCCTCTAATTAAATACAAATGTAAAATCAAAGTCACTACCTATTTAAAAACTCTAGACTATCAGGGAACCGAGAACTTATTGATCCCACTCAGATAGACTATCTTTATACGAATTACGCATTCCCTCTGCTGCTTCCGCATACTACCTACCAAACTCGCACAAGCAATCACTCAAGCAACCTCTCACATTCACTCTTACATCTCTCATACACTTTCTCCGGTCACTCACACACACACACTGGTATTTCCCCGAAACTTTTTGTATTTTTTGTATCTGTTACTAAATTTTAAATTTTATACTATTGTATAAAATTTTAAATTTTATACTATTGTATAAAATTTAAAATTTAGTAACAGATACAAAAAATACAAAAAGTTTCGGGGAAATACCAGTGTAATAATAAATCTTAATTTATTTTTCACAAGTGGATATAAATACATACATATTGCATTATTATTATGTCGTGTATGCAAAGAACAGGCTTCTAGCCGCGGGAGGGCCCTGGTGACCTGTAATAAAGGTTTTTATAAACCTACCTCAGGCTCCAGTCTCTCACAAAGTTAGCTCCTCGTGCACTACTGTAAAATTTTAGGATTAAGTTCATAACTTGTGAAGAGAAAATAAACGGTTTATTTATTATATTATTAAAGGCTCGTGCAGACTAGCGCGATATCGCGGGTGCGACAGGCAGTAATATGCTCGTAGCGCCCGCGATATCGCCTCAGTCTGCACGAGCCTTAATCCTAATCCTAACTAATATTATAAATGCGTATGTTTGTTTGTTTGTTAGGTTTTCGATGAAAATCAGCACATAGATAGACATGACCTGGAATGGGACATTGTATACTTTTCATCCCGATATTCCCACGGGATCGAGACGTATGCGAGTTAAGCCGTGGTGCGCAGCTAGTATAATATTATTTCACATGGGTCTTTCCAATCGGGTTAAAACGGTTGACTAATTCATAGAGGCATGAGGAACAAGGTGTAAAGTTCACTCATCCTCCATAGAAAAGGGAGCATCCTCCGACCAGACTGGTGTCGTGTCTGGTGGGCAACTGCCCAACGGTTGATGTCGGGATGTTGTATATATGCTAGTTGCGCGGTAAACTCTGCTTGCGAGATGCAGGATTTTGCGTGACGTCAGTTTGCTATGTAGTTCGCATGTGGCGATGTAGATGGCCGCCACAAATAGAAGAATATAGCTATAATTTGTATTACTGACACAGTCGGTCGATTGCATGAATTAATGTTTTCATTGTGAACAAATGCAATATGTGGAAAAAAATAAAAAGATCTGGTGCAGTCAAGAGGAGGGGTTTCTTTTTTTTTTTGGATGGGAAATCATCAAATAACTTCTCCCGCTCTGGGCGGAGCGAGAGGGTGTGTCAGACTCTTTGATGCCTGTGTTTCCAGGGGCCTCGGTGACCCTTTAGTACCTTCCCACGACCCCGGCAGGCATCGGCCTTAGTGGACCCCTACATTTGTGCTGACGACATCTCTTTCAGGCGCGCGAGGAATACAACGCACCGTCGACCCGGAAGAGGAGGGTTGAAAGGGAATATTTGAATATTACAAATTATCAACCAAATAACAATAATGATTGTTATATATTGGGGAGAACTGCACATATAGAAGATTGTACAACAAGTACTTAAAAACAGGTCACCTATCCACGTCGACGTTTATCCGCCCGAGCCGTAGGCAAGGAGTGTCTATATTAAAGTTAAGTATAAAATGTGTTTTCTGAACGAGTTATATACTCTACTTTTCACTGCGATTGCGAGTAAATCAAACAATATTGCTAGTTAACATTTTAAGTTAAGTTTAAATGAAATTGCACATTTACACGTGTCATCTAAAATAGTTTGTTTCATTTTTATTCATTTGTAATTCTCTTCAAATATCTATTTAAAACACTTTTCTTTACAAGATACTTATAAGATAATATCTGTAGTGTAATAGTTAATTTATACACCGAATAACAGCTCGAATACACCTATTATAACGCTTCTCTATTGCTTCTACATCTACTATACAGCTCTACTAACGCAAAAAAGCTGTATATTAAAGGTATTTTACTTATTATTTCTATTTATTGTGGACTGTATAAGCACTTATACAGCCTTTGTACAACCTGAAGTTTCTAGTATAAAAACGAACTTAAATACAGCAGCTTGGAATGCAACGTGGGAGCGGCCGTACTACGCGATGCATCCGCATAAATAAAGTATCGTTTTGTGACTTTTGCATCGCTTGTCTAGTCACTTAGCGACATACTTAGGTAGCGGTTAAGGAGCAATGAACATACTGTACAGTCGCGTAGTCATGGTGATACTTGAAAACAAAAATAACGTAGTAAATGCAAGAAATATTTTACGGTTTGTTGATTTTCATGATTTTAAAAATAATATATTTTGAAGTACCCATTTATGTCGAACAATGACGACAGTAGTGACGCCGTACCAAGCGCCAGTCAATCCCGGATGGAAGGCCAAATCGCCGGATGACCTAGTGAGATGCCCTCTTTGTTCCCAAGCACGCTTTTTTAAGGGTGAACGAGGCCTGAAGGTACATTGGGGCAAGAAACACAAACCCCACAACGTGCCTTCATCTTGCCCGACAATATCCACTTCCCTAACACCTGATTCACCTGCTCAACCCTTTTGGAAAACCTTTGCAAAATGAATAGTTCAACTCCAGTTTTGAAGAGAGTTCCTCATGGTGCGAGGCCATCTGTGGCTTCACGTTTAGCGCCTTGTGTCCGCCTCGTCACCCGAGAGAACTTTCAGAGTGCTTGAGAGCAATTACTCACCTTTTCGTTTACAATTCTACATGGCAAATAAAAAAAAGTTAACAGCACAAATTAAGGATAACTGTTAACGGTTCGGCCCAAAGTTTCGACCCTAAATTAACAGCGCACCTCCCCAAAGAGGTTTATTGCACCATGTGGAGTCTAAACTAGCCGAGGGTGATATCAGAGATGCAGCTAGGATCATCTTTAGCAGCGATGTGGTTGCGCCGTACTCTTCAGAGAAACTTACAGCTCTGGAGAGCAAACACACCGCCCCAGCAGATGACCTCTCGTTCCCTGACCCACCAAATCCGGAATCCAACTCACTTGAAATTACAGCTCAACAAGTACCTATGTGCGGCCTTGAGCTCCTTTCGAAGCGGCTCCGCTGGCGGCTTCGACGGCTTGGCACTTCAACATTTGAAGGACCTAATGTGTTCAGGCGCCGGGTAAGCTGGTCTCTTTTGAAGGAGCTGACGGCCCTCATTAATCTCATGATCTCCGGCAATGTGAACGAAGCCGTCATTGATATCTTTACGGGGCAAATCTATGTGCCCTTCGCAAGAAGGATGGCGGTATTCGTCCCTTTGCCGTAGGTTCCACTTATCGTCGTATCGCAGCCAATATTTGCTGTGCTTTTATCTAAGAACAATATTCATGTTCTTAGAAATAAGTTTACAAATAGATTTGATCACGCTGTACGCAATCGGAGTACCCCGAAAACTCAAGGTACACCGAGCCAAATGTTGAAGAGCGCTTCTCGAATCACTCAAAATAACATAATTGCCAACTTTCAAGTGAGTCAATGTAAGATAGTGCTTCATCTATTGCCACCAGTTCGGTATACATTATATTGCACTAGCTTTTGCCCGCGGCTTCGCTCGCATAGAATTTAGTCTGCCACATTAAGTTACGTGACATTTTTTTTTAAATACTTATATTTTTTTAATGTAACTTCACATCGTACATCCCAGATTTCTAACATTAAAATTAGTTTCCATACAATCTTTGAACTCCTATACCTAATATTTAGAGGGAATCTCTTGAGGGTGGAATTATCTGAATTCCTATCTAAGTGCTCATTATTTTAAGCTATAATAGAACTCTGCAAATTTCAAAATGCTAAGCCCAGTGGTTTCTTCATCAATCCTTACCTGTATGGTGTGTTTATAAAAAGTAGCCCTATGTCCTTCCCCGGGCTTGAGATTATCCTATCCAGCACAAACGGATTACTAAACACTGACTAATAAACAGGTCGGACCAATGTTACTTGCATTACATAGTATAAAACAAAGTAACTTTCTTTGTCCCTATATATGCTTAAATTTTTAAAACTACGCAACGGATTTTGATGCGGTTTTTTTAATAGATTTTGTAATAAGTAAAGAATTATGTGGTATATAACTGGAATAGGTGAATCTCGGGGCGTCCAAGTTGCGCATTAACAAAACGGGTATACCGACTTTTAATTCGAGCTTATGTGTTGGCACCCCGGATAGCTCCAAAGAAACTCCACAGGGTAGCTCGTACAGTCTTCAGATGACATGACTGTGTCGATGGAGTTGTAGGTTGTTGCATCGCTGGTTACTTGGTCCAAGATAATTTTATTGATTTTCGCAACTGTCTCATTTCTTGGTGCTAGTATAGTTCTTTCACATAGCCAACTTTCATCGTGGATGTTCTGTTGCAAATTTGGAAAAGCTTGAGCAATGAGTGCGTCTTCCGAATCCACAACGTGACAAAATTGGTTAGTGAATAGAACCATACCTTCTTCGTCAGTTTCGATTCGACCTTCACCTATCTCGAGTTCTTCTCCAGTTTTTCAGCGTACGCGCCCGACTCTAGATCACTGAATAACTGGACACGCATGTTGGTGATAAGGTGCAGCTTTTCAACTTTGGTCCATAAATATGAGGATTTTAGAGATGCGTTAATTTCGTCTGCTGCAGTGCCTCGTTCGATGACAGGCAAAGTTTGCCGAAAGTCCCCAGCCAATAAAACAACCACACCACCCATTATTGTTTGTTTTTTTTTTTTTTTGAGGTGGGAAATCATCAAATAACTTCTCCCGCTCTGGGCGGAGCGGGAGGGTGTGTCAGACTCTTACTGACTAAAACCCACCCGTATTCCTTCCTGTTGCCTGTGTGGCGGGGGCCTCGGTGACCCATAAGTACCTTCCCGCGACCCCGGCAGGCATCGGCCCTAGTGGACCCCTACTATATGTGCTGACGACATCTCTTTGAGGCGCGCGTGGAATACAACGCGCCGTCGACCCGGGCCTGGTCCTTACCGGACGGTGAGCTACCCATTGCTCACCGTCCGCAAGCCCGCGCCTACGGTGGCCGGAAATCCGCCCGGGATTCCCGACGCCCTGGGCGTCTCCTGCGGCGGCTAGGGGCGAGAGGGCGCGAAACTTGCCTTTCCTTCAACCGTCCCGCCTCCTCCTTCGCGAGCATTACTGTTTCGCAGAAGGAGGTGACGGCTGCCCATGCCCTCTCGCTCCGTACCATGGCCTGAACCAGGGCTGGGCGCGAGAGGTCTCTGCCACCGATCGCCTCCACGAGGACACAGCGGTGCTCTGCCCAAGCCGGGCAGACCTCCACCGTATGCTCCACCGTGTCCTCGTTATTGTTTGTTTGCCGTGTAACTCTTGTAAACAACGATCAAGAGCTTCGATGGCACGTTTGTGTGACATTGTGCACTCGTCCCACACGATTAATTTACACTGTTGCAAGAGGAGGCCACGGGCACTGCTTTTGCTGATGTTACACGATGGGGTTTCTTCACTCGCCAGATTAAGAGGTAATTTAAAGACCGAATGTGCTGTCCGTCCACCGCTTAGCAATGTTGCAGCAATTCCAGAGGAAGCCACAGCTAATGCAACGTTATGGCCGCCACGAATTTTTGCCAAAAGTAAATTAAACAAGAAAGTTTTTCCTGTACCACCCGGGGCATCAAGGAAAAAAAGTCCGCCCGAAATCTACGATCCTATATTTAAACAAACAATAAAGAACAATTCTTATACGACTTAATAAAAAATAAAAAGTAATTAATCGCTATCTAGGATAAATGACGAAGAATAAATGACGTGACAATAAAAATGCATACAGAACACAACCAATAATGACGTCTGCCCTCACGCGTCTACCCGCGTTCGGGTCGCGCACTCGGCGATGCCTCGCCATTGCTTCATCGCGCTCCGCCCGTGCTGCCGCCGCCGTTAGGCACTCCGTTCAAGTCAATCATATTATCGTGATAACTTTTAAACTATTCGGCCAAATTACTTAGTGTGAAAGACAAAGTTTATCTACATTAAATACTTAATGCGAGAAATGTATTCATTTTGATAAGAGTTTGATAATTATATACTAATATGTGCATTGTAAAATAGTACCAAATTTAATTAAATTTATGGTTCACAATTTTGGTCGTACTGGCTTGCACATAAAAGGTAGATATATGCTGTCGCTGACTTTTATTTAGATCTACTTAAGACAAACAATCCTGCGGTACATCATCTTTACGTAACTCCATTGGTTTAGGCAGCGCACGCCAAGATAGCTCTCAGATGGAAGATTTTTTTCCGACTTAATTGACGCGTATCGTTATATTATGACCAAAATTAGATAAAACCATTATAAATTGCAGCCTATGTGTTATTCTGATGAATAAACTATATTACTGTAAAGTTTCATCCAAATCCGTCCAGTAGTTTTTTCGTGAAAGGGTAACAAACATACACATACACATACATCCATCCTCACAAACTTTCGCATTTATAATATTAGTAGGATTTTGAGTTTACCTTAATATTATATTTTATTTACATAACCAAATTACAAGATGATTATTAACATTAACTAAATTAAATTAAAACTAAGTTAAGCCTAAAAAAGGCCCTCGGGGCATTGTACCGAGGATGCTGGCGGCATTTACTCGCTGAATTGCAATGCCATCCGCATTGCAATTCAGCGAGAAAGCCGCCAGCTTTTCACCAGTTACATCAACTAGACGTTTCGCGATTTCCGCAAATAACTTATGCGCACTGGGACCCCACGGACCGAGGGTCTCGATACCAAAGGGCACAAAGTTGTACTCTCTGCCAAGCCTCCATATTTAATAACTTTTACATCTTTCTTTTCCAATGTGCTCGTAGTTATTCTAGCACAGCAATAATATTATTATCAGCGTATGATTTTATTTTAAGCCAAAATTTACCCGCTAGATAGTACCTGCGAAACTTCAACGGTTGCAGGTATAGTTCATTTTCCATAACGTGAATCGCCGTGGTTTTAATAAAGTCACAGATAACCCTCATGCAAACGTTTTGGACCTTGTCTAATTTACTTAGGTGAGTTTCACAGCTACTATCATAAAGGAAACAAGCGTAATCGATTCTACTCCGAATTGTTGAGATGTATAACCGCCTCAGATGTACTCCCCATCCAAATCCAGCAAGAATTTTAAAAATATTAACTAATTTTAACACTTTTTCTCGAGTCTCATTAATATGCTTAGCCCACCTAAGTGATCGGTCAAGCCAAACCCCCAAATATTTTACATTGTATACCACCGGCAGCGATTCCTCATTAATTTGTATAGAAACTGTCTCTCCTGCCACCCCGTTCTTAAAAATACATACACTGCTTTTCAGAAGAGATATCTCAAGACCCAAATTCAAAAGGAGATTAGTCATCTTATTTACGCGTGTAGTAAACCTTTTTGGGCCGTTGAGACATCACTGCAAATGACATACAACACAAAATCGTCCGCATACTGCGACAGAAACACGTCCCCACTGCTATGACATACGTCCATGGTTGCTGTACTAAAAAGTAAGGGTGACAATGGATCGCCTTGTGCCAATCCCCAACCGGACGTACAACTAATGACGTTAATACCTACTGTAATGTTAAGGTTTCTCAGCTTGAGAAAGTTCCAGATGTAACCACAAATCCTAGACCCTACACCAATTCGTTGCATGACTTTCAATAGACCTTGTATGTCTAAATAGTTAGCGTTGTTAATATCTATGAAAACAGCCACCGTAAAAGTTTTTTAGAAAAGCCAATTTGAATGCAAGATACTAATACGGATAAATTATCTATAGTGGATCGACATTTTCTAAAACCTGTAGTGTTATTCGATAAAAGCATGTTTTCGATGAACCACTCTAACCTGTTCATTAAAATGTTATGAAAAACTTTACAACCGCATGAGATCATTGAAATTGGGCGCAAAGATGATAAACTTTGGTAATCTCGTCCCGGTTTAGGAATGGGCACAATTACAATATCACGTCATTGTTTGGGAACAAAACTCGAAATTAAAATCTTATTAAACAGTAGGATCAATATCTTTTAACCATTTTGAGATAACCTCTTGATCATGGAGTAAGAAATATTGTCGCCTCCAGGTGCAGTATCTTTAGATCGAACACATTTATGAAACTCCGAGGGAGTAACAACGAGATCAAGCTCAGAGTTATTCATGTCAAAAGCCAAGTCGCACGGGGATACAAATACCGGCGTTAAACTAAGAAGCAGAACAATAGCTTTATGTTTATCTACGTACTGTGATGAATATTTGTGACCCTTCATTTTCCGCCATACAGTAGATTGAGATGTAGAATAATCTAATGAAGAACAAAAGTTTCAAAATCTTTAGCTATGCGAATCATTTTCTGTGATTCGCAAATCTTATTTTGCAATGTTGGATAATTATGAGGTTTTGGTTACATCTGAATTTAGATAACGCTAATCGACGCTCAGCCACACATTTAGACAAATTAGGTTCCCAATAAGGTTTCGGTAAAAAATTACTTTCTGCATTTAAGTTTATCTTGACTGAAGGGATACAAACATCAGCGGTCAAGTTTAAATAATCAATGAATTTGTCTTAATCACCCTGTAAATCATCCGAGAAAGTAAATTCTAAAAAAAGGGTGTCGAGTAGCTTACTGTATGAAGCATTTTTGAAGTTCCAGTCAGCATTTTTGAAGTTCTTACGGACTATTGGTGAAGTACTAGACTGAATATTTGAAATGATTTTAATACTCGTAGCCCTATGATCACTGCCTAATGTCTCGATCATGACGGACCAGTCGAACATCAAGGCTATATCAGAAGGAATTTTGACATTCCAAGTTAACCATATTTATTCGGGTTGTATCTGGTATCCGTTTTATGTGACCAACTACGAGTAGTATGGTGTCCATTAAAATCTCCGAGAATGATAGTATTTTTAGTAAAAATAAGAAGTAAAGCATCCCAATCGTTTTGAGAAGTTCAGGGGGGTAACCATCACCTCTTATAGCAGTATTATTATAATATTACTTCACAGTGGGAAAGTAATGGAGCTATACAACACTTATAGCTCCATCTCTTTCTCACGCTGAAGTAATATTAAAATAATACTGCTATAAGAGGTGATGGTTACCCCCCTGATCGACGGGGGCAATAAACGGAAATATTATTTTTAATCAAATCAAAAGTCATTTATTCAAACTAGGCTGAGGATCAGCACTTTTCGAACGTCAAAATTACATAAGACAGTCACCCAAAACGCCCACCCTTCGCCACTTCCTAGTGATTTAGCTGGGAAGAAGAAGTGGCCAACAAACTCCCCAGCGGCACAGCTGTCTGTTCAGTTAAAGAAAATAAAAATGGATTCTATACAATAGTATGCAAAACAATTTACACCACGTGAAACACAAAACATTAAATTATTAGCCATATGTCAGCTAGCACACCACTATACCAACAAAAAAAAGAAAATAAAAAGACCGAAAACTATTCTCAAGCAGAGATAAAAACGTAAACAGAACTTAAAACCTAAATAAAATCCTCCTAGTATAAAGGGAGTGCCCGCTTACATATATCTACAGCCGTAACAATCACAAATGATGAACTAGGACCATCAAAGTTAAAAAAATAAACAGTTAATTACTAATAACAAAACAAAATAATGGTCAGCAAGACGACCAGTCACCACAAGTAGCACCCTTTCACGAGCATAACGCAAAAATCAGCCATTACCATCCTCGCCATATTTGAGGGAAGGAAGCAACCCGACCCCCGACGCTACCGCAAGCAGTGACATCTAAGGGAGCATGACGAACTTGCTGCCGGTTGTAAGAATAATATAATCAGTTATCGAGGTCGCTAGCTAACCACATATTGCAATACAACTCAACAAAAACATTGTAATGAGAAGATTATGTCAATAATAAACGAAAATAAAATTTAAAATAAATTTACTTATACAGTCTAATAAAATAAACAATTATATGCATTCATATAACCTGTCACTAGGTAAGCTAATTCTGGAGAAAGAACATAAACATTGTCTTGAGTTAATCACAGCGACCAACAATTCTTATCGTTTAAGTAGTCGTTGATAGAATAGTATGCCCTTGAACAAAGTTTGGATTTTACTTTAGTTTTAAATGCATTAAAAGGCAAATCAAGCAATGAAGAGGGTAGCTCGTTATAAAAAGTAATACCAAGCCCAACAAACCAGTTATGAACCTTGTGAAACCGGTGGCACGTAATTTGTCCTTATTTCTGGTGTTAATATTGTGAATATCACTGTTTTTAATGTATAAGTGTATATTTTGCCTAATATATAAGATGTTGGCGAAGATGAATTGTGATGCGACCGTGAGAATACCAATATCTTTAAAAAAATCCCTCAGAGAAACTCTGGCACCTAGCTGGTAAATTGCTCGAACAGCTCGTTTTTGAAGAACAAATATATTTTGAACGTCAGCCGATTTGCCCTACAGCAGAATACCGTATGACATAACGCTATGAAAATAACTAAAATTAATGACGCCACAGTTGAATACTTTTACGCAAACTAACTCTATACCTTGATTACTTATTTGGACTTCATTCATTTGAGATTTTATTGATTTGTGGGTAAGAATTGCAACCCCTCCGTAACCATCAATCCTGTTTTACGATAGATTGTGTAGTTGCTCAGCCTCATGTAACTTTCTGTATCCAGCCATGTCTCACTTATCGCTGCAATGTGTATATGCTCTATTCAACAGTTGTTCCAATAAAATCACTTTAGGTTTTACGCTTTGAGCTTTCCACTGTAGAATGTTTAGTTTGATACTAGTTTTTTTGTTATCCATTAAATAATTCAAACAATTTCTTCATCGTACGCCAATCCGACACGTTACCAACAACCACTAAAATAAACCATTCTACACAACACTGAATCGCCATTTTAATTCTTTCCCCTACAGTACGTCTCTTCAAAAATACGATCACCTTTAGTCTACCTAAAAGTTCATCAAAGTGCACCTCAGACAGGTGTCTCAAAAGAGAGAGGTGCATTTTGATGAGCTTTCGGGGTCATCGCGGTGCTTGATTCCTTCAAATCCTTCATTTCCTCCTCCGTTGGTAACCAGTGAGTGCAATCATCTTTAACAACCCGTGTCTTTCCATGTGTTTTAGCAGAGTTTTGCTCTTTTGTAGTGGGTGGACTATTAACAATCGCCTTAGTTTTGATAGCCTCTGCAAATGTAGATGAGCTTGATCTCTCTGTGGGCTCGGTGTTATTATGCGGTGGAGGAAATAAATTAGGCATGTTTGTAACGCTAATAGGTTCCGTCTGATCTCTGTGTGGAGAAGGTACTACATATAACAATAAGGCCTTCCTATAAGTACAATTAAACTCTGCCATGAGCTCTTTAAGTATCTTTTCTTTTAAATATGCTGGGCAAATTTCAGACAACGCCATGTGTGGTCCGCTGCAGTTTAAGCATTTGAGCCTTTGTGTGTCGCAATTTGGGTGATTATTACCACATTTTGCCCCATGTCCTTGCTGTCAAGGCGTATTAGACGAAGAAACTATTGCCAAGAATAATTGGATAAATTTAAGAATTGTATAAAAATTCTTTCATTTTCTGACATCTACTTCTGACCCTAATGAGGCTTATGTCTATTTTTTGGATCTATTTCAATGCTTTTACGACCTCTGTTTTCCTTACGAAACTATTACTAAGTCGTCAACTAAAAAATCTAAGTGGATCTCAAAGGGAATCAAAAAATTCAGTAAAAGGAAACGTGTGCTTCTGTGGCAATATAGAAATAAGCCCACTCTCAAGAACAAAAATGTGTTCAAAACATATTCACGTAGACTTAAAAAAAATATATCTTTAACACAACAATCCTAAAATAACTATTTTATCACGATTTATTTTGTGTCTAAAACATCACAAAATAAATCCAAAGCGACATGGACCTTAATTAACAAAAATAAAGCATACTTTCCTAAAGAACCTATAACGACAATAAAAACTGACACAAAGATCGATACGAATCCTACTGAAATATCCAACTCCTTCAACGAATATTTTATTAACCAAGTATCTAATTCAAATCATAGCATAACACAAGAAATCCCCATTCATTCAAACACTTTGAACTCTTTATTTATGGAGCTTACTTTACCGCAAGACATCATGCATCACATTAGGTCTCTTAAAGATACAAACAGTGTAGGTAGTGATGGAATATGCACAAAAGCTATAAAAACAGTCTTTCAATACCTAGCCCCACATCTTAGTTACATAATCAATTTAAGTATTGAGAATGGTATCTTCCCGGAGAATCTGAAAACCTCCTTAGTTAGTCCATTATATAAAAAGCAAGACAAATGCCTAATGAAAAAATATAGACCTATTTATTGCTTTATATATATGCCCACGCACTGGCAACGAAAGAAGATACAGATCTAGTAGTAGGATTGTTAAATACGGAGTCCCACAAGGCAGTGCGTTAGGACCTCTGCTATTCTTAACATATATAAATGATTTGCGTAGAGAAATAAAGCATCCGATGGTATTATTTGCTGACGACAGCACGGTAGTAGTAAAATGTGACGACCCTAATACGTACGAAACAGAGATAAATTTGACATTGAATAATATAATTACTTGGCTAAATAATAATAATCTTGTCATAAATCTAGAAAAGACTAAAATAATGCAGTTTTATCAAAGGATTCCTAATATGAACCTTGACATCAACTACTTGGGGATTAAAATAGAGTCGGCAACTATGACTACGTTCCTTGGTGTTATTTTAGATAATAACTTGTCCTGGAAACCTCAAACGGAAGATTTGTAAAAAAGTCAATAAATTTTCATCTTTAAACTGGCTAAAATTATAAGCCTAGAATCTCTTTTAATGGCTTACTATGGCTATGTTGCATCCACGCTAAGGTATGGCATAATATTTTGGGGCAATTTAGTAAATAAGGAGTATGTTTTCAAGGCCCAAAAAATATGCATCAGAGCTATGTGTAGTTTACAAAGTACCGACAGCTGTCAACCTCTATTTAAAAGCCTCAAAATCTTAACCTTGCCTTCTCTGTATATTTATGAGGTAATAGTACATTATGGTACTAGTGTGTAACATTGGTGATTACCGCTGAGGCGCCATTGAGACCCGAGCCGTAGGCGAGGGTCTTAAGAGAGCCGAGGACGGTAATCATCAATACACACGTGTATCATACGACGTTTTTTAACACACTTGTGAATAAAATAACAAAAAAAACTCATTTTATTTAGTAGGTAAAAAGTTTATTTAGAGAAACAATTAGTAAATGTGCAGTTAGTAAAATTATGATTAACTGTTTTTGATGGCATAGCGGTCTCATCAGATAGATTATTTATTGAAATACTTTCATGTTCTATTGTAATTTGAGATGGCTCATTATTCGTGTAAGTAGGTGAAATCAAATTATTGGATGTACTTGGTGTATCTTCAGTAGGAAGCGCCTCAGAATCAAGTTTAATTCTTTTTGTGATTTTTGCACAAATTTCCTTCTAGCTTTGTATGGAATCTTCTACGTATGATTCTGCGACATTGCTAGATCGCCACCCACCATGACGCTTCAAAGTCATTATATCAGCTCCTGAATTAGCTAGCAATGTAGCAGATGTTCTTCTGAAACTATGTCCAGTGTAGCTCTCAGCATCTGCTAAACCTAAAAACTTAGCGATTTCTTTGGGCATAGATCCAAATGTGTTTATACCTATAGGCTGACAGGTACATTTACCACTCTGGTAATTTAGAAAGAAACGGTCAGTTTTTGCTTTTGGTAACCGCAAATTTTCATACTCCTTAACAATTTCATAGAATGGACCGTGTATGGTGAATGACCTCGGTATTTTATTTTTCGTGATACGTATCTTCACTAAAAGCATCTGGCCATGGTCCTCTATTTTTTTTACGGTTATATTTGTTAATTCTTGTATCCTACAGGCACCAGTTACACCAAATATTAAAGCAACCTGAAAAAAAATAAAAGAAACAATAATTAAGTTCAGCACATAACACAGGCTGAAGTCGCGTAGATATTTAAAATTAATTTAACTAACCTTAGTAGCCAGATATTGGTTATCTGGAGCATCTTTTATAAATTTTTCAATATCGTCAGACGATTAAACCTTTGATTTCTTGCTTCTAAATCCATCGGATAGTCTCTATAGATAAGCTGACAAATTAGAGTATGTTTTTAAGTCCACTCCATTCTTTGTTCGGACTGTATTTTTTAACATTAAAGTACGCCATGAACACATTTTCTGAAAAAGACTGCGTATTCTTGCTGTTTTACCATTTTATGAAATTTTGGTACGCTAATAGATATTTTTCCTTGGAGTTTTCAGGTAGTAAACTTTCCATAACATTAAGGGCTTCACATCTTATATCGGGCGGTGTACAACATAAATAATTTTCTTCGTAACTAGTACTTGTAGACATTTTAATTAATAAATAACTATAATTTCAACAGTGAAAATGAGTTGTGAAAAATTTTTCGCTATGGCGGGAAAAATCAATCAGTTTTCCTAGCGCATAGGGTCAGCGCCTATTTTGCCACGTACAAAATGGGGAATTTAAAGTTTTCTTTTATTATAGAGAAAACAAAAGTTATATATAAATATACAACCTCCCAAGCCATGTTAAAGAACTGAGCCTCAATAAATTTAAATCATTTATTTAAACAGAAACCCTATAAAAAAGGTTTCTATAAAGTTAAAGATTACTTGGACGACAAAAACTGTGACATTGATGTTTTTTTATATATACACTATGACATTAATATTTACTTTTTGAAGTATTATTTTTTTTTTTAATTATTGTGAATGTGAAGACTATGTGGATTATTGTTTTTATTATTTCTCTCAGTTAGTTTTTATCTTGGTCTGGCAGTTTGAGTCATTTAAGCGGCCTACCCAAATATCCTTTCTTTGGTATTGTTCGTCGAATCGTTGAGCTCCTTAAGTTCTGAGTTGAGCTGCACGATTACTGACAAATGCGTGCACTGACTGGATAGGTCCACTCAATCTGTGTGGTTCTTTCCTCAAAAGACCATTTCAGACACCAATCTACATGGTCTTCACATGATCTGACCAAGATTATGTCTGGACTTTAAAAGAGACTGTGACCTCTGAGTTTGTTTCGGCCTTTCTTCTCAGAGTAGTCAGATAGGAAACGCCGAGTTCATCTAGTTTTTTTCTAAATATGATTGACGTGTAAAAGTGTTTGTACAAACCTACTTACAGAAAATAAAATCATTTCATTTCAATCATATCATTATCATATATTTGAGTGAAAGTTTTATTTATTGACAGTGATACATCTATAACAAGCTGTACACCAGAGGCTAGTCCAGTCAAACTCCAAAAACTTGGGCCTCAAACAAAAAACACAGGCGTGTCTTTTTACCACAAAAAGGAGTCGTTTCGACCTGACTCCTACTTTTCGGGGTACATCGGTTCCTGTAACTGATCGGCTCGAGCTCCTAGGCACGGAGTTGACATCTAACCTCAACTTCGGCGCCACCATCGAGTACAAAGCCCAAACTGCGGCCAAGAAACTGGGCATCCTAAATAAGGTGAAGCGATACTTTACGCCTGGACAGCTTTTGACCCTTTATAAAGCGCAGGTCCGATCCTGCATGGAGTATTGTAGCCACCTTTGGGATGGCTCGGCTAAATACCAACTTGCCGCGCTTGACTCGGTGGAACGCAGAGCTAAGAGGCTCATTGGCGACGTAAATCTGGTGGATGCCAAGCTTCACAGTTTGGCCCATCGTCGCAAGGTTGCCTGCTTGTCGGTCTTCTATAGATTGTACTTCGGAGAGTGTGCCCAAGAACTCCACGACCTCATTCCACCGGCCCCCTTCTATTATCGGTCATCTAGGCGCACTTCAGGTTACCATCCCTTCCTGGTGGCTATCCCACCAGCTCGCACTAAGCGTTTCCAAACTTCTTTTATAATGCGCACAGCAAAGGAATGGAACTCTCTGCCTGCGTCTGTGTTTCCGAACGCATACAACCCTAATCTCTTCAAAGTGAGAGTGAACAGGCTTCTTCTGGGTAAGCTCGCTCCATCGTCGACTTTGTTTCTGTCACCTCTGACATAGACTAAGGTCAAGAGCAAACCCATCACAAATAAAAAAAATAAAAAAAAAAATTATTAAACACGTACGAGTTAAAATTATCTATTTAAATAAGAAGTTGCATGAAATGAGCAAGCAATAGGAACATTAATTTATTGGCTGTGCCTCCGCTGCCGGTACCTGTTCCTAATTTATTTGTTCTATTGAACACGATCTTCTTTTTGAATAAAAACTTTTATAAGAACAAAGCAACTCAACCAATAAAATTAAAAAAAAAATCTATAACTCACTAGTGAGTTATAGCAATGAAAAAGTCATAGTTTGTTAGCTTTCAAAAGTCATTTTAGGAAACTACGAGATAGAAATAGGTTAGAACTTAAAGTCCCATATCGACGCTTTCCGCTACAAAGGGCGTAACTCCAAATCCCATACTTTTGGCAATGAGCAAAAAACAAAAAAAAAAAACTTTCTTAAATAACCCTTTTGTTTTTATACTTATAAATTTGAGTTCTAGGAAGAAAATTCTTAAATTTTGGCCGTCTTTTGCCTCATTTAATTACAATTGTCAACGATAGTTATTAACGAAGTTAGCATGGAGTTACACCCCTGAAAATTAAAATAAAATGTATATACAACCCATAATTAAATAGCCTGGGAACAAACATCTGCAGTAAAAACCAGTTAAGCACATACAAGGGTAATTTTTGTAGTTGTAAAGACCATTTTCTTTTGCAAAATATGTAGATACACCCTGTTATTAATACTAATGCAATGACTATAGGAGCAGTTTTATTAATAAGGATAGATATCATTCAATTAGTAAGGATATATTGGAGGTGTTTTTAATATAAATAATTATTAGATGAGTAAAACTGAAATTAACGGTTTTAAAAATCAATACATATTTATTGTTACTTGTAATAGGAACATTTGAATCACAAATGGTAAGTTACAGGTCCCGTGAATCAATCAACAATAACACAACATAATAACACGCCTGTACCCAATAAAAACTATAAAATAGGAAACTAGATTTTATAAAGATTTGCAATGTTTTTCAAATTTGTGATAAATAAACGCGGGTTGTATTTTTTGTAGTATAATGTGATTGAACTACTGGTAGTTTCTTTATAAATTCTTTAATTCTTTATTGTGTTTTGTTGATTCTAAAAACTTTGGTGGCGCATGTCTGTTTCGCTGGTCAAGTATCGCCATCCCCCCTTTTGCATGTGAGAGAGTATGCAGTAAGTATTTTTGTGTTATTCCCAAAGTATTTAATATGAATTTTTGACACACCTTATGATCTTCTCCGTCATTGATAAAATATTCGTATGTCAAATTTCGTCTACTGTTCGGTGAATCAGTTATTTTTCTCTTTACTGGACCTGCTCGTGAGCATCGCAATATCCAATCTTTCCTACGCTGAATATCAAGGGACCAGAAAAAATGATGCAATTTGCTTCTTCTTTCTTCACTGATTTCGAAACACTTTCTTTTACATTTATCTGTAATGCAAGGATTTGTTTGCATAGGTTTGCAACTTCTTGTTTATTTTATGTTTATTAACAGGTTTCGCTCGCTTTATAGCTATATCATTGATGTTTTCTTTTTGTACAGTCTTCTTTTTTTTACCTTTGTTTTTTTTCTTTCTGTCATCACTAGAATAATCATTTTCATCATTGGTAGCCCAACAATCTGAACTATTCGCGGAAAAGGGTTTTTCTTCAGTGTCGGAGAGGAAATCTATATATGATTTTTTTTAAAGCTTGACTTCTCTTGCTTTTCTGAGCGTCGGTTTTTTGAGATACAGATTCATGAAGCGGGTCTTCAACGGGATGCAGGTGAGTATCATCGTTGTCATTTTGTTCTAAGCATTGTGTTGCACTGAGCAGTGGAGCAGTAGTCGAAGTAGACGCAAGCAGCGGATCTTGGGCGGAATGTAGGCGAGTTTCATTGTTACTCGTATTACTCTTGTTGTTTTGTCTCAAACAGAATGGGGAGCTGAGCAGCGGAGTAGTCGCGGGAGACGCAAGCAGCGGGTCCTCAGCAGGATGTGGGTGAGTATCATAGTTGTAATTTTTTTGTATGGAGGATGTTGAGTTGAGCAGAGGAGCAGTCGCGGGAGACGCAAGTAGCGGGTCTTCAGCGAAATGTAGGTGAGTATCATAGTTCTAATTTTTTTCTAAGCATGGTGGCTGAGCAGTGGAGCTGTCGACCTAGACGCGAGTAGCAGTTCTGCATATGGATGTCGGTGAGTGACTTTGTGGGTATTGTGCATCAAGCAAGATGTTTAACTGAACAGTGGATCAGTTTTCACCGGCGCATGCAGCTCATTCAATTTTGAATCTGCTTGCACTATTTAGGAAGTCATAGTTGGTGTAAAGGAAGTGACGGCACTGGTGTATTTGTATGCGGGAGCATAATAAACGACTTTGCATCTTTGAGTTTCGAATATACAGAGATTATATTTTTTTTTTTGTTTGAGGCCCAAGTTTTTGGAGTTTGACTGGACTAGCCTCTGGTGTACAGCTTGTTATAGATGTATCACTGTCATTTGACTTCGATAAAGTGCTGTGTCTTTTTCGCTTACTGGGTTTCGTTTCTGCTTGGATGTTTTCTTCAATTTCCATGCCGTTCGAATCCTCTTCCTTACTCGGTAGTACCGTTGGTTGACTTGTCCTGTAACGTTAACAAGCCATACGGTTAAAATAGTAATTAAAAAAACGACTGTGTAGTAATAACTACAGATAACCATAAGTTACTTTTACATAAGATGAATCTACCTTATCGAAGCTATTTCATAATCCATCATATTAAAGAAATGAACACCTACACAAACAAACATCCATTCTAAAACCGTTTACATTTCTTCTAAAACTAAATTATAATAAATACCTACCTCATGTAGGTAGTAAAACAATATTTTGTCTTCATGACATTTAAACGTAGGGTGTAAAAACCCTATTTTAATTTTGTTCTTAGTGAATTTTAGGGTGTATAAACAAAAAATATTGGTGTTTAGGTCGTAACACTAATATTTTGATGACTTATGTCAATGATACACAAAATTGTAATTTATACAAATATCAACTTTAATGTCGAGTGATACAAGTTCATTTTTGAATGAAATAAACTACCGATAACGTCATAAAATAATTTAAGATGCAATAGAAACTGAACCCTATGCGATTAAGTTAAAGTTTTTAATCCCAAAGCATGACATTTATCTCATCTCGTTGGCTTTATTAGATTTAACGTAAAAATTCTTACAATCTTCAGATAACTTAGTACCTATAATAATTAAGAATTAATTACCTACCTTCTTATTGTATTTTGATGAGAATCCATATTAGACTACAGTTGCTTTCTCCTTCTAAGCAATGAATCGAGATTATTACCAGGTTCGTCCATTTTCACTTCACAATAAAGGAACTAACACTTTATTTTTAGTAACTTACAATTATACAACTAAAATATCGCAACGTACTTGACCGTGCTGCCGGTTGAAATATGTAACTTCTTTCCTATTTGCAACAAGGGTTTAAATTCAATTCAGATTATCACCGTATCACCGACAGAGACGTAAATGTTACCTGCCGTACCTTTGTGAGATACATCTTTTTTTACCGACATCAAGAGTTGTCAGAATATTTTTTTGCAGGGCGTAACTCACAGTTTGCTTTGTTATTGTGTTTTACCCCGTTTTACATTCAAGAAAATATGTTTGTTTGTAGATACACCAAGTTTGATGTCGTAATGTAAAAGAAATGTGTTTTACGACTTGGTTTTTCGAAAATGAGATGTTTGGCGTTAAGAAAATGTTGGGTAGTAAAAACCATTTTTTTTCACCGTAGCGCAATTTTAAATATACAGATAGAAAGAGCGTGAAAAACTAAATAAGACTGCATCAAAAAGTAAATTTGGCCAAAATGGTCTTTACGCCCTTTGTAGCGGAAAGAGTCGATAAGCAGCATGTCGATTCTGTAAAAATCTCACCGTGAAAACTCGCGTGGAGTGAGCTGTCAGTTTCATCCCACTGATGCTAGGGAGTGACCAAACATTACATTTATAATCATAATTGAGATTTTAATAATATTTGTATGCTAATTCTGTTGATCATTTTATATTAATTTAAAACTAGTATTTACATATATGTTGAAACGTTACTATTTAGTTTTTTTTTAATAAAATAGCAAAACAGAAATTCAGTCAGAAACTCAACTTTGTTTTTTTTATTCCAAAAGGTTTGGAAATTTTTGCAGCCGCCTTCTTGCTTTTTAGAGTTGACCTCACTATCGGCTTTAACACCCCCGAAAACCATAAAAACGACACCCATGATGAAAAATTTGAACATTTTCGCCGCCGCCATCTTGCTTTTTAGATTTGACCTCACTATCGGCTTTAATACCCCCGAAAACCATGAAAACGACACCATGATGTGAAATCTGAACATTTTCACAGCCGCCATCTTGCTTTTTAATTTTGACTTCACTATCGGCTTAAACACCCTCGAAAACCATGAAAACGACCCATGATGAAAAATCTGAATATTTTCGCAGCCGCCATCTTGCCTTTTAATTTTGACCACACTATCGGCTTTAACACCTCCGAAAACCATGAAAACGACACCCATGATGAAACATCTGAACATTTTCGCAGCCGCCATCTTGCTTTTTAGATTTGACCTCAGTATCGGCTGTAACACCCCCGAAAACCATGAAAACGACACCCATGATGAAAAATGTTTGTAGCTGCCATTTTGGATTTTGATATAAAGGTGGCAAAACCAAATTTTGTATGTCGCGCATTTAAAAATAAAAAACGTCAAATTAAAAAGAAAAACTCAACTTGATATTAATAACAGCGCATAGCGCGCAAGCGCGGCGTGATATTATCGCTTCACCCGATTCTCGTAACCATAGTAACCACCCGCGCCGAAGTGAATCGGCTAGGTGAAGTGGGCGCAACGCGCGAGTGTCGTGATCTTATCACTTCACTCGATTCTCGTTGCCATAGCAACACAACTTCACTTGGGCTGAGTGTAGTGAACCTAGCCGCACGCCAGCCGGTGCGTGCGCTGCCCGAGTGTCAGTTGAACTGTTGAATTTTGTTATAGTATTGATGACGGTGATTTTATGAATATTATTTTATTATTGGCAACACGTAGGTCGGTATAAATTTACCTACCTAGAATAAAATATTAGAAAGGTACTTATTAAATAATCCGCACGTTTTTTATTCAAATGGCTTATGTACACAGACACACACATCGTTTAGTTAGGTTTCCACGTAGTTTGTGAGGGGATTAATTCTATGGACCGTCAGCCAGGCACACTTTTAGCACTCGATCACTTGACACACTCGGTTATTTCTTCTTATTGAATAGATTTGGGTTAATAACAACGCTGAATAACGTCGCACAGTCTCTACTCGACTCGATCCACTATCGCTTCTTGATGACCAATAGAATTACCATAAATATATTTAAAAAATCTCGATTATGATTGTAAATGTAATCCTTGGTCCATCCCTAGTATCAGGTGGGATGACCCTGACAGTTCACTCCACAGCCACTTCACTTAAGTTTTCACGGTGAGAAGGTCACAGAATAGCACGTGCTGGTACGGCTTCAATGAGGAAAAGCTTTTTTGTATGGCCCAAAGAATATTTAATAATACTTGCTCAATAAGAAATCTAAATTTAGTCAATTTCAAGCGTAAATTACGTACTATATTGATACAAAAATGTTATTATTGTCTCAGCGACTACTTTGATGACAGTTCTTTGACATCATTATAATTGTATAGGTACATTCATACCACTGAATTAGAATTTTACTACTTTATTATATATATATATATATATATATACATTTATTTACAAAATTAAAATTTTTCGATTCGGGAATGGCGAGCGGGATTTTTACGATCGATACAAAAGTGCATTCCATTTAAGCTAACATTTGAAAGTAAGTTAAAATTAGTAGTAGTAGTAGTAGGTAGTAGTAAAAAGTTCGATTCTATAATCAGAAACCTAAATTTGTAATCCCAGAGCCGCGGGATTTTGCGATACAAAAGCGCATTCCATATTGGCCAACATCTCAACTTTAGGTGAATATGCATCCGAATATCCGATCTCTAGACATCCGCCATTTATTTTTAGTCAATTGTCTGATTGAGATGTTAAGAAGAGTGTTGTTTCAATCACATCTAACGCAGTTGGTAGAGATTGTGTAAGTCGGAAAATGATACTCCCTGTCCTCGACGAAATTCTTCCTATTCTATGCTATATCCTAAACTACTCCATATCCTATGGCGTCTTTCCGTCGATTTGGAAAGATGCCAAAATCACCCCTTTACGCAAAAAATCTAACCTTTTCGGAATACCGTCCTATTTCCATCTTTCCTTTCGTTTCCAAAGTCCTAGAACGCCTTGTCCACAATCAGCTTAGTGCATTTCTTTGTAAGAATAGCCTGCTGAATCCTTTCCAGTCCGGTTTTCGTCCCGGTCACAGCACCGCTACAGCCTTAGTGAACGTTACCGATGACATACGGTTAGGCATGGAGGGAGGAAATCTGACCGTTCTCTGCTTATTGGATTTCAGTAATGCATTCAATACTGTCGATTTCGATATCCTGCTTGGCATGCTTCGCTCGCTTAACATATCTCCAACGGCGATTGACTGGTTTCGTAGTTACCTGTATGGGCGCCGGCAACGTATATGCATAGAAGAGTCTTGCTCTTCTTTGTGTTATACTTCTGCGGGTGTACCTCAGGGTGGCGTTTTATCTCCTATACCCTTCGCAATTTTTATAAATTCTATTTTCATAAAACTTCTTTCTTCCTGCCACCTTTATGCAGATCATTTGCAAATTTACAAACAAGCTGCATATTCAGATTTGGTTGATGCAATTGATATGATCAACAAGGATATGGTTTCAATTTGCGAGTGGAGTGAGGCACATGGATTGCAGGTTAACCCGTCGAAGACTCAAGTCATTATTGTTGGCAGCTCAAGGATGATGTCCAAGATAAACTGGTCGCACCTTCCCCAGATAAAATTTAACGGAATTGCTATTCCGGTAAACGAGAAAGTCAAAAACCTTGGGATTTGGATCGACAAACTTCTTTCTTGGGGTCCCCAGCTGCAGGACGTAAGTCGCAAAATTTTCGCATCTGCCAAGTCCCTGAGACGATTGCGGAACTTTCATCCAACTGCCACTAAAACTGCGCTTGCACAATTTCTTTTACTTCCCATCCTTGACTACGCTGATGTTAGTTATATCGATCTCACTGAGGCACAGCTAGATAAACTCGAGCGACTTCAAAACTTTTGCATAAGATTTATATTTGACTTGCGCAAATATGATCACGTCTCCGAATTTCGTACAAAGCTCAAGTGGCTTCCCATACGTCTTCGCCGGAATTCTCATATCTTGTTTCAGCTCTACAGTATTCTGTTCAATCCTACAACCCCCTCCCTCCCCCTTACCCTCTTATCTTAAGGAACGTTTCAAATTCCTAAATGACACGCATAATAGATACCTGAGGTCATTGGAAAACTTGAGACTAGAGATTGCACTCCACCAGTTTCTATGATAAATCTTTAACGGTTCAAGCAGTACGGTTGTGGAATGCCTTGCCCGTGTCGATAAGGCGTGCTCAATCTCTATCCATTTTTAAAATTATGGTAAAAAAAGACTATCTCTCTCCTTAAACATATTTTTTATTTTCTTTGTTCTTTGCACCTGTTTTGGTTCTTAGCGCTAGTTTTATGATTAATTATTATTGAATATATTAAATAGATAATTTTAATATGTTTTATGTATGTATGTATTTATTGTATATATGTGAATGGTACACCTCTCACTACCTGCACTATTGTCTCTTCTTTCCCCCCTAATCCATCCAAAGGTTGTCTTTAAAAGATCGCTTTTAGCGATAAGACCGCCCATTGTGTTACCCTATGTAAAATTTCTACATTTATAGCTGTAATTTTTATGGTGTACATAATAAAGAGTATTCTATCTATCTATCTTATAATACAGTGCACCTACTATACTTTTATAACACCCTATAAACATGTATTATGCAAATAAACGATTTGATTTGATTTGTATGTCCGAACTTCCAACAACTTGAGCATTGCGACACGGGGAATACAAATGGCTCCACCTTAATCCTTAAACCATCTGTGTAAATATATGCTGGTAAAGTTCTCAGGGCAAGTTATACAACTGTTAAGGTCATCTTCAGCTAGGTCGAGATCCACATCTTTGATGACACCGTATGAATAGGTTTTGATATCTGGTCTACTAAATCTCCAGGCCATACCTATAAGATCTTTACACGTTTCTCTCTTCTAGCGCTCATCTCGTTTGTACAATCAATACGTACCTTGTAATTATTGATGAATTTTACCTTCGATATATCTTTGATAACTTTATCTTTAAATAAGCAAGGGCAAATTGTCTAGGTAGCTTTTCTTTATAGGAAATGTGAACCTCAATACTGCTTTCTTCGATCTTCTTCTCCTTATTTTGTACTAATATCCATTCTGTATCGTTCTCCTCTCTAGTTCGCCGTTTTATCGGTTTCTTCTGATTTTCATTTGTTGCCACGTCCATAATACATTGCTCCACCACGTCTTGTTCCGGTATAGAACTGTTGCTGCTAGTCAAAACACTCCTTGAATCAACATTTTCGCTAAAAAGCTCACGATCATCCTCCATTGTAAACAATGATTCTAATAGACATATTCTAACGATGCGCTAGTTCTCTTCAAGGTCAACGACGACAACCGGACAACAAGCTCATTAACTAATGAGGTGCGAATATCGTTTACTGCACGCGTCCGTTCGAAACGAATGCTGCGAAACTGAGCACATTGTTTCTGAAAAGACGAAACTTCTTAATGATGCACCACGAAATCAATCCATATATGGCCGCTGTGAGATTTAGCACGAACAGAATCCATCTAATAATGTTGATCCTGTCACCAGTCACCAATGAGGTCGCTGAAGGATTATGGGCTGGTGTCGTTGCCGGCCATGGTGAGCGGCGCGTGCGCAGTTTGATGCGCTGATAGTGACACGCGTCCACTAAGTAACTCGCCACAAAGCCCTATGAAACCAGATTAGTTAAATTAAAGCACTGGGGAACAAAAATATACTCGACGGGTTCCGGGCTATTTGTATTAACCGACATTTTTTAAACTTTACATCAGAGCAGTTTAAAGTTTACATTTTTTGAAAAAAAAAACATAACTTTGGCAAATCGCATTATTTTTTAAAAAATAAGGATATTACTGTTTTTATAACATATTCCCCATAATCGGATTCATTTTTTTTTCTAATATTTATATTTTTAACGAAAATAAATGTCGCTTAATACAAAATGACCAATATTTTACTTTTGTTTTGTTCCAGGCTAAATTACTTAACCGCCTATTATTATTGTTTCTTATTCTAGGCTAAATGACTAAACCGCCTATGTTTACTATTTCTTGTTCCAAGCTAAATGACTTAACCACCTAGGCATGCAAATAATGGCTCTAAGCTAAGTGCTTTAATCAAAGAGTTGGTCATAATTCAAACCTAAGCTAATTGATTTAAATACCATATCTTAAACTTATTAATGTATGGCTAATTAGTTTATGCGACTGATTTTTTTTTAATAAATTGTTTGTAATCATACTTGAATAATGAAGTTTGCAGAAATTGGCGGTTAAAACATTGATAAATTAAAAGGTACCTACATACGTAGGGTGTACCTATCTTGTTATGAAATGAGAAATAAAACACACATTATAAATTGTTCAAAGATAAGTTTTTTATTTAAAATGACAATCACCTAGGAACAGCAGTAATTTCTTAGCTTACCAAGGTAACAACTAAAGTTTTTATCACAATTGTATAGGAATCAGAAGTTAAACAGTCTTTTTATCACGTAGCCTACAGTCTTATTACCTGAAATAATTATTCTCATTCTTCTTCATTTCTAAACTTTAAGTATATACCTACTGTTTAAAAAAGAAAAGAAAAATCTCTTCAATTACAAAAAAAGGTTTATCTATAGAACCAAACGAAAATAATTTATAATCACAATAAAAATGAAAATATTTACGAGCGTTTCTTTGGTTTTCATTTCTTTACTTATTTTCTTCTATATTTTTTTCTAACTTTCTGAGAGATGCTTTTGATTTTGATTACTGATCAAAATCAAAAGAATCTCTCGTTAAAAAAAGTTTTTAAGTTTTCCTACCTATTATAGATACTATCCCTAGTTTCTCTTCAATAACAAAAATATTTTTTATCTCCTATGACAATAATTGTAGTTCAATACAGTAACAAAAAGAATGTTATAATAATCAAAATTATAAAAAATAACATTTTAGTTAAAATTCAACCAATCTTTTCCTTCTTACTTTCTAATTTATTTTTCTTTCTTCTTTATACTTAAACACTTGTTACTTTCCCATCAGACATAATAAAAATTGCTTAATTTGACAGGTCTGTTTCGTCTTCAATATCAGTGTATCTTTGCCAGTATTGCTAGATGGTAGGTTGATATATTCTGAATGAAATATTCTTGGGATAGCGCCAGTGTCACATAGCTTTTTCAGGTCATTATATTTTGCTTTTGTGATAGGAAGCTTTGATTTATATTTTGCATTGAGTTGTTTCGGTTTTGCATAAATTTGTATGGACTCTTCTTTTACATCATCTTGCATGCTATATTTGACGACCATCACGTTTGGAGTAGACTTCTTGAATGCACGAATCTTGCTTATTTTAGCGACAAGGTTTCCCTTGAAATATTTTTCGGACAATTCCTAGCGTTCGTCTTTTTGTATGGCTTTTTATAATGAATACCTGAAAACACAATATAATAGATTATAATACACATAAAATATTTTTTTTAAATGGTTTTTGTATTTTTAAACTGTCTCAAACAAACAAATAAAGTTAAATTATAAATTTGGTGACTCTCGTGGAAATCGAACCCACTACCTTTGGATCTAGATCATACAACAGAACGTAAGTAATTTACTCACCTTATTATCTTTATTTGCTTGTGGTGATTTTTTCGGAGTTTTATAGTTCATGTTTGCAATAATAATATCTAACGGTACATTTTATTCTGCAACTGATCTTCATCTTTAGTTTGCAGGATATTTTCTTCATTGTGCGATAATTTTTCTCCCTCTAATGGTTGCAGCACGAACCTAAAACTGTTACTGTTTTAGCCATGTTTTTTAAAGATATTTTTGGTCGCAGACTGATAGAATCACCTTGGTTTTTATTTCGCTCAACCGTTTTCTTTCTTTTTATTTTTTCTGGTGTTTTAGGTTCCGAACAATTATTAATTTTATTTTTAAATAATTTCCGCCGTTCTGGTTCCATAATTAGGTATCAAACAGTAAAATAGGATAATAATAATATTATTATTATGCTCTTTGCAGCTCCCACAAAACACTAAAACACGTACGAACTTGCTCACGATTTGCGTCAACTAATTACTAAATCGTTCGACCGCGAGGCGGCCGGCGCGGGGAGATGCGCGGCGAGGTGGGAGACGCCTGAAGCGCCCGCGTCGGGTGGCGGGGGCATATAACTCGCGCGGTTTATTGCGATGGCGCCAAAATCATTGTTTTAACCAACGTTAAAATATTCAATCCATATAAATTTTTGATTGTATTAATGTGTATACTATTCTTATTCCGTCTAAGATAAACTGTTTGAAGTACTAGAACTTTACTTTTGTTATAATTGAAACGATACTGCAAATCAAATATTGTATAACAAAAATATGTTTAACCATAATCTTTAGATGTTTACTGTTGAAATCATATCATTATCTACTGCAAGCTAAATGGTTGAAGTGACAACATCTATCATTTCATGTACAGAGCTAAATGTAGGGACCGACACTGGGTATGAATTTGACAAAGAGGCTAAATGTATTAAACGAAATTCTTGTATAGTTATAAGGTAAAGCTAATTGTACTAAGCGACACTGGATAAGAATTTAACAAAGAGGCTAATTGTATGAAGCGACATTTTTATATATTTATAAGGTCAGGCTTAATGCTTTAACGTACGTTGCCTGTAAATTGTTGCTCCAGGAAAAAAAGTTTAAACGACTGTCTGGTATTTGGTAGTGAACTTAAGTACACAGTTCCTAAATTTGTCAATATTTTGTGTCGCTTCATACATTGCAGTTCAAAATGGGTCCAAAAAATGTGGTTGTATTAAGCGACATAAAAATGCTCCGATCGTCGCCAAACCCAGCTCAAACGACGCAGAAAAATTCGTTGATTCCAAATACGTATAAAAGTCTATATCGCCCAGAGTGTCGCTTAATACAATTAGCCCGGAACCCGTCGTACTATTTTCTGCGGAATAGATTTTCAAACTCAAAATCAAAGCATTTATTTAAATTAAACCATTTACAGGTACTTTTGAATTGTCAAGAAGTCGGTCAGTTAGAAATATGAAGCTAGTTGCCCATTCCAAAGCGTAGTAGGTACCTATGGAGAAGAACGGGCAAGAAACTCCATGGACACTCTTTTAAATTATTATTATTATTATTGATACATAAAGATTAGTACAAACATAATGTTGAAATTATAACTAAATGTGAGGACGATGTAAAATAAAAAACGCGTCCATAGTAGCAAAATAAACAAAAACTATTTGTAAATAAAATAATTACAAATAAGCCAATTTGTAATTGGTTTTAATAAATACTTATATAAGCCATACATTTACATACTTTTTTTTTTTTTTGAGTGTGGGTAATCATCAAATTACTTCTCCCGCTCTGGGCGGAGCGGGAGGGTGTGTCAGACTCTTACTGACTAAAACCCACCCGTATTCCTTCCTGTTGCCTGTGTTGCCAGGGGACTCAGTGACCGATAAGTACCTTCCCGCGACCCCGGCAGGCATCGGCCCTAGTGGACCCCTACATTTGTGCTGACATCTCTTTGAGGCGCGCGTGGAATACGACGCGCCGTCGACCCGGGCCTGGTCCTTGCCGGACGGTGAGCTACCCATTGCTCACCGTCCGCAAGCCCGCGCCTACGGTGGCCGGAAATCCGCCCGGGATTCCCGACGCCCAAGGCGTCTCCTGCGGCGGCTAGGGGCGAGAGGGCGCGAAACATGCCTTTCCCTCAACCGTCCCGCCTCCTCCTTCGCGAGCATTACTGCTTCGCAGAAGGAGGTGACGGCTGCCCATGCCCTCTCGCTCCGTACCATGGCCTGAACCAGGGCCGGACGCGAGAGGTCTCTGCCGCCGATCGCCCGCAAGAGGACACGGCGGTGCTCTGCCCAAGCCGGGCAGACCTCCACCGTATGCTCCACCGTGTCCTCCGGGCGATCCACACAGTGGTGACACCCGGACGTTTCCTACCGCCTTATCCGACACAGGAACCTCCCGAAACTGCCGTGTCCGGTGAGAACCTGCGTCAGGCGGAAGGTGAGGACGCCGTGGCGCCTCTTATTTTATTTTTTATTTATATCTGTATCTATCCGTGACATCACAGTGGGCCCTATCAGAATACCACCGCTGCGACACTTCGTTCTTAAGTACTGCAGCATTATGCTGAGATAGGAGCATTTTGGCCTCGTACAGGACTTTTGTTTTAATTTTAATTTTACGTTGTTTTTTTTTTGTTTCTATGAGTGTTTTTTAGTTTAATGTGTGATCTACTGTGCGAGTCCCAATAAATACTTTTTCTTTCTTTCTTTCTCTCAGGGGGGTCAGGTGTAAGACTCCCCCCCACGACGTCCAATAGGGGCGTGCGTGGAGCACTACGCGCCGCCACCTCGGGACACGAGTCCATCGCCCCTGGACCCATTTAGGGGGGCTAGAATAGCGCGTTGCCGACGCACGGTGCGCCTGCTGCGGGCAGGGTGAGTTGGAGAGATCCCCGATCGCTTTCCGCAGCCTCCTGCGACATGACTGTTTCGCAGAAGGATACCACCGCGTCCCAGGACTCCTCGCTGCCGACCAGCGAGCCTACTCCTGAGACGAGGGCACGGCGCGGCTCCTCCCAAGCGGCACTCTCTGCCAGCATATGCCGCACCGTGTTCTCCCGGCATGCCGATCCCGAGCTGATATAATATGTGTGGGTGTATGCTGAGGGATATGTGTGGACACTAAAAATTCGGTTGGATACAGAACCCTTTATTAACATCAAATTAATTTTTAAATTTTAATAAAATAGTTATGTACACTACGTTCAAAGACTGAACATACTGTCTGGTTCTAAAACATGAAAGTGAATCCAAATAAAATATAATAAGAAATCTGCATACTTGTCGCTTCATTGAAAAAATAACTGATCCGGTATTATAGCGCTTTGTAGCGAGTATCTCAGTGAACGCGTGTCACTACTAATCTGTGCATCAGACTGCGCACCCGACGCTCACCATGGCTGACAACGACACCAGTATTACCAGCCCACAATCCTTTAGGCAACTCATTGGTGACTCTTGGTACAACATTATTTTATGGATTTTGTCCGTGCTGATTCTCGCGGCGGCCATATACGGAGTGACTTCGTGGTGCATAATCAAGAAATTTCGTCATTTCAGAAACTATGTGCTCCTCAGTGCAACTATAACGAAAGTTATGTTACTATTATACTATCAACTAAGACATACATTCACTGTCCAGAATGTAGAAGTGATGCTTTTAAACGTAGTTTTACAAATTTATCTTCTGCAATCGTATCATTGTTGGTTACTAGTGTTGTGCTACATTTTTTATGTTGATTTTGTTAAAGTCTTTCATCTTGACATTCGTAGGAGGTACCTTAAGAGTAGCCTATTTGCTTGGGGTCTACCTTGTATATCAAACATGCTTTATGTTTCTGCGTTTTACTTTTATATCTATGTCTCCCCAACAAAAACATTATTTCAAATAATAAATGCTCTCACCATTTCAACGTTGTTAATACCAGTGGCGATTAGTTTTGTCATATATATAACAGTTTTATATTCTTTATGCCGTGTTAGTGAAGCTGGTGCGAGTTCATCTTTTAACAAATGGCGTCGCTTCTACATAGCTACGTTGAGTTTTGTACTCAGTAATGTAATAGCGTTACCTTATATAACTGAAATATTTGATGTACATCTTCCATTGACCATTCATGTTCTAGTGGACTTAGGAGATGATTTGAACACAATATCATTGCCTGTGTATTTAATGATATTAAAGAGTAATCGTGAATTATGGCGAGAATTTCTTGATAAGAGATCAAAACAAAATTCACTCGAAATGAAGTGAGTTTGTCCAATACACTAGCACATCTTTGAGGATAATACCTCAACCAGTTTGACTGCTTATAAATACAGGAAAAAAAACAAATAAGTATGTATGTAACCAATTTCGTTAGACGATTGACCTTTAAGCCGAATACGAAACTGGTTGCCGAACTTGGTTTATTCATTTATAGTTCCAAAATAAATGTGATCCCACCAAAAACCAAGTAAATAAATACATGTTACATAGATTTCGGATTCCTAGATAAAATAATAGTTTGAATATATCTTACCGTGTAACCTTGATTATCCAGCACAATAAATACAATTTTATATTTTTAGTGAACAACGTGTTTTCTTTTGTCCCATCATCCTCAATTGTTTTCCCCTTTCCTTCCGGTGTTGCCACATTCCATCAGTTCAGATACATTCATACAATCATCTTAAATTTCTTCAACGATCGGATATCACACACCCAATCTCACATGCATAGTAATATATCATTAATCTACTCTTTTTATTTTTAGGGTTCCGTAGCCACCAAGGAACCCTTATAGTTTCGCCATGTCTATCTGTCTGTCTGGCTGTCCGCGGCAGAGATTCTTAGTACTAGAAAGCTGTAACTTGGCATGGGTACCTATACATATGAATCACGCCGACAAACTGGAAAAATAAAATCTTGACAAAAAATTGTATCTACCTCCCTTGAACGTAAAATGGGGATGATGTTTTTTTTTCTCGTCTATCGTTGGATAGGCCGTTCAAAAATTAAAAGGAAAACTATCACAGCAAAGTAGGCTTTACAAGTTATCGAGTAATAGTCGACCAACTTACATTTACAGACCGTGACGTATATCGATGTATGGGACAACATGTTTTTCAACAACAATGTTAAGTTTGTTTATGGGATAAATTCATCCCCACTACGGAACCCTTGGCTGGTTTTTACAATAGACATCAGCGGCGGGTGCCTATACATACACCCACGCCACACAAATGGATAGGATCAAAAGACGTTTATTTTTAAGGCTAAAGTTCAACGCACACATTTCAGTGCAGAACCGGATCGGCATCGCCTCCACACGAGCCGTTCAGCATTATTTCTATGAAAGTCTATACTGTAACGCACACTTATCTGCCGAGCTGATATGATATGTGTGCGATGACCTTAAAAAGGCAGTTGGGTACGGAACGCTTTAATAGGGGTGATGCCCGGGTAAAAAAAAAAAGAAATTCTATTTAGTCCGTCAGTCAGATAATAAAAAATATTAGACATGTTATTGCGGCGCAGGGTATAACAGTTATCAAATAGTACATTCCCACGTCGACACATCTACGCACTATGGTGATTTTAGTAGGCGTTTATTAGTTCATTCGCTTTTTTATTTGATGTGTCATAACAGTCTACCGACCACCAGGCAGGGTCGTCTCATTGGGTAAACGTAGGAATGCCTACGGGGGCTAGACCTGTGTTGCCAAGTTCTCCTTTATTATGTGAGACCTAAAAACTTCGGTCTTCAATAATGACGTTTTCAAGGATGGCAACATATGTAAAACTGGAAAGGTGCATAAATGTTAAAAAGCTACCATCTGGTAGTTTTATCGACATATTTGTTTCAATTATTAATCAATCAACAAATTAGGCGTTTTATTATTTCAGCTAATTTATTCAATGTTAGTATTATTAAAATTGAATAAATATAAATATAATTTAAACATATTCATGCATAATATAATAGACAAAAAAGTTACCAATCAAGCTAATAAAGAAATAAATAATTCATTTAATTTACTGCAACGCATCGGGCAGAGGGCGGAGGCTACTTATTATCTAAAAATAATTAAAAAAAAATTGCGGGTAACTTTTTCTTAAATATACCTGGCAGCCCCACGGGCCCCACTTCACAAGAAAAATGTCTGCCGGCGTGAGCGCATATAATCTAGGAACGTAATTTAACTTTAGATGTTATTTCTTGTGAATTGTCTTGTCATCATATTCTCTTTTTGCAACGTTAAGTGTTATCCTCGCCATTACGAGGTTGAGTAGAGTCTTTGACTTTTACAAATCAACCACTAATTTAAATGATTTTGTTGTTCATGGTTTTCTACAAGCAATAATAAATTTGTCTTCTATTTACCTATTAAGGCGCTGACAAGACCCAATTGACCAAAATAGGCTTCTCTTAAGAAAAAAAATTGCCAAATCTGTAAAGTTTGTGGTAGCGAAAAAAATATATGTTAATTTTGAATATATTTCCCAGAACTTGGTTGATACCAAAACACGTTTTGAAAAAAAATCTCGATACAAACTAACGTTAAACTAACCTCTAACCTTGAGTTCTAATCCAAAATATCTGTATTAAATATCAACATACGTTACGTATTTAATTAATAACAAGAACGTCTTATTTGAATGCAGAACTTGGTTGTTTTTTTATTTTCGATTACTCAACTCAATTTTGAGTAAATAGATAATTGCTTCATATTTTGCAATAAATTACAAGCGTTGTGTCATCGCGCTTCTCTTTCTTATCTATGCAATCTGACAGTGACAGCGGTTTAGGTGTTGTCAGCGTCTTAAGTTAATTTCATCAATGAGGCTGCTTGACCACCAAAGCGGAGCTGGAAAATTGTAACCAGTGAAATTGCACAATCATTTAACATCGGTTACAGTTTCCCAGTTCTGCTTTCGTGGACAGACTTATAAATAAATATCTCAAAGAAATGCGATTTTGAATATCCCGCTTTCGCGAGTTTTCGGGGGCGTCCACCAGGAGGCGCCAAAAACCGTACCATTTTATTTCGTACTTGTCATACGTCTCCCTAGAGTAAATATGTTCCATGCCGACCACTTTCTTACTGTACGCACGACATTTTTTATTAAACCTTTTTCATCGTAATTGGACTTTAATTAGCCCCAGTGTATAGTCAAAATATACACACGTATTTTTTGCTTTATCATATTAATAAAAAATGATGATCTGGTATTCAGCTGTATCCGGTAAGACTGGAAGCTGACCCAAACATAGTTGGGAAAGGCTTTTTTTTTTTTTTTTGTATGGCATCTCGTAGTTGACCTTGAGAGGTCGTGACTACTTAACCGGACTTTCCTGTGGCTGCCTTAAGCGAACTCAAAGCCTCCAGCCAGGGGCGAATTTCTTATAGTACTAAGCGACTGCACGCTAAGGGCACCCCCTGTGGGGTACGGACCTCGGCTTAGGGCGTCGCTGGGGGGAGGACAGCAAGATGGGACAGGCTGGATCTGGTTAATATTATTATTATTAATCGGGGAATTTAAAGCTACAGGCTCAGCTGCGGCGCGGGCTGGCACTTCGTCGAGCAAGGGTCGGGGGGGACAATTACGTCGGGGTTTACGCGAGGGACCTCGGCGGCGAGGTCGGAACGTAGGTCGGTGTGATTTGTGCACTGTACTCGTTACCCTATTGCTTTCCTGGAGGAGGGTAATGGGGTCATCGAGGTCGGAGAGGGTATGCCTTGGACGGCGAATAGAACTAATGGTGGAGGGCCTATAACTGGCGGCCTGCACAACCAGAGGGTTGCGGTGGGTGGTGGCGGAGTCGAAGAAGCGCTTCGTGATGCGCTTCATGAACTGCTTGATGGTGGGGATTCTAAGATCGAGATGGAGGATCTCGTTTCGAACGAACCAGGGGGCTCCCGTTGCCTTTCGGAGGAAACGGTTTTGGAGGGACTGCATCCTGTGGATGTGGTGGGCTTTAGCATGTGCGAAGACTGCACAGGCATAAGTTATGATGGGACAGATGCACGCTGTGTAAATACGCAATTTGCCCTTAAGGGACAATTTGCTGCGCGCATTTAGGACGGAGTGAAGTCTACCGAGAGCGAAAGCGGCACGCGAACGCACCTGCTTGATGTGCTCTGAGAACGAGAGATGGTGGTCAAGGGTCACGCCTAGGTATTTGGCTCGCTTCTCCCAAGGGATAGGCTTGCCGAACATGGTGAGCGGTCGGGGGGCGATGAGGTTTCTACGCTGTTTGGTGAAGAGAACAGCCTGACTTTTGTCGGGATTGACCTCGATTCTCCACTTTCTAAACCAAGCGCCAAGCTTGTTGACCTCGGTCTGGAGAGTGCGAGATATGTGGTCGTGGACTAACCCGGTGTAGTAGATGGCCGTGTCGTCTGCGAACAGAGCCAACTGCGCCTTTCTACTTTTCGGGATGTCGCTGGTGAAGAGCGTAAAAATGAGAGGGGATAGTACAGAGCCCTGAGGGACGCCTGCACGGATAGGGTGAGGGGAGGATAGCGCTCCTTCGATGCAATAGCAGAAGGTGCGGTTTGACAAGAAGTCTCGTAAGATGAGCACGAGACGATCGGGCACACCGAGTTTGTAGAGCTTATATAATAAGCCGTTGTACCAGACCTTGTCGAACGCTTTCGCTATGTCGAAGAATACAGCACCGGTCGTAAGACCACGTTGAAAGCCGTGGCTTATGTGTTCAACGATGCGGTGGACCTGTTGGACGCAAGAATGTTGGGCTCTAAAGCCGAACTGCTGGTCGGGGATGAGGCCCTTTGTTTTCGCAAAATCTCTGAGGCGCTTTAAGATAAGCCTCTCATAGATTTTGCCGAAGACATTGAGCAGACTGATGGGGGGAAAAGGCTAGGCAGATGATGATATTAATAAAAATGACTTAGATAAAACGCATTAAAGTTGGGGAGTGGGAGCTCGTCACAACTCAGTACAAAATCTAGCAAGGCGTCATGTCTCATTTTAACCATTTTAATTATGTATCGCCGTAATCGTTTGATTACGTAAAAAAAAATAAAAAACACGTATCCAATATTGATGTTACGTCGGGTTCTGACACGCGGTTTAGTATTATATGAATTTTTATTTAAATAAAAATTCATATAATAAAAAATAATAAAATAAAATAAACGTATGAAATAACTTATTAAAATAAAATAGTTATTAATAACTATTTTATTTTAATAAGTTATTTCATACGTTTATTTTATTTTTATCTATATCTGTATCTATCCGTGACATCACAGTGGGCCCTATCAGAATACCAGCGCTGCGACACTTATTTCTTAAGTACTGCAGCATTATGCTGAGATAGGAGCATTTTGGCCTCGTACAGGACTTTTTGTTTTTATTTTAATTTTACTTTGTTTTTTTTATGTTTCTATGAGTGTTTTTAGTTTAATGTGTGATCTCCTGTGCACTCGCACAGGAGCCAGCACATTACAGATTAATCCAGTGAATTAATAATTCGACTTTAGTACTTATGATCTGTTCCATAAGTATCTGATGGAAATGTAAACAATTGAATCAGAAAACGTTCCTGTGGATGTCAATTTGTAGTGTCACTTATAAATTTAGTGCTTTGATTAGGTATTTAAATACTTAAGGGCGAAACCGTCAGGGCGTATAGTCCCAGTCGCCCCCACATGGATTGCCACCAGGTGGCAATTGGGAGAAAAAAATCCCAGTTGCCACCGGGTGGCGACTGGGACCTTATTGCCCCCACTTCAAATCGCTGTACATTGCGGCGTGGATCGCCAAACCCCCTCATCACTATATTTCTTACGGCCGCGATGACGGGGTTGGCGGTCACATTTCCAATGTGGTTTTATTAGTAGATATGTGATATTTTTTAGGGACATACAAACAAGATTTTCTTTATTGTAGTTGCTTTTAATCACTTATTATTATTAATCATAAAAACCTGGTGTAAATTCGTATCACAGAAAATCTTAGTTTTTACAATAATTATAAGTACTAGGAACAAAAGCTAGTCATCATCAGCCACAGATAATCAAATTACATATTTACAATAACTATGTTTTATCAATCAAATTACTTAAACGTAAAAATTACCTCATAAAAACTTGGTGTAAATTTGTATCACAGATAATCAAAATATTTACAATAATCATGTTTTACAAAAACAATCGTTACCTACGTTTCTTAAATTTTTGTAAGTATAAAAAAAGCTTAAACATATAATAGTAAAAAAAAACTTAAAAATAACAGTCTTATTGCAAGAAAATCACAGAACAAAATATTAACAATAATCAACTTTTGTTTTTATAAAAATATTTAAAAATGTAAATAATATGTCTAAATATGAAATAAAAGATAATAATCAACTTATAACAATAGTGAATAGGTAATCACTTTATAACAATGAACATAGGTACATTCTTAAAATCTTGTACCGAAACGTTTAATGGAAATCGTAAAATATTTTTAGTGTCTTATCGTTTCGAGAAAATGTCCCACTGTCATATCGCCTTGCACCAACTCTAGCTGAATTTCTTGTATAAATTGATCTCTAAATATTTGTTTCGCTTTTCTTTGTTTTAATGGATTTTTCTGTTTTACTCTGCTAGTACAAATACTGGAATACGAAGAATCATTTCGCAAGACATGTAGTAAACACATGAGGTTGGGGTGCTTCGTGCACTTTTTTTATACTTACAAAAAATTAAGAAACGTAGGTAACGATTGTTTTTTGTAAAACATGATTATTGTAAATATTTTGATTATCTGTGATACAAATTTACACCAAGTTTTTATGATTATGAGGTAATTTTTACGTTTAAGTAATTTGATTGATAAAACATAGTTATTGTAAATATGTAATTTGATTATCTGTGGCTGATGATGACTAGCTTTTGTTCCTAGTACTTATAATTATTGTAAAAACTAAGATTTTCTGTGATACGTATTTACACCAGGTTTTTATGATTAATAATAATAAGTGATTAAAAGCAACTACAATAAAGAAAATCTTGTTTGTATGTCCCTAAAAAATATCACATATTCACTAATAAAACCACATTGGAAATGTGACCGCCAACCCCGTCATCGCGGCCGTAAGAAATATAGTGATGAGGGGGTTTGGCGATCCACGCCGCAATGTACAGCGATTTGAAGTGGGGGCAATAAGGTCCCAGTCGCCACCCGGTGGCAACTGGGATTTTTTTCTCCCAATTGCCACCTGGTGGCAATCCATGTGGGGGCGACTGGGACTATACGCGTCAGGGTGGCCAGTGAAATTCAAATTTTCTTACGTTTTTTTGCAATTTGCATGTCAGTATGACGTTGTATATTGAGTTAAATATGAATCGCGGCCGTATCAGATATTTATTTATAGAATTATAATCATAAAAAACCGCGTATAATTTTCATTTGAGTCGTAATATTAATGTGAGTACTACTAAGATAACATTAAATATCATATAGCTATCCGTTGGCCATAACTTAATATCGAATTATGTCAACTTAGGATTTACTGTGTTCATCAAGCTCAAAAAGCATAAATTGACATATCAAGTTACGTACGTTTTATCAGTAGTTGAGTATATGTAGATAAAACGATACATTAATTTGTTAACGTATAGTGTGTTGGTCGTCGCTTTGTTACCTTGTTTTGTCAATTTACGTACACTATTTCGGTATTTGAGTATACGTTGATATAAGGATATATTATGATGTAAGATATTGTTTGCGACTCATCGCGTTGATACTCGTATCTCGTTTTGCTAAATAAAAAAAGCTAAATATCGAGATATTCATATACTGTCACTGGCCATATCTCTAAAGGTTACGTAGTTAGCGATTTGACTTTTTTTTCTACAAAACCAATTTCGTTCTAAAGCCATTGCGACGACAAAAAAAAATCGTGCAAGTCGAGTTATCAAGTTCTTCACGCCATACACGGATGTTATATAAATATTTTATTAAAATAAGTATCTACCTATTAAGTACAATACCTACGTATTTATTTTATAAAGACTGCGTCGCTGGTCTAGTGGTGCTACATGAGGTCCTAAATCCGATTCCCAGTTCGGGTAGAGTTATTGTTTCTTCTGTATAAAATTTCTCAGTAGCAGCCAGGAGTCTGGATTTGTGTGCGGTTGCTGGCAGTAGGCTTGCCCCCTACTTGGGACTTAAAACATAACTGGCGACATGTGGGTGCACTATAGGTACACCTCTGCCTAACCCTTCGGGGAATACAGGTGAGATTTTAAGTTACTAAAGGGTACCCGGGACGTGGGATCCAGTTCCAAAACCTAATTGAGTTGAACTATACATACATAATATTATGTCACAGCATTATTGTGAACCAACCCTTCGGGGAAACAAGGCGTCATGTTATTTAGGTACTAATGTAAAATTAATTTAAAGTTAATAAATAAAAATTAAAAATGTAATAATTAAACAGGCAAAATATGGACTGTAAATGATAACGATAAATGATTTATTTTCTGTAAGTAGGTTTGTACAAACACTTTTACACGTCAATCATATTTTTAAAATAAAGCTAGATGAGGTCGGCGTTTCCTATCTGACTACTCTGAGAAGAAAGGCCGAAACAAACTCAGAGGTCACAGTCTCCTTTAAAGTCCAGACATAATCTTGGTCAGATCATATGAAGGCCATGTAGATTGGTGTCTGAAATGGTCCTTTTGAGGAAAGAACCACATAGATTGAGTGGACCTGTCCAGTAAGTGCACGCATTTGTCAGTAATCGTGCAGCTCAACTCAGAACTCAAGGAGCTCAACGATGCGACGAACAATACCAAAGACAGAACATTTGGGTAGGCCGCGTAAATTACTCAAACTGCCAGACAATGATTAATACTAAATGAGAAAAAAACAAACAGTGACCTACATAGTCTTCACATTCACAATAATTGAAAACAATATAATACTTTACAAGTAAATATTAAAGTCCACACAATATATTAAACTCCACAAAGTAAATATGTCATTTTGTTTTGAATAATTAAATTGTATGTACACTAAACCACCAACTTTTACTACTAGTAAAACCTAAGTATATTTTCTGCAAATAAATTAATCTTATTCTTACAAAATAATATCGGTGATGTTGGTAAACTTTTTACCAACACCATCACATCTCCACTCATAAGCAGGTGTGTTGCCACCCATCCACAGACTCCTCGGTAAGTGTATCAGTGCAGCTTTAAATCACAGACGATCGAACCGCGTCTATTGTATTTTTAAAAGTTAGGAGTGTAGCGACACCTATACGACATCATGAAATACTAAGTAGTCAGCTAGTGTACGACGAATATTATAGATGGCGTCACTACAGATGTAACAATTTTATATCGCGCAGGCAGATTTTTATTTATTTTTATTACGCCTAACGGTCAGACAGTTTCATGGTTTCGTGTGTCTGGGTGGGAGAACCTTCCTTTTCAATTGAGGAATATCACACTCCTTTCCTCCAGCTCCACTCTGGTGACCCCAATGTGATAATCCTCCCAAATGTGCTTATGCTGAACAAAATCCTTGAAAAAAAAAAACGTTTCAGTTCATTTTCCGAATCTATGTAAAGAGCACGTTCTTCAATTCGAAAGTTATTCCAAGGACCATACGGATCTTTAGATCCCGTGTGAAAGACTTTGATTCAACTAGGTATACTTATTTCAAAGATTCTCATGACGAAATAGTTTAGTATCGTTGTGAGCTCTTTAGTTAAGACCATCTTAAATAATTTCTTCGAAGTGCTTATTTAGGTTCGCTATGAGTATTTTGAAAATTCCTTTATTGGTAGAATAATTTGAAAGTTTTACGGTCTAAGGTTTAATAGCCCGTTGTTAAAGTCTGTGTAGTTTTGAGTACTTTCGAAACTGCTTTTGAAACTTTACAATAAAACCACAGGTTGAAATTTAATTTGCTACCTAATTACATTTACAGTAGGTGGTTTGGAAAAGCGTATAGGCTTAAAAGATCCTCTGAACTATAAATATATGAAATTCTATGAATGATAAACATGGGGGTCATGATTGCCAATATTAGAATGATGGGTATCTAAGTAAAATAAATAATTAACTACGTCAGTAGATGGCAAGAGAGATGATGGATGGTGATTGCTGCAAAAAAAATCCTTTTTATGAATTCATTTTAACTAATCAAATTAATTTAGAACAGTTTGGTCTTTGGTCTGTTACAAATTCGTGCCTAAAGAAGCAACACTTACCACAAGTTTTGCATCTACAAGTTTGCTATTCACTTTTTATCAGGCGCTAGAATTGTGACTGCAACTTGTGAGTGCGATAAAACAGACGGACGCTACTAACTTAAAAGGTAAATCTAGTCGTCATTGAATAAATATTACATTCGTTGAGCCTGTCCATAAACAGAAACTATTTTTGTATTTATAAACCCAAAAATAAATTTCGTATGCGCACCGTAACGTAAAGAATTACCAATTTGACAAACTAGAGTGTGACTGCTTGATTTTTAAAATTAAATAAAAACAAAATAGATTCTAACTGTTTTAAAATATGTCCATGGGTAGGTCCACGCAACCCAGACATTGCAGCATCATCGTGGGCTAATCAAATTAACGTCACACACCGCCAACCAATTAGAAAACAGGAAAAAATATTTTAAAAAATGGCGACAAAGTGGGATTCAATTTGGTCGGTCGCTGGCAAATTAAATAAAGTGACTCGCTGTACACTGCATTTTTCTATAGCCCTAATTTTCTGTACGCCTTATGAATTTTAATTTAACGCCTTTTTTTACAGTTTCGAGGTGAGATAGGTATTCTTATTTTACGTGTTAAAATTGTTGTGATAGAGAAATTAATTAGGGAAACGTTTCGTCTATGCTTGTCCTGTCTTTGCTTATCTTTTTTTTAGAATTGGCTTTCGTTAGGTCTTATGAATGAAAATATATATTGTAGGTGGAGCAGCAGCATTATTTGCAGCAATACTGTCTGTCTGGCTGCGTAATTGCGTAACACGATTTTGACAGTTCATTCATAGGAGGATTTCATTTTGACAGTTCAACAAAATCCTTTGCGTTATTTACGTTTAACAGACAAAATTTTCAAACATTTGGAGCAATGGATTAGCAATTTCCTTCAAAAACATTCAGATTGTGATTGATACGCAATTAGCGATTTGGCTGCCCCTACATACGACAATGCTGTAAATCTGTAATAGACTTGTATAACCAGGGCACTTAATCTGACTGTTTGTATTGTATTGTTTTTATGTGATTTTTTAATTTATATTAATTTGAATTATGTCACCCAAATTTGATATTTTATTTTAATTTAAATTCTGTGACCTTATCATTTTGTATTTGGCATCTTATTTTAATTTTAATTCTGTGACCTTTATAATTTGTACCTACTCATTCGTTTATTTTAATTGCATTGATATTTTATTCAATTCTGATCTATTATGTTGCAGTATTGTGATATTATATTTTATGTAATATGGGTTTTGCCTGAATTAAATGTTTCTTTTTATAATTTTTTTATTAGTTGGCTCGTCTGAAACGCAGTTTGATTATTCTCCTGCCCATATTCCAAATTACTTTGTAATGTAACAGGATACCTTTTTCTTACATAGGTTCATTTCTACCAGCCGTCTTCTCAGTTACTTCAGATCACCCGTAATACACTTAGGTAGGTACCTAATCTATGCCGCGTGCAACACAAGAAACGCAATGATGATATCGCAGCATTATGCTGTGATAGGAGCCTTTTTTGGCTTCGCACTGATCTTTTATTAAATATTATGTTTTTGTTTTATTTTTAATGTAAATTTTGTTAGTTTTAAATGCTCCTTTTTTTCTTTTTGTATTTCCTGTTCGTGTCCCAAAAAAAAATATTTTTATATTATATTTTTATATTTTATATAAAAATATTATACTATTTTTTTCGAGGAATCGACAATTAACAGAACCAAGAGCCACAATAATAATTTTCACCAACCCAAAGGCGAAAAGATGAGACAAAAACAGAAACCTAAACTCGAAACGTGAAAAAAACCAGCCGTCGCGAAAGTTGCGTCGCTGAATGTGAACGTATTCAGAATACTTGATCCAGGGTCCTGAAACGGAAGAGTTTGTAAAAAATTCAGACATTTCAGTCCTACCGCGCCGACCGCATTTCAATTAGTCGTGTTACAAAGTTGCTCGCCTCGCTAAATACGTTATCCTTGTGTTTGAACTGTAGTTCCGTTTGATTTTCATGTTGGTATTTATTTATGGATCTGTTAGGTACGGTTTAATTGAGATTTTAAATTAACAGTCTGAGAACTTTAATCGAGTAAGTACCTATTCGTAAGCCTCGAAGGGGCCTGTAAGTCGCCGTAGGTGGGTAAGTATCGCGGGAAGGTACCAAAGGGTACCGAGCCCCTGGCAACACGGGCAACTGAAGAAATACGGATGGGTTTTAGTCAGTAAGAGTCTAACATACCCTCCCGCTCCGCGCGGGAGAAGTTAATTGATGATTTCGCACCCAAAAAAAAAAAGATGGGTAAGTAAAGTCAGGGATTTTAATTGTACCAACTTTAAATGTCACCTGTACCTGTCCTATGTAACTACTGTGAATATACTCACAAGATCTCTCCTTAGTGAAGGGTAACTCATCAATTTTATTTGAGGTCGAGGGAAGACCTCACTTTACCTCTTGAGGTCCTCACGAGACACCCCTCATTTGAGGTGAGGAGTCGTCAATGGCGTATTCACCTCACGGAGTCACGAACTCGTTCGCCTCACCCCTCGCCACGATTTCATATTGTCAATGTCAATTTTTGAGGACGCGTGATCGAGTGAGGTGTGGTGAGGTGGTTCAATGAGGAAATTCGAGTAACTCTTTCAATTTGCGATCATGAGTACCTCAAACGAGGGACCTCATGAGTGAGGGACTCATCACTACCTCTCATGCACGGGGTTCATCATCTGCCTAGCCTTTTCCCAACTATATTGGGGTCGTATTATTTTGTTAGCTTCAGTAAGTTAATTACCTCAGGCTTTACTCATCTGCCAACCCTTTTCCAACTATGTTAGGGTTGGCTTCCAGTCTTACCGGACCGGATGCAGCGGGATACCAGTATTTTATATAGAGCGACTAGTTACTAGTTGTCAGACTTTCGGGCTTCTGACTACACGTACCGTCTGTCAAAGATCGACAAATGGCAGCCTGGACCAACGGTTTGTCGTGTTTTCCGTGGCTCCAGGCCACGGAAAACACGGAATCTCGATAATTATGTAATTAATGGTCCATGGACCGACCTCGGCAAGTTTAGCTAAACCTTCGATTGACCCGTGTGGCTGTTATTATTTAGCCACTCCAACCGACCCGGTAAGATTGGAAGCCGACTCCAACACAGTTAGGAAAAGGCTAGGCAGATCCAAGCACTGCCAAAACTGGCGGGCAACTGCCCGACGGTTGATGTCGGGATATTGTATATGTGCTAGTTGCGCGGTAAACTCTGCTTGCGCGATGCAGGATTTTGCGTGACGTCAGTGTGCTGCTTAGTTCGCATGTGGCGATGTAGATGCCGCCACATATTTACTACTCAATTAATAAAACAAATTATTTAAAAAACAAAAATCCCGCCTGCAAAAACATAACTGAAAAGAGAAAAACAACCATTATAATCTATAGAATTTTGGTATCGCAGGCGGAGAGAAACCAATAACCTGAAATATGGTGTAACTTTTGTTTGTCCACAAACATACTCTCGAAAAACATTACCCTCCTTCTGGGGCAGTCGGGTAAAAAGAAATAAGGACTCATTAAATATTATTTGCCAAGATCAGCATAAAAGTATTAAATTCGTAGCTAATTAATTACGTTAGTGTTTTTTACTAGAAAGCAATTAACAAATCGTTACACACATCATAATATGAAATAACACCGTCACAAGTATGTTCCTTGATAATAATTAGGTAATACTTATATATACTTAATACTTGTAAGTATTAAGTACAACAATGTTATGAGAACCAAAAACAATTGAATTTTGCTGACATATGTTGATGACATATTGAAACTCTACATTACAGTCTAAATATAGATGTTTCGCGGGAAGGTACTTATGGGTCACCGAGGCCCCCGCAACACAGGCAACAGGAAGGAATACGGGTGGGTTTTAGTCAGTAAGTCTGACACACCCTCCCGCTCCGCCTAGAGCGGGAGAAGTTATTTTGATGATTTCCCACACCACTAAAAAAAAATATAGATGTTTCCAGCAAAGATATAAATTTGTCTAGATATATAAGCAAAGCTATAAACTCTTCGCAAAAAATTGCGCAAGTAAGTTCGCGCGCGCGGTACCGCCAGCAACCGCGGCTGACGACGATGGCCCACATATAAATAATAAAGGCTTTCAGCATTCAACGCGTTTTCCTAATGTTGTTTAGGTATAAGTGTTGGGCGGAAGTGTACCTATAGTACACACACATTTCGCTAGTTATGTGTAACAGGGGACGAGCCTATTGCCATCAACCGGGCACAAATCCAGACACCGGGCTACTACTGAGAAATTGCAGATAGAAAAACCCAAAAACACTGCCCGACCTGGGAATCGAACCCAGGACCTATTGCTCAGCAGTAGCGCTTGCTACCACTAGAACAATGAGGCAGTCCAAATAAATCATGTCGTTTATTTCCTCACATACGAGTAGGTACCTCGCTAATACGTTCGCTATTTTAAATCAATACATCAAACAGTCGAAAATTGCATCATTTACAAACGAAAAAACGTTTAGATAAAATCACATTGGACATTTACAGGATATTCCATTTCCCTCAAAGTAAATACATTTATTTGCTTCGTATGTAGGTCATTGTAGGTAGGTAGTTCGCATTTCACAAATATTTCGTTCGGAAATTGAAAATTTGTTTTATCGGCACATCTATGCTTTGGATTAAATCCATCAATCTACAATTTTGTTGATTTATAAACGTAAATTTTGAATCCTCCTGCCTACCTACGTAGGTACCTAAACCTACTCAATCGTACGTACCTACCGTAACCCATGTTCTCAAAGCGAAAACTTATCAATGTACTACCTACCCCTAAAAATAGCTTTACTGAAATAAGTTCCTAGTCTCAGCTCCGACTATATAAAATAGATCAACCCAAATTACCCCTGAAAATTACCTGCTGACGTAACACATTACTCCTGAATAAATGTTTTAAAAATACCGCACCGTCACCTAATGGACGTTCTGAAGGTAATCTCTTGTTTTATCCGTAGACCCTTCCGTTAAATTCATCATTTCAACATGCCAAGCGAAAAATTAGAGAAAGAGTTGAACGTAATAAAAAGTGGGTAGGATTTTTGTTTTCGATTTTCAAACGCAACAGATGCCTCTTTACGTTAGTGACTTCGATTTTCAAAATTCAATTTGAGTTCGAATTAAAGATCCAGGATACTCTTATATCTGCCGGGGTCGTGGGAAAGTCCGAAAGGGATACCGAGGCCCCTGGCAACAAAGGCAACGGAAGGAACACGGGTGGGTATTAGTCAGTAAGAGTCTGACACACCCTCCCGCTCCGCCCAGAGCGGGAGAAGTTATTTGATGATTTCCCACCCAAAAAAAAGAAGAAGGATACTCTTATATCCAATTATTAACCGTTTTTCGTTGTGTGGGTACAGATTCTAGACGTTTTCTGGTAAGAAGATAAGAAATACAAATTGCAACTTTGACCTCTGCGGTTTCAACCTATTAGTTTTTTTAGCTGGCCGTAATTTGAATATGACGCGATCAAGCTTGTGAGTTGTAAGAAGCTAAATTAAGGCATGTAATAGATTTTAGACCTTTATAATATGAAATTGTATCAAGAATGAAAGCTTGTATATCCTATCGCTTATTGAATTCTGCAATGCTGTTACAAATAGTATAAGATTTCTTCGAATTTGGTATGGGTCCAGTTGAAAAGGCCGTTTTTTGCCTCTCCCCACCCGGCGGTTCGTTTTACCAGCCGCATTTCTTGGAGTTCGACACCGATGAGTACGTTTCGGTGTGTTGCCTGTGATGCTGTCCAGGCGGGCTTCGTCTGAGGGCCTGAGGGTCCAGCTGCACGTCGTGTCACCTACGGTGCGGTCGAGGCACAGGATGCAGTCCGTCAGGAGTGGCTTATTTTAGACCATCAAATCGCTTATTGTAGCTATGAGTTTATATTATAGCATAAGTTTATTTTAACAAGATTGTTTATACGATAATATAGGTTCGCCATTATTAGACAATATTCACGTGTTGTTTACGCAATTAGTGGTCGCGAACTTTAAACGGCTTGCTATCGATTCTCTGGCTCCTAAAGGCTCGTGCAGACTAGCGCGGGCGATATTGCGGACGCGACAGGCATATTGCTGCCTGTCGCGCCCGCGATGTCGCCCCAGTCTGCAGAAGCCTTAAACCAAATGCGTAGGCAACTAAAAATCACCATCTAATGTTCCATAAGTTTTCACTTCTTTTTTGGCCAAATTTTTGCACACCAACTGTTTTTATCATTTTACCCGACTGCCGTGAAAGGGATTGTTTTTTTAATGAAATTTCTTTTTTTTCTTTATATATTTAAAGAGGGTTGTAATCTAGACAGATTATGCCACCATCATCGACTTTACATACGCAACTAAAAATTATCTTACACTGGTGCCGATTCCCTTGTTTACAAACTAAACTAAATTTAAGTTCAGTGCATCTTTTTCTTTATATTTCATTAAGAAAAGGACAGAAGATAAATTTTAGTTTAGTCCTCTCACATTAATCAGCGCCTGTCACTACTCCATACAAGTTTAGACGTGATTAAAAACTTGCCTACTAAAATTACGTCAATTTACGTCAAGCACTGATTAATTTGACAGGACTAAACTAAAATTTATATTCTGACTTTTCTTAATGATATAGAAAGAAAAAGATGCACTGAACTTAAATTTAGTTTAGTTTGTGAACAAGGGAATCGGCACCAGTATCTACCTCTATGATTAATCCCAATAAGTTTACGAGCCTGTACAGCATCCTGGCTGCTTCCGAAGCCAGGACGCTGTTACAGACCCCAGTCTTGCACATATGATTAAATACTATTAACAAATCTCGTCTTTCCCGACTTCGTAATTTCGTCTTCGTTTTCCAAACTTCTTAAATTTTGCGTGTTAGTTATTTTTTTTTCGATTAAATAAATATACATATGTATACGTAAGTGTTAAAGTGATAGATTCTGTCCTTTTTATTTCACTACAAAATGTCCCATTTTAATTAGTTTATGAAACAATTAATAAACGGGTAATACCTGGTTATATGCAGTTTCATACACTATTTCATTTCAACTCATACAATTTCTCTTAAATTTTTTTCAAACTCTTGCGGAAACGGAAGCCAAGAGTATTTTATTTATAAAAAAGTAAGTATCACTTTTATCAGCGCAATTTATTTCAAAATAAGCGAATATGAGACATAATTATCAAAATATTTTAATAAACAACAGACAGTTGTCATCGAATCTATGTATAGCAAAGTTTCTTGGAAAACTATTTCTAACAAAGGTCGTAACTTCGAAATAACTTGCGAATAAGTTTGGATTCGTTCGGGTCATTACAACTTCTAGGAACGATTTTTGGGTAAAGGTACCTTTATATATATATATAGCACAGAATAAGATGTCCTTATTTTAAGGAATCTTAAAAATAATATGCACCCTGCAGCTGTGTCGGACCACGCAGAAAGAAAGATTCTGTAGTTTATCCCAGGAACAAACTTAATATTGTAGTTGAAAAACATGTTCTCCCATACATCGATATACGTCACGGACAATTCTCCAACTGCAAATTAAAGTTGATCGACTATTACTCGTTAACTTGTAAAGGCTACTTAGCTGTGATAGTTTTCCTTTTAATTTCATTATAATGTACTGCCTGTGAAATTTTTCACATCTCCATAAACAACCATTTAGCTGGCAGGGGTAGGGAGGGGGGCACTTGACTAACAAAAATGAGCACTTTAAAGCTTAATATTACGCAAATGGATCCATGAATAGAAAAATGGTGTTCACGGACCAGCAATATTTTTGAACGACCTATCCAACGATACCCCTATGGGATAGACGAGAAAAAAAAAATGTTTTCAAGATTTTATTTGACCACTTTGTCGGCGTGATTAATATGTATATCCATGCCAAGTTACAGCTTTCTAGTACTAGGCATCTCTGAGCTACACTGGGACAGTGATTAATATGTATATCCATGCCAAGTTACAGCTTTCTAGTACTAGGCATCTCTGAGCTACACTGGGACAGTGATTAATATGTATATCCATGCCAAGTTACAGCTTTCTAGTACTAGGCATCTCTGAGCTACAGCGGGACAGTGATTAATATGTATATCCATGCCAAGTTACAGCTTTCTAGTACTAGGCATCTCTGAGCTACACCGGGACAGTGATTAATATGTATATCCATGCCAAGTTACAGCTTTCTAGTACTAGGCATCTCTGAGCTACAGCGGGACAGTGATTAATATGTATATCCATGCCAAGTTACAGCTTTCTAGTACTAGGCATCTCTGAGCTACAGCGGGACAGTGATTAATATGTATATCCATGCCAAGTTACAGCTTTCTAGTACTAGGCATCTCTGAGCTACACCGGGACAGTGATTAATATGTATATCCATGCCAAGTTACAGCTTTCTAGTACTAGGCATCTCTGAGCTACACCGGGACAGTGATTAATATGTATATCCATGCCAAGTTACAGCTTTCTAGTACTAGGCATCTCTGAGCTACACCGGGACAGTGATTAATATGTATATCCATGCCAAGTTACAGCTTTCTAGTACTAGGCATCTCTGAGCTACACTGGGACAGTGATTAATATGTATATCCATGCCAAGTTACAGCTTTCTAGTACTAGGCATCTCTGAGCTACACCGGGACAGTGATTAATATGTATATCCATGCCAAGTTACAGCTTTCTAGTACTAGGCATCTCTGAGCTACAGCGGGACAGTGATTAATATGTATATCCATGCCAAGTTACAGCTTTCTAGTACTAGGCATCTCTGAGCTACACCGGGACAGTGATTAATATGTATATCCATGCCAAGTTACAGCTTTCTAGTACTAGGCATCTCTGAGCTACACCGGGACAGTGATTAATATGTATATCCATGCCAAGTTACAGCTTTCTAGTACTAGGCATCTCTGAGCTACACCGGGACAGTGATTAATATGTATATCCATGCCAAGTTACAGCTTTCTAGTACTAGGCATCTCTGAGCTACAGCGGGACAGTGATTAATATGTATATCCATGCCAAGTTACAGCTTTCTAGTACTAGGCATCTCTGAGCTACACCGGGACAGTGATTAATATGTATATCCATGCCAAGTTACAGCTTTCTAGTACTAGGCATCTCTGAGCTACACCGGGACAGTGATTAATATGTATATCCATGCCAAGTTACAGCTTTCTAGTACTAGGCATCTCTGAGCTACACCGGGACAGTGATTAATATGTATATCCATGCCAAGTTACAGCTTTCTAGTACTAGGCATCTCTGAGCTACACCGGGACAGTGATTAATATGTATATCCATGCCAAGTTACAGCTTTCTAGTACTAGGCATCTCTGAGCTACACCGGGACAGTGATTAATATGTATATCCATGCCAAGTTACAGCTTTCTAGTACTAGGCATCTCTGAGCTACACCGGGACAGTGATTAATATGTATATCCATGCCAAGTTACAGCTTTCTAGTACTAGGCATCTCTGAGCTACAGCGGGACAGTGATTAATATGTATATCCATGCCAAGTTACAGCTTTCTAGTACTAGGCATCTCTGAGCTACACCGGGACAGTGATTAATATGTATATCCATGCCAAGTTACAGCTTTCTAGTACTAGGCATCTCTGAGCTACAGCGGGACAGACAGACAGACAGACGAATATGGCGAAACTACAACGGTTCCTTGTTTACTATGGAACCGTAAAAAGGTCAAGGCTAAAAATAAAAATACTTACTATACTATTATCGTTAAATTAACGTACATATTTGAGTAATGCAAAAATAATAAAATCGCCGTATTCTAAGTGATTATGCAGTAGACGCTCAGAGTTAATCTCAAACTAATAACATATTCATAATTTCATAATATTAATATTCTAAGTTTTTATTATTCGCCAGTAACGCCATACAATTTCAGCTGGCCCCAATAACATAGCTCCCAAGGGTTTAACACTTCGGAAGTGGTTCCAAAGTCCATTTCAGTTTTAATGCTATTTTCCAATTGCAATAGTTGTCAGGCTCGAGTTTAGATATTGCTTTTAAAAAGTTTTCTACCGAGTTATTGGCAAAGGTTTTTTTTTTTGTTGGATTAGGACTTGTGACAAAATAAATTTCTTTTAGGTACAGATATTCTATTTCACGAAGTCCGTTCGGCTTTGATTGTAGTAGTGACGTATCCCGACAAGCGCGCTTGTGTGTGTAAAAGTAGGTAACGTTAGCAAAAAAATCTGATATATATTCAAGTCGAGATTTAATAATCTAAATAAAATTTTGGTTTTAAAAGTATATACATTTTGTAAATAAATTAGATTAGGTTGCAATAAATACAAAAATATTAAGAATATGTAGGCATTTAATTAAGCATTGGTGTTACAGAATGGAAACGAAACAAGTAGGACTATTCAGTATTTTCAATCATTATCAGATAAATTTTCGATTTCCGATTCCGTTTTGCTGTCGTCAGAATCATCTTGTACATTGATTATAAATTCAAAATCGAGATCAAAATATTTCAAGTAGTCTTTTTCAATTTTTTCAACATGAGCACAAGTTTTTTGCCACGTTTCACTGCTAACTTGGCCCAAACTTTCATTGATCAGTCCTTCCGTATTCGTCATATTTTGCTCGATATTTTTATGGACAATATGGAAATCTTGTACAGTACTGCGAACCACATCGGCTGTAAAATTATCTATATCCACTTTATTATCTCGCTTTCTCCTTTTCTTCATAGGTGAAGTGAATTTTGATGAAGTGGATGGCAATTCCTTCTCTTCTTTTAATATTCTTTGAACTGTTTTTTGGCTCACACCCGTAGCTTCAGCTGTACGGCGTGTAATGTCTCGTAAATGAGACAAATCACAGTTGAGTTCCATTAATGATTTTGTAAATTCATATTCTTCTCGCAGAAAATGATAAACACTAGCTATCATGTTTCGACCCTAAAACAAAATGTAATCAAAATAATTAAGTAATATAGACATTTTATAACACAAAAAACATTCATTTTATAAATACTTCTATTGCTATATTAAGTATCTTTGTATAACATTTTAATTGAAAACGTATAAATAAATATTACCTCACTATGGACAACTCTTCTTCGTTTTGTTGCCATGCTGACCTTACTCCGTGAAACAATTTGGCGCGAACTAAAAACCACTACTGATCCGGACCGTGTCCCGATCGACATTGAGCGCTCTCGAGGTTACGCACACAAAAACAATGTGCATGTGCACGCTTGACAACATTCATAGCCAAACGGACTTCGTGACATACTCGTAGAACATCTGTATAGGACATGCGGAAGTAATTTGAAATTTATCTTTTCCGGGGATATAAAAACATAAACTATTATCATTTCATCCATTTTGAATTAAAGTATAAAAAATATTTTGTATACAAAGTCTTATATTACACAATTTTTTGATGACATAAGATTACGCCTGTATTCTCCTAAGGGTTGGGTTAGATATGTACCTACAGTGCACCCACAACACGATCCCCAGCTAGTGCCAGCCCGCCTCTGCGGGCCACCTCGAGTCTGAGGGGGGGGGGGGGGTGAGGTGTTTAACCCCCCCCCCCCCTCCACGACGTCGAAAGGGGCGCGCGTGGAACACTACGCGCTGCCACCTCGGGTCCAGTGTGATGGGGGGCGGCGGACGTCTCGGCGTTAGGGGGGCCGGAAGAGGGCGTTGTCTGCCCCTTTGCCGACGCCCGGTGCGCCTGCTGCGGGCCGGGTGAGCGGAAGAAATCTCCCGCTCCCGTTCCGCAGCCTCCTTCTGCGACACGACTGTTTCGCAGAAGAATACCACCGCGTCCCAGGACTCCTCGCTGCCGACCATCGACTCGACCACGGCCGGCAGCGACAGGTCACTGCCCACTCCTGAGATGAGGGCACGGCGTGGCTCCTCCCAAGCGGCACACTCTGCCAGCGTATGCCGCGCCGTGAACAACAACCTACCCTAGACCAACGACCATATAATAGGGGGCGAGCCTATTGCCATCAACCGGGCACAAATCCAGACTCCGGGCCGCAACTGCGAAATTCCTGATGGAAAACCCAAAAACACTTTGCCCAACTTGAGAATCGAACCCAGGACAACAATAACAACCTACCCTAGACCAACGAGGCATTGGTGCCGATTCTCTTGTACACCGAACTAAACTATCACTAAAGTTTCTTACTTTTGACTATGAGAATTTTGTAGTTATTCTGCAAATAATTTTCTCTAAATTTAAAAACTATTTTGACACAACTAAAATCGAGTTTGACAATCGCAACTCCGCGTGGTACTTGTTTGCCCTACCCCGAGAATGTTTTTTAGAGTCGGAGGCGCGCAAGGAGGGCAGCCTCAACGTGTTTTATATGGAATTTTTCACTTTCTGTATAGAAAATATGAAAAATGATTACCCATATTGGGTTTTAGGGGTTTGTGTGTTTCAAAGGGGGAGAAAATTTTCATTATTTTTGCGATAGGACACACCGTTTTCGAGCTTATAAGCAAAAGAAAAGAAGGATACAGTTCGGTTTTTGAACTTGAAGTCAAGTTGTTGGTAATAATTTTAATTCATGACAACTAATATTATTCCACACCTTTTTAATCGCAATTAAAAATTGTCTGATTTAGTTTTATAATCTAAATTTTAGGTGAAAAACGTCAAATTCAGAATAGCAAAATTGACATTTTCACTAAATTAATAATTCAGTGCCATCTTAGTGCTTTCAAACTAAAATATAGTTCAAGTTGTGTCACTTTAGTCAATTTCAGAATGGGAAATCGTCATTTGACAGGAATAAACTAAATTTTGGTGATTTTTAGTCTAGTTTGGAGACATTTGCGACAAGAGAATTGGCACCAATCTTTACTAACAACTTAAAGATTTTGACTATGTTGAAAATCCTGATGAAGCTAAATATTACTAAGTATTTATCTCCGAGTCCTTTGACAACCATGTAACTAATAATCTGTCCTTGAAACATCATCTATTTGGGAAGGATACTTATATCCACGAAAAAGATTTAACCAAATTTCTGGCCTTGCCAAATGTCATGTTTGTACACTAACCAATAAAGTTGGATGTGTTCCAAATTTGAAGATGGTGTAGAGACACCATCCATCCATCATCAGCTACAGCGAAGGATTATTGAATCATCATTTGGGTTAGGTTAGGTTAGAACAGTGACCATTAACGCCAGATCCCCTCTATTGTTGGTGACTCTCAGTTACCAAAACAAACTCGATGCCAGTTTAAATTAAAACAAAGCTAAAACTGATTATTAAGCTGCTACTTTTTACTTAAAATTATCCTTCTCTGTAGCTGCCAACTACATATATTCGCTACCGCCTTTAATTATTTTTTAATCCCAAATTCAGATTAATTTGTCGCCGCGTTAAATACATGCCCTAAAAAAGTGCACGTCTTTCTACATTGTTCTCACATGTATAATTTCAACATGAATAATGTAACCAATATTTTTGTAACAATATTTTAATTTAAAAGTGTCCGTGGAGTTTCTTGCTCGTTCTTCTCCATAGGAACCTACTACGCTTTGGAATGGGCAACTAGCTTCATCTTTCTGACTGACCGACCCCTTGACAATTCAAAAGTGCCTGTACTTGGTTTATGTGAAATAAATGCTTTGAGTTATGAGTTTTTTTTAGTTTAGTAAAACCGTTAACAAAACTCTTATTGTGCTGTCATACAGAACCTTGCTAATCAGTCTAATAGGCTAGATTCAATCAATATTTAAGAACTTGAGTTCTTATTACAACAATATTAAGGTTATTTTGAGTAAGGATAATTTGGGTATGAAGTTCTGTTTACGTTTTTATCTCTGCTTGAGAATAGTATTCGGTATTTTTTTTTGTTGGTGTAGTGGTGTGCTAGCTGACATATGGCTAATAATTTAATGTTTTTGTGTTGCACGTAGTGTAAATCATTTTTTCTCTAACTGAACAGACAGCTATGCTGCTGGGAAGTTTGTTGCGCCACTTCTTCTTCCCAGCTAAAGCACTAGGAAGTGGTGAAGGGTGGGCGTTTTCAATGTTAAGTATGAAGGTCTCACCGTAGGCGCGGGCTTGCGGACGGTAAGCAATGGGTAGCTCACCGTCCGATAAGGACCAGGCCCGAGTCGACGGCGCGTTGTGTTCCACGCGCGCCTAAAAGTGATGTCATCACAACTGAAGGGGTCCGCCAGGGCCGATGCCTGCCGGGGTCGCGGAAGTCCGAAACGGATACCGTGGCCTCTGGCAACACACAGGCAACAGAAGCAACACGGGTGGGTTTTAGTCAGAAAGAGTCTAACACGCCCTCCCGCTCCGGCCAGAGCGGAAGAAATTATTTGAAATTTAACACACGGAAAAAAAAATTTGAATGTCTGTAAACGCTCTCTATATTTTAACAGATTGACTCATATGGTGGATCTGCGTACGTAAAAAAAATTGAATGTCGCAGGCTACCATTTAGCCTTCGAAATTCATTTTTTTTTTAAGTTTTTTGCAATTTGCGGGTCACTGTCAGGTTGTATCTAAGAAAACATAATAAGTAAGTATGTAGGTGCTATGTCATACTATGTCCCATCACAACAAAAGGTATGTAGGTGCAGTTTGGGTGCTATAAGCAATATTAATAAACTGTTCCACCAAACCACATTTATCAAAATTTTGTTTCAGTGCGGTTAGTGAAAGTGCTCAGGTACGGTTCGGTCAAGTGTTATTGAAATCAGTGTTCTGAGTGGAATACCTAAAATATGATTCGCTACCATAACATATATTTACAGAATTATAATTATTAAAATCATCATAAATCTTAGTTAGATTTGTTCCCTACGAACTTTTCCAAGAGTTTTTTTTTTTTTTAAGAGATTTGTTCTTCCTGATGTTCCTGACACTGACCTGCAAATTGCAAGAAACGTTTGAATTTCACGGGCTACCATTGCGGATCCAGCTTAAATAAAAACTGCAACCATTCTTAAAACTATGGGAATAACCACTCATGCATCAATACTGATAAGATCTAACTTTTTAAAAACCTAGAAAGCATCTTTAAAATGTCTGCTGGGGCATAACATACAAGTAGTAGTATATTCCTCTGTGTAGGGCATGCATAGGTGCTGAGGAAACCGTTGTGCAACATGTGCTCTTTGAATGCACAGGCGTCACCCAGTCCTGAACAGAAACCTTCGGGTCACCCATATCTGAACAGACCCGTATACTTAATCAACTTCGGGTGGGGTGGGCTTGGAATAGCCACCGACTGCAGCCATGGTCCCATGCATGGTCTACCTGAAGGACTAAGTGCGGAAACCAAACCCTTTAACATAGAACAGAAATGGCAGCTCCCCAATTAATCATTCCCCTGAAGTAACAAGTGATGAACATTAAAAATTAAAGTAACCTTTAATTATCTTATTAAGATTGTTAAATTATTTTGTCTCAAACTCAAACTAGCTAACTAACTCAGCATTTATTTCAATTGAACTGTTTACAGGCACTTTTGAAATGTCGAAGAGTCTGTCAGTTAGTCAGAAAGTTGAAGCTGGACCCATTCCAAAATGTAGATCTCTACGGACAAGAATGGGCAAGAAATTGCAAGGACACTCCTTTAAATCTGAGAGAATTTTGTAATATCATATCGCTCCCGCCACCGAATAATATGGTAATCGATAAATCTAAATTTTACAGTAAAAATAAAAAACTGTTTTATGCGTATATTTCAGCAAGGGTAGATCATAAGATAGACATTTATACGTCAAAACAAAGCTAATTTTTAACAATATATTTTATATTATGATTTTTTTTTTAATAGTTTAACAAAATTAAGTTATTGACAAAAATAATGTTACTGAAATTAAAGGGCAAAAGTATAGTATGCAACGCATCATCACCATAATATTCGCGTGTAAACACAACGATATCGTAGTCAATCTTAATGCACTATAGTATTATTCGTTGAAATACGGTGTCAAAAAACCTATGGGCAATATGATGTTACAATATTATTCGGGTGAAATCCAAGCGATTTTTTTTATTTTTTTTTTTTTTTATTTGTGATGGGTTTGCTCTTGACCTTAGTCTATGTCAGAGGTGACAGAAACAAAGTCGACGATGGAGCGAGCTTACCCAGAAGAAGCCTGTTCACTCTCACTTTGAAGAGATTAGGGTTGTATGCGTTCGGAAACACAGACGCAGGCAGAGAGTTCCATTCCTTTGCTGTGCGCATTATAAAAGAAGTTTGGAAACGCTTAGTGCGAGCTGGTGGGATAGCCACCAGGAAGGATAGTATATAATATTCAAAAATATTAACTATAAGACACAGTGAACGACGTTACAATTATGCATAAATAACTAACACGTTTTGTAAAAAGACATAACCAAATCCTGTAAATAAAAATAACACATGAATATAATTGTTTTATAGTTTACGCGGAAAAAGATATGCATTTCTTACGCGAATATAATGGTAATCGTCGCTTACCGAAAAAGTTAATGATTGCATAATCTGTAATAACTTGTTATGGTATTATTCGTGCAAAAATTGTGTTTAGATTTTAAGGGAATAATATTGTTGTGTTCATTACGGTACCATTGAAATTATTGTACTTTTATAAATATACATAGAACAAATACAAAAAAAAATACAAGATGGTAATTAATGCCTTAAACACCGGATATGCAATAAAACGAAAACTGTCATAGTACCACATTACCATATTATTCGCTGGGGGGAGCGATATTACAAAATTCTGGATACATTAATGTTGCTCCGTGAGAACATAGAAGGCTAACATAGAAAGTGGTAAGATTATAATAGTATTTTACAGTAAACAATGAAACTATGTGCCGGGCCTATCCTTTGTGAATAAAAGTCTACACCTATCAAGTTTTTAAGGTGGTTTAAAGGTAGTAAGTTATAGGTTCACACTGAATATTAAAAATATTGACCTGTTAACATTTCTGCTAGTACATAGAGCTGAACAAGGATAGGCGAAGTCCCAATGCTTGGAATATTGTGAATTAACTGTGTGCCAGACTGTGCGTCAATGTGTGACTGGAAAAGCTTGAAGCTAAAACAGGGTAGCTAAGTCATTGTCAAATTGGAGCCATCATAAATATTAAACTTTCATTTTGAGCCTTTTGTAGAATATAAACCGTTTAGTCGAGCGACCAATGTTTACGTTCATTGATTCAATGCACCTCTTCATTTTCTCAGTTTGGTCGGACATTAGTCACGCTGAAAAGAACGTATATCTGTCATACTATGATTTCAATTAAATTCGTTCGATTGTTTTCTCTTCAAATACTCATCGCTCCTGGTTCTCAGCATGATAAACTTTTCATGTAAATAAAAACAAAACACAAACACGAAGCTCGTGTCATAACATTGACGTGATTTAATTGGTGTTACCAACTTAAAGAAATATAAAACATACCAAAAATCACTGTCAAGTCTAATACTATGTATATCCGAATTCTGAACAAAAATAAATACAAAAATGTTCAAACAAATTGTCAATTGATATTGGTTGATTGAATTATAAACAATCATTTTCAATCAAATCACTTGCATAATCAGCCTATAATGGTCGCACTGCTGAGACACAGGCCTCCTCTCTGTGAGAGGGAGTGGGCCGTAATCCACCACGCGGGCCCAATGCGGGTTGGTAGATGTCACATGTCTTCGAATTTTTTGGTTCTAGTACATGCCGGTTTCCTCACGATGTTTTCCTTCACCGTTTTGAGAGCAGTGGTGATGAAATTAAATACACAAAGTAAAGCGCCTGCCTGGGTTCGAACTCAAGACCTACAACTTGTAAGTCGGGGCCGCTACCACTGGGCCACCACTCCTCTATCACTTGACATAAGTTTAATTATGATCATGATTTTCGCTTCAGAAACCATGTGTAGATTTATATAATGTGCGGATAAAACTGTGAAGTGTGCTTTTTAAAGTTCTGCCAGTTGAGAACAAATCTTCATTCACACAACTAACAAATTATTTTGCAGAAACTAAAAACGATTAGTAGTTCTTGGCTGAAGAGATTTATAGAAATAGAAAACTTCCATTACTTACACCTAAGAGCCCGAAAAGATTCTGATAAGAAGACGCCTCTGACTGCATGAGATTGTTTATATACTCGTACATATAGAAATAGGTCATCTTGTTTCCAACTTTATTAAAGTTTACCTTTTACGAAGTCGGGTCTTACAGTTTTTATTTTTTACTTTTTTTTATTATATACTTTATAATAATTATTTTTCACGTTAATCAGACCTGAAATATGAATTAGAAGAACTTTATAACAGCTTTGTTATTAGTTTTGAAATGTTTAGTGTTGCTCACCAACTTTAAACCGTTATAGCTCCTAAATGCTCATTCAAAATGTATAATGATTAGACAAACCTATGATTTTCAAAGACCTATTCAGTGATACTCCACTTGACATAATTTGTCAACTTTAACTTATTCACATTAATGGCGTCTAGTTGTCGCCATATTGAATTTTGATTATTCTGATATCTGTAACGACACTCGCAAGATTAAGACAAATTGATTGATATGAGAATCATCAAAATCGGCCCACATATTTGGTCCCTAGAGCGCCACAAAGGAACAATTATACATACTTATACAGGGTGAAATTGAATTCATGGGCATCCTCTTAACGGGTCATTGACTCATCATTATGAACAACTTTTACTATGGGACTATACCTGAACTCGCGTAAAAAAATCAGCTGTTTCTTACATTTTGACCCCCTAAGAGGATGCCCTGAATTCAATTTCACCTGTATACGTACATAGGCTGATAAACATATTACCATCCTTTGCGTATCGCAGTCGGGTAAAAATAAATGAGTTCTTCCTCCTTTGTTGATAAGTATTACTTTTTCATCAAATTGTAACAAAAATAGATAATGGTGCCGATTCCCTTGTTCACAAACTAAACTAAATTTAAGTTCAGTGCATCCTTTTCTTTCTATTTCATTAAGAAAAGGACAGAAGATCATTTTTAGTTAAGTCCTGTCAAATTAATCAGCGCTTGACGTAATTTTAGTAGGCAAGTTTTTAATCACGTCTAAACTTGTATGGAGTAGTGACAGTTGCTGATTAATTTGACAGGACTAAACTAAAATTTATCTTCTGTCCTCTTTTTAATGAAATAGAAAGAAAAAGATGCACTGAACTTAAATTTAGTTTAGTTTGTGAACAAGGGAATCGGCGCCAATGAAGAAAACTGATACTCTATGATCAGTCTATAAATTGTTAAACTACTAATAGACGAATCATTTTTATTATGACAATACTGCAGCAAGCAGTGTTGTAACGGAACAAAACAATAACTAAAATAACGAACCGGCAAAAATAAACCAATTATGAATTTATGTACATAAAGTATGTCCTAATACCTGAAATATATTGTTATTATTCTAAAAACGTTTTTCAGTAGTATTTCTATTTAATCCAAGACACGTTTAAACTTTGCTTAAAATACAAACTTTTAGTTTGGTGAATCGTAACTCCCTCTAGTGAAATTAACCTCAAACTACGCGTTGGCGGAAGATGGCCGTCGCGTGTCGAGTGTTGCTCCGATTGTTTACGACGATTTTTTAAGTTTTTATAATACGAATCCTTATAATTGACCATAGAATAAGTGAAAAAGTTGTGTAATTGACCTTAAACGTGTTCTTTGGAGTGTTTTCACGGTGTTTTATGATACATTTCTGTCAAAAAGTGCGGCATCAGTAGTGTGAGTGAAGCAACTAGTTTTGAGCCAGTGTTTTTAGGAATGTTGTGAATCCAAGTGGATTGTGTTTATATTGCTGGAGTTTGGACTTGCTACAGCCACATTTAACCCTAAAGGTAGGCTATTCTAACTTTGGAAAACTTTTAGAAACTTCAAGTTTGTTTACATCGGAAAGCGCTACCGCGCATGTTCAGTTCATATGCAAAGTTTCTTTGGAATAGTTCCTAGTTCGAACAGAAATCTTTTTGTTCGTGTTTTTTTCTTTTGCTAACCTAACCTATTGTTTCGTTATGGAATTCTTGTTGCTTGAACCGAATTAATAAGTTACGTATTTTTTTGACCGTTGATTACGTTTCCTTGAACTTATTTCAGATCGGCAGGTACAATACAAGTTACCAATTATTCAAATAAGTTTTTTTTTAAACTGAATACTTAATTTTTTTACCGTCTTATTAGATAAGATTATCAAATTGGAACCCAGTTTATTAGTAGCGCACTATAGCCTTCATAACTACATAACTTTTTTTCGTGGTCATTGAACCTTCGTTCGTGATGCTGACATAAAGCCTCCATGGTTATAATTGTATTATTCTTGTAGAATGTAGAAGCTGATTTATCGCGGGACTAGTAGAGAGATAGTTAAGTACAACAATGACTAAGTGTTTTATTTATTTATTGTTATTAACTGTAAACAAAACATTAGTTATTTATGGGTTTTTGATTAATCATTAAAGCTAGATACGGTCTAGTAGTGCCTAGATATGTGGCACTATCTACGAGAAAATCACTGTAAAACATGTTAAGAGCCGGATTTATAGCCAAGTAGTTACGTAATTAGACTATTAAAATGCTGAACTAGCTTTTACTGCACGTAAACATCATGTACCTATCTACCTACTTTATTTGCCACAGATTCAATAACTTAATTCCAATTTAGGTATTAACTTACCTACATTACTGACAAGATTTCGAGATTCTGTTAACTAGCAGTTTACGTTTCTTTACGTAGGTAATAAATGTAAGTACCAACCTGTAACGTCACACAAACGCAAAAAAATACTGGTCACCCACTCTTGCAATGTTTAAATTCGGAATAAACAATTCCATCAAACCATCAAATGGCTTCTATATTAAAAGCATCACCAATTAATGAATAAAACACAAGATTCGCTCTTAATTAGTTAATGTTTGCAACACCGTTCATTTAAAATGGACATTTTACTAGCAATGTTTAATTTGAACTCAGTTTTATTTAAAGGCTCTCTCTTGTTCATTAAATTCAATTTACGGTCGGAATGATCTTCATTAATAAAATTATATTTGGCTATCTCCCTTTTGTTATGGTTGTTGTGAACATTATGAGCTGCAGGCTTAGCAGGACGCTTTCTATTTCTACTTTACTTTATAATAGAAATAGCTTGTCCACATTCCTCGGTAGAAAACTGTCAACTGTCTACACGGAAACTTAATTTTTGTCTACTCTTCCGTCGACAAAACGCTTCTCTACGGTTCTCGTGCTAAGCCTGCCGTTTCAGAATTCGGATGCCATATACATACAAAAAAATTACGTATCCTACATTAGGTACTCTACGTTATCCTACATTGATTATGCAATTTGAATTAAAAATTGCGTAATCAGTGTATGGTAACACCACTAACGGAAAACTAACCCACTTTTAGCCTTGTCTGGATTTCTACCCTTTCAAAGGTACTAGGTACAGGCGAGAATGAATGAATGAAATGCACCGACCCCAGTGTGGTTAAACCAGACTCGATTGCTCGAATGAACCCAAGGACTAGTGCCTAGAGCCTCATGTTTCATGGGACTACAGAGACAATTGCATATCGAAGAGTAGACCGAGGGGCGCGGTAATGGTCAGGAAGACGTGCCCTTAGGATAGGAAGGATTATTAGAGCCTACCGAATATGCATCCCAGAGTAAGCAATGGAATAGTGGAGAGATGGGTGATTTGTTTATGGCATCTTTTAACAACGTCGCCGTCAGGTTGGCTCAGGTCCAGTTGCTTTCTCGGCTCTTTTCTGTGTCACTGCTATGCTGTGTTACACGTTGCTGTTTCCAAGGTCTTCATATAATAGGTACTAGGTACAGGCGAGATATAAATATATGGGCCTTTCTCTACTAACTGGAAACTTGTCTATTGACAGTTGTCCCAACCCTATTTTTCTAGAAAATTATAAATATAATATGTTAAGTCGATAGATAGTTATAATATAAATACATATAAACAAGAAACCATTGTAATTTTCCTTTATTTTTCGAATTATAGGCAATTTTGTAAAAAAATGCGGCAGAGGACTGTTTTGCCACCCAGAGGACTGTTCTTTCCACCCAGAGAACATTTTATATTAATGTTTATATGAAGTTAAACACAATATTAATTATTAAATGTAATCAAATAAATTATCTTCTTTATTGAATACTGTATCAGAATTTAAATACTTATATTTATCAGGAACAAATTGCGATTATAGCTCTCTAAGTAACGAATTAAAATAATAATAATATAATCAAAATTAAGCTTAGGTACTAAGAATCAGCCTTGTTTACTTATCAATGCAGACTTATTTCTCAAAAACAGGTACAGGTATATTAAAATAATAAAATAAGTTTGGCAACTTCTTTAATACTTGGTCATAGGACACATCAGAAACATAATTTTCATCGACTCTGAATGTGTGTCCTTTGTCATCACAAATTTTTAAGAAGGTTAATGTTAGTTCGCCTTCTTCCGTGTCTATCTTATTGATTGCTGCAGCATAACAATATTCAGTGTTTCTTACTAGAAATTTAACGAAGACGTAATCACCGATGGTGTAATTCTGTTGGTTGATTGGACTAGGTCCAGCCAGTGCAGCGTCGTCGCCGGTCTCCATTGTGGAATCCTGTGAGTTGTCCATGTTTTCACTTTCAGAGTCTGTGTAAATATCATCTGTGTTAAGTTTTGTCTTGTTTTTGTACTGTAACACTCCTAAATTGAAATGCTGGCACTCGTCTTCACAAGTGCAACTTAAACTTTTCATTATGAGTTTAGCGGCACTTGGAGCTGATTCCAGAGGACTTTTTAATATTCTCTCTTTTTACAGGGTCATTTTTTAGCCGTTGATATCTTAATCTTTCTGCAATTATTTTCTGCTCTTTTATTTCTTCTTTGGTTTTAGGTTTCTTCTTTGGTGGCATTGCGGCAATACTAAAAGAATAAAACATACTTTCAATATTTAAAAAAAAACCGTAAGGGTTTAAAAACAGGTAGTTAGTAGGTACATAATATTTTATATTCCAAAATCCATAATAATAGAAAACAAAAGACCTGAATTAGCGTGTAATGTAATGCAGGCCAATGTAAGAAAGAAAGAGGCTATCGACAAGCAGTAGGTTAGTGCAGACTATAAAGAATATTAGTAAAATACACGGACGTCAAATAAAACAGTCCTCTGTCACATTGAACAGTCCTCTGTGTAATAAATTTCCAGAGGACTGTTGCACAGAGGACTGTTATTTTTACGTAAAAAATGTCATACCACGTATCAGTTTAAATATTACTTCATAACGCAGAAACAGCTATAAATTATCACACTAAGCAATTTATTTGTTTAATAAATAAAATTATAACACATAAAACACCGTAAAATAGACTTACCAGAGGAATGTTCACTCAACACTACAGAGACGTGGCTCCCACACAGACGCGGAGTTGTAACTGCGCAAATTGGCGGCGACTTATTTAGCATGGCGACCAAGCAAATTTCACACTGTTAACGTTCGGTTTCAAGGTAAATGTTACCACAATAGTGTTTAATATTGTTGTGGCGCGATATTCAAATTGTGACAGAGGACTGTTAAAAAATGTATGGACAAAATTCGAACACTAGTGTTTAGTGCTAAAAAAATCTCTAAAATTATAATTGTTTTTTGTTCACATGCATTCAATATTCTTTGTTTTTATAGAGTTATAAGATTTTACATTTTTAAATACAACTAATAAAAACCAAACCGAATCATACTCGATCCGGAATTAGGACATAACAGAGGACTGTTTTTAGTGGCTTTTAGACCGAATTTATGAAATGATTATGATTCTAAATATTGATTAAACTTGGCTCCTTAAATAACAGGTTATATATAATGTGTTTTAATAAATAAAACTATGCATTAATATAGCCAAAGTAAAAAAAAAATGCTTGGACCATGATTTTCCTGTTAGTAGAGAAAGGCCCATATGCATTAACTATAAAAGTAAAAGGTACGAGTAAACTTCATCGACAACTGCGTCGTTGGTCTAGCGGTCGCAAGCGCTACTGCTGAGCATGAGGTCCTGGGTCCAATTCCCGGGTCGGGCAAAGTGTTACTGGGTTTTCCATCTGGAATTTCTCAGTAGTAGCCCTAATTCTGAATTTGTGCCCAGTTGATGGCAATAGGCTCGCCTGCTAATGCATGAGACTTAAAATATAACTGGCAAAATGTGAGTATAGGTACACCTCTGTCTAACCCTTATGGGGAATGCAGGTGTGATGATATTTTATGGGTAAGCTTCATGTCCAATCTCATCTTACAGAACTTACAGCATATTTAATTCTCATAAAGTTCTCATACTTAACTTCTTAAGGGTCTGATAATCGCCATTGACATTGGCAATACAAATGTGCGGCGCGTTCACGCCGCGCCGCCGCTGTTCGGTTTCATAGGGAATATTTATTTTTAGTTACGAAATTATGAATATTTGAAAAATATTACAGATAAAGTTATAGATAATAAATAAGTATGTTTATAAAAAAAAATTACCATGAAAATATCTTAAGTAGTTAATTACTTAATAACCTTAAGGGTCGGAGTCGCATTTGTATGGCCGTTGACCTAGGCCATACAAATGCGCGTCGCGCTCACGCCGCGCCTTCGTTATTTTTCATAGAATATTTATTTCTAGTAACGAAAATATGAATATTTGAAAAAATCACTGATAGAATTATCGACGGTAAAAAGTCTGTTCATAAAAAAAAATTACCATGAAATTATCTTAGGTAGTTTATAAGTAATATCGTGTTTTTTGCTCTGGGTAGACATTACTACCTGAATTTATTTCGAAAATAATTGACTACAATACTTAAATATTCACTTATAGAATTGATGTGTATGCGTTCTAGTTTAACATATATTTTTTTATACTTTACTTGCATTATATGAAGGCGTAATAACAGATTTAAAAGTCACTAAAATCATATATCTGCGCCTTAAGAACAAGTACAGTCGTAAGTTACCTACAGCATTACAATAAGTCTCGTTATTAAACTTTTAATAACTGGATCAGATGAGTTACAGCCTCAGATGAGTGCTTCAGTGCTAAGTACCTGAGATCGGTTTTCGCTGTATCGGATGAATGAATAATACGGGAGTTTTCGAGGAAAGATCGTTGATCTGTTTAAATTATTGTTAAAAACAGCAATAAGCAATAGTCATTATTAAGGATCAGGAGGGCAGACCTAGGCTAGGGATGGCGATTCGAATCGAAATCTGATCGAGGTTTAAAAAATCGATTTTCCAGAAATCGATCTTATTTCGATTTGCTTTTCAAGTTTGTATTTTCTTTGTTAATGTTAAAAAATACGTTTGTAGTACAAACGTATTTTTTTATTTAAGTATTTCTTTTACCTATTTACGAGCGACGAAGGAAACTAAGTGCACAGCCATCTTACGAGTTTTTGAGTAATTAAGTGAACAACACATTCAGCTAATTGTCAATAATTAACGGTTCAGGTTCTTATCAAAACAAAAAAATCTTATCTCGATTTTCTAGGGTTCAATATCGATTCATTGGATCGATTCCGTACTAGATATCGATTAAAAAAAACGTTTTCATTTGTCCATGAAATCGATTCTTCGATTAATCGATCTCAGATCGCCATCCCCTAATTTTAAATAAACATCGACAGAATGACGATGCAACTTCTGCGCACCTAAAATCATCATAGCCATGCGCGCTGATTAGGTCATACACTTTTTCACTTATTTCAGAGATTGCAAGAGCACTCTCCTTCCCAGTAGTCTTAAACTTGCAAATACTAGTTCTCTTTATGGAAGAAGTGGCGCAACAAATTCCCCAGCATTAAATTGCTGGGGAATTTGTTGCGCCACTTCTTCTTCCCAGCTAAAGCACTAGGAAGTGCTGAAGTCGGGCGTTTCTGGGGACTGTCATAGGTAATTTTGACGTGTTCGACGTGCGACGAAATGTGCTATTCTTAGCCTAGTTTGAATACTCGTAAATGACTTTAAATTTTGATTTTATACAAAACTAGCGACCCATCGCTGCTTCGCACGGTTTTTATACAAAACTAGCGACCCATCGCTGCTTCGCACGGTTTTTACGACTTGACTACGAGATGTTTAATACACATTAACCTTCCGGAATAAATTCTCTAAATCATGGTGAAAACCGCGCCAAAATTCGTTTCGTAGTTCAGAAGAACAACGCGGCTTTAAATGTATGTTATGTTTATACTAGCACATAATGGTATGGCTTTCATTTTCGGTTAGTCCCCCTATGCTCTAGTCCCGTTAAGGCTTTAACAGACTGGGGCAATATCGCGGGCGCGACTATTGCTGCCTGTTGCGGACGCGATATCGCCCCAGTCTGCAAAAGCCTTTATGCTCTACTCGAAAGATACCTACTGAAAAGTTTCGCTATGCACGATATTCTTCGATTTTACGTAAACAATGGAAGTTACAGCAGCAGGCATAGCATGACGCTTTCTATTTCTTCGAAGAATAGATACGGTTCTTTCTATACAAAGTGACATTTTGTTTCACCATTTTTGACATCACACCGTAGAAATCTTTCTACAATCATTCTCATTTTGTCATTTTGTCTTTCGTTTCTAACGATCTTTGTCTAGGTCCTTTTTTATGTAGAAGGATTTCTACGGTGTCTATTCTTCGAAGAAATAGAAAGCGTCATGCTAAGCCTGCTGGAAAGAAAAGTGTTTGAATTCAAGTTACGTATACGCGTAAGCGTTTGTAAGTTAAATTTTGTTTTATCTCGTTGACGATGATAAAGAATAGGATAAAATATTTCATACTAGGTTTTCTTAATTTACTTTTTAAATGGTTCAATAAAATATTACACTGTAACAGTTTTCTTCATCACTGCCCGCGAATGGGATTTCGTGCATAACGAAATTTTGTAGTAGGTATTTTACGAGTCGGGCATAGCGGGACTAGACCATACAGGGACTAACCGTTCACTTTGAGACAGGAAGGCCGAAGGACACGAACATCAAAGAAAGACGATAAAATTACTAAGTAAAAGGTATTCTCAGAAGTTGAGTTTGTAGGCCTTTCCCGGCTTTACGCTTCCGAAAAGGGGTAGGCAGAAGAATCGACTCCGTCAGTGATCTATCTATTTTGTTGAATATGGTAAGTGTTCAGTAAAATCGGTGTTACGTGAGTACTACAAGAAAACCGCTACTACTTACATCTACCACGTTTGTGTATTCTCTATTAAAATTAAGGTAAAACAGTTTTCCTTTTTAAGTCGGATAAAACCAGGTCCGGAGACTATCCTTCTAAAGCATTAAAACTAAATAATACCATTAACAACAACATGTCAGTTGCAAACATTCCATTTTTAAATAAAATTTCAGACTACCCACTCATGCGTCATAGTTGCATCGGCCATCAGTATTCACTGGCATATTTCATAATAATTCACCAAGCATGCCTGCATACATTGATTGGTAATTTTTATGCGAAACTGCACCATGACAATTGTCTTTGTTGTGTAAAAATGGATGTTGCACAAGAGTGGAATATTAATCAGTACTTTTATTGAATGTAAATTGATTAATAGGTTGCTATCTTTTTTATTTTCTCTGCGCGGGAATGTGAATTGTTTTGAATGAACTTAGTTGATTGGTTCCTGCGATAAATGCTCTTATTTTTAATTGACTTCCAAAAGGAGGAGGTTATGTGTTCGTCTGTGTGTGTGTTTTTCATCAGCTCTAGTTCTCCTGGTTCTTACCAGGAGAACTCATCAACAATTAACGTCCCTGTAACGGGAAAAGCAATATTTTGTAAAAGGTGATGAGCAGTTGACATTAGGCTATTGTAACTTAGATAAATTATAAATTACAAACAGACCCACAAAAAAAATAAACAATTGAATTGAGAACCTCCTCTTTTTCGGAAGTCGGTAAAAAGTGAAAAATAAAAAACTTTTTACAAAAAAAAAAAAAACAAACGAAACTGTAAAAAGTTTTGTTTTCATTCGAATCGTCGACATTATTATTACAAACAACACTTACAACGGAGCAAAAACCCGTACACCCTTTTTTACAACGAATGATGTTCAATCAATCTGCCTAGTCTTTTCCCAACTACGTTGGAGACGGCTTCGAATCTAACCGGATGCAGCTGAATACCAGTTTTTTACATGGAGCGAGTGATTATAGTGCATAATGTGCCTATAAAGGCATGAGGAACAGGGTGTAAAATTCACTCATCCTCCATAGAAAAGGGAGAATCCTCCGACCAGACGGGTGTCGTGCCTGGCGGGCAACAGTGCCCGACGGCTGATGTCGGGATGTTGTTTAAGTGCTAGTTGCGCGGTAAACTCTGGTTGCGAGATGCAGGATTTTGTGTGACGTCAGTGTGATGCGTAGTTCGCCTGTGTCGGTGTAGTTACTAGGTAACACGATACTGGTGGTCAGACTTTCGGGTTGCTGACTACCCAAACGACAGTCAAAGTTAACAAATGACAGCCGGGTCCAACAGCTTCACGTTCTTCCCGAGGCACGGATGGGTCTCAATATTTAATGGATGACCCATCCAGGAACCGACCGCAACAAGCGTAACTTAACCTTCGATCGACCCGTGTGGCTGTTATTAGTTAGATTGTTACTATTTCCAAAACAAAAAGCTTAATAGTTACCCGAAGTAATCGATTTAAAATAATCGAAGTCCAAAGTATCGATTGTCTCGACTCTCTTCACTTGTAAGTTGTAAAATCAACCTGTTTTACCGAGTTGTTTTTTACGATGTACACGAGGCGGTAAGCAATCGAATTGGGGTTCCGTGGCGGTGTACTAAGCTAAAAATCTCAAAATCACTATTCAACAGCTATAAAATCTGATAAGATGTTGTTTTATGTGGCTACAATAGCTTTGAATACCTTGATACTTAAACTTCGTTACAATGTGAAACAAAGGAGCTTAAAGCAGCTGTAAGAAAAAGAGTAGCTTTAAACGCTATTGTAACATTTGTAACCGACAACCTCGCTTGTGCTCGTTGGATCATAAAGACAATAAAATTATGAAAGGATGACTACTTGAGTACCTACTTGTGACAAAGCAAAAAAAAAAAACATCTCCAGAATGCGGAAGATACTGTACTCCTGAAGGAATTCCCGTTCAAAATCTAGTGGTAATCTCATCACAGCGATAAATCCAAGTCAAAAATGTAGTAAGTAAAAAAACGAGCGAGCCTTAAGGCTCCTGCAAACAGGCGCGACTTCTCGCGCGACGCGACACCGGTACAGCAATTTCAATGAAGTTCTTCATAGAAATTGTTCCACTCTGCAAGAACCTTCACAGTAGCCGCATAATTATGATGTGTAACATCTGACATCTCACCTTGGTAATAAGCAACTGAACAGCGACAGAAATTAACCTCGGAATTTAATAGGTACTAGTGGGTCGTCCACTGGTCGAAATTCGACCGAGGGGGTCGAATATTTACAATCTATATAATAGTACTTACTAATTCCATGAGTAGGTACACTAATTCTATGCTATTATTAAGTACTAACTACTTCCATGCTATTAAAAAGTATCTACGCATTCCATGCTCAAGCTGTCACTTCCTGTCTACACACTTCCGTCCCTTTTCACGAAATCACTCCCACAGAAAGCGAGAATAAAGGATTCTACAGACTGGGGCGATATCGCGGGCGCGACAGGCATATTGCTGCCCGGTCGCGCTCGCGATATCGCGCTAGTCTGCAGAAGCCTTTATTAGACAAATTAAAACTGGAGATTAAAATGCGTACGTTCTTAAACATAAAGGCATTGCTGTTCTCAATAACTACGACCGCATTTGCTTGAACTATAAAATTTCCGGCCGGTTCCGAAATATTATGTGCACCATTTTTAAAGGTCTAAACTCACCGTTGAATCGTTGAGCTCCTGTAGTTCTGAGTTGAGCTGCACAACTACTGACAAATGCGTGCACTGACTGGACAGGTCCACTAAATCTGTGTGGTTCTCTCATCATTTGGTTCGGCCTTTCTTCTCAGAGTAGTCAGATAGGAAACGCCGACCTCATCTAGTTTTAAAACATATGTTTGACGTGTAAAAGTGTTTGTATAAACATACTTGCAGAAATAAAATCATTTATCACCACAAAGATCGACAGAATGAGACATCCACCTCATCATAATCAGCCTATACTGTTCCCACTGCTGGACACCGGCCTCCTCTCTTCGAGAGGTGTAATCTACGATGCGGGCCCAGTGCGGGTTGGTAGATGTCTCATGTTTTCGAATTTTTGGTTCTAGGACATGCTGGTTTCCTCACGATGTTTTCCTTCACCGTTTTGAGATCAGTGGTGATAAAATAATTACCACAAAGTAAAGCGCGCCTGCTTGGGTTCAAATTCACGACCTACAACTCGTAAGTAGTGTAAGTATGCTTCGAAACATGCTGGTCCATCTCCATAGGACAATCTAGAGTCTAGACAAAATCAAACTGGTTGCTATTTTAATTGTACAATTTATTATTTGATACAAATAATAAATCAATGTTGAATTTAAATTCTGTGATTACTTTAACTCACACACGGTCAGCGTGTGAGTTAAAGTAATCACTATTATCTATTACTTTATTTATTATTTTTAGGAAAACGTATACTTTTACAATGTTTGTAAATATGTGAGCATCATGTACCTATCACATAATTAATTTATCTGTCATTGCTATATTTTTCATTCTGTTTTTACCTATTTTGGTATAGTAATTTTATTCTAGGTGCATCGTCTTCACATATAATTTTAAAATGTACCTATACAAAATGTTATAAAACATTTTAAAAGAGTAACGGTGGATTTTCTTGCCCATTCTTCTCCATACAAAACTACCTTTTGGAAGGGGGCAACTAGAATCAATTCAATTTTTTTTTTGTACATTTTGACGTTTAAAAGTGCCTTTTATGTGCCAATTTGAAATAAATAATTTGACTTTGACTTTAAGTCAGTGCCATTACCACTGGGCCATCACTGCTCCACCTCCACCACCGACATCCTCCTAATTAATATTAAAAAGGTGAAGGTTTGTAAGTTTGTTTGTTTGTCAATCACGCAAAAACGGCTGAACGGATTTGGATGAAATATAGCACACCGATAGACCACGACCTAGGTTAGGACATAGGTAGGATACTTTTTATTTCATTAGTACATTCCCGTGGTATAATTTCCGACCTCCACGCGGTCGAAGCCATGGGCAAAAGTTACTTACAAATACAACCTTTGAATCCTCTTTGGAGAAAACAAATTGTTTAAAAACAAAAAACCCTGTGTGTGTTATTGCAGTCGGGTTTTTTGTTTTTTTAAATGATTTGTTTTATTTCAAGCTTTTTAGTTTTATTAATATATATATGGAATTGACTGATTACTAGCTTTTATTTGATATCAATTTTGTTGTAATTTATTTAAAAAAGAAACGTTTTACTCCCTTTTTTGTATTTGCAGATGCAATATATAACAATTATATAGCCCCCACTCCCACAATGAAGACGAATCTAACGACACCTCTTATGTTAAAATTTATCAAGCCGTTTAGGCTACAGAGCGTGCCAAAGAAATAGACATACATACATACATACACATACTCTCGAAAAACATTACCCTCCTTCTGGGGCAGTCGGGTAAAAAAAAGGCTAAGAAAAACAAACATTCGCTAACCCAAAACCACCGTAATCTGCCTTTAACCACGGTTATCCTAAAGACCGTTGCTTCACGGCTCGGTTTTGTATACAAAGCGATCAGGATCGCGTTACTAATCGCGGTTAGGCGGCAATTAAATAATTAGCTATAATGAATGAGGCTTGGAGCAGGGTTCTTGTTCTCACGCATCACCTGTGATTGAATTGGAACCGGTGTAAAGAGTACTTATTTCAAAAGTTTTTACCAGGCTGCGCGACAGCAAAGTAAGAGTTAAGGCTCGTGCAAACTAGCTCGATATCGCGGGCGCGCCAGGCAGAAATATGCCTGTCGCGCCCGCGATATCGCCCCAGTCTGCGCGAGCCTTTAAGGCTCCTGCATACTGAGGCGATATCGCAGGTGCGACAGGCAGCAATGTGCGTGTCGCGCCCGCTATATCACCCTAGTCTGTAAGAGCCTTTATGTGTTTCACGCGTATCTATGTATCTTTGTTTGTGGGATTCTTTAAACCCTCGAAGCATGCTAACCACTGGATGGATTTAAATACATGAGCTTTTTAGTTGAAGTTGGTATTTTTAATGTTTATTTGAAGTTTGGATAGCCTATGGAGACAGTATACTTTAAGCTTCGTGCAGACTGGCACGATATAGCAGGTGCGACAGGCAGTCCGACACTTTCCATAAGGTATTCATAGAAATTATGCTACTTACTAGTGTCTTGTCGCGCTGCCGCGTAGCGCCTGTCTGCGGGAGCCCTTGTTTGGCGATTCAGAAACGAAACGTAGGAAACTCTTAAAGGCTCGTGCAGACTGGATCAATATCGCAGGCGCGACAGGCATATTGCTGCCTGTCGCATCCGCGATATCGCGCTAGTCTACACGAGCCTTAATATAAAATCCCTTGTTATTATTTAGCAATATTGACTGAATTAAGTACTTAATATTCGTTTCCGGTACAACATAAAATGTTAATATTTTCCATTCGCGTTACGAAAAGGGAATAGGTACGCGAAAAATGAAACGGAAACAGCAATAATGACTCGAATGACGGGCGAAAACATTTATTCCCATCGTTCATGGCTTTATTACCCACTTGATTGCGCACTTATTCGCAATGAAAACAAAATACCCTCAATTATTAGCGTAATATCGTCCAGAAGCGTTTTTCACAAATATTCTTCGATGTTTCCCGATTTTGGTCCGTAAAGTGTTGTTTTCTTTACTTGTCTTATTTGGTAAACAAATATGGCGTTACTGAGAATAATTTGAGAAAAATAATATGTCTGAAGGGTTTATTAAAAGCAGTTCTTGATGTAATGAATATCGTATGAGTTTCATACGAAGGTGAAGACGATCCATACCCGACATTGATTGTGGTTTTGATGCAAAAATCGAAAATTTTGTAGTAACGTGAGGTTTACCAAATTAGAAATGTAACGAAAAATACGCTGTAAGAACGTAATGTTTGTTCGTTCCTTGCTAACAAATTTAAATTGGTATTTGAATCTGTTTACAATATTTTCCATAAATCGTCGATAAAGTCTGTCATGTTTACTTTGGGCTTACGGGTCCGGGGTATGCAAATGTACGGTTTCGTTATATGTCACTTTTGGAGCTTTGTTGGGATACTTGTGTTTAGCATAATGTATAACATTATGTGTTTAGCAGTTACTTACTTACCTCTTCTGGGTTTAATACATTTAAAACTTATAACAGCCGCACGGGTTGGTTGAAGGTTAAATGATAAATGATTTTATTTCTGGTTTAAGTAGGTTTGTACAAACACTTACACGTCAATTAAATTTTTATAACTAGATGAGGTCGGCGTTTCCTATATGACTACCCTGAGAAGAAAGGCCGAAACAAACTCAGAGGTTTCTCTTTTAAAGTCCAGACATAATTTTTGTCAGAGCATATGAAGACACGTAGATTGGTGTCTGAAATGGTCTTTTGATGAAATAACCACACAGATTGAGTGGACCTGTCCACTTGTCCAGTCAGTGCACGCATTTGTCAGTAGTTGTGCAGCTCAACTCAGAACTTAAGGGCCTCAACAACTGATAACCAGTTTTAGCAAGGGTGTGTTACCCAGTAACTGGGTTGTGGAGGTCACATAGGCAGTCCCTTCATGTAAAATACTGGTATTCAGCTGCGTCCGGTTAGACTGGTGCCGACAACTACATAGTTGGGAAAAGGCTAGACAGATTGATTGATTTATCAGAGAGGGTGGCTTACTAAATAATTGAAATATTTCATGCTATGTCATGTAAGTAATAAAAGAAATCGCAGACATTTCATCGTTGATCTATTTTATTTACCGAGAATATTGTCTTTAAAAGTTCATCCTCTTCACTCTGAGCTGTCTTGCTGACCATTGTTTTGTTTTGTTATTAGTAATTAACTGTTTATTTATTTTACTTTGATGGTCCTAGTTCATCATTTGTGACTGTTACGGCTGTAGATATATGTAAGCGGGCACGCCCTTTATACTTGAAGGCTTTTATTTAGGTTTTAAGTTCTGTTTACGTTTTTATCTCTGCTTGAGAATAGTTTTCGGTCTTTTTCTTTCTTTTTTTTTTTTTGTTGGTATAATGGTGTGCTAGCTGACATATGGCTAATAATTTAATGCTTTGTGTTTCACGTGTTGTAAATTGTTTTGCATACTATTGTATAGAATCCATTATTTTCTCTAACTGAACAGACAGCTGTGCTGCTGGGGAGTTTGTTGGCCACTTCTTCCCAGCTAAAGCACTAGGAAGTGGCGAAGGGTGGGCGTTTTGGGGGACTGTCTTATGTAATTTTGACGTTCGAAAAGTGCTGATCCTCAGCCTAGTTTGAATAAATGACTTTTGATTTGATTTGATTTGATCTGGACGACTCTGGATAGTAATATCCAGAGTCGCGTCAATAGGAAAAACGAATTCTATGTAATTTGGAAGTATTGAGAGTGGAATATGATCGGAATGATAATTCTGACTTATGAAAAGGGCAAATATAATCGAAACGCCTTGATTATTGCGAATTTGATGTAATAGAGCGTATGTTCAGGTTATTTTTAGGGATTTAATTTTGTCTGTACGTGAAAATAGGACCTCATTTGCGACTATGATTGTAGGTGGGTACGAGAAAGCAACCTGCAAAAAGCAAGAATGGTAAGAATAGAATGATGTGATAAATAGATGACTTAGTTTATCATATTTTGTCTCATAATCCTAACTAATATTTTATGTTGAAGCTTAGCATCCAAAGTTAAGCCCAAAAATAGTGTGCTATCTTCAGGATTCAATTCTTCGCCCTTTATCAACACAATGCGAAAGTAAGTTTGTTTGTTACACTTTCACGCTAAAACGGCTGAACGGATTTGGATGAAATTTAACACATAGGTAGACCATGACGTGGGTTAGGACATAGGACTTTTTATTCCGATATTCCCACGGGATTGAGACTTATGCGGGTGAAATCGCAGGGTGCAGCTAGTAATCCCATAATTATTTAATTTGTGCGACAAACAAACAAACTCCCGCCATGGCTATCCATGGGAAAACCCAAAAGACGCAAAAATCTTCAACACAGGTACTTAAAATTGTACCTAAATGTTTCAGTTTTACTTCAAGCAGATTTGATCAACTACATCGCATCTTGACCTAAAACATCCCACCGCAAATCCCATCCCGTCCACGTCCACTGTCCGCCAAAAAATAACAATCAGTTTGTCCCACAAACATATCCAGCTCATATTTGCTGTTACAAAGCAGCTTGAAGCAGAGAACTTTAAATAAAACAGTGTAAAGACTGTCTGAACTGCATTCAGCTTGTGTTTGCGCGTCTTGTCAACATTTGCTCTGGCCGGCCATTTAGTCGTGTTTGCACACAGAGTAGGTAATAAATGGAGTGAGAATAACCACTATGGTAGAAAATAATAATTTCTGGTCACAGCTTTTGGGTATTGTAATAGAGTACCTACCTTCAAGACAGTCATAGTGTATGCTAGCTAAAATATCTCCAATCGAATTGCGAAGTTAGTACGTAATAGTTAGCAAGTATTGCCATACTTGCTAACTATGAGTATGAGGTACTAACTTCTAATATTCGCAGATCAATATAGGTTTAGGCTGAAGTCTTTGAGAAATCATAGTAATATACTGTAAAATGTCAAAAAAAAAATCGGAAATCGATTCCATCGTCTAACGACAAGCAATCCGTACCCACAGCCCTTAAGACGCTGACAACACCTAAACCGCGGTCACTGTCAAATTCCATAGAAAAGAAAGAGAAGCGCGATGACACAACGCTTGTAATTTATTGCAAAATATGAAGTAATTATCTATTTACTCAAACATGAGTTGAGTAATCGAAAATAAAAAACAACCAAGTTCTGCATTCAAATAAGACTTGTTCTTGTTATTAATTAAATACGTAACGTATGTTGATATTTGATACAGATATTTTGGATTAGAACTCAAAGTAAGAGGTTAGTTTAACGTTAGTTTGTATCGAGATTTTGTTTTCAAAACGTGTTTTGGTAACAACCATGTTCTGGGCAATATGTTCAAAATTGACATATATTTTTTCTGCTACCACAAACTATACAGATTTGGCAATATGTTTTCTTAAGCGAAGCCTATTTTGGTCAATTGGGTCTTGTCAGCGCCTTAAACATTCACTGCGCAGAAAACTAACCACCAACAATGAGCATAACATGAGCACTCCGTTGACTCACTTCTCCGTACGCATGAGCTACGTCATTAGACACTCTTTATGTCTAACAGACTAACAACACGTCATTTGAGTGTTTGGAAACTGATTTGGTACGAGATTAGGTTTGCTTTGCTTTGTACTTTGTACTGATTTGGTAGTTAGATTTTTTAATGTCGTTGAAGTTTGATGTACCTACCGAATAAATGAGTTCGCAGACAATGTTGTGATGCTCGAAAGTGAGTACTCTGGTTTATTCCGATTGAGTATAAAAGCTTGAAGTCCATTGGAATCGTGTACAATAATAGTCATCTCGAAATGGAGTTAGTTTTATCAAGGGGACGTAACTTGATAAAGTAAAGCTTTCCTGGTTCCTTTAATTTAAACGTTCTAAGCCACTAACCAGTTCTAGCCAGATGTGAGTGGAAACGCCGGGAGGGGACGCCCCAGGATGACATAGATCGACCAGATAGACATCATTGGTGATGTTCTTCAAAAAGGTCAGGTGCGTAGTACTCTCAACCGGCGTGCTTGTATGATTAGATGTATGAACGTAAACGAAGCAAAAGGAGTAGTAAGGAGCGTAACAGGTGGCGTCCTATATTTTCTGCCTACTCCCATGGGAAGAAGGCGTAAGTTTGTGTATGTATACGTGTGTGTATGTGTAAGTCAGTAAAGCCTTTTTTTTTTTTTTTTTTTTGAGGGTGGGAAATCATCAAATAACTTCTCCCGCTCTGGGTGGAGCGGGAGGGTGTGTCAGACTCTTACTGACTAAAACCCACCCGTATTCCTTCCTGTTGCCTGTGTTGCGGGGGCCTCGGTGACCCATAAGTACCTTCCCGCGACCCCGGCAGGAAGTCAGTAAAGCCTAAAAGTAATATTTAAACCACAGATTTTTTAATGTGCTACATTATATAAAGTCCTTCTCACAACCCACATAAAAGGCAATGACATTATAATCCAGCGTCTGTCTGAAAGTCTGAACGTTGCCACATCATGAAAAATCCAATACAGTGGAGAATCGTGACCTGGCAGTGTAATAACACTGAATAACTGAAAGTTATTCTTCTGGCGACACCCAAGCAGTTTGACGCCTCAAACACGACTTGCGATCAAGAAAAATTGATGATGTCCGAAATTGAGGGTTCGTATCGAAATTGAGGCTTTCGTAATAGCCTTTTGGGGACTATGTGTACACAGATACCTACTAGAAAGCTGTTGTTTTTCGTTCCGCTAGAAATATCGCTAAGAAAGGACAAATTTTTATTTCTCTCTTACAGATCTTGCGTCTTGCTAGTGTTTTTAAACCTTATCTATCCCACAGCTGGGCAAAAATCTAATGTAATCTTCCAGGACTTAATTGTCATTGCCATTTCGGGCCAGTTTGTTATCTATGTATATATAAATTCCAAGTAGTTTCCGAAATCTGTAGTCATGCACGTCTCCTTGTGATGTGATATAAGTCTGAGTACTCCGTAGAGCTGGATTAGTTACACTGTGGCATGTCTTGTCTCCCAGCAATATCAAAGAGGTGTAGTTTAGCTTAGATTCTCCATCATAATTAGCGATGCAGGCGGTGATTTTCAGTGGCGCCTCTGTGAGGTTTAATAGCATTAATTACTTACGACGTTGGATCCCCTAATACGTTACAAATCGCTACTACTCCTGTCATAAGAGGTTTAAATCCTGGATATTATATTGTGGATGGAAGACCGGCTCCTAATTCCAAAACGTGATTTACTAGCTCCTAATATTAAGGAAAAAAGAAAATACGTAAAATTGTGGTAAACATACCGCAACAAAAGAACACAAACACGAAATAACAAGTTGTGGTAAATATGCGTCACATCCACGCAAAACGGCCATCGCTCAGCATAATGCTGCGACCCTATACGAGACAGAGTCCTAGCACTGGATTTCAGCGACAAATGGCGTTGACGTAATGACGTCAACCGTTGCAGCATTTAGTGAGTTAAAAATAACAAAATAAGAAATAAAATAAATACAATACTTACATAACATAACATAACATACATAATCAGCCTGTATTGTTTCCGCTGCTGGGACACAGGCCTCCTTTCTGTGAGAGGGAGTGGGCCGCAATCCACCACGCAGGCCCAGTGCGGGTTGGTAGAGTCACATGTCTTCGAATTTTTGGTTCTAGGACAACATACGGACAACATATATTTCCTTACGGTGTTTTCCTTCACCGGTTTGAGAGCAGTGGTGATGTAATAATTTACACAAAGTAAAGCGCCAGTCTGGATTCGAACCTACGACATACAACTCGTAAGTCACGGCCGTTACCACTGAGCCACCACTGCTCCGTACAATACTTAGTTCATAGTATATTGATAATGCTATGCATGCGGATAGTAGGAGATGCTGTGGAGACAAGACTAGATTATAAGTAGCACAAGTCGTGGTTGGAACCATTAACGACCCGTCTGTTAAAGGAACCGCACAGCACAGGAAGATTAATAAACTGACGACGCAAATCCAGTTCACTTAAGAGTCCATAATACCTGAGCGCCACCTCACTCTTTATCTCGCTCACTCAAAGCGCGAGCAAGCGAGGCAGGGCGGCAGGGAGAAGTCTCCAAGGCGCCGATAGTTTAGGTAATATCGTTTAACGGAAACTACTTATTTTTTTGAAAATAATAACTACTACTTACTTTTTAAAATAATAGTAATAAAAAAAACATAGTATCTAATAGTAGTAAGTAATAATAAAAATAATATACGTAGTAGTATGCTTTATATTCACCGAAAGTTTCACCGATTCTAGATTTTCAGTGTTGAAAATCCAATGTGCGAAAAACATATCGCCCGAACGAACCTGGACTTACAACGGAGGATCATGCTAAGCAATTTGAGGTATTGTAGACTCTTAACTAATGACCATTAGGGCATTAGTTATACTAGACTAATATGGGCTAAGCGAAGGCAACTCGGCCTGGGAAAAGACTTGGATAACAAGAGCATCAACTACTCAGATAATAAGTGATCATTAAACTCAATTGGAAGGACCATGTTTTACGTAGCGTCAAGTGGCAACAATGAATCTCGTGTTAGCTCTCAGCTCTCATCAGTACCCAATAAAAATAATATCGTGACCATATAGAACTTTGTAAAACCGAACGGGGCGGGGTGGTCTTCGTTTTAAATGGCGGGCGCTTGAAAACATCTTTTAAAACTACATACATGGATAGAATTCAACGTCTTTCCACCAAATATTGTAACAACTACGTGCTCTATCAGGGGCTTGTATAACAGCCGCACGGGTTGATCGATCAGGTTAAGCTACGCTTGCCGCGGTTGCTCCGTGGATGGGTGATCATCTTTACATACCAAGACCCCTCCAAGCCGTCCGTGCCTCTGAAAGCACGTTAAGCCGTTGGTCCCGGCTGACATTCGTGGATCTTTGGCAGTCGTTACGGGTAGTCAGCAGCTCGAAAATCTGAGAACCAGTTACCACTTTGTTAATTTACCCAGTAACTGGGTTGTGGAGGTCAGATAGGCAGTAGCTCCATGTAAAACGCTAGGCAGATTGATTGTTGATTAGTTATGAGCAAACCTAAAACCACGAAGTATAATTATATTCTACTGGGTTCATGTGTCATAATAAATTAGCATTCAAAACTAATTTTCTTGTAGCAAAATTTTTAGCACCACCAAAGGATGGCTTACCTACATGGAGCGACTGCCTGTAATTATCTATTAAAATCTGTTGAGATTTTAGTAGATAATTACAGGCAGTCGCTCTATGTAAAAAACTGGTATTAAGCTGCATCCGCTTAGGTTGGAAGCCGATCCCAACATAGTTGGGAAAAGCCTACGCAGATGATGACTAGAAAAAGAGAAAGAAAGAAAAAAAACAAAAAAATATTTTATTTGGGATACACCAGAAATACAAAAAGTATAAAAATAAGCATTTAAAACTAAAAAAAATTACATATTTGTTCGATTAAACAAGAATCCATAAAAAATATAAAAATTACTTGTGCGACGCCAAAAAGGCGATCTCAGCATAATGCTGCGATATTTAAAAAATAAATACCGCAGTGCTGGTATTCTGATTGGGCCTGCTGTGATGCCACGGACACATAATAAATCCTACTAGGGGAATAAAAAATTAATAAAAAGACAATTTATAATAAGTAAAAGTCTACGTGCTTGCTACTACATTGACTAAAAGTAAAATAAAAACAGTAAGATGTGGACAGTGACTATGTGTAAAGAATTTCAGTAACCACATCAGCATCATCATCTGCCAAACCTTCTCCCAAACATGTTGGAGTTCAGTTACCTTATATAAAGTCTATTAAAAGCATAAAACACTAGAACTGTAACATCGTGATACGTAAAGGTTACATTTTACTTGTTCCAGACGGCCTATATATACAGTTGCTTTTATCTTTTTAGGGTTCCGTACCTCACAAGGAAAAACGGAGCCTTTATAGGATCACTCGTGTGTCTGTCAGTCTGTCTGTCACAGCCGATTTGGTACACATGAATTTCTGTGACCCAAAGACGGAAGTGTAACCTCATGTAGTTTTAAAAATATGATTGACGTGTAAAAGTGTTTTTACAAACCTAAATACAGAAATAAAATTAATTTGTCATTTAACGTAAATTAATTAATTTTGAATGTGAAAGGTCACTTTTGGGGATATTAGAAAATTAAAAAAAAACAGTTTTGCGATCTGTATCGTGACATATAAAATGATATGGGCTTATTGTGAGGGTCTCAAATATTTTAAAATAAATAGTTTTAAAGCTATTTAAGAAAATAAATGAAAATTTACCATTCCTCCCTCACCCTTATCTCCGACACAACTGAGCCTAAAACTTAATATTTTTTTTTAGTTCTTTGCTTATAGATTACAGGAAAACCTATAAGAAGTATGGTGTTAAAATAACATGGTAAATCTCTCAATATTGTGCGTCCAAATTTACATTTGCGGTTGGAATGTATGGGAGAACATGATTTTCAACTACAATGTTAAGTTTGTTCTTGGGATAAAAAAACATGGTAGATAACATATTCATTATACGGAACCCGCAACACGCGAGTTCAACTAGCGCTTGTCCGGTTTTTTTTCTATAGCACATCTTCAGTGCCTAGAGAAGAACACGTATTAAAAAGTTCCATCAATAACGTCTACAAAGTTCTTTGATAAGAATTCTGCAAGGTCTCCTCAGACAATAATAAATTGCAGAACTTATAGTATTTTACCAGTCACTGTTGAAACTTGTTGAAAAAGAAGTTTCGCTACATCCTTCTTATCTGCTCTTAAAACTGGATTATTAACTTCATTAGCTGAACAGGCATTCGTAACTTTTAATTGAGCATTATTCATGATGTTTTCTCTAAGTTACTTAATTACTCATGCTTTCTCGGGGGAATATATTAAAATCCTCAAAGTCAGTCTCGAGGCCGAGTTTGTTCTGCATAATTTATAGCCCCGAATTCTGTATCCATATATCTAAAATTTTCATAATCTCCTATCCCAATGTTCGGTGTAAGTGTGCAATAAATATTGTATGCAATGGGGCTACAACATGTTATTTGCTAACTCACAATCCCCTGCTTCTGTGCAGGGGTCGTTTCTATTCATAATACGGCCAGAAATTGCGAACAAATCATTCATAGTAAAACAAACTTTACGCCACTGGTGTTTGGGCCGGAATTTGTTTCCGCAATTTCTTAAGTTTCACCGTCCTAGATTTATGTTGCTTATTACATTTTACACGCGTGAAATGAACCCGTATCAAATAAAAAATGCAATTTGCAACTTTATTTTAGTTGACACAGGAACTATTTGAGAAAAAATCCCAAACGTATAGAGCTCCCTTGTTAGATCCCTGTTGAACCCTTTTGTCGTAGAGGCCGTAAATTATCTATTTAGGTTTGCATTTGGCGATAAATTGCTTTTTATTCAACGAATCGTAAAAAGAAACATGTCAACACAGTATTATTAAAAACGATATGAATTCAGACGTGAATGGCACATTCAAAACAGATGCGACTTCAATCAAAAGCTTGTCTAGTTGCGTTTGCTTCGACGTTAGTTCTAAAGCAACTTCAATAACATTTTCGAACTGAAATACCGATGTTATCCGTAAAGTTATTAGAACACGAAGCCCTTTATCTAAGCCATCGGATGTACTGAGAGCCGTTCTGAGTACTTACCTAATCTGTACGGTTGCTATCTCGGGTCATAGGCCAGCAGATACCGTAAGTCGTACGCCAAAAGCATTCCAGCGATACTGTTACGTAAAGGTATCAAACTAAGGTTAATTTTCCAATGAGTCGATTGGAAACCGACGTCAGAGTTTCCAACATACCGCATTTCGTTGAAGAGTATATTTTAAAGAACTCTCTATGCTGAGTTCGACCTATTTCCGAATGTGATTGATGATTTCAACCCCTCATTTATCGGTATCGCACGATCATTTTGAATCTTGTCTCGTCAGAAATACAGTCCATAATAATTTCGATTTTGCTATTTAATTTGCAATTTTTTATTGTAGAGCTGCAGCTGCAGTCTTCGTGGTAAGTAGCATATTTTTGGAAGGAAATTAAATGTAGCTGTACACATTAAGACAAGAACCAGGAAATTCCCAAGAGATAAGTAAATTCTGACCTAGTTAGCTCAATTGCTAGAGTTTGCCTCTGAAACGTGGAGTTCTTGGCTTGAATAGTAAGTGGAGTAGGTATTTCCGTGGATTCCTTATCTGTGTCCTTAGAATGTTACCAGACTTATAATCTTTTTAGTCACGGTGAAAATAAATTGCCTTTGTTCACGCCAAAAGTGGAAAACTCCGTTTCTAATCATAGCGCAAACATTTTTATTACCTACTGTCATGTTTTGTATGAACTTTATATCAAATTAAATATTATTTATTCGGCTTCATTTGGCTTCACTTAACCGTAATATTGGAAAAATCATACTCGTTAAAGCGTTACCATAACTTCCGCCATAACGTCGAGTATTTCCTTACCATTTTTTTGGTCTGTCACACCCGTTTTTCCGGACAATTAGCTTGTTCCCTTCGCCCGCTTTTGTCCTTCTTTGCATAATATCCCTAAGAACACGGCTTAATTTCTTTAAAGACAAATATTGCTCTTTTCTTCGGCCAGAAATTAAGGACGGGACGTCCCTTTGTTGCTCAAAATCTGAACGTGAAAACGAGTACTGGAGAGCTTTACAGAGTTAAAAATGCTTCTTAGACTGTGGAAATTAAAAATGAATTTACTCTGAAACTCATCTAAAAGCACAATGGACAGAGATAAAAGGAGGAAACTTTGTAACCCGACTGTTCATTATTCGAGTCATTAAGTCCATTTTCACTCGACTAAGACGAGGAGTTAATCTTCATGATACAAGGTATGTTTTTGGGTTTTTTAAGCTTACCATTTGACACATCCGTCTTGCATCGTTGAATAATGGCTCAGGTCCATTAAAATATCTACTTCGGACGCCCCTAAGCTTCTAAATATAACATAACTGTGTCCCTTGACAGCTAAATGTTTATTTGTGGGAATTTTTTGTCGAGGAATGACGTTTTTTTGTGTGTAAAGCGGTATGATACGGGATTTTACATGTTAAACTTGTGTCGTGTTGAGCTCTCGTAATATGTTTTATTTTCTAAGTTTTTACACTGTGTTTACAGTGTTTTAGACATTGAGTACGTATAAAAGGACTTACCTTGAGCTTTGAGTATTCGTTATACGAAGTTATAACTTGAACTTATATAGGATTTCGTTCTTTATTGACGTGTCGCATTAAGAGTATTTTATGTGTTTTTAAGGTTTATGATCTCCAAATATGGGTGAATTTATTCAAATTACTTAAAGGCTCATGCAGACTGGTGCGATATCGCGCGACGCGAAACGCGACACTTTCCATGAAGTCGCGTCGCGCCTGTTTGCGGGAGCCTTAACTTGGAAATCAGTTTTTTGAGCTTCAATGTTTTATTGTAGCCAGAAAATGGTTAGACTTTGTAATGTTAGAGCATTGATGGACATTCGTTTACGTAGTCTTCATCATCATTTCAGCCGAAAGACGTCCACTGCTGGACATAGGCCTCCCCCAAGCACCACCACTTTGACCGGTTTTGTGCTTCCCGCATCCAGTCGTAGTGGTACGTAGTCTTAGAAATGTAAAATTCTTGTGTAGCCATACCAAGAAACATTTAAGTTTTGAATGAAATTACTCTTGAATAGTCTTAAGGCGCTGACAAGACCCAATTGACCTAAATAGGATTCTCTTAAGAAAAAAAATTGCCAAATCTGTATAGTTTGTGGTAGCAGAAAAAATATATGTTAATTTTGAACATATTTCCCAGAACTTGGTTGTTACCAAAACACGTTTTGAAAAAAAATCTCGATACAAACTAACGTTAAACTAACCTCTTACCTTGAGTTCTAATCCAAAATATCTGCATTAAATATCAACATACGTTACGTATTTAATTAATAACAAGAACGTCTTATTTGAATGCAGCACTTGGTTGTTTTTTATTTTCGATTACTCAGCTCAATTTTGAGTAAATAGATAATTGCTTCATATTTTGCAATAAATTACAAGCGTTGTGTCATCGCGGTTCTCTTACTTTTCTATGCAATCTGACAGTGACCGCGGCTTAGGTGTTGTCAGCGTCTTAAGTTAAACATAAGGTAAGTCTATTTGAAACAACGAACATTTACAAACACTTAACATTTGAAAACAAAGATTTATTTCCCAGAGCCAATACCAAACTGTATTAGTCATAAGTTTTATTGATATTTTAAATGACCGGCGTGGTATTTTTATCTCAGTACGTTAAGTTTAACTTTTATTTACTTAAAGAATTCTACCATTCCGAGTCGGACAGACAGAACTGTCATTGTGTAGTGTTTGTGATTTTATGGATGTGGTAGTTTTTTTTGTTTCTTAGACTTTGAAGATGGCTTTCACTTAAACTCATCTCACTTTAACGGAGTTTGAGAGTTTTATTTGATACACTTCCTTTACTTGTAATAACATAATAACACGCCTTGTTTTCCCAAATGGTTAGGCAGAGGTGCACCTAAAGTACAAGCCACATTTCGCCAGTTATGTTTAAGTCCCATGTAACAGGGGGCAAGTTTATTGCTATCAACCGGGCACAAATCCAGACTACGGGCTGCTACTAAGAAATGTCAGATGTGAAACTCAATTACACTTTGCACGACTTAGGAATCGAACCCAGAACCTCGTGCTCAGCAGTAGCGTTTACGACCACTAGATCAACGCGGCAGGTACAGTATGGATTTTTAAAGCAGTTGATTTGATACGTCTAACTGTTATAGGTATCAAATTAACTATTAGCTTTGGAAATCAAAACAATTCTAACGTCTCAAGTTAACATTTTAAGGCTCGTGCAGACTAGCACGACATCGTGGGTGCGACAGGCAGCAATATGCCTGTCATGCCTGCGATATCGCCTCAGTCTGCGGAAGCCTTTTGTCTGTTTAGCAAAACAAAAAAAGGAAGAGTGAAATCCAAGATTTTTGTTGATGGAACGCTCGTAGTTACTTACTTAATACCATATAAGGGTCGGAGTCGCATTTGTGTGGCCGTTGACCTACGCCATACAAATGCGCGTCGCGCTCACTCCACGCCTTCGTTTGGTGTGTCGTAGGAATTTTTTTTTTTGTAAAGTTTCAAAAATATGAATATGTATTTGAAAAAAATAATCTGTTCATGTTCAAAGTATGTTCAGAAAAAAAAAACATGAACATATCTTAAGTAGTTTGAAAGTAATATCGTTTTTTTATGCGTTGGGTACCAATACTTCCTGAATTTATTTTATAAAGTACATTACTAGGTACAATACTTAAATATTCACATATAGAGTTGATGTCTATGCGTTCTAGTTTAACATACATTTCTATAACTTACTTAATACGATATGAAGGCGTAATAACAGATTTAAAAGTCACTAAAATCGTATAGGTATCTGCGCCTTAAGAGCCCTCACCTCATTATCTCGCTCGCACACTACTTTACGGTCAAGCGAGACAACGTGGCAGGGAGAAGGCTCCAAGGTGCCGATAGTTTAGGTATTTTCTTTTTACGGTGAAAATAATGACAATATTTTTTTTCTGTCGAGAAAACTTTATTGAATTGTGTTTGCGTCAAACATAGTACTTAACATTAATCCTCAACTTTAGTATTATTTAAAAAATAATTCTGCAGTATTTTCGATGTAACGGAGGATCACGCTAAGCAATTTGAGGTATTTTGGACTCTAAATAGTACAATACTAAATCGTTAAACAACTACTATAGAGTTATTCCATTTCCCAGTTCTAAAATAACTTCAATGTATGACAGTAAACTTCAGATCACACGCACAAAATGCAAAAGAAATAAAAATTATATGCGGGGTAATTTCGTAACACAGGAGCAATGGCCCCTGTAACGGCTAGTGCCTTGCAGGTAGATTAAAAAAAAACTTATTGATGTTTGCAAGGTAATTAATGTTTAATTAAAAAAATATATAAATAAGTTTACAAAATATTTATATAAGTTAGCGTGAGTTCCCGATATCGAGCGCGTGTTAAATTCTAGCCCGCCTAAAGAAAACCACTATCCTGGTAGTTCCCAGAACGTAGGTGACTGGTGGCAGCCAAGTAGGTAGGTCGGTCTTCCAACGGCGGTTGAGGCAGCCTGTAGGGTTGACCAGCCACAGCCCTCGCAACGTCGATACAAAAAACTCCGGTACGGAAGAACCCTGGAATTTCCGGAATTGGACATTTTAGAAAATGACCGAATTCATGCTACTGACTGCAACATCCTGACAACCGTCGAACGTGGACACTACGGTGGAGAGGTATTCCTCGAAGCGCCACCGTTTTGAGGCGCACCTAATGAAGCGCACCTTTATTATTCCTCAGAGCGCACCTTTTAGTAGCGCTCCCGATAACAATTAATTTTTTTATTTTTTTTTTCCTCGAAGCGCTCCTATGATTAACTTTCAAATAGAGATAGGATCAGTTAGGATCAGTTAGCATCCTATCTCTATTTGAAAGTTAATCATAGGAGCGCTTCGAGGAAAAAAAAAATAATATTTTTAATTGTTATCGGGAGCGCTACTAAAAGGTGCGCTCTGAGGAATAATAAAGGTGCGCCTCATTAGGTGCGCCTCAAAACGGTGGCGCTTCGAGGAATACCTCCGGTGGAAGGCGGCGTTCTAGCATCAATTAGCTATCCAGATGACCCTTTTGACAGTTCAACAACATTCCTTGCATTATTTACGTTTTTGAGCGGACAATTTTTTCAAATATATGAAGCAATAGATTAGCAATATATTATACTTCAAAATTAGTCAGATTGTAATTGTGATATTAGGGTCAAGATTCGATCGTCCCTGAAAAAGTTCTAGTATAATTCTAGGAAGTCTAGTATGCTTTAATGAAATTTCTACAAGCTCTCATAGATAACAAGATAATGGCGCCGGTTTCCTTGTTCACAAACTAAACTAAATTTAAGTTCAGTGCATCTTTTTCTTTCTATTTCATTAAGAAAAGGACAGAAGATAAATATTAGTTTAGTCCTGTCAAATTAATCAGCGCTTGACGTAAATTGACGTAATTTTAGTAGGCAAGTTTTTAATCACGTCTAAACTTGTATGGAGTAGTGACAGGCGCTGATTAATTTGACAGGACTAAACTAAAATGTATCTTCTGTCCTTTTCTTAATGAAATAGAAAGAAAAAGATGCACTGAATGTAAATTTAGTTTAGTTTGTGAACAAGGGAATCGGCGCCATTTAGTAATTATATTCAGTCTAGCTTTGCGGTGTAACCTAGTTTAAGCTGTAAATTAATTAAGAGTTTAATTTCGGCTAGTTTATAAAGTGCTGTCGAGCGTGTTTACTTCTATCTGTAATTAAGTGAAGTTTTAGCTAATAAAAACTTTAGTTATCCAAGTTATAAACAAATACGTTTTTAAAGTTTGTTGTAAAGACCAAGTTTTTCATTAGTAGAATCTAACCACTGTTAAAATAATTATAATGTTCGTCGTCATCGAAACTAATATTATAAATGCGAAAGTGAGTTTTTTTGTAACGCCTTCACGCAAACGTAGCTGTTGAAGTTGCGGGCAATAGCTAGTGCCTTTTATATAATAAAAATAGCTGTTGCCAGCGAGTTCGTCTGCGATCCAGGAATAAAAGTAGCCTATGTCCTTCTCCAGGTCATGGTCTACCCGTGTGCTAAATTTCATCCAAATCCGTTAAGCCGTTTTTGCGAGAAACATCCTTTTATACAAACTTTTACATTTATAATATTATTAGTAGTAAAATAGGATTAATGTATGAATGGATAATGGTACTGATTCCCTTGTTCACAAACTAAACTAAATTTAAGTTAAATGCATATTTTTCTTTGTATTTCATTAAGAAGAGGACAGAAGATACATTTTAGTTTAGTCCTGTCAAATTAATCAGCGCCTGTCACTACTCCATACAAGTTTAGACGTGATTAAAAACTTGCCTACTAAAATTACGTCAATTTACTTCAAGCGCTGATTAATTTGACAGGACTAAACTAAAATTTATCTTCTGTCCTCTTCTTAATGAAATAGAAAGAAAAAGATGCACTGAACTTAAATTTAGTTTAGTTTGTGAACAAGGGAATTGGCGCCAGTATGGATTAAGTTACTCACTTGATTTCAAATAGTAGGTACTTAAAGAAACTTAATAAGGGGTCTTATCTGCCTTTGACCTCAAGTTCTAAACACATGCACTGGGGTGAAATAAAACACGTTTACGCTTGTTGTAGCATGTCTAAACAGGTGTTTGCTCTTGAATTATATAAAAGCACAACCTTGACCTTTTTGACCCTAGTAGGTATTATCACTCGGTAATTATTTTGTTAGCTTTAGTAAGTCATTTACCTCAGGCTTTACTCATCTGCCAACCCTTTTCCAATATATATTGGGGTTGGCTTCCAGTCTTACCAAATGCAGCTGAATACCAGTATTTTACATGGAGCGACTGCCTATCTTACCTCCACAACCCAGTTACTAGGTAGTAAGATACCCGTTGATAAGACTGGTTGTCAGACTGTCGGGCTTCTGACTACCCGTAACGACTGTCAAAGATCTACAAATGACAGCCGGGACCAACGGCTTTACGTGCTTTCCGAGGCACGAAGAGGTCTCGATATGCAATGGATGGTCACCCATCCACCGACCGACCTCAGCAAGCGTAGCTTAACCTTCGATCGATTCGTGTGGCTGTTATATTTTAGCCTGGAGCTCCTCTATCTCAGGCTTGACAACTGTAACTTAATTTATACGTAGTAATTTATGGTCGGTATGATATAACGGCTAAAGTATTTTATTAAATATATTATTGTCTTTGACATATGGAGGTATAACGAAGGTCAATTGTGACCTTCGCTATACCTCATATGTGTGGCCTTAGAAATAGCGGATAATTTATATTGTGTTTGATACCTTACATTATAGAATTAATAATATTAATATAAGTTCTAAAAGTGAACATGCAGCAATAATAATAATACAAAAGAGACTGTGACCTCTGAGTTTGTTTCGGCCTTTCTTCTCAGAGTAGTCAGATAGGAAACGCCGACCTCATCTAGTTTTTAAAAATATGTTTGACGTGTAAGAGTGTTTGTAAAAACCTACTTACAGAAATGAAATCATTTATCAAAAAATATATAAGTATATTTTAGGGAAACAAAAAAATATACGAAATAATAATTAAAAATCAACACGTTTACAAAAATCAATAATAATAATAAATAGCTTTTTTTTCTCTTTTTAAAATAGAAAATTGGAATACTGATAATAAATTACAGTAATTCGTCCATTGACTACAAGCTTTTATCTAACAGAAATGCTTTGAGCTTAGATTGGTTAATATTATTTCCTAATGCATGTACCTAGCTTATTATTTAATATTTCTACACTAGCAATGGTAGTATGTGTGAAGCAATGTTTAATGTAAGATCTCAATGTACATACCATGAGAAATAAATAAATAAAATAATGTAATGGCAAAAAATACTGTATGAACTATGAACCACAAATACTAAGTAACTCAAAAGTCAAATATTCTCTTGATTTTAACCTCTCTTTTTCTTTTATTTTTCCAGAATTTGAAGTTTCCATGCACGTCATGAAGCTCGGCGGCCATTTTTTGTTTTAAAATTTACTTTTAGCTAGTAGTAAAAACAAACAGTTTTTCCATTTATTTAGTTTAGTTATTTAAGTAAATATCTACGTAGAAAAGTTATTAGATCACCTACTATAGTTATTTAACTGTCCTTTTAGTAATACAAATCTAGTCGTAAAACTAAAACACTAGAATAATTCCTATAATAGTTATTTATGCAACTGTTGTATAATAAGGGGTATTAAAACACGAATGTGGGTTTATATATATATGATAATAGTAGGTATTACATGAGTGTTTTAATACCTAATTATGTACAGTTGCATACAAGACTTTAGCTACACACATGATATGAATCCTCTATAAAAGGTTCTGAAACCATTGGGTGTTGTATACAGTATTGTAAGAACTATGTAAATCCATAGAAAGTTTCTGGTAATAATTGGTTAGAAATGTCCTTTGTTGTATAAGAAATATCTGGTGGTGTGTTATCAAAGCTTGTATCACTCATTTTTGTAAACAACAAAGTTATACATTTTTGCAATACTAATGTCGAACAAAAATGGCGGGATACGACGTGAATTCGAATAACCTATAAGTTTTTTTTTTAATTACATGACAATGTTCTTTTTTTGAAAAGGACTTGCATAATGAAATTTAGTACAACATTATAAGACTGGTTTAGATGTTATATTATTATGCTTACTATGACACTCGTTGTTTTAATGTTGGCAATAAGCTGTTTCAGAAACTTTTATAGAGGATTTTTAGCATGAGCAGGGCTTTAAATACCGGTAAATTTTTCATAACGTTATCTCTATTTGACAGCGTTACCGTTAATATTAAAATAACGGTAATAGATTTAACGTTATTTATGCAACATTTTATCGTTAATTTTTATTAACGTTAATTGTATCTTAACGTTATTTTTATCGTTATTTTTAAACGGGTAACGTGGAAGTAGCGGGGCCTGAGGTGCGTGGTGGGCCGCCCGCCGCGCGCCCACGCACCGCGTTGATATCGTGCCAATCAAAACGTTGCCTTGCCTGATTCTTACGCGTGAGAAGTACTGATAGTATAAAAAATTATATATTTTTTTCAATTTCTTTTTATTTCTCATAAAATCATTTGTTATCTATTAAGGTCAAATTGATAAAAAGTTCATTACAGTGATGATTATTATTAATAGTTCTTTGTGGTTTTGATACAGTTTTGACCACCTTACTCGATAAAATATGGTCACTATCTATTAGGGTCGAAATAAAAACAGGTTGGTTATGGGAAGAGTACAAATTATTAGTATCTTATCTTTTTGCACATAGCACTATTTCATATGCCTATAAAAGGATGGCGAGCCCTGAAACATTCACATTTGTTGGTCAAATATTCAGTTGCTCTAAAAAGTAGTTAATACCTATTTTCGACGGGTTGGGTTTAGAAACGTGCCGCCTCGCTGGACGAAATGTGAGAATATTAGGGGGTTCTAGGAGGTTTTCTGATAACCCTGCAACAATTTTTTTTTGCCGGAGACGCAGTTTTCAACAAAAAAAATAAATCAAGGATTCTAAGTTTTAGGTTATGAGTGGACTTATTTACACCAAAAATATGTAGATAATATATAAAAATAATCAGAATTACGTGAAACTAAATGCAAATTAAGTAAAACTAAACGCAAAACTGGAGGAGTCGGCAAAATTGTGTAAATAGACGAATCGGGAAAAGGAAGTACAGCAAAGGTAAATAACAGATAGTGGTATATATTTGCCCCAATTCTTTAGTGTAGGTTATGAATATTTTTTTATGAACTACGCAGAGAGGATTTAGTGTCAGAACCTACACAGAGCACCCCGACCCCACGTAGTCTTGTGGTCCCTACCCCTAGAGTGTTATTTATAAAGGCGGGAGCCAGATGCTCAAAGGAGCTCCTGAGTGGTTAGTCCGTGGTATAAAATGTCGGGCAAAATCGATAACACGGATCGTAAACAAAAAACCAGGAATGCCATTTGCGTCATGTGTCACTGTCATGCGTTTTCGATCATTCCGTTTCACCTCGAGTTGCGTGAATTTGTTCTCTGTGTTTGTACTCCCACTGACCGTATGTGTGTACAAAAGGCAATGTTACTACTGTTACTAGAAGTCAAAAGCAAGCGAAGCGAGCTCGGGACTTGGGGCACCCCGACTCGGACAGGTTAGGTTCGAAGGGGATGATGGGGTCTAGTGAGCGAGCGGAGCGAGCGAACTCAGACCCCGCCATCCCCTTCGAGGTTATTTCTTTTCAAACCCTTGAGGCCCGCTAAGCGGCCCTCATACTACGCCTTTTAAGCGACTTAAGTGTGATTTAAGATCCATTCTACAAAATGTGCATTCTCTCTTAGATCCAACAGTCGTTATTCCTACCCATATATCTTTTGAGCCCATCTTAGAGCCACTGCCTCAAAGTCCACCTCTAGAACTTAAGTGTCCGGAGGTTAGGTTACACTAATTTGTTTTTCTCAAGAACGGTGCGTTACTTTTTCATGGGAGTAGTACCAGGGGGCATGGGGCACCTCCTCCTCCCCCCTCCCACTCCATCCCCCCATTATCCTGCCAAACGATACTAGATTTTTACTAAAAAATATTCATTTCCGGCAGGCGTAATGAGGGGGATGGGGTCCCCCCCTCCCCCTGCCCCTGCCCCCGCTTCACGGAATCCTATCGAGGCGGCACGTTTCTAAACTTTAACCTTTTCGACTATTTGAAAAGTTGACTGATTTGAAAAATGGGTGATTTTGTTTGTAGTAAACGAGAGTTGTGCAATTTGTTGAATTATTCAAATAGGCATATTATAGAAGACTACTTCCAAGAAAATTTCAATGTGGCTACTGTGGTCTTCTACATTCAAAGAAACTTGATATCTAAATGTAACGAACGCTGGAGAAATACATCTCGGATAAAAGACCGCTTTGAAAGTAAGAAAGTCATCTGGTTAGTTGGTCAATTTCGTGTTCTACTAGAGTGTCGAATCACGGTTAATGACCCTAATATGCCTGGAAGTAGTGACGGCAGACCCTCGAAACTATACGAAGCATCTTCAGAAAAAATGAAAAACCATGGAATTAATACAAGAGTACGGATCGGACTGTGTTCTCAATGCATATGCTCAGGAGTTACGGTCTATGGATGAGACGGAGGAGGCCGCAATCATTAATACTATACGAACTGCATCAAAAACTGATAAGATTTTTTTTTGTTAAATACGTGACAGAACTCTGAAGACGAAAGGAAAAAAAGAACCAAAGGAAGAACCACTACGGACATTTATTGACTTAGACCTTAACAATGAACAGTATCGGAAACTTCGACTTTGTTTGGCGGACAAAAACTGCTCAGTGTTTCCTTCTTATCCAACTTTAGTTGAAGCAAAGAAGATGTGTTACCCACCAGATTCGAGCATAACAGCAGGACTTGTTGGATCATACTGTGGCACGAAAATTACTAATTGGTTCAGTTTACAAAAATGGTTTTTAAGAAAGTAGAAACTATTCTGTAAATGGGTGACGGGTCATCCGGGCAGAGTGAGTACAAGCAAGTTTTGCCCGAAGAAAGCGATTTTATATCAGATGCAAACCTTTTTATTGCTTCACTTGTACCCATTAGACTAATAGATGAGACAACTAATACTGTTGTTTGGAAGAACGAAACTTGCGCATCTGTAAGATATTGCAGACTTATATTGTTAGAATTTGCCAAAGAAACTCCTGAAAAAACCGCGTCTGTTGTGGCTGATATCAACAATCAAAAACAAAATCTGTCTCCTCCCCTGATAAATAAGAATGGCGAGGTAATCGAAATTACTCATAACCTATTTTTAACCATGATTGATGGTAAAGTGGCAAAAGTTTTAACTGAAACTCGTTCGAGCGCTTCATGTACAGTTTGTAGTGCTACTCCTCGACAAATGAATAACTTAGAGGCAGTTAGGACACGAGATGTGAATGAAAGTTCATTTCAATACGGACTGTCAACACTACATGCTTGGATTAGGAGTATGGAGATGATCTTACACATTTCTTATAACTTGTCTTTTAAAAAGTGGTCAGCTACTACACCTGAAAATAAAAAAAAACAAAGACGAAAAGAAAAAAATGGTACAAAAGCGGCTTAGGGAGGAAATGTCGATAAACCTCGACAAGGCACTGGAAATAGTAATGACAGAAACACAGCTCGGAGATTCTTTCAGAATTATTCTTGCTCTGCAGACATTACAGGTGTAGACGTAGAACTTATAAAACGAATGGACATAATAATTTATGTCATCTGGAATGGCTATTAATTCAAAAAAGTTCGGTGAATACGCATATAGTACAGCAGGATTTGGCGGAGAGCCAGTTTAGTTTCCGCAGGGGGCACCCTACCGTGGACGCCATCATGCGCGTGCGTGCCCTCACGATGGGGAATGCTGTTGCGCAGGGTGGGGTCATCTTGGCGGTGTCTCTAGACATCGCCAATGCCTTCAATACCCTGCCCTGGAGTTGCATCAGGGAGGCACTCCGGTATCACCGGATGCCGACCTACCTCTGTCGTGTGGTCGAGGCCTATCTGACGGAGAGGGCCGTCATTTACCCCGGTCACCAGGGAGTGTGGAACCGGCAAGAGATGTAGTGCGGTGTCCCACAGGGATTGGTCCTGGGGCCGCATCTGTGGGACATCGGATACGACTGGGTGCTGCGCGCCGACCTCCCTTAGCGGCGTCAGCGTAGTGTGTTACGCTGACAAAACGTTGGTCCTGGTGCAAGGGAGGTCGCACCAGGCGTCGGCCGAAGTAGCGGCACGCGGGGTTGCGACAATCGTCGAAATGATCTGGCAATTGGGACTCGAGGGTGCCCTGCACAAGTCCGAGGCCATGTGTTTTCATAGCCCTCGGAACGCGCCACCGTCGGGATCCCAAATAACGGTAGGAGGGGTTTACATCGGCATCAAGTCTACGATGAAGTACCTGGGACTCGTCCTCGACAGCCGGTGGAACTTCGTGGAGCATTTTCGACGTTTGGCTACCAAACTGGAGCGGGCAGGGGCTGCTTTGAAGCGGCTCCTGCCCAATCTAGGGGGTCCAAACGCCTCCTGCCGGAGGCTCTACGCGGGGTCGTGCGGCCCATGGCCCTTTACGGGGCTCCTGTGTGGGCGCGTTCTCTGGTGCTGCGGCCAGCCCATCTGTTGATCGCGGCCCAAAGGATCATGGCCATCCGGCTGGTCCGGGGATACCGCACGGTCTCCTATGAGGCAGCGAGCCTCCTTTTTGGATTGCCGCCATGGGATCTGAAGGCAAAAGCCCTCGCGCACGTATGGGAGTGGCGCGAGGAGGCGAAAAGCCGGGGCGTAACTAAGATGCCACGAGATATCGCGGCAGAGCTCGGACGTAGCTCTGGCGGGATCTCATGGCGACATGTAGAGTACGGTTGTCGCAACCCAGTGCTGGGCCGCCACAATTGCTGCGATAAGTCCCCTCTTTGAGGAGTGGCTAGAGAGGCGCCACGGCGTCCTCACCTTCCGCCTGACGCAGGTCCTCACCGGACACGGCAGCTTCGGTAGGTTCCTGTGTTGGATAAGGCGGGAGGATACGCCCGGGTGTCACCAGTGTGAGGATCGCCCGGAGGACACGGTGGAGCATACGGTGGAGGTCTGCCCGGCTTGGGTAGAGCGCCGCCGTGTCCTCGTGGAGGCGATTGGTGGCAGAGATCTCTCGCATCCGGCCCTGGTTCAGGCCATTGTACGGAGCGAGAGGACATGGGCAGCCATCACCTCCTTCTGCGAAGCAGTAATGCTCGCGAAGGAGGAGGCGGGACGGTTGAGGGAAAGGCAAATTTCGCGCCCTCTCGCCCCTAGCCGCCGCAGGAGGCACCCTGGGCGTCGGGAAACCTGGGGGGGAAGGTACTAAAGGGTTACCGAGGCCCCTGGTAACACAGGCAACACGGAAGGAATACGGGTGGGCTTTAGTCAGTAAGAGTAAGAGTGTGACACACTCTCCCGCTCTGCCCAGAGCGGGAGAAGTTATTTGATGATTTCCCACCAAAAAAAAAAAAACAAAAAAAAATTGTTCAGCCCAAAACTGTACGTAAATATTTATAATTGATATTATATATGCCTTCCTACGTGCATAAAATACTATTTTACCTATCGGACAATTATCCGAAGACGCGCAAAAATAAGGATTACAAAAAGTTTAGACTTCATCATTCTAGAAAGTGTTCAAGAGCGGCTACAAATGAAGACGTGGTCCATACCTTATTGTACACTTCTGATCCATATGTATCAAGTTTGAGAAATAACTCAGAAACAAAATCGAAAGACCTTTTAGATGAAGCCAAGGCCCTTCTTGTTATCAACGAAAATCTGTAGGAGCTTCCTGAATTTTGTACTTTATTTTTCTCGTTTGCTTCAATTATTCCATTTTAAATAAATTAAAAAAAAGAAAATTTTGTTTTTTATTCTTATAGAATGCATGTATTTTTTATGTTTTATTTTTTTAATTAATTTTTTTTTTAAATAAAGCTTAAAAAAAAAAATAAACAACATAATTTTCAAAATCGAAATTATTTACATTAATTACTTTACTTTACACATCCAAGAATACGTGTGCAAAATTACAGCTCATTTCGTTTTGAAACAACTGAGATACGGAGTTTTGAGACGAAACATACGCGATTTTCCCATAGTGCGGCGGCGGAATGGCAACAGTGTACCTAAAGTGATCCAAGGCTAAGCGAGCGCACAAAATGTAAACCTACGGAACGGCAACATACCAAAATTAACGGTAAAATTAACGTTATTATCATATTTTACGTTAATGTTAATTAACGTTATTTTACTGGTAATGTTATCAAGTAACGTTAAATTTTTTGTAACGTTAGTAAGGTATCACATTAAAATTAACGTTACGTAACGGTTATTATTTTGTTATTCGGTAACGTTAACAAGCCCTGAGCATGAGTGTAGATAAATTATGTTATCGTTCTCAGGGACGGATTTAAAGTTGTGGCGGCCCTGGGGCAACCAAGAAGTGGAGGCCCCGAAAAATTTGTGAAACAGATAAAAAAAAACAATTCAAAGAAGGTACCTTACGAAGTTATGATTGTCGACTCTTTTTTTTTTTGAAGGACACAAACGAAGTATTTTATTGATATAAAAATCAATGAAAAATCTAATTGTGGAGGCCCCTTCTTTGTGGAGGCCCGGGGCCAGTGCCCCTGTTGCCCTGCCCTAAATCCGGCCTGATCGTTCTCTTAACAGTTTTGACGTCTCTAATAATAGCGTTATCACGTTATTAAATACTTTGCAAGTCATCTTTGTTACTTAGACTCATTTAGTTTTATTGCTAAACTAATAACCTATCTAGATAAAACCTATGTTAAGACACCAATCTACAACACATTTAGTATTCACTTCATCTTCTCGAATTCTATCTTTCAAATATACTTTTCTGAGATGTCATCGAAACAGACTTTTAAATGTCATGTCGATGCCGAGCACAAGTGCAGGGATCCACTAGGGCCGATGCCTGCCCGGGTCGCAGGAAAATCCGAAGGTGATACCGAGGCCCCTGGCAACACAGGCAACGGAACGAACACGGGTGGGTTTTCGCCAGTAAGAGTCTGACACACCCGAAGTTATTTGATAATTTCCCACACAAAAAGAAAATGACATGCCGATACATACGATACGAGTGTGTGTATTCGATTGATTACGATTTCGTGACGCGTTTGAATCTTGTAAGTGAGTACTAGCAAGATACAAACGCGTCACGAAATCTTGACAATTCCAAAGTCATTTCCTAAATTACAAATTGCATTGTACACATCGTTAACGGTATTCCGGACGTTGTGTTTTTTCCTACGAAATCAATGCCTAACGGGACGATCAATAGAAAGGCGTAATAACAACCTTTTGAAGCTACTGCTGATAAAAATAGTCATTACTACTTCCCTAGAAATGATACTACATCTCAATATTGTTCCCTTATCTAATTTTTAGGGTACCTCAAAAGGAAAAAATGGCCCTTATACACTTTTTTTTTTTTTTGAGGGTGGGAAATCATCAAATAACTTCTCCCGCTCTGGGCGGAGCGGGAGGGTGTGTCAGACTCTTACTGACTAAAACCCACCCGTATTCCTTCTTGTTGCCTGTGTTGCGGGGGCCTCGGTGACCCATAAGTACCTTCCCGCGACCCCGGCGCCCTATACACTTGCGAGCAACCAAATAGACTCAAGCCTTGTCGGCGCACACATACATTGATACAACTAAAATTATGAATGGAAATTATTAAAATGATATGTCATTCGAAAGCTTAAGATGTCAGCTTTAATTTGATATCATTATCATTGAAATCCATCCATCATTTTTGAAATAAATGATGTCTGAACGCAAGAGTAGGAAAAACGGGAATTTAGGAAAAGGGTATGTCTCGTATTTGACAAATTAAACAAAAAATTTTAAAAATAAAATTAATTTATTTAAATCAGTATTTCGTATTGCCCCCTCTAGCCCTAATTACATCCCGCAGTCTGTTTTTCATGGACCTTATCAATTTTTTGACATTTTCTTGAGGAATGCCGTCCCACTCCTCTAATAATGCTGTCTTTAGCTCGTCTACGCTTGAAGGGACTGGATTTCTGGCCCGAACTCTTCTTTTAAGCTCGTCCCATAAGTGCTCGATGGGATTCATGTCAGGACTGAGCGCAGGCCAGTCCATCGTGCGTAATTCGACCTCTTGCAGAAACTGTCGAGTGACTCGTGCCGTGTGGCAGCGGGCATTGTCGTGCATTAACACGAAGTCTTCACCGACAAACCCTGCGTAGGGCACAACATGATCCAGTAGAATGTCGGTGATGTACCGATCAGCTGTTAGCCCGCCTCCTCGGCCGCCTCCAGGCACGAAAACAAGTTCGGTTTTTCCCTCTAAAGATATACCAGCCCACATCATGCAGGAACCGCCGCCATATGCCACTGTTTCAGCGAAACAACATTGGGCAAATCATTCCCCCGGACGCCTGTAGACTCGGCCTCTCCTGTCACTACCATGCCGACACATTCTGCACTCATCTGTAAACAGGACCGATCGCCATTGGGCAACGCTCCAATTGAGATGCTCTAGAGCAAATTGAAGGCGCGCTTGTCGGTGGCCTGCAGTCAATTTAGGGCCCGTCGCAGGTCTTTTTGGCGTCAAGTTGGCTTCCTTCAAGCTTCTTCTCACTGTCCACTCGCTGACAGCCACTTGTCGTACACGTCTCAGTTCTTGCTGCACATCAACGCCCGTAAGGTGTCGATTACGCAGCGAGGTTGAGACAATGAAGCGGTCGTCTCTCTCTGAAGTGCACCGGTGACGGCTCGTTCTTGGTCTCCGATTGAAGGCACCAATCTCTTGGAACTGTCTGTATACTCGAGATACAGAAGACTGGCTCAAGTGGAGCTGGGCAGCGACTGCTCGCTGACTTAACCCTTGTTGCAACAAGGCAACAACTTGAGCGGCTTCTTCTGGTGTGGTATCCATGGGTTAGCGAAAACAAGGATTGCAATTTACGGAGATGTGTACCGGTCAACTTGTAACAAGCAACTGATAAGATAAACCGGAAGTAGGGGGGGGTTTTATAGCGGGAGCAGGTAGCGCAAGTCGTGGATTCCTAAAGAAGTAATTTACGCTGACGGCCAATTAAAATGTGTCAATAAATCAGCGCTTAGTTTTTTTTTAAGGTATTGATGTTAATTGAAAGCCTAATTCTTCAGCTTTCGAATGACATATCACTTTTGTAATTACCATTTATCGTTTTAGGAAAATCAATGTATATGTGCGCCGTCTAGGCTTGAGTCGATTTGGTTGCTCGCGAGTGTATGATCACTCGTCTGGCTGTCTGTCTGTCCGCTTGTCACAGCCGTTTTGCTCCGAATTTACTGGACCGATTAAGTTGAAATTTGGTACACATAGAATTTCCGTTACCCAAACACGGACGTGTAATATAAATTAATGAATTTTGAATATGGGGGTCACTTTTGGGGTAAATTATAAAATTAAAAAAGTTTTGTAAACGTGTGACATGTCAAATGAAAGGGCTTGTTGTACGGTTTTCTCATAATTTCAAAATAAATACTTTAAAGTTATTTAAGAAAATAGATGAAAATTGACCATTCCTCCCGTGTATCTCTGAAACTACTGGCCTAATTTTGAAACAAAAAATACAGCTAATAGTTCCATACGTACAGATGATCTTAAAATAATAATTATGATAAATCTCTCAATATTGTGCGTATAAACTTACATTTGCAGTTGAAATGTATGAGGGAACATGTTTTGCATCTACAATGTTAAGTTTGTTCTTGGGATAAATTCATCCCAAATACGGAACCCTTCATTGTGCGTGGTCCGACACGCACTCGGCCGGTTTTTTATTACCTTTAACACTTTCTGGTTTCACTACTTAATTGTCTATCGCCATTACGTCACATGCCCAGCAGTCTCCATAAAGTTTTGTTGATAAACTAGTTTAACAGCTTTCCAGGAATGTTTGTCAACTGTTGAGTTATCTGACGATACGAAAATGCTGCCCTCGTCGTTATTGATACTCCTGACAACCAGTCTTACCAAGAGGTATCGTGTTACCCAGTAACTGGGTTCAGGTTAGGTAGACAGTCGCTCCATGGAAAATACTGGTATTCAGTTGCATCCGGCTACTGTTGTTTTTTTTTTTTTGGGTGGGAAATCATCAAATAACTTCTCCCGCTCTGGGCGGAGCGGAAGGGTGTGTCAGATTCTTACAGACTAAAACCCACCCGTATTCCTTCCGTGTTAACAGGGGCCTCGGTGACCCTTTAGTACCTTCCCGCGACCCCGGCAGGCATCGGCCCTAGTGGACCCCTACACTTGTGCTGACGACATCTATTTGAGGCGCGCGTGGAATACAACGCGCTGTCGACCCGGGCCTGGTCCTTACCGGACGGTGAGCTACCCATTGCTCACCGTCCGCAAGCCCGCGCCTACGTTGGCGGAAATCCGCCCGGGATTCCCGATGCCCAGGGCGTCTCCTGCGGCGGCTAGGGGCGAGAGGGCGCGAAAGAAAATAGTCGAAAATGGCCTATGAATCAACACGTTTGAAGACTGTAAGCCAACCCCAACATAGTTAGGAAAAGGCTAGGCAGATGACTCCCATTATTACTGTTTCTTTTGTTAGTGTCTTGAAAAAGGTTGTCAAGGTATGGGCATGAGATGCGGAGGAATGAGGAAAATCACACCTGGAAAGTTATGAGTATGCATGTGGATGGCTATACGAGTAGAGGAAGACCAAAGAAACGATGGATGGACTGTGTGAAAGATGATATAGCTAGAAAGGGGGTGACCACTAATAGAGAAGTATGGAAGAGAAAGACAAGTTGCGCCGACCCCAAATCAATTGTAAAAGTCCCCATCAATATTCAAGGCTCGTGCAGACAGGTGCGATATCGCGGGCGCGACAGGCAGTGCGACACTTTCCATGAAGTTTTCATAGAAATTGTGATACTGGTGTCGCGTCGCGCCTGTCGGTGGGAGCCTTTATTCTCAAAATCGGAAAGTTTACACTGACTGTCCCAAATAGTGTCCTATTTACGATAACACCTTTCGAATATAGCCGGTGTGACTAAATCCCTTGTCGTAAATCTTCAGTTTCGAGGCCCAGCGTCCAATAGATTTGTTGCCGAACTTGTTTGACAGCTGTCGAGAATTTTAAGCTCTTGCCCATGCATCATACTCGTCACATTTATCATTAGTTTCCACTTCGTTAGAGTTATGGGTTTTAGTTTTCTCTTCTTTCAGTTTTGTTTTATATTTCTTGTCATTCATAGTGTTAAAACATGTTGTGTTTCTTGAACGAGATTTGTTTTGGTAGGTAATGTCTAAGGTTAGTACCATTAAATTTTACCTATAGTTAAATAAAAAGTATACCTATGAAATCTCATACGTTTCTTTATCAGGATTGTCAAGAAATCGTCGAATACAAGGTGAAGATTGCAGAAGGGTAGTTGATGAAATTAACTCAGAATCGTCAAAAGCTCTGAAAAAAAGGCCCCATATATCACCCGAATCCCAGTACATATTTCCTATTTTCAGAATCTCAAACAAAAAACACAATACATTCCTCTAACATTATATATTATAATTCTAAAAGCTAACAAAATTATCAAGTTACTCCTTTATTGTAGCTTCGGAATACAGTATACTGAGGAAGATACTTTGCTTTTAGAAGCAAGAGCAGTCTGTTAATACCCAGCTTTTACTTCGCTTAAAGCACAAAGCACTCTGGACAACCAACGTTCTGCCAAAATTTACCAGATTAAATATAGCTACATTTGCAATTACAAATTCAATTCCCAAAGGTAAAATTTCAATAACTAAAGCGCTAGACTTGAAAGCATTTTAAACTAATTTGGCGATAGAAATGTTCATAAGATGAAACTCATAACCTCAGCTTATGTCTAATATTAGTTTCAGTTACCTGAGTAGTATTATGGGTAGGTACAATGAATATAGTTACGAACTTTATTCATTCATTGAAATAGTGCTGTGCGATTAGAATCCCGTTTCGCGGGATGTCCATATTTTGTTGCCATTGACTACCAAAACAACGGTAGACCGCCAGAATCGTCGTGCGTGTGGCAGAAACATTCAAATTTGTGGTGCCATAAACTTTTTTGATATTCACTCTTGGTTTGGTGCAGTTATATCGATGACATGATAACAGAATTAATAAACGTTCATTTAAATTCTATTTAAGAAAAGTGTTTTCTAAATAAAGGAATTCGTGCTGGTATGGTACACAAGAAAGACCTGTTTAACTTGAGAATACTGTCAGTTTCATTTGCATTCGTAGAAACGGCAAAAGGTCAAAAAAGAAAAATAAAAACTTCTAAGCAGTTGTATAAATGACTCGAAACTTTCTCCAAATTGAAATAGTGAACTTCACCACAAAATTATTTGTCTCCAGGTCCCGTTTAGAACACCCACCTCCCTAAAAAGTATAAGTCTACAGTTTCTTCACTATTCATGAAGACTTGAGTCGCTCTTTGTAAGTCACGCAGTTATACTCTCAAACTACCCGCTTATTTTCATAAAGTTTTGTCAAAGGAGTAACTGTTTCCTCTTGAATGAGAATCATTTTAGATTTCGCTTTACAACATTCTACTTACTACGACAGCTTAATAATTTGTTTCCATATACAACTTAGATAGATAGATATGATTTCCTTAGATAAAATCCTGACTTTTTCTTTTGCCGGGATTTATTTGCTTGCAAAGTATTTATTCTTAGTAACAACATTTTATCTGTGAACCGCTATTGGAAGAGAAAAATATTTTGTCATTTTGAGAAAAAACATTATAAAACGTTCAGCGGTCCAAAATGTAAGGAACGTTACCAACACAGTCAATCAGTCAATCAAAAAAATTCCCTCTCTGTGGGAACATAAAAATCTAACCACAAACGTCTCAAACGCGGTATCAATACGTGCTCCACAAAGGCGTAAAATGAACCGAATAATGAAGAGTATCGGGCAGAAAATTACAAGGCTTGAAGAACACATGTTTCCTAATAACAGGGAGGCGGGAAGGTGAAGGTGAGGGGTCTCGCAAGGTATAAGGTGCTCCTTTTTTATACACGGTGAATCACTTATCGATCTTTTTGAAGAATGGCTATCGAGAATGTCTGGGTTTTTTTTTTGTTGACCGATCTTGGATTGTGGGCGCCTTGTTTTTAATGAGACTGCGGTGTGGTAGTTCTCTAAACGTGGGAGAGAGTATCAAAAAGTAATACAATTGAAGTATATGTAATTATAAAGTTAGATATTACTATAGAATAGAATAAAGTGTTACTTATATTCTAAAGTTAATATAGTAACATTATCAAAATGCCGAGCGCCATTATCAATCACACCAGCTGTTTATGCTACTTATGTTGCAAAATGTAATTATTTTGGATTCGGCTTAAATTTCTTGGCGTTATTACAAAAACATCATGGCCCATGATATCCGCACTAAACAAAGGCATAATTTTTCCCATTATACCCACACTCGACACCATCATACTTAACCATAAAACAGTCTTTAAACGTTTAAAACCCTATAATTACTCGATAACGTATTCATTACCTACTTAAAAATTTAAACGGGAATAAGGATTTTCCACCACGTGTATTTTCCCATAGAAAAATATCTCAGTTGGGAATAAACCGACATAATATGATGTATTTTTAATGTTTCAAGAAAATTTGCATGTCAAAGCTTTGTGATATGAATATTTTACGCGTTTGGTTCCCGTGGTAGTCGCGTTTTCAAGTAGATTTTGTGGATCAGTTTCTTTGTTTGAGAGACAATATCGAAGATTGTATCAAACGTTTAGGCAAACATCTCATAATATACCAATCATTTTGCAGTACTTTTTCCAAAGCAGAATAACTTCAAAGACCCCAACACGAAAAGATCAACATTCGACCCTCAAAACACTCAACACGACTTAATTTTTAAAATTTAAATCAAGAGTTCAAATTAATTCAACTCTAGTACCATTTCGTTCCTTTTATGTCATCGACCGCTCACTTCTTCGACTTGATAATGTAATTATAGCCTTACTAGGACAGTAATTAATGATGTGTTTGGCATTCCACGTTCATTAATATTCGTAATGATTGAAGTGAATTACTGAATAATAATATTATGTACTTTGCTGACTTTATCACGCGATTTGATGTTTGCTCACTTGGAATCGAATGTAAGTAATTTATTAATAGCACGAATTGGAAAGAGGAAAGTTAGGATCGAATTAATTACTTGCCATAAGGAGTGAAGGGTAAAAGTCAACTGTATGTGTACCGTAGGCGCGGGCCGTCGGACGGTGAGCAATGGGTAGCTCACCGTCCGGCAAGAACCAGGCCCGGGTCGACGGCGCGCTGAATTCCACGCGCGCCTCAAAGAGATGTCTGCAGCACAAGTGTAGGGGTCCACTAGAGCCGATGCCTGCCGGGGTCGCGGGAAGGTACTAAAGGGTTACCGAGGCCCCTGGCAACACAGGCAACGGAAGGAATACGGGTGGGTTTTAGTCAGCAAGAGTCTGAAACACCCTCCCGCTCCGCCCGTAGCGGCAGAAGTTATTTGATGATTTCCCACCCAAAAAAAAAACTATGTGTTTCTTTTTGGTATTTCTGAACGATTTAAAATTGGCCAGCCAACTATTGAAATCGAATGGTTCCAGTCCTTACTTAAAAGTTCATATTGCCGTATTCGTGCATGAAGAGGATTGGATGAAGCTGGGGATCTTTAAATTGGTGAAACTTTGGAAAGGCCTATGTCCAGTACTTAGTTGAATTGTAATGATATTGGCAACGCTAATTGTTTGAAGTTGAACGTTCTTAAGTATATTGCCATCCCTTTTAATATAGTGACCCCTTGAAGTCCCAAAGCAACCATCTTAGCTTGAAGTATGCTTTCTATGCTTAAGCCAAGAAAAAAATATTTTGTATGCGCCTTTATTGGCGTTGCAATAAACTTTTATCAGTCCCTTTCGCACCGTGAGAATTCTGCAGGATTTTTTTATTTTATTTATCACTGCCGCCATAGAAAAAGGGATCCCCAGATAACTATACATTCAATGCACAGACAGATCCTTTACTGTTTATATGTATTTAGATATTTGAGCGTATTATCTTCCAAAGGTCGGGATTTCGGTAAGCCAAGAAGAAAAAAGGCGAAAACAAAATATTCTGAATAATTTTATGGGTTCTTCTTGGAAAGTTTTTTGTCTTTCGGCTGATCTTGACCCAAAAAGTAACGTAAACTCTGTATTAAATTTGCATTAGAATGTAGTTCTTTTGGGCTTTTATAGGCTAACTAGATTTTCTACGATTCTGCCTATACATTATCAATTAATGGTTTTGTAACACAACTAGCTGCGCCCCGCGGTTCCAGCCGCATAACTCTTGATCCCGTGGGAATATCGGGATAAAAGTATCCTATGTTCTAATCTAGGTCATGGTCTACCCATGTGCCAAATTTCATCCAAATCCGTTCAGCCGTTTTAGCGTGAAAGCGTAACAAACAAACTCACTTTCGCATGTATAATATTAGTTAGGATGATACTGCTCTGAATATACCGATTGAACTTTCTATCCTAAACTCATGCTTCCCTATGTAAGTAAACAGAAACTACTGAGCTTATAAATAACGCTTCGTGCTATAAAAACCCTAAATCGTTTTGCTTCATCCACTTCCTATTTTATTTTGTTATTATCTTTAAGACGCTGACAACAGCTTAACCGCGGTCACTGTCAGTCTGCATAGTAAAGAAAGAGAAGCGCGATGACACAACGCCTGTAATTTATTGCAAAATATGAAGCAATTATCTATTTACCTACTCTAAATTGAGTTGAAAATAAAAACAACCAAGTTCTGCATTCAAATACGTACGTTACGTATTTGATACTGACGTTGATATTTAATACTGATATTTTGGATTGGAACTCAAGGTAAAAGGTTAGTTTACCGTTAATTAATATTGTTTTTTTTTTTTTCAAAACGTGTTTACGTAACAAACAAGTTCTGAGAAGTATGTACAAAATTAAGATGTAACGTATATTTTTTCCGCTACCACAAACTATTAAGATTTGACAATTTTTTTTCTTAAGACAAGCCTACTTTGGTTATTTGCTTCTTGTCAGCGCCTTAAGTACTTGTTAAAAATGTCGGCACTCCCCGCTGCGCTGCGCCATTAGATCGCTATGTAACATTCTTATGCTTTATGGGGATCCTTATCAGGTGGTCATCTTCTACAACAGTAACCCGACGTTACAACGGTAATACGGAGAATAACTGTTAATAAGTTAAGCAAAGCTGACAACTTACGCACTAATCTGATCGAGGAACCCACTGGTTTTTCCTGTACGTGACTCCTTAAAATGAGGAAGCTACATTTTTATAATTTCGTAAGTCACGACTGCAAATAAAGTAGCAAAAACGTTTAGATTTACTCCAAGTCTGTATAGATTAACAGCAATGCAAAAGGCAATCTTGATCGAGAGTTGAAATATTCCAGCAACTGGAACCTCCTCCAAAATTTTAGTATTTTCGTCCCAAAATCGTCAAGCACTATGCAAGACAGCAAGTTGGTTGACACCTCTTTTTTTTTTTTTTTGGGTGTGAAATCATCAAATAACTTCTCCCGCTCTGGGCGGAGCGGGAGGGTGTGTCAGACTCTTACTGATTAAAACCCACCCGTATTCCTTCCTGTTGCCTGTGTTGCGGGGGCCTCGGTGACCCATAAGTACCTTCCCGCGACCCCGGCAGGCATCGGCCCTAGTGGACCCCTACTTTGTGCTGACGACATCTCTTTGAGGCGCGCGTGGAATACGACGCGCCGTCGACCCGGGCCTGGTCCTTACCGGACGGTGAGCTACCCATTGCTCACCGTCCGCAAGCCCGCGCCTACGGTGGCGGTTGACACCTCTAAACTTATAATAACTACGAATAAGTAGGTACTTTCACATTTCATAGTGGGTACCTATTCTTGCAAAACCATCGATTGACGATACATTAACTGAATTCAAACTACAAAGTATCCGCACTTTTATCGTCAGCAACTTAGTTTTACTGCTCAATAAAAGCTCACCATACTTCCTTAACCGAACGGTTAACTGGCAGATAAAAAATAAAACTATTTTTACTTTATACTGAACATTTGTTAAGACCACCGTGTGTTTTATTTTCAAAGGAAGTATACCTAAGTTTTAACGGTCAAAATAACCTACGCATATATCTGTCGTCGTTAATTTTGCTAGAGGCTACTGAATTTTCGTTTGTCTACCCAAAGTAGGTACACTATAATTAATTATCAAAACCGTACCTTAATATCAAAGCTAATTAAATCTCAAGTCTGACTTTCACAATTACTCCCCAAAGTACAAAGACATGATAACATGGCATTTCAAAGGCTGAAAAATAAGAAGTTCAAGCGTTGAAACTGCGACACAATTCATTTAATTGCTATTTCATGAGTCTGATACCTTGGCAGACAAAAGTTCTTAATATTTTAGTGAGTTCAGTAACCTTGAGACAGTCCTTCAAGGGTTCAAATGTCGTAACTTAGCTTTTATCTTCTGAATGAAACTTTTTGTAATGACGTGCGACTCCGCAAGATTCTATGACGCATGTATTGTGAGGATTTATGTGAGTAATACATCAAATGCGTATGCCCAGTGAGCAGCACAGCATATCCAGTGAAACGTCACATTTATTACTAACTGCTAACCTAAACATATCATAGGTACCTTCACTGTACACTATTACTCTGTCGTAATTGCCATATCATCATCTGCCTAGCCTATTCCCAACTATGTATGTTGGGTTCGTGTTCCAGTCTAACCGGATGGAGCTGTATACCAGTATTTTACATGGAGCGACGGCATATCTGACTTCCACAACCCAGTTACTAGGTAACACCATACCCCTTGGCAAGACTAGTTTCAGACTTTCAGGTTTACTACCATAATTTACAGACATTCTAACACTTTGACAGCCAATCACGTAGTCAATACTTGATGCCGCTCATTCCACAGGACGCCGATTATGTACGGAATACGTGATCAACTTTCATATAATTTAGATAAAACATAAGAGAAATAAAAAAAATATGCATACAGCACTTACAGTTATTTCTTTATTAAATCTTACAATATCTTAAAAAATGCCCGGCATACCAGGGAATGCGTGCTAAAAACCGGCTGGCTGTCAAAGTGCTAATCTTAGGACCACCGTCTGGGGATCGAGCTTGCGTTCCTAAGCGAAGAAAAGCAAGTCCAGCCACTATCTAAAGACATACATATTTCAGAGTAGAAAAAATAGCTATTGCTGCATTGCTAAAATTTTAAAATACCCACCTGAACTAAAAAAAAAAAAACAGAAAAAAAACAGATTTAAGGGAATCCAACCACCAACACTCGAAATATCGACAATTCCGCCGCTGACGTGGCAAAATTGGACTGTTAACGGTACTCATAATGGCTTTTGAAGTCGTTTCAACGAAAAAACCAGAGACTTCCATTCAGTAAGTAGAAGTAAGTACTACTTACCTTCATGTAATAAGTGTTTTTGTTCGTCATTTCTTTGGTAAAATCATATATTTGTGGTTCCACGCCTATGGGGTACAGTTGTGCTTTTAGTACGAGATTCTTAGTAATTTTTTACGTTATTTGAATAGTCTTGCGTTAGTTAAAAAGCGCGGTAATAATGATTTTGTTATTTCTTTAATTTATTATGTTGGAATTGCTAGTTTCTCATTTCTTACGATTATTTTTTTAATAGTAGTTAGTTAATTGATTTATTTGACATCACCTTCCTATCAGTTCAACCACCTTTATTAATTAATCAGATGTTTTATTTTAACCACTTGCTTTCATTAATAACCGTAACACATTATACTAGGTAAAGGCTCTTGCAGACTCGGGCGATATCGCGCTAGTCTGCACGAGCCTTAATACAGAAAAAAACATGGCGTTTTTGAAGATTTGAGCTGATGTTATGACCATTTCCATCGAGTACTGAAGTTCCACTCTAAGTCCTTATTTTTCTCTAACAGTTTTCTGTAAACAATTTGGTTAAATACATGTAATTTTGACGATTCCAATTGTATCTTTATGATAATCCATTGTCGTTCTTCATTTCATCCGTTCCCAGAAACAGTTGCTCCAAGATTATAAGCGTATTCCTTTTCGACAGATGTTATTAAGACAACGAGGAATATTCCACCTACGCTGCGGTCTCTAAGATATTTTTGGATCTTAATTAATTAAGTTTATTTGCGACGTGGTCTCGGGCTAATAATAAAGCCTTGGTACGTATTTCTGCCTGTGAGTTTAATTTTAAGCTATGTTGCCATCGCACTACAGTTTCCTAAAATACGTGACAGAAGACGTAAAACATATTTACTTTGTCGTGCAATTGTTTATTATTATTTAACTTTGTGGTTAATTTCTTGATACTCCTTTTGTTTCATCTAGTCAGCAAAATTTTCATACTTGCACGCATTGCAAGCGCATATGAAACTTAAAATACTTAAGTCAACACGAGACGTCGTCGCTCAAAGCATCTTTTAAAGTGTTCGGTGTAGTAAACAGCACACAACATTTTACAAAGTTTAAAATGATGTTACACAAACTGTACCTTACCTCAGCATGCTCACCGAGACGGGAAAAACAAAAACATTCGAACTATATGAGAACTGGAGATTTCACATATGCAACACAAATAGTGGAGTTTTCAGTTCCAAAAATCCAAAGCACATTATGATATTCAAGAAAACACAAAACATGGCATGTTATAGAAAAAAAATAAAACTGTATTTTAAAATAATTATTGCCTAAGTATTTTTTGAAATAGTATTTTTTTGCGATTAAGAAAGAATAGACTTCTGGTAAGATAACCGGTGTTAATACACTTTTCTTGCATACATCAGCACGAAACCTATTAGCACAAAGATCCGATAAAATCCGACTTTCAGCTACATCGGGGAAATATGATTTTGCTGAACCTACTTTTTCTACGACATTATGCTAATGTTTCCTGCCCTACATCTCGTTTGAGAGTGGCTCTTTCGCATTAATATGTCTTTGGCTATACTTATGTAACTTACATACATAATTTCAATCCTTTTTATCTCTGGGAGACAAATTGGGGTCAAATCTCTTCGTAGAATGGGGGACCGAAAACATTTTATTTGGAAAACTGCTTCTGATAATCCAGTAACTTTGCTCAATGTCATAGTGAAATAATGTATCTTCCTATTGCTTGAAGAAAATATTTCCCGGTGCGGATATCAATCGAGGGGTATATTAGGGCTCGGCTAGGCTGCACGAGCCTTTATGCAGTTTTAGTATATACCTAACATAATCTTTATTTGCCAAAAGAATAACAACCTTCCGACTAATTTTACACTATGTAGTTCTTATTTTTAAGAATCTAAAAAAAAATCATACCCTTTTATTTGCCAAAAGAATAACAACCTTACGACTAATTTTACACTATGTAGTTCTTATTTTTAAGAATCTAAAAAAAATCAGTGCACAATAATAAATTCAGGTAGTTACGAAACCGATTCTGACCCCTGTACTAGTTATAAACTGTATTAAGGCTCTCACAGACTAGGTCTATATCGCGGGCGCGACCGGCATATTTCTGCCTGTCGCGCCCGCGATATCGCCTCAGTCTGTAAGAGCCTTCACGGTGGTTTCCTGGAAGAGATCGCAGAAAGCGATAAGACCGCCCTTTGTATATTTTGTAGTGTTTGTTTTTTTTTGTTATGTATTTTTGTGGTGCACAATAAAGTATATATAAATAAATAAATAATAAATACGGTGGGACAGCTTTCCTCGTTCTCTGTTTATAATAATATAATAAGCCGATTTGAGAGAAAATAATTACACAATCTCACTTTTCAAATAATACAAAACAACACTGGGTAAAATGTATCAAACATTAAAATTGTTGTTTACTTGATTTTTTTATTTTGTAGGTAGTAGCGTAAGTTCATATAGTAGAAGTAAAAACTTTAGATGTTAAGTTTGTTTAGAAATATTTTTATTGTTTTCTTGTTGCTTACTTTACGTAAAATTAAAAAAAAAACTGCTTAAGAGATCATAAGTAATATAAAAAATACATAGGTAAAAATTATTTTAAAATACAATTTTATTATTTCCTTTAACGTGCCATATTTCGTGTTTTCTTGTGTATTATTATGCAGTGGTGGCCCAGTGGTAACGGTCGCGATTTACGAGTTGTAGGTCGTAGGTTCGAACCCGGACAGGCGATTTACCTTGTATAAATTATTTCATCACCACTGTTCTCAAAACCGGCATGTCCTAGAACCAAAAATTCGAAGACATGTGACAACTACCAACCCGCACTGGGCCCGCGTGGTGGATTACGGCCCACTGCCTCTCATAGAGAGAAGGCCGGTGTCCCAGCAGTGGGAACATTATAGGCTGATTATGTTGTATATTAAGTGTGTGCGTGTGTTTGTGTGTATTTGCTTTTGGGAGTGTGTGACATTATATCATCTCAAAATATTTTCCACTTCATAGTAGGGGGAAGTCCCGTAGCGCCGGACGGCACCTACCGCCGGACACTCGTACTATTCAAGCAAGTATAAACCGGTTCGATTCAAAGTACAAGTGAAAGGGGCGCGGGGGGCACACAGCAACAGGATCACGCGCCGTGGCTCGCGAGTGACGCGCAAGGCCACGGCGGGAGCGGGCGTTTGCTGCTATTGGCGGGAAATCACGGCGTCACGTAAAAATCGATGTAAGTAATTCTGGCACATTTCTGCATTTACATTTTAATGGTATTCAAAAATAAAAGTGGTACTTAATTGTTACCCGTAAACTGATAGAATATTATTAGATTTTTTAACTAATTATAGTAGGTACCACCTAATGTACGAAATCATCTGTCCCTTAGTACCGGACACTAAGTCATCCCTTAGCACCGGACAGTAAACATATTGATATTTCTCGTGAGAATTAACGTTATTTATTCTAATTGTTAAATTTTGTTTTAGAACATAGAAGATTTTTTTCCAAAGAACTGAGTGTAAGACAAGCTGCAATGCGATACAATATTCCTAAAAGCACTGTATATGACAAAATAAAAGCGCTAAATCGAGGAGAAGAAGAAACGCCGTACAAAAAAGTGGCAGAAGAAAAAGAAAATGAAAAGAACATGAGAGACAAAAAGAAGGAATTAGGATCTAAGTTTAAAGCAGCAATTGTAGGCAAAGGAAAGCAAACCAAAGGAATTAAACCCAAAGGAAAAGAAGCGAAAGACGTGGAGCCCAAAGAAAAATATGGAAATAAAGTGGAACCATTAACTGAAACATCTAACACAAACACAACAATTTGCGTGGTTTGCTTAGAAGACACTGAGGAAGACTGGATCCAGAGCTCATCCTGTCTTGGGTGGGCACATGAAGCATGTGCAGACGTCCCAGAGGCTGGAGATGGCTACATATGTGATCGATGCAAGCTATTCTGAGATGTCCAGTGCTTTTGGTATGGCACAAATATCCGTCCGGTACTAGGTGCCACTTTTATAAATTACATTTTTTGTTACCGAAGTCTGATTAATGGTGTTAATTATTTTTAAGCAGAGGTTGTGTTTTTTTTAGTTTAATTTGATTTCTAACTTAGTTATCTATTGTAAGTCATAAATAAATAAACATTCCTTAAAATATTTTTTATTTTATTTCTAAAAAACCTTAAGTGTCCGCCACTAGGAGACTTCCCCCTAATCTATTTTTTTTAAATCAATTGTATTTTTACATTCGCGGCAGCTAAGATCTCTTATTTTTCGATTTATGCTTGTTTTATTTTATAAGCAGGTAGTATTTTATTAGGTACTACGCGGTTAATTCTTCCTAAAAACTGGATAAAATCCATAAACTTCATAAAGCTTCAAAAACTCCAAGCAAAATCAGTAAGGCAAGTCCATAAAACCATAAACTACCCTCCTAACGTGACTTTTGAACGTAACCGAATTTAGAATGTCGTGCGCCATAAACTAATTGAATTGTAGCGCAATAAAATAATTTAATTACTCGTCAAACACATTTTGAGCCAGTAATGGCCGCGCTGGCGTCTCTAAACGCAATTAAGACTGCTTTGCATAATCACGAAATATGCGTTGCGTGAATGTTAGACGACAGTATTTTCATCTGAATACTCGGTAAATGAGGAAAGGGTATAATAGGGGTTAATTTCAAGGTGTTTTAATATGCCTTTTGTTTTCATTCGGTCCTGAATTGTGTCCTCGAAAAGGTCACACTGCAAAGTGGCTGAAACGAAGAAATGTTTCTGTGTGTAGATACTCCTCATTATTTGGTTGATATATCGAGCCCTTACCGCCTACTTTTTCGTAAGCGACATTTGCGTAAAAATGTCGCTTACGATAAGTCGGCGGTAAGAGCTCGACATATAGGCATAGTGCATATAGTACGGAGTTATCGCTAGTCTATTATATTATTCTCCTATAAATAAATGATACAAGATAGTAAATTCTATTCTGGTGCCAACGATAAAGCAGATGAAAGATTTCATTTAAAAATAATATCTGATCTCAATCTATTAGAATTGGATACTGTGTGTGGTCTAGATAAAATGAGTAACATCTGTTTCTAAATGCATAAATAGGTCACAGAAATAAACCAATAACTGTTTATCAAAGGTCTGTTCACGTCTTGTCTTTAGACAGCGCTATCTTGTGTCCAGACTACAGACAGAGTGACCATGACCATATTTGATCCGGTCGAGCAACCGTTCTCCGAAGATCGATTCGCCATTTGGACTGTTCGTCGACAGGATGATTCATTTATTTCCGTTTCCTCAGCAGGGTCTTTTACCTATGGACATTTCGCCGACAGAACCTTCCATATGCGTCACTTTCGACGACAGCCCTTGGTAGCAAATAAGGATAATTTTAATTAAAAAGTAGCAGCTTAACATATATTTTTTCCGCTACCACAAACTATACAGATTTGGCAATTTTTTTTCTGAAGAGAAGCCAATTTTGGTCAATTGGGTCTTGTCAGCGCCTTAATAATCAGTTGTTAGGTTAAGTTAGAACAGTGACCATTAACGATCGCCAGATCCCCTCTATTACCAAAACTCGATGTCAGTTTAAATTAAAACAAAGCTAACAACTGATTATTAAGCATTAAAACTTTGGAATTCTATTCATCCACCATAATCATTTCCTACGTCTTGGTCTCCTGCTAAAGGTGTTTCCAGAACGTCACTTATGTCGTACGTCGTGTGACGCGGCGTCGACGACACGACTCGCCTAACTCAACGCGAATTTTGAACAAAATTTCTAATTGTGAATCGCTGCGCGTGCTCCAATTCCGTCTGGCGCAGAGGGATTAAATGTTAGGTTAGGAGACGCAGGTGATCGGTTGGAGCTGGGGGAATTCGAATTGAATCATACAATTTGGATTTATTATCTAATGTCTCTCATGCTACGGCTACACTGTCGCGATAACGCGAACTGCACTTCGCTCCCTCTCTCTCGCATACCGCTCAACGTCTCGCTGAACAAAAGAGAGCGCGAAGTGAAGTTCGCGTTATCGCGACAGTGTAGCCGTGGCATAAAAGATGCTTTATTTCTATGACAGCGATTAATATAAAGTCGATTCGGTTATAAAGTAATGTCACTGGAATTAGAAAACAGCTAATCCTATCCTAATTAATATTATAAATGCGAAGGTGAGTTTGTTACGCGTTCACGCTAAAACGGCTGAACGGATTTTGATGAAATTTGGCATATGGGTAGACTTTTTATCCCGATATTCCCACGGGATCAGACTTAGGCGGGTGAACCGCGGGACGCAGCTAGTAAATAATAATAATTGTCGTTGGATATCTCCATTACACAGGCATATGGCAAACCAAAGCAACCTTAAACTGTCAGAATTTACGAATGTAAGAAAAGATTTACTCCAGAAAACTCATAAAAACTGATAATTATCGCTGTTAATAGCACGTTTCTCTCTGCATAAATCTCTTAAAGGTACTAATTTACAGCAAATAAAGTATTCAAACGCAAGATCATAAGTTCCTGATGCCGGAAATAACCCAGACGGCGGCTCCTCTCCTACAAAACGAGTGTTGTGACAACGTTCTTTTGTTTACCCTGCTTATCACGGATTGAATATTTAACACGTCGTTTAAACGGTTGTTGAAAACGCTGCCAGCACAAACATGGCACCAATTGTTTATTATTCGAGTTATAATTTCAATTTCCATTTTGAAGTGTCAGTAATTTTTGAAGTTATTTTGAGTGTTCGTTATGAATGTTTGTTTAATTTTGGAAGTGAACAGTAATTGGTGTTTGTTTTGACAATTCGAGGTGAACTTGAATTGTTAAAACAAATATCAAGAACTTTTTAGGGTTCCGTAGTAAACGTAAAGTAACAAAGAACCCTTATAGTTTTGCCATGTCCGTCTGTCTGCCTGTCCCCGCTGTAGCTCAGAGAAGCTTAGTACTAGAAAACTGTAATTTGGCACAGGTATACATATTAATCACGCCGACAAAGTGCTAATACAAAATCTTAAAAAAAAAATATTTTGGGGTAGGCACCTCCTTGCCCGTAGTGTAGGGATGATATGTTTTTCCCGGCCGTTCAAAAATATTGTGGGTTTCTGAACACTACTTTTCGATTCAAGGACCCGTTTGCGTAATATTAAGCGTTAAAGTGCTAATTTTTGTCAGAGTCAATTGTCCTCCCCCCCCCCCCCCCCTGCCAGCTAAATGGTTGTTTTTGGAGATGTAAAAAAAACATGGCAATAGTACATATAATGAAATTAAAAGGAAAACTATCACAGATAAGTGGGCTTTACAAGTTAACGAGTAATAGTCGACCAACTTAAATTTGCAGTTGGAGAATTGACTGTGGCATAATCGATGTCTGGGAGAACATGTTTTTCAACTACCATGTTAAGTTTGTTTTTGGGATAAATTTATCCCAACTTCTCAACTACGTAACCCTTCACTGTGCGTGGTCCGACACGCACTTGGTCGGTTTCTTGTGTGAAGTGGTAAAGACTTGTGCTGCGAGCGTCAATGTTTTTTTTTTTCAATTTACTTACTATTCTTGTTATAACGTGCTGAATTATTCGATGCTCTGGTTTCTGCTCACAATGATATAACAAAAGCCAAATGGCAAAACATTGTTTTCAGCATACTGAAAGACTTAAAAAACCCTACAGAATTAACAGTTTCTTTAATCCATTCAGTCAAAACGTGCGAACTACCCGAAACTCGTACCAAACTTTTATCTTACTTTCCTCGAAAAACAGAAACGAGAAGCTCCCTAAATTCTTAAAACCCAACTTTAGGTAAATTTTAGTAGCAAGCTGGGCACGTCCTGTCAACTTGTCACGACATAAGTGACTCTGGCGTGCTCCAATTATGCTGGCAGACATGTCCACAGTCCTCCAGTGGCTTGAGAGGTTTACGGGAACATCGCACGTATGATTTAGTTAGCTTTGGGACCAATTTGAGACGGTTTTGAGGTCAAGATGGTGTGTGGAGTTGGCTGTTTATCTTCAGTTCAAGTTTTAGCTGGATTTGATTTGGATGTTTTATGAGGTGCTGATGATTGTGCGAGCGAAGTTATAAATTTTGGGAGACTTTTGTGAAACGTGCAAACATTACCATAACATTGACATGTATTGAAGTTACAGATCTTATTTTGGTGTAAAGAAAAGCTCATTGTGGAGCTTTTTTGACATGGAATTCCAGATAAACTGCGTAAGTGAAACGGTTATCGTTGTTTGTGCAAAATTTTGGAAGCACTTCCCCACAGAACCCTACAGAACTTCATTGTTATGGCGGTACCTAACTAAACTGATCTGAATAAATACATACTTATTCAACGTAAACCCAGTGAAGCTACAAGTATATCTCCAAATAAGTACGTCACATATTTCCATTTAAATATGTGACGTACTTATAAATTTATATGTTTCCTGTTTCTGAAGCTCGCTTGGCTAATTTCGTGATTCAGTCGACGAAGAGAATTAATTTTCACAATTTCGTATTCGCTACACGATTCGCTTTACGTACATACGTTAAGTGTTATACGATTATTTGGATCATCAAATTATTCTGTTGAAATTCAAAATATGAACGGTTTAACACTGTACAATATTTTGATTGTATCAGGCAAATTCGGTTGAGAGGAATCTGAAAACAGCGTGGCAAAATTAGGTCGACTACTTATTGTGTGGTTTGATCTTCCTTTCTCTGTATTTTCTGAAACAATAATAATGTTTTGCATTACATAATGCTGTCTGTATTTACGAGTACTTATCATTGTACATTGTATATTATGTGGGAGAAACATTAAATTTTTATTGATATATGATTTTTATTTCTGTAAGTAGATTTATACAAACACTTTTAACGTCAATCATATTTTTTAAATAAAGCTAGGGAGGTCGGCGTTTCCTATCTGACTACTCTGAGAAGAAAGGCCGAAATAAACTCAGAGGTCACAGTCACTTTTAAAGTCCAGACATAATCTTGGTCAGAGCATATGAAGACCATGTAGATTGGTGTCTGAAATGGTCTTTTGATGAAAGAAACACACAGATTGAGTGGACCTGTCCAGTCAGTGCACGCATTTGTCAGTAATCGTGCAGCTCAACTCAGAACTTAAGGAGCTCAACGATGCGACGAACAATACCAAAGAAAGAACATTCGGGTAGGCCGCATAAATTACTCAAACTGCCAGACCATGATTAACACTAAATGAGAAAATAAAAAAAAAAACAACGATGACCCAAATAGTCTTCACATTCACAATAATTGAAAACAATATCATTTTATATATAAAATTCATCAATGTCGATGTGTATAGAAAAATTATTATACTAATTTAAAAATATTAACGCCAGCTTTCGAGTAAAATCTGGTTTAACAAGTTGTTCTAACTAAATAGTTACTACTATTTACTAGTGGCTTTTGTGGACAAGATATTAATTCAGACTTGCTGTAATGGCAAACATGTCATTTGGTTTAAGTAGGTTTTTATTTTTATTATTTTATTAATATTTTACATAGATTCTTGTCCAACCCGCACTGGGCCCGCGTGGTGGATTACAGCCCAATTATTTTAAAAGAGTAACCGTGGAGTTTCTTGCCGGCTCTTCTCCATAGGAAACGACCAATTGGAACCGTGCACCTAGCTTCTGACGTTTCATAAGTGCCCATGTAGGTTTATGTGAAATAAAAATATTTTGATTTTGTTCTGTTGAGTACTCGCTCCCAAACACTGACAAGTTTAAAAAAGTGCACAACTAGTTCGACTGCTCAGACTTTGTTCAACTACGGACTCAGCAAGACAATTCTGAATATGTTGTTTTGCAAAATGCTGGTGATTATTATTATTGATATGCTTTATCGTTTTTAAGTAATAATGTTATATTACCACATCATTTTGATGTGCACATAATTACTGTGTGGCTTTAATAATTATAAAATTAATCTTATTCGTTTTATTCAATCAATTTTTACCGCCACATATACTCAACGAAGTCCCGGTTACGGGCCCGTCCGAATGTAGTTTATCCGTCAAAACACGTGTCAAAGGAGTAAATGAGTGTATTTTTTTTTTATACATTTTAATGACAAGTTTTATATTAAAACATGTACTTAATGCTAAGTGGTGGTATTTTTATTTAAAGCACTAAAGGTGGGTTTTATACTCTCACGGCGAGGGGAGGCGTGGATGCCGTTAGCGTGGGGATGAAATGTTCGTTTTGCATGTACACATCATCTGCCTAGCCTTTTCCCAACTATATTGGGGTCGGCTTCCGCAGTCTAACCGGATGCAGCTGAATACCAGTATTTTACATGGAGCAACTGCCTATCTGACCTCCACAACCCAGTTATTGGGCCTCACGATACCCCTTGGTAAGACTGGTTGTCAGACTTTCGGGCTTCTGACGACCCGTAACGACTGTCAAAGATCTACAAATGACAGCCGGGACCAACGGCTTAACGTGCTTTCCGAAGCACGAAGGGGTCTTGGTATGTAAAGATGGTCACCCATCCACGGACCAACCGCGGCAAGTGATCGATCGGCCCGTACGGCTGTTATTACTTAGCCACAAGCCCCTTTGCATGTACATCCTACCTATGTAAAATGTATGACAATAATTTATAACATTTTGGCATGTGGTAACAAGGCCTTCAATTTAATAAGTAGGTATCTATATTGTAATAACTGAAGATTTTTTTTCACATTTGAAAATGGAGCCATACTGCCGCCATATTGACTTATTGCCTATGTCACTCGGGATGATTCTAACGATTCCCCATACATCTAAATCTGTTCAGGCATTTTTAAAGTTATGATGGCACAAAGAAACACATAGATACATATATGAACCCTAAACACATTACACTCGTTTTTGGTCGTGTAATAAATAAATAAAATTTCAATAGGTATTTCCAACAATTCTGAAAGTTATTTCGATCAAATATGTACAAGTCAGTCGTCAAGTAACTTCATGAAGCGTGAGATAACGACAAATGACATGTCATACAAGACGAAGGTAGGTACTACTAGACGAGATATGAAATATCTAGAACATCCTTAGTTTTAGGGTTCCGTACCTCAAAAGAAGAATGAAACCCGTGTAGGATCACTTTTGTGTCCGCCTCGCGCCTGTTTGTCACAGCCGTTTCTCTCCGGACTCCGGAATCTACTGGACCGATTCAGTGAAATTTGGTATACATATGAATTTCTGTGACTCAAACACGGAAGTGTGTTGTTTGTTGTGAGGGTCTCAAATATTTTGTTTTAATAATTTTACATTAAATAGTTTTAAAGTTATTCAAGAAAACGTGTAAAAATGAAATAATCTCCGAAACTACTGAGCCTAAAATAAAAAAAATACACCTAACGTAGTTCTTAACTTATAGATAGTTAACAGGAAACCTATATCTATGGTGTCAAAATAACAGTAAATCTCTCAATATTGTGCGTACAAACTTACATTTGCTGTTGTATGGTAGAAATTTTTTTTGAACTACAATTTTAAGTTTGTTCTTGGGATAAATTATTGTGGGATGAAAAAAACTTGGTAGATAACATTTTCATTGTAAGGAACCTTCACCACGCTAGTTCAACTCGCACTTGGCCGGGTTTTTTTTATGCCTAGACTTTATTTGAATTTCGGGTTGTATGAATAGGTAATGTTTTTTATCGGCTTGAGATAATACGTTGAGACGGAGTTGTCATCGGATTCCAAAGAATTGCTAAAGTAGGTTTCACGTTTTTGTTTATTTATAAACGAAATAATGATGTATGCAGGTAATAATAATTCATAATTCCTAAATGTATTAAAGATGCGAAAGTTTGTAAGGATGGATGGATGGATGGATGTTAGTTACTCTTTCACGCAAAAAGTACTGAACGGATTTAGATGAAATTTGGCACACAGATAGTTTATAACCAGGAATAACACATAGGATACTTTTCATCCCGATATACCCAGGGGTCAAAACTTATGCGGGTGCAACCGCGGGCGCATCTAGTAATTCATATTTAACTGATGCCTTCTTAGTATACTTACGGCTGTAGGACCATCCTAACGAAAGTGAGTTTGTTTGTTACGCTTTCACGCTAAAACGGCTGAACGGATTTTGATGAAATTTGGCACATGGGTAGACTATTACCTAGATTAGAACATAGGAGACTTTTTATCCCGATAGTCCTACGGGATCAAGAGTTATGTGGATGTTTTAGGAGCTTACACTCTTACGAGAAATCCAAAATGATGATGTCAGAAATCGCTGATTTTTAGCAGAATATTAGCAGCCACTCGTTACCCGTGGTCTCCCGGTGGGTCGACCCATTACCGGGTCTATCGGTAGTTTTAATTACTTCTGGATCCATGGCATTATGGATTATTCCCTGGACTTCTGCTGACTCGGCAATTAAATTAAATTGAATTCCTTTTCGGTTGCACCGTTTTACATATGGTTTGACGTTGAACCGGTGGAATTGGCATGAATATTGCCGCAAGAGTGCTTATAGCGTGTAACGTGTTTAGCGTTCATCACGCAGGTTGCGTGCGTGCCACTAAAGCTAACTCTGAAATATGTTCCTGCGTTTAATGGAGACTTTTTACCTTTTTAAAGTCCGATTTAAGACGTGTTTTGTTTTTTTCTATGGATACTTACAAGGTTTCAAGTTTTATTAGTTTTTTAGTAACACAAGAACGGGATTTGTACTTAAGCGATAAAATAATGTTCATACGAGTAGGTCAGGTGCCTAGTACTCGCAACCGGCGTGCGTGTAGGTATGACCAGATGTATGAACGTAAACGAAGCAAAAGGAGTGTGTATAAATGTAACATAAAAAAAAAAAAAATATGCATCCTAAATAACTGCCAAAGACCTACGTAAGTGTATTGTGCCAACAACATAACGTTTGGCGCCCCTAACAGAAAAAAAAAACCTCAAAAATGGAACGGTCAACCCTGCATGGAATCTACTTCTAATTTCAAACCCAGACCAAACTGCGGGGTAATTACGTACCAGTTACTGCCGGGGTCGCGGGAAGGTACTTATGGGTCACCGAGTCCCCTGGCAACACAGGCAACAGGAAGGAATACGGGTGGGTTTTAGTCACTAAGAGTCTGACACACCCTCCCGCTCCGCCCAGAGCGGGAGAAGTTATTTGATGATTTCCCATCCTCAAAAAAAAAAAAAGACCAAACTGCGGGGTAATTACGTACCATACTATCAGTAGCAATGGGTTTTTTTCAACAAAATGCGTTGCGTTATTTACATTGTTGAGCAGATTTTGTTTTCGGGCATATGAAGCAATGGATTAGCAATGTATACACGCATACATATGTCTGCAACAAGTTTGTCAGGCTCCCTTAGACGTCACTGCCTGCGGTAGCGTCGGGGGTCGGGTTACCTCCTTCCCTCCAATATGGTGAGAGGGGTGGTGGCTGATCTTTTAGTTATGCTCGTGAACGGGTGCTATTTGTGTGGACTGGTCGTCTTGCTGACCATGGTTTTATTATTGTAATTAGTAATTAACTATTTATTTATTTTACTTCGATAGTGCTAGTTTATTTATTTATTTATAGCTATAGCTATAACTCGAAGTGAGAAATGATAAACTAGCGTATAGCGTGCCCGCTTACATAAGGCTATAGCCTTTATGCCTGGAGGCTTTTATTTGGCTATTAGGTTCAGTTTACGTTCATATGTTTTAATTTTTATTTCTGCTTGAGTACAGTTTTCATTTTTCTATTGGTATATTGTCGTGTGCTAGCTAACATATGGCAAGTAATTTAATTTAATGTTTTGTGTTTCGTAGTTTTAATTACTTTGCATACGATTTATATAGAATCAAGCTTATCTAACTAAACAGACAGGTGTGTTGCTGGGGAGTTTGTTGCGCCACTTCTTCCCGGCTAAAGCACTAGGAAGTGGTGAAGGACGGACGTTTTTGGGGGCCTGTCTTATGTCATTTTGACGTTCGAAAAGTGCTGATTCTCAGCACCAAACCTAGTTTGAATAAATTACTTGATTTTGATACTTCGAAATCGTTCAGATTTTGATTGATAGTGTGTTAGGGTGCTGTTCTCTCTAATATTACTAAGTACTACTATTACTATGGCATTAAGTCCGCCTCTGTAGATTTGTGTGCTTAAAGTTTAAAATAAATAAATAAAATAATAATATATATATATTTTTTTATTCTTAAATTGTTTAAGAGGCTTTTATCCACAGTGGCATGTCAGCCTCATCATAACTTAAACTATTCTAAACTACATCTACAAATATTATATAAATTAGGCATGTTAAAACAAATCAGCCAGTAGGTTTGCTATCTCAGGCGAAGGCTGCGCTAAAACTTTAACATAAGGACCAGTTTCATATTAATTTATTTTTGTTCTATTCAACAGTGTCTCTTTTTCCTTCTTTGTTTTACTACACTCCATAAGTAGATGGTGAACATCTTCAACCGTTCCACATGTTTCACAATTGGGAGAACTCACTTTTTTCATTAAATAACCAAACTTGCGGGATGGGTAGTGACCAAAGCGTAGTCTGTGAAGCAGAACAATATGATACCTTAATAATAATATTAAAAACGTTGTAAACTCTTTCTCGAAAAACGGCTGAACGGAATTGGTAGAAATTTGGCACACAGATAGTTTATAATTTGGATTAACATATGATCCTTTTTATCCCGATTTTCCCCACAGGATAGAGACTTATGCGATTGATATCGCGGGGCGCAGCTAGTATGTAATAAACTCAATAAAACCAATCACAGGCCCGACTGACAACCTTAACTAGAACCTCGAGGCCCTGTTCCACCGGCGACGAGGAAGCGACCAGCTATCAAAGATTTTCTCCCTTAAAGAACAGTACTAAAGATTGTAAGTTCCGTGTAACTAATAGCGTTACAAATAATAATCGTTGATCGTTGAAACCCTTCCTCTCTCCTGAAACATAATCATGACTTATAAGTTCTTGCTCTTGTTTCGTGTTTATATATTTATGTAGATAAGTATATGCTTTATGTATGTATTATGTATATGTAAATGGTACACCACTGACTTCCTGCAGTATTGTCTCTCCTTCTCCCTTTAATTCATCCAAAGGTTTTCTGTAGATCGCTTTTAGTGATAAGACCACCTATTGTGACACCCCCTGTAAATGTCAACATTTATATCTGTAATTTTATGGTGTACATAATAAGGAGTATTCTATTCTATCGCTGACTGTTCACACCGCCCGGCGAGTACTTGTTTGCCGCAGAGAGCTATCACAGAAAGTGCTCGCTCAACGACGCTTGCTTGGCGGACAGAACACTCGCTGAGAGATTCACGCTTGGTACATACGCTATTACGCATACCAGCAAGTAATAGCTCCTCGCCGTCGCATACTCGCTGCTCTGCATAATCAGCCTATAGTGTTCCCACTGCTGGGACACAGGCCTCCTTTCTGTGAGAGGGAGTGGGCCGTAATACACCACGCGGGCCCAGTGCGGGTTGGTAGATGTCACATGTCTTCGAGTTTTTGGTTCTAGGACATGCCGGTTTCCTCACGATGTTTTCCTTCACCGTTTTGAGAGCAGTGGTGACGAAATAATTTACACAAAGTAAAGCGCCTGCCTGGGTTCGAACCTACGACCTACAACTCGTAAGTCGCCGCTGTGCGAACACAACTGCTCTCTTTACTCGGTAACTCGTTTTTAGTTGATGGCTGTACTCGCTTCTCGTTAATCGGTGGTTAGGTGCCATAGGTAGGCAGCACGTCAATCAATCCAGTAACGGATATCGCGTATTCGGTCGTCCAAATAGATTCATTGGCTATGCACCTGTGACGTGTGTCTGTCGTGGCTTGTCCACCGCGATCGGATACGGCTAATTAGGTAACGTTTAACCTATTGTAATGGGTTAAATCAGGTGTAAAACCTGTTATGTGGTTGTGGTAGGTATACATATAGGTAGGTCTAAGGAAGCATACTAAGTATTATGATTTTGTGATGAAATTATTAATTGATGATTTGATGAATGATGTTAATTATGAAAATACATCATTTTAAGTACCTTTATGTTACGGTCGCAAATGAAATTTTGATCGACTTACAACCTGATACCTGCAAATTGCAAAAAAAATAAGCAAGTTTCGCGGACTAGGTAGGTACCCCTTTTTTTTTTTTTTGAGGGTGGGAAATCATCAAATAACTTCTCCCGCTCTGGGCAGAGCGAGAGGGTGTGTCAGACTCTTACTGACTAAAACCCACCCGTATTCCTTCCTGTTGCCTGAGTTGTGTGTCGGTGTCCCATAAGTACCTTCCCGCGACCCCGGCAGGCATCTGCCCTAGTGGGCCCCTACCTTTGTGCTGACGGCATCTCTTTGAGGCGCGCGTGGAATACAACGCGCCGTCGACTCTGGCCTGGTCCTTACCGGACGGTGAGCTACCCATTGCTCACCGTCCGCAAGCCCGCTAGGTAGGTACCCTGGCGCTTTGAAGCTTTGTTTTTAAGTTAGATAAGAACTTTCCCATAAGAGATTTATCCTTATGGAACAAATCTAACTAACAGGGATGTATTCATGATTATAATTCTGTAAATAGAACAGTGGTGGCCCAGTGGTAACGGCCGCGACTTACGAGTTGTAGGTCGTAGGTTCGAACCCAGACGCGCTTTACTTTGTGTAAATTATTTCATCACCACTGGTCTCCAAACGGTGAAGGAAAACATCGTGAGGAAACCGGCATGTCCTAGAACCAAAATTCGAGGACATGTGACATCTACCAACCCGCATTAGGCTCGCGTGGTGGATTACGGCCCACTCCCTCTCACAGAGAGGAGGCCTGTTTCCCAGCAGTAGGAACATTATAGGCTGATTACGTAATTCTGTAAATACACATTTGTTATATTATAAATACACATTTATATGTTTACCTAGGACAAACTGTCTAATTAGGTAGGTCCAACTTCGAGAAAGAGGTCAATCGTCGAATCCGACTCGGCTGGGCAGCGTTCGGGAAGCTACGCAATATCTTCTCGTCCTACATACCGCAGTGTCTCAAGACGAAAGTGTTTAACCAGTGCGTATTGCCAGTGATGACCTATGGCAATGAAACGTGTTCGCTTACAATGGGCCTTAAGGCTAAAAGTCACTCAAAGGGCAATGGAGAGGGCTATGCTTGGAGTTTCCCAACGTGATCGAATCAGAAATGAAGAGATCCGCAGGCGAGCCAAGGTTACCGGCATAGCCCGAAGAATTGCCAAACTTAAGTGGCAGTGGGCAGGGTACATTACACGCAGAACAGATGGCCGATGGAGCCTAAAGTTTCTGGATTGGCGACCGCGTACCGGAAGACGTAGCGTTAGAAGGCCTCCTACAAGGTGGACCGATGACCTTGTGAAGGCCGCAGGAATGCGCTGGATGCGGGAAGCACAAAACCGGTCGAGGTGGCGGTGCTTGGGGGAGGCCTAAGTCCAGCAGTGGACGTCTTTCGATGATGATGACATTTGTTATGGTTGCTAATCATATTTTGATCAAGATACAACCTGACACTGACTTGCAAATTGCAAAAAACGTATGAAAATTTGTATTTCGCGGGCTACCACTGCAGATCCACCTTAATGTGACAGCCTTAAATCCTTATGTCAGGCAACCTGTATTTCAATAGGAAAGACATCTCAGTAAATTCGAAGTAGCCGTTTAAATTAAATTCAGCAGTTAGATAAATACATTTCGACACCTACCACTTTTCTGGCTAACCAATTTTGGCAAAGGTCTTCCAGTTCTCCTTATGCTGTGCCTTCTCCGGCCAATCGGTCAGGAACGAGTCCAAATCGTCACGCCAGCTTTTCTTAGGCCTGCCTCGGTGACGACGTCCGTCATCACTTCATCCACTGTGTACTTGTTTTGAAGCATTCTATAGGTGTGATCCGGCCAGTCCCATTTCAGCCTCGTAGACTTATCGTCAACATCGGCGATACTGCGAACACCTCGCATATTATAAATAAAGGCTTCTGCAGACTGGGGCGATATCACTTAGCTCTGTAGTGTCTACCTAATGTTTATCTTTTTTTTTTCTTTTCTTTTTTAGGTTATTATTGACCTATTGAAGAAGGGCCAGAAAAAATCATCTTCTAAAATGTGACTGAAAATAATTCTTAAATAAAGGCTTCTACAGACTGGGGCGATATCGCGGGCGCGACCGGTAGCAATATGCCTGTCGCGATCGCGATATCACTCCAGTCTGCAGAAGCCTTAAGTCACAGAAATTGAGACTGCCCTTCACGGTTATGAATGTGTGAAATTGTGTCATAATAAGGTGTTTCAAACTCTGAATTGGTGCTTAATTTTAATTTCTTGCCTTCACAGAAGATCAACGACGGGATTAAATATTACATTCAAAAACATAACGAAAGTGATGAGAAAACAAGCCAGACTTGTCTGAAAACAGCGTATGATTACAGAAAATGACTAAAATAAATAATGAATTATAACCTCATCCGAGTAAGTTCATTAAAAATGAACGCAGAGAGGAACAATCTAAATTGTGCCTTATTGTTTAAATACAGCAATTAGCAACTGGTTGCTCAGCGCTTGCTTAACGAACCACTGGATAATTAGCAGCAGTAGCTAGTGCTTTTATTAGGATGTAAGCTAATATCTTAATTGGCCCTGTTTTGAAGCTTTGCTAATTAATATTAACAGTTATCAAAGAAATACTGAAACAGACAGCTTACATAAATTACTTAAGTGACTTGACGTGTACCTACGTACAAGACTATCTACTTTAAAAGGTCAACAATTTTCTTCAAAATGCACACTAAAATATGTCATTACACCAAACAATCTCAAATGATGTCAAACAGTTTAAACTCACAAAAACACCCAAGTTGTATCTATAAAAACGACTGCTAAGCAATCATTAAACCACCGTTGTTCCCTCCATTTGTATAATGTACTCACGATACCAAACACGCTTGGGTGCCCTGAACAAAGTGCCCAGATGCATGCTGGAGATACGAATAATTATTATGTAATTTCCATGATATTTTGCTGAGAATAGCTCTTGTTGAAAGACAATTGCAATTTATATACTTTGAACTAGCAGGGAGCTTTTCTTGTTGACTTTGTTGGCAGAAACTTTTTTTTACCGAACATTGACTCGCGTTGATACTCAATATCTTATGACATTAAGTTCTTCTAAGGGTGCTAGCACACGTTAGACTTTTTGAAGAGCCGATTATCGGGCCGATTCAAATTCATTTATAGGAGCGACTTTTTGTAGAACGTGTGCGTTGCACTATTAACATCAGTACGTTCTTCTCCTACAAAAATCGGTTACCGATTGTCGGACGGGGGCGGACAAGTTTATGGTCCACCATTTTGCATTCAAAACAAATCGTGCACCGCAAAAATAACCCTCCACCTACCGCCCCATAAAATGCAATCAATAAAAGCGCTCTTAAACCCTAATAACAATAAACGTTGTTATAAAAAGCATGTAAAATAAACCTCGGCGAGCCACATACCCACTCGTATCGCAAACTAACGCACGTCAATACGTTCTGTGCAAATTTACTTACCGACAGTAAACTTTGGGCGTAAAATCGCCTAAAATACTCCAAACCAGCCGGTGTTTGTTTGTCCGCGACGGGGAATTAGGATTTAGTAACAGTGTCGGGATTATCTTGTGACTTGCGAATAAATATGGAGGAAATTAGATTGTGCTAGTTAGGTACCTACCAAGTAACTTTTCTGTTTTAGTGTTGGCCTCCTAACTAACTGCTTCATGTTGGAAGTTATTTACTTTATGAATTACTAACTTCAGCTCGGGTCTTCGTTCACGTGGAATTTCTTGTTTTACTATAAAATATTAGTGACCGACCGAAATTTCGTTTTCGTTTTCGGCCAAAAAATCATGATTAGGCTAAAATTTTTCGTTTTCGGCCATAAACCAGCCGAAGCTTCGGCCAAGCCGAAAATCAGAAGTTCGTGAATTGTCGCGCGTCATTCGGCCTACTTCGTTATTAGGTTATGTTGTATTTTTTCATCACGCGCATAAATTAATGGGGTTTTGAACTTTTTTCACTCAAATTGACAAAAGTTTGTGAAATATGTGATTATTGAATTATATCTGAATTATCGTGTTTTATTTCTTTTGAAGCCTATATTTGCTGTTTCTCTACCTAGGTGTAAAAAAAAAACAAACAAGGTTTCAGTTGACAGCGAAAATATTAATATGTTTTAATGTTTAGATCATTTTCGTTTTCGGCTCATTTTAGTTCGGACACTAAAATTTATCATATGTATGTCACTCGACAATACAGTGACTTCTTATTAGTGAAAGACTTTTCGGAATCGGATCAGTTATTCCGAAGATTACCCCCTGCATACAAACTCACATAAAAGAAATGGAATACGCTGTTATTTAAAAATAATAATTTGTAGCATACTTCGGTAAAAACTACTAGCATGAAAACTTCTTTATAGTTTAAGAACTATGTACTTACCTACCTCGTAACTCTTGAAATTGTCAAGACGTCACTTAATTTAGAAACGCAAGCAACGTCACGCAATCGGTATATATCGCGTATAAAAACGTTACGTTTTACGAGGTCGCCACGTGTCACACCGACGTCTGTAGGCGCCATGAGCATTTTAGGGTTGAACACTTTTAAAGCACTTTCTGATGATACCAAACTCTTGTTGAGTACCTTACAAATAGGGGGTGAATTTAGATACATTATGAATGGATATTTAACAAACAAGCGGTTAATATTATTGACTTTCTATGTCATCATCATCTGCCTAGCCTTTTCCCAACTATATTGGGGTCTAACCGGCAGCTGAATCCGAGTATTTTACATGGAACGACTGCCCATCTGACCTCCACAACACGATTACCCTCGGTATTAAGACTGGTAGATGCAACTTAAAAAAAATCCGACGGTTTGAGAACCCCCTAATTATTGTTTTAATTCGGTTAAAAATATCTTGACACGATTTTCTATTTTTTGCTTGAGTAAACGGACAAAATTAGTTGACATAATAAAAGGTACACGTGGACTCTTGACTTAAGGCTCCTACATACTGGCGCGACTTGTCGCGCGACGCGTCGCGACACCTTAATACACCGCGACCTAAAATACCGCGACACCGTAGCCTTAATTCTTTGGAATCCGATGACAACTCCGTCTCCAACGTATTATCTCAAGCCGATAAAAAACATTACCTATTCATACAACACGAAATTCAAATAAAGTCGCGTCGCGCGACAAGTCGCGCCAGTATGTAGGAGCCTTTAATTAAGGCACGAATTCTTTGAAAAAATTTAAAGCGCGACTTTTTTCTTTTAGTCTCTATTGGCCAGCGGAGTAGGTTCTCTGTTAAACTGATTACGTCATTGTGAAAGATGAAGCCTTTCCAAAAGCTTTTCAAATTGCCCTTTCATTCTTGAAAGTCATCCGTGCCCTGTTTTTTTTTTTTTTTGTTGGAAATCCTTTTTTTTTTGGGATTGGTACCTAGGTATAGTACGCGTCAAACTTGATGGCGGCTCTGAAGTGCGCTACGCGTTGCGCAGTAACCTGCCCCTCACCCCGCTGATAAATTATTTCAGGTTTAATTTTGTTCTTGTTTACCATTTTCAGCTGAAATACTAGATCAACTTATTACTTCATTAACTAGCGATCTGCCTCAGCACTGTTTTTCTGACTTGACAAAATATTCAGATTTGTTTATGACATGCGAGTTTAATATTAATGTTTGATAAGTACGCATAAATGCTTCCGCAGACAGGCGCGACGCTTTTGTAGAATAATTTCCATGAAGTTTTTATATACATATTGTTCTACTAGTGTCGCGCCGAATAAAGTTTCTCAATGATCTTGGAAATTGCATCAAAATCCGTTGCGTAGTTTAGAAGAATAACGTGGTCATTGTTAGTCCATACTAGCAATTCAGCAAGTAATAAATAAATCACTCATAAAATTATGAATGAATTAATGAAATGTCGGTGCATTTCATTCACTCTTTAATGCATTCATCCATTCACTCATTAATTCATTCACTTATTCGTTCATTCATTCGCTCATTCATTCATTAATAATGTGTTTGCGCGGTTAAACCAGACGCGATTGCTCGAATGAACCCAAGGATTCGCACTAGTCCCTGGAGCCTCATGTTTCATGGGACTACAGAGACCATTGCATATCAAAGAGTAGACCGGGGGGCGCGGTAACGGTCAGGAAGACGTGCCCTTAGGATAGGAAGGATTATTAGAGCCTACCGGATATGCATCCTAGAGTAAGCAATGGAATAGTGGAGAAATACTAAAATTTTACAACTCATAAAATGAATAATTTGGCAGTCTACCAATTCCGTTTTGCTGAATCAATCCAAAACCATTCTTATTATCTTAAATTAAGATCATATGAAAGGATTGGCTATCAAAGACTTTACGATCTGGTTTACCTTGATTAGATTTTAGTCTCAGATTTGGCTGAGTAATAAAACAGTCAAGTTTTACGTTTCATTAACCGACTTTTAAAAAAGAGGAGGTTATGCATTCGTTTTTTTATCATGTATGTGCACCGATTTCTCCGTGATTACTGAGTCGATTTGCGTGATTCTGTTTTCGTTTGGTAGACGAAGCTCGCTCGCTCACTTTGCTTTGATAATTTTTGAGTTAGCTTCATTAAGAGCGTTTACGCCGTACGGCATTTCATACAAATTTTGCAAGTCCTTATTTTAAGCAGGACACATAGTAAAATCGAAAATTTCTACTAACTTTTTAGATCTATGTATCCTGCTTATGTGTGTGAAGTTTCATTAAAATCGGTTCAGTCATTTCGAAAAATAAGGACTTGAAAATTTGTATGAAATGCCGTACGGCGTAAACGCTCTTACTATGTATTTAATTCATTTTGTGTATTTTATGATGTTATTATAAGTCCCTATCACTATTGTTTAGGTACATAGCAATTAGTGGTATACGAATTTGTGTTGGGTAGGTACCACGTTTAAAAGTTAAAAAGATAAAACATCTTTATCTTTTATTATCTGTTTTAGAACATAGGGCTTGCTTAGATCTGGCAATCTTTTATAATTTTTCGATCGATTGCGATGAGATTTTGCACAGTTATAAGTCAATGGTATAAGCTCAAACTAAATATGGCGTGCGTGTATGACCAGATGCATCAACGTAAACGAAGCAAAATTAGTATGTAAGGGTCGTAGCAGGTGGTTTCGGTCTACCCACATGGGAAGAAGGCGTAAGTTTGTTTTTATGTATGGCAATACAGAAACTCATTGCCAATAACAAGCAGTTTCCAAAGTTAACGAAACATGATGTTTAAATAAGTACGAATTTAATTATTTCATTAAACTCACCGTTGAGCTGTGAAGCTCCTTAAGTTCGTAGTTGAGCTGCACGATTACTGACACAACTCAACTATTCTATACCTTCGTTTAGAATTATATTGAACAGTGTAAAAATAAAATTCCAGTTTCCTGTACATGTTTTTGGTTTATATAGCAATCTAGAAGACAAGTCCATAGCACTAGTGAAATTAATGAGAAATTGGTTTGTTTTATAGGCCTATCTCCATAATTTACAGTGATACGAAAGTCGTTGTAAAGGCTTGTGCAGACTGGTGTGATATCGCGCTTGTCTGCACGAGCCTTAATAGGCCTTTATGTGTCTGAAAGAAGTAGTCGATTTAAAGTCATTTAAGTTACGTTAACATCTACTCAACGAGAATTAAATCATTTTTTTTGGCCACAGATTTGAAATCGACTCTTAAAAGAGACTGTGACCTCTTGAGTTTGTTTCGGCCTTTCTTCTGAGAGTAGTCAGATAGGAAACGCCGACGTCATCTAGTTTTTAAAATTTGATTGACGTTTAAAAGTGTTCGTACAAACCTACTTACAGAAATATTACCACCTACACCATTAATAACTTATTACAAGCGCTTCTCACACCCTTTTGCGTAAAATGTACCTTGTTAAGAGGGATAAAATTACTTTAGTTCCTTGTAAAATAATACACATTATCGCCTTTACCGCCGATTATCAAATTACATCCCACAATAAATACTTTAAGTGCCGCCATCTTTAAAGTAACTTAAACGACACTTGCAATGGCCCTCTCGTAAAACCTAAAACTATAAAAGTTTGAAAAAGCATTACCATGTGTGCAAAAGTAATAAAAACACTCTTATCCACAGAAGTATAGCCATTCCGATCTGTTCCCGACTGTAAAAGTATACTGATATCAGAATTTTTAAAGCATATGAAAATATCTTTAATATTTTCGGATATTTTATTGAGTTTGTTTTACGTACGCTTTAGTTTCTGCGACTTTATTTTTAAATCGTTCGTATAAAATAATAAGTTCTTCACACAAAATTTTACGTCCGCTTGTAAAAACTATTTGGCACAGTTCCAAATACTAATACGGTCTTTCAAAAGGACCTACAAGATTCTGAACAAACTATGCCCCGTGTGCTAGAGTGTCCCAAATATCTGTTCACCGATATATATATAGTTCCCAAATATCTGATGAAACCGCGGGGCGCAGATAGTACGACAATAAATGAAAACACCGGCAATACATAGGAGTATTTTGGAATTATCAAAGAAATCCTAAAATCTAAATTGAAAAAAAAAAGATTTTATCAAACAAACTGAATGATAGTTAAGGCTTTTTTTATTGGGTGGAAACTTATCAAATAACTTTTCCCGCTCTGGGCAGAGCGGGAGGGTGTGTCAGACTCTCACTGACTAAAACCCACCTGTAGTCCTTCCGTTGCCTGTGTTGCCAGTGGCCTTGGTAACCCTAGTACATTCCCGCGACCTCGGCAGGCATCGGCCCTAGTGGACCCCTACATTTGTGCTATCGACATCTCTTTGAGGCGCGTGTGGAATACGACACGCCGTCGACCCGGGCCTGGTCCTTACCGGACGGTGAGCTACCCATTGCTCACCGTCCGCAAGCCCGCGCCTACGGTGGCCGGAAATCCGCCCGGGATTCCCGACGCCCAGGGCGTCTCCTGCGGCGGCTAGGGGCGAGAGGGCGCGAAATTTGCCTTTCCCTCAACCGTCCCGCCTCCTCCTTCGCGAGCATTACTGCTTCGCAGAAGGAGGTGACGGCTACCCATGCCCTCTCGCTCCGTACCATGGCCTGAACCAGGGCCGGACGCGAGAGGTCTCTGCCGCCGATCGTCTCCACGAGGACACGGCGGTGCTCTGCCCAAGCCGGGCAGACCTCCACCGTATGCTCCACCGTGTCCTCCAGGCGATCCACACAGTGGTGACACCCGAGCGTTTCTTCCCGCCTTATCCGACACAGGAACCTCCCGAAGCTTCACCTGCACCCTTGACGATCTGAACAACGCCTCTGACGTCGCAATAAACGTGGTCACCCCCAAACAGTATATTAAGGAACATAGATGTATCGCCGAAACGAAAAGAAGAAGACCTAAAAGAAACTTTCACAGACATCCCTAACACCCTTGCTGTTGATAAAAAAATTATTTAGATGAATTGGGAGATGTGGCATTCATTCATTCATTGGTTCATTCATTCATTCATTGGTTCATTCATTCATTCATTCATTCATTAGGTGAATTGGAAGCTGTCGTAACCCATGATGGCGTATCCAAGTGGTTTGGAAGGAAAAGGATGAAATAATAATGATAAATAATAAATGATTTTATTTCTGTAAGTAGGTTCGTACAAACACTTTTACATGTGAATCATATTTTTTTAAAGTAGATGAGGTCGGCGTTTCCTATCTGACTACTTTGAGAGGAAAGGCCGAAACAAACTCAGAGATCACAGTCTCTTTTAAAGTCCAGACATCATCTTGCTCAAATCATGTGAAGACCATGTCGATTGGTGTCTGAAATGGTCTTTTGATGAAAGAACCAAACAAATTGAGTGGACCTGTCCAGTCAGTGCACGCATTTGTCATTAGTTGTCAGCTCAACTCAGAACTTAAGGAGCTCAACGATTCAACGAACTATACCAAAGAAAGGACATTTGGCTAGGCCATAATAGCTAAAAGATGTCACATTTTGGTAGCATCCTTATCCTTTGGTCTTCGGTATCATATTCATAGGTCAGATACTTAAAGATCTTATCGCAAAATAGATGTGGCAACGCAAAAATGCAATACCTACACCATATTTTTTATTCACACTTAATTTATAAGCATCTTAAACAATTCATTAAATTCCTAATTCCGTTAAGTGTGAAGCAAAAAATTAATTACACCACACATCAATATCAATTAGGAATCTTTTATAAAAACGCATAAAAACTGCTGTAATATAATCCTAATGTATATTTCATTAGTGTTGGTTATCTTAAAAAACTGAGTCGGTACCTAATTTCATTCTTTGAAATAACTTATAGGTAGTTCCGTATTTTATTTGACAGTTGCACCAGCCTATTATACTTACTGCAAGGCTAAGGTTTCTTCTCATACTGAGAAGCCACGGGTGGTGATCAATATTACCACGCTTGCTCAAGACGGGGGTAGGGTGAGAGGAACAGACAGCTGTGCTGCTGGGAAGTTAGTTGCGCCGCTTCTTCTTCTCAGCTAAATCACCTTCGATGTGAAGGGCGGGTTGTCTTATGTCGTTTTGACGTTCAAAAAGTGCTGATTCTCAGCCTAGTTTGAATAAATGACTTTTGATTTTGAGTTAATTAAATTGTACTTACGCAAGTAGGGGAAGACCAAAGAAACGATGGATGGACTGTGTGAAAGATGATGTGGCTAGAAAAGGGGTGACTACCGCGATGACAACTAATAGAGAAGTGTGGAAGAAAGGGACATGTTGCGCCGACTACAAATAAATTAGAATAAGGCCGCAGGAGAATGATGACTTACGCTATAGTACAACGACTGAATTTGACACATAACCGTCAATTGTGCCAGAAGAAGTACTCTTTATAGGTATGTGATTCCGATAAATGCAGTAGGTGCCTACGAGTAGGTAATAACTAACTTAGTACGTTAGAGCAGAATAGGAATGCTCACTTTGCGTTTTGTTGACCAACAGCGACGCTAAATAAAAAAGGTAGATAAGCAATTAACAAACATACCAACCAAAAATCTAAACTAGTGCACACGGAGTTAACTGGTGTCCTAAATTTGTGACGTTCCTATTTTAACTTTCTGACGGGTTCCCGTGTTAGTTTATTCGTTAGAATATCAGACCACATTCTACAATTCCTAACAAAGTTCAGAAACAGTTGTTATTGAAACGAACTCACCAGTAAACCATCAAATATGAATTTCATTTTCGATGTTAGAACCCCAAAACTTGGAACAAAGAATTAAGCAGATCTATCATTGTCATTCATAAATGCAAGCATTGTTCTTGCCTCTACTCAAATGCATGCTAATCAAATACCACTCTTAACACTCGGTGATAAAAGTTATTTTTAGGAGGGTAGTCGGAAACCGTGTGTATTACAAAAGTAGGGAGCAAATTGTGGGAAAAACACCGAGGTGTCCGAATAATAACGCTGTATTTACAAATTACTCATTCGGAATGACAGCTACCGTGAAAAATGCATAACTACTCGTATGCTTTGGATGGTGTTATGCGGCCAGTAATATAGCCATGCAATTGCATCTTTGTTTGAGTATAGAATAAAAATTCAACGTCCGTTATTCTGCTTGAAATGTGTCAAAAGCCGACGCTATGCGATAGTTTTTCAGTATTTGCAGTGGGGCAAACTTCTTTTTGAGAAAAAGCGCGGGGCATTTCTGTGTTTAAAATTTATGGAGCAGGGGAATATAGTTTCAGCCTTTTTCTGAATACCTACTCATGATCTGACAGTCAATTTATAATTGAAATTGCAATGGCATCTGAACAATCCTGTCTTTGAAATTAACACTTAGTTGTTCGAAATCTAATACCCGGTTTCTGAATTGAGAATTTGAAGTTGAGAACTTGTGAAACTATACTTAATCAGAAATAAATTCAAAATTGATGTCCAAAATACGTAAGAAATTTTGAATTTTGCGGGCTTCATTGAAATAATCACCTTAAGTTACCTAATATTAGAGTAACAATTTCTAAACTTCAAATTCAGAAACTGGTTATAAGTATTCTTCAGATTTTTTTAACGTAACATAATATAACATCCCGCATGTATTCCTCGAAGGGTTAGGCAGAGCTGTGAGCCTAAAATACACCCACATTTCGCCAGTTTGTTTAAGTCCCATGTAATAGGTGGCGAGCCTATTGCCATCAACTGGGCAACAACCCAAATCCAGACTCCGGGCTGCTACCAAGAAATTCCAGATGGAAAAATCCCAATAACACTGCCCGACCCGGGAACCGCACCTAGGACCTCATGCTCAGCAGTAGCGCTTGCAACCACTAGAACAACGAGGCAGTAGGACCTCTTTTCTCTTTGGTAATTTCCTACGAATAACTCATCATTTCAGGCGAAAGATGTCCACTGTTGGACATAGGCCTCCCCCAAGCAGTAGCGCTTGCGACCACTACACCAAGGAAGCAGGTCCATAATAATTTCTCTTCAATATGTCGTGTAGAGTCTCATTCTGAGTATGATTTTTCACATGTTACCAACAATTTTGTAAGACTCATGAGTTCTAATTCCCACCGATACATATTCGTGCCGATTCCCTTGTTCACAAACTAAACTAAATTTAAGTTCAGCCCATCTTTTTCATTCTATTTCATTAAGAAAAGGACAGAAGATAAATTTTAGTTTAGTCCTGTCAAATTAATCACCGCTTGACGTAAGTTGACGTACCTAATTTTAGTAGGCTAGTTTTTAATCACGTCTAAACTTGTATGGAGAAGTGACAAGCGTTGATTAATTTGACAGGACTAAACTAAAATTTATCTTCTGTCCTTGTCTTAATGAAATAGTAAGAAAAAGATGCACTGAACTTAAATTTAGTTTAGTTTGTGAACAAGGGAATCAACACCAATGTCCACTTTTTTCAATTTATATTATAAATTTATATTGTAGAAATCCGTTGGATGCGAGAACCACAGAACCGGTCGAAGTGGTGGTGCTTGAGGGGCCTCCCTCAAGCAACGCCACTTCGCGACCTTCATCAGGTCATCGATTTACCTAACGAATACTAGGTAATGGCTTAACCTCACATAAACAGTCCCTCATAATGTATTCCGTCAAATCTAACGAGTGTATACGATAATAACTCGAGCCGGTCTCCGAAACTAATTCAAAGCCTGATGATGCCATTAGTCCGGGAGCTAGTCATTTTTTCTTAAATTAAATTAAAATCAAAGTTTTTGTTTATACAAACATTCAGTGCAGCGGAAGTAATAACAGAATTCTTAGATGGGTTCTGTATGAGGGTGATTATGTGAAGAAAAAATGGTATTCGATTATTTTTTTGCTTTGTACCTAAGATATTATAGCTAAATAAAGTTGTTGGACACGGTTGATATAAAAAATGTAATTATCTAATAAAATCTGTTGACCTTAAAAATTTTGCTACAAGAAAAATAGTTTTAAATGCTAATTTATTATGACACATAAACCCAACAGAATATAATTATACTTCGTGGTTTTGTTTGCTCATAACTAATCAACAATCAATCTGCCTGCCTTTTCCCAACTATGTTGGTGTCTGCTTCCAGCCTAAGCGGATACAGCTGAATACCAGTATTTTACATGGAGCGACTGCCTATCTGACCTCCACAAATCAGTAACTGGGTAATACGATACGTCAAAGATCCACGAATGACAGCCCTACCAACGGTTTGACGTGCTTTCCGAGGCACGGAGGATTCGGTATGTAAAGATGGTAACCCATCCACGGACCAACTCTGGCAGGTTTAGATTTGTTCATAACTATTTATTAAAATTACTACTTAATGTGAATCATACCCAACAATAATATATTCAAAGATCAATTTTCAAAATGGTTTTAAGACGCTGACAACACCTAAACCGCGGTCACTGTCAGATTGCATAGAAAAGAAAGAGAAGCGCGATGACACAACGCTAGAAATGTATTGCAAAATATGAAGCAATTATCTATTTACTCAAAATTGAGTTGCGTAATCGAAAATAAAAAACAACCAAGTTCTGCATTAAAATAAGACGTTCTTGTTATTAATTAAATACGTAACGTATGTTGTAATTTATCACAGATATTTTGGATTAGAACTCAAGGTAAGAGGTTAGTTTAATGTTAGTTTATATCGAGATTTTTTTTCAAAACGTGTTTTAGTAACAACCAAGCTCTGGGAAATATGTTCAAAATTAACATATATTTTTTCCGCTACCATAAACTATACAGATATGGCAATATTTTTTCTTAAGATAAGCCTTTTTTGGTCAATTGGGTGTTGTCAGCGCCTTAATAAACTCTGATAAATAAGTAATTTACACGAAACTACAATTGTTACTTCATCTAGTTCATATAAATATAACCCTATATTTAAGGGTATATGTTTTTTTTTTTGGGTGGCCAATTATCAAACAACTTCTGCTCTTTGCGGAGCGAGAGGGTGTGTTAGACTCTTAGACTAAAACCCACCCATATTCCTTCCGTTGCCTGTGTTGCCAGGGGCCTCTGTAACTCTTTCGAACTTCCACGCGACCCCGGCTGAAGGGTATGTCTATATTAATAAGATTCTATATTTCCTAATGGTTATTCAAACTACCTCATTTCACAATTTTACTGTTTTCGAACCCATCTTGACCGCTGATGACTTAATGTCCCGCTGAGCTTCTGGTCATCAAGTCAGAGTTAATTATGGGAAACTTAGTCATTAAGCTATGTGGGCCATGGCTTGTAATTTTCTGTCTATTATACCTTCGTATGCCATGCATAGCGATCTTAAGTATAATTGTTAAGAGGCTGACAACAGCTAAAGCACGGTCACTGTCGGACTGCACAGAAAAGAAAGAGAAACGTGATGACACAACGTTGATAATTTATTGCAAAATATGAAGCAATTCTTTATTTACAAAAAATAGATTGATTGAAAAAAAAGAAAAACACTAATATCTTAATATGTTGCTTGTAGAATAATCTGACCAAAAAAACAATGATTGCATGTATATTAGTATGGTTTTTAATCGTTAAAATATTTTTTAGAGGATTCTTCGTGATTTTTTCTAGCGTATCATATTAGTTGTATTATGTTTTCAACACACTATCTTTCTAGCATATATCCTGAAGAATATCATATATTTTTCTGATTTTGTTTACTGCAGTGGATCATATAGTTTTGAGCATTATAAAACTTACAAAAATTGTGTTTAGGTCCTGTAGTCCCCATAACTGTATTTTTTTGCACAGGCATCATTTACGCCTCATTGTGACTTTCGTTTCATATATACTTTCTGAGTTTATCTTGGACGTTACTGATATCGGTGTTGGAAAATCATCGTGAGGATTGACTTATAGTTAATATAAGTCTGAAATCGCCAACCCGTCTTGAGTAAGCGTGGTGATTTTTGTTAGTTTTTTTTTTACGGACGCTTTTACGTTTTGCGTCGTTCTCACGTGTATATTTACAAAATGAATGCTGTAAACAATATTTTGTAACCATAACACATTGATTTAAAAGAGTGTCCGTGGAGTTTTTTGCCCGTTCTTCTCCATAGGTAAGTACCTACTACGCTTTGGAATGGGTTTCATCTAGCTTCATCTTTCTGCTTGACCGACCGACCCCTTGACAATTCAAAAGTGCCTGTAATAGGGTATTTTACTTTATACGAGAAAAAATCTATAAATATACATATTAATGAGATAGTTTAGGCAAAAAAGAGTCGGAAAATGTTACTTTTAGTTCATAAAATAACAAAATAGTTTTTAAAATTCAATTCAACGTTTCCAGTTTTTCTAATCTGTTAAAAAACACCGTGAAATAGTAACCGCCATGTTATTACTAGACATGGGACGGATTAGGTAAAGACAATACCTAATCCACCTAATCCTAGTATTTAAAAATACCTAATCCATTTACCTAATCCGAATATTTATTCAATACAGCCGCTGGCCTGTTACCGATATTATGTATCGTATGTGGATTGGGTAAGAAATATTCGGCATGAAGTATGGATGTTCCGTTTCTGAGTATTGTGGAACGGTGGATTATATTTCGTTTTTTATGGGCAAAAGGTACTTAAAAGTCAAATTCAAATTATTTTATTTCACATAAACCGACAAGGGCGGGCACTTATGAAACGTCAGAAGTTAGGTGCACGGTTCCAATTAAAAAAAAAAACTTTATTTTTTTCGCCAAAAGCCATCACAATACAAGAACTAAAACTAAGAGCATATAATTGGTCGCTTCAACGTGAATAATTTTGTTTTTAACGTCTAATATAGTGATCAAAATTACCCTTCATACTTAAAAAGTGCGGCTGCACGATGTGTTAATGATGGTGCAGCGCAGAATCATAATTATAATGTCGTCTATTAGTTTCTCACAGGCTTAGGACTGTCATCTTGTGTAGATTCACACTAAAGGCGTATTTAATAATTTTGATCAACTTTGTACAAGATGGGTACTTTTTACCATTTTTTTATATTGAATTTTATATTTTTTAGGTTATTTTTCCATTTTTTTTCTTTCTTTTTTGTTTTTTTTAATGTTTTTTTTCCATGTTTAAAAAACATAATATATTATTTTGAATTTTGCTGTAGGAACATAAGTTGCTGCAACTTCCTTACACCTAATCTCGTTCGTCTGTCATTTATTATCAAACCTGCTGCAGAGAAAATACGTTCACAAGGGACACTTGTAGCAAGAACGTTCAGCTTTGTGAGTGCTAGGCGGCATAAATAAGGATACACTTTTTGGTGATCCTTCCACAATTGCAGCACGTCAGTTTTCTCACCAAACATGGTGACTTTATCTTCTAGGTACCTTTGTACCTCTACAATAGCCCGAGAATGCGCCGTTCCTATAGGCTGAATTGCCTGCATCGTCTCTTGGTAGTGCTTCCACACTGAAGATGTTAATGTTGAGGGCCGTGTAGGTTGAACAGCAGAAGCACTGCTTGTTACACTTCGTTGCGATTCATTAGCATCCAATTCTTCAATCAAAGATGCGACTAAGCTTATCGCTGTTCTTTTTGCTTCGTCAGCAGTAGAGGAGTCCTCAAAATATAGTTTTTAACTTTAATTTAGCTAATTAAACTTGAAACTTAACCCCTACATTTTAAGGTACAGAATATCTTCTGTGTAGGTAGACTGTGTACGAATATTTTGTGCCATACCTAATCCTCGACGCTTTGGATTAGGTACGGACTCGCACCGAAAAATACCTAATCAACATACCTAATCCAATATTTATGCCTCACGTCTAGTTATTACGTCTTACGGCTATGTTAACAAAATGTGTCAATTATCATACAAAGATCAGCGCATTTGTTTTCATAGCCCAGTGACGTCATGACCACAGAGCAACATGGCGTCCACTGCGTCCAGCGTTTTCATCAACCTACGCGCGAAATTTGAAAATTTAAAATTTTAAATGCATTTTTATGGCACTTATCGATTGAATACAAATTTTGTGATTTTTTTGGGGCATATTAGCACTATATAATTTAATTAAGACACTTTTCAAAAATGGGTGTAAGACCCTTATCGGTTTATTTGAAATAAATGCTTTGAGTTTGAGTTTGATCACTGCTCGTGCCTTCTTTGTAAGAGAAGAGGCTTTCGCTCTGCAGTGGGATGATAATAGGCTTTTTTTTGTAATTTTCGCATGGCTGTGACATAGTGTCGTTTAAGAACGATTTGATTGTGTCACGGATTTTGACCAACTTTTGTATGAAACATTCGACAAAATTTTTGAGGAATTTTGTCATAATAAGATGGCTAGAATGGAAGGTTATTATGGCTCGATTTCTGGGAAAACTGTATGGTCTACGGATAAACTGTTTCGGGTCTATGTCAGCTTTGTGTTTCTCAAAACGTTACTCCGTACAATAGAAATCCTAGTTCGGAAAATTGTCAGTGAAGTTAACCGTATCAGACCCGGTTTCGGGATCGCAATTTCAAATGTGAATTTGAAATTGAGAACTAGTCAGTCAAACTACTATAACATTACATAGCCAAATTCAGAATTTCTTACGTTTTTTGCTAAGAAATTCTACATTAAGGACTATAATTTCCACTAGAATTTCAAGGAAACTACTTTAGCATTGCTTAGGCCACCTTATGTAATGCTAAAGTAGTGTTTCCTTCAATGTAGCCAAAATTGATCACTCTCAATAACAGATACTCCATAATCAGCCTACAAATCACCCTAAGTGGAGGCCTGTTTCCCAGCAATGTGAACATTATAGGCTGATTATGATGATGAATGCTGAGTTTGACAAGTTCTCAACCTCCAATTCTCAATGCAGAAACCGGGTGTTAGCCCTTAGGTATGACTCATCCAAACAATATTGTATTAACTACTGAACAAACATACTTCAATAACATTGCGCACGCGATTGACAGCGTACTCACAACTAAGCCCTTGTTTTGAAACAATTGACAGTTGTGTCGTTGATCGGCGCGTGCTCAAAGCAAAAACACTTGACATTGTGACGTCAGCTTTAATGCTTTGTGCTCAATGAGCTTCTTTCATGTCGATTGTCGATGGAAATTGTTTTTTGTTTGAACAGAAAAACGTCTATTGATCATAGTGGTTTCAAATTATTTGGCGCCTCGTCTTTAACGCCTTCCTACTGAATTACAAACTAATCTATTCCTAAATTTAATACAAGATTCGTCGTTGAGTGTCACTTAATATTTAGCCATACTTCATACATACCCACATTTCGCCAGTTATGTTTAAGTAATAGGGGGCGAGCCTATTGCCATCAACCGGTCACAAATCCTGACTCTGGGCTGCTACTGAGAAATTCCTAATGGATAACCCAATTATAATTTGTCCGACCTGGGAATTGAACTCCGGACCTCATGATCGCTTGCAACCACTAGAACGAGGCAGTCCCTGCTGGACTGCCTCGTTCTAGTGGTTGCAAGTCCTTAATAATTTCTCGTCAATATGTCGTGTAGAGCCCCTTTCTGGGTGTGATTATTGACATAACACATTCCTCTGTTACCAACAGTCACTTAATCGATTTTGTAAGACTGATGAGTTTCCATTCCCGCCCATACATAAACGGACAGATCCGCGTAGGCGTTTTCGATCAGCGAATTCATTGCCACCTTATAATAATCTGTTAAGCTCTTAAACATTATTTAGTTCTTTACGAAGGTGTCTGCGTTCATGTTATCTATCGGAACCATCTTTTTTTCATATACAACTTGTGCCTTAATCTATATATAATGGTTTCACATGTCTTGCTTGTAATTGCTACGGGGTAGACTTTTTCGTTCATATTTTATGGTACAGTGAATTTTGTTTGGGTTAAGTTGGGAGAAGTGGCGATTACGCTAGGTGTTTGAGTTAGTTTGTACATTTTCAACAACTCATAGATTATATTGAAGTATTGCAACTGTAGAAGGTTGAAAGATAGTCAAAGATACTAAATAAATGTATTTAACGGATCAAAAGGTTTATATAAAGAAGGGATGAGCACACGCGATAAACGCTCAATTAGTATTTATCAATGAAGTTACAAACGGTGAAGGAAAACATCGTGAGGAAACCGGCATTTCCTAGAACCAAAAATTCGAAGACTTGTGACATCTACCAACCCGCACTGGGCCCGCGTGGTGGATTACCGCCCACTCCCTCTCACAGAGCGGAGGCCTGTGTCCCAGCAGTAGGAACATTAGAGGCTGATTATGTGATTATGTAATGAAGTTATGTAAAATTGCTTAGTGATCGGTAGTGTATGGTTTCACCGTACAGCAACTTGTCATCACCAAAAATGATCTGCATTATGCCTTAGCGGCTCCTTCTCACAGAGAGGAGGGCTGTGTCCCAGCTCTGGAAACGTTATAGGTGGTGGTGGTGGCTCAGTACATACTCTTATGTCACCTTTGACATTGTTTATTTATTAAAACTTTAAAATCAAGTAAAAAAATAATCTACAAAGGCAGACTTAACGCCTTTTTCTTGGATGGGAAATCATCAAATAACTTCTCCCGCTCTGGGCGGAGCGGGAGGGTGTGTCCGACTCTTATTGACTAAAACCCACCCGTATTCCTTCCGTTGCCTGTGTTGATAGGGGCCTCGGTAACCCTTTCGAACTAACCCCTAAACTTTAACGCCTGAGGCGTTTTCTACCAGAGTCAAAACATGGCAGGTGCAACATACGAGATAGATAGCTCGGAAATAACTGTAAAATAAATACTAATAAATACCTACATATAAAATTTGTCAGATGATATAACGATCGATAAAGGAGAAAACGTATTTACGCATTTTTTCTTCTGTGTCGTTGGCTCTAACTAGTCATAAGCTAGTTTTAGTAACAAACCTCACAAACTTACTGGATCGGTCTGACAGACAAGATCGTCTCTTGTTTGTGTTTTTAGAGAGGTATTTCTCGATCTGAAATTAAACTGAATTTTAGCTTTGATCATCTACTATCGCGGGGATATCTGACCACTTTGAAAACAAAATCCCGTGCTCGCGATGACCACATCTGTTTACCGCCCCTTAAAGCCGCCCCCGTCGACCAATAAAAATAATCTTTTGTTTAAATAAATTTATCAGGCTCTGTTACAAAGATCAATTGATCACAGATATCTGACTACCCTTTTTAAACAGTCGTTTTTTTTTATTTACAAAAACATTGGGCTCAGCAAAAATCTGATGCGGAGCGCCGATGCTATTGATTGATGAGCATAGGTAAGCTTTACTATAGCGGCCGAGCGCTGCAAGCAGGAATAGTCTTTACGACGCGTTGGTTCGATTAAGGCACCCGTGATAGAACATGCAATCTACTTACAAAATAAATGTTTTGATCCTTTATGGATTTGATATTTCTAAATACGAGTAACAGCTACCACCTACCTACTAGATAAGCTTTTTTACAAGACCTCGACCATCGCTTCCGTTTATAACTTAACACACCATGGGCGGGTCTCATCCCATGCCCGTTAGAGGGCGTGCCGTAATGCCGGTTTTGATTAGATTTCTACAAATTAGTTTCTTTAAATTGTGTTTTTTTTTATTAAAACCTTTTTTGTGTATGACTAACGCCGTTTTTATTCGCCCAGTTTCATTTTTATTTTGAGATTGAATCTATAATTATAATATTATGGTAATTTTATGGTATTCATTAATTTGAGCCTGATTTATGTTGAGATCTGTTATTATATCAGCATTTTGCGATATTGTTAAGATATTAGAAGTAGAATTTGTAGTAAGTTTAATTTTAATACATAAATATTTATTCTATGTTCTACAGCTTTTGTCCAAATTAAGTTCAAAGAAGTTATTCTACTGGAAATTTACAATATTGAGATGTTTGTTGAGAATTGTGGGTCGTAGATTTGAACCCGGACAGGCGCATTACTTTGTGTAAATTATTTCATCACCACTGCTTGCAAAACGGTGAAGGAAAACATCGTGAGGAAACCAGCATGTCCTAGAGCCAACAATTCGAAGACATGACATCTACCAACCCGCACTGGGCCCGCGTGGTGGATTACGGCCCACTCCCTCTCACAGAGAGGAGGCCTGTGTAATAGCAGTTGGAACATTATAGGCTGATTAAGTTTTTGAGAATAAGGTTCTAAGTTTATGTCTAAGGCAAATAAACAGTCTATTCGAGAAAGCACTCATTTACACTTTGGTGCTAAGAGACTCATTGACATATATTTTTTATCGATAAATTATTATTTAATTATGTTCTTAAACTTTGTACCTACCTATTTGTTTTCTTCATTAGTACAGGAGAGTTTCTTACTTCAATCAACTTTTCTAACCTTTATATTTTATTTTTTCAGGTACGTTCACCAAAGAAGAATCTGTGTCGAGGTTAAGTTCTTATGTTGACCTGCAGAAACAAACTTAAGATCTTTTTAAAAGAAGACATCTTTAATTCTCTTGACATACCATTTAAAGGGAACTTTTTTAAATATCATACGTACGTTTCGCCCTTTATTTTTGAAAGTCATGGTCTCACAGTAAATACTTATGGGACATGAAGTCAACAGGAAACTCGTTGAAAACTTTCATTGATCGTCGAGAACATTTCACGTTCTTAGTAGGTATTAAGAATTATAGTATAGAGGCATGAGGAACAGTGTGTAAAGTTACTCATCCTCCATAGAAAAGGGAGGATCCTCCGACCAGACGGGTGTCGTGTCTGATGGGCTACTGGTTGATGTCGGGATGTTGTATATATAATATATGCTAGTTGCGCGGTAAACTCTGCTTGCGCGATGCAGGATTTTGCGTGACGTCAGTAGCGATGTAGATGGCCGCCACAATAGTTCAGCTTATGACCTACGAATACAAATTCTTTTGTTAAAATGGACCCGCAGTGTTAACCCGCGAAACTAATTCTTACTTTTTTTGCAATTTGCAGGTCAGTGTCAGGTTGTATCTTGATCAAAATATGAACTTTAAGAACTTTTGTTCTTATGACAAATGTAACTTAAAATAGATGTATGAATTATTCCTGTTAATACATATTTGTTATGGTCGCGAATCATATTTTACCTTAAGAGGTCCTTCACAGTCGGTGTAGTAGTATCTAATAGGTACTTAATCATTACCAATGTATACTTGGCTTCCCACCGTGCTTGATATTGCAGACCTACGCGAACCAGCCCGCACCGACGCACCATAGGAAGAGTATCGTCCGTAGTAGCGTAGACACGTCCGTCGCGGTGCGTCCGATCCGCGGGGAGTCGGTAACTTCAAAGGTGCGGTGCGAGCTCGTTACGAGTTCTCTTTCACTTTGCATTTTGGAATGAAAATGACATCGAATCTCAAGACCCACACAGACCGAACCGCACCTTTGAAAGAGCCTTGGTGTGCGGTGCGTGGCTGTGCTAGGTTGTCGGCCGTGCAGGCTGGTCCGCGTCCGCGATATTACGCACCGTGTAAAGCCGCCCGTTGAACGCCAGATTCCGGATACCTAAGTTCTTATGCACCAATGGTGTATTACGCGACATTTCACAAGTTGTGGCTTATTGGGAGCTTGCACTCCGCATTAATTATGATATGATGATTAGGAAACGTATCTAAATTAATTGCTATTCTATATTAATAGGATCACTAATTAACCAGTAACTGTTATGAGTTATGTCGTTGTAATGTTAATGATAGTTAACTTGTCTAATACAGTTGTAATAACTTATTGAAAAAGAGTAACAATGGTGTTTCTTGCACGTGCTCCATAGCAACCTTTTCATCGGTATGTTATTATTTATAGGCCAATCACCTTAGACACAACAAAAAAAAACAATCGCGCACAATGAATTAGGATGAATTTATCCCAAGAACAAACTTATCATTCTAGTTGAATGCATGTTTCCCCCATACAAATCCCACTGAAAATGTAAGTTTGTGCGCACAATATTGAGAGATTTACCAGGTTTTTTTAACACCATAGAATTTTCCTATATAAGTAAACAACTATTTTCAGTATTTTTTTCAAAATGGTGGTTAGGGTCAGTAGGTACTTTTGGAGATAAGGAAATGCAAAATTTTCATATATTTTCTTAAATAACTTTAATACTATTTATTTTCAAAATTATAAAAAAAAGATATTATTTGAGAGCCTTACAACAAGCTCTTTCATTTGATATACACACGGCACAGTTTGCGATTTTTTTTTTTTAATTTTCTCATTTGCCCCACAAAAGTGACTCTCATTAGCCGGCCATTTTACCCGTAGAACCGATAACTGTTGGGGTAGACGTGTTCTTGAGTGGAGACCGCGAATCTGCAAACGTAAGGTAGGACACCCTCAGGCTAGGTGGAACGAAGAATTTCGCAGGGTGGCTGATAGCAGCTGAATGAGTGTTGCCGAGAATCAAGCTGAATGGCGTGCGATTGGAGAGGCTATGTCCAGCAGTGGGCTGCTCTAGGCTGATGATGATGTCGAAAATACAAAACCGAAGGCCCCGATTTCCGCCATTAAAGTAACTTTTCACTTTACAGTGTTTTTTTTGGAAGTCGGGTGTTTTGTTTTGTTTTGTTTTGTAAATCAAGTTTTAAAGCTTCTTAGTAAAGTTAACACTTATCCCTAAACTAGGATTCCCTGTATCGTAGAGATTCGTTTGTGGCCGGCTGGTTAGAACGAACAGCTTACTTATTTAATACATCCATAACATCACGCCTTGTTTCCCCGAAGGGTTCGACAGAGATGTACCTGTAGTACACCCACATTTCGCCAGTATTGTGTAACAAAGGGCGAGCCTATTGCCATCAACCGGGCACAAATCCAGACTCCGGGCTGCTACTGAGAAATTCCAGATAGAAAAACCCAATAACACTTTGTCCGACCCGGGGATCGAACCCAGGACCTCATGCTCAGCAGTAGCGGTTGCGACCACCAGACCAATAATGCAGTCCTTATACGTACACGTACTTATTTAATCATTGTTTTATAATCGGACCACATCGGACAATTATTTTTTTTTTTTTTTCTGAATGAATACACAAAAATAATATTATATGTGTTACTCGTATGTTATTTAAGATAGTTTAACTAAGGACCACGCTACCACATTAGGAATTTCCTGTAATGATACCAGTGTTTGTGATAGATAAATAAATAAATAAAAAATGAAACCGAGCAAAGAGATAGCCTAATTTATTTCCTAAATAGGTAAAATCAAAAGTCATTTATTCAAACTGGGCTGAAAATCAGCACTTTTCGAACGTCAAATAAATAGCATAGTCAAGTGAAATATTCTGTTGCAATTTTCCGTTTTATCCAATGAGTCTGCTACTACTCCTAATGGCTGCACTTTGAATTTAAGACAAATCAATCTGCCTAGCCTTTCCCCAGCTTTTTAAGGCTTCCATCCAAACCGGATGCAGCTCAATACCAGTATTTTCCATGCAGTGACTGCCTATCTGACCTCCATAACCCAAGTACTGGGTATCAGGATACCCGCTGGTAAAACTGGTTGTCAGACTTTTGAGCTTCTAACTAACCGTACCCTACTCCCTCTCACAGAGAGGAACCTGTGTCCCAGCAGTGGGAACATTATAGGCTATGCTGTTATGCTAACTACCCGTAACGCCAAAGATCTTCGAATAAGATCTTCGGGACCAACGGCTTAACATGCTTTCTGAAGCACGGATGATGGTCACCCATCTACGAACCGACCGCGGCAAACGTAGCTTAATTTTAGATCGACCCGTGCGGCTGTCATCATTTAGCCACAAGCCCCTCTCGAATTCAAGACACACATGCGATAAAAATCCCAACATTTTCGTCGCTTTTTCTCTCAATTTTGGACCTTTTCTGAACACAGTGGGCGTGGTCAGTGGTCACCTAGTGGTCAGCGGGTCCATTTTATTGCCGTGTTCGGTCCGGCTTACAAATCGTATTAGGAAATAGGGACTATCGGTTCTTTAGACCTGTTGATTTTGTTGCGAAGTTGTGATTGTGGCTGATGAGAATAGTTATTAAGACGCTGACAACACCTAAACCGCGGTCCCTGTCTGATTGCATAGAAAAGAAAGAGAAGCGCGATGACACAACGCTTGTAATTTATTGCAAAATATGAAGTAATTATCTATTTACTGAAAATTGAGCTGAGTAATCGAAAATAAAAAACAACCAAGTTCTGTATTCAAATAGACGTTCTTGTTATTAATTAAAAACGTAACGTATGTTCATATTTGATACATATGTTTTGGATTAGAACTCAATGTAAGAGATTAGTTTAACGTTAGTTTGTATCGAGAATTTGTTTTCAAAACGTGTTTTGGTAACAACCAAGTTCTGGGAAATATGTTCAAAATTAACATATATTTTTTTCCGCTACCACAAACTATACAGATTTGGCAATTTTTTTTCTTAAGAGAAGCCTATTTTTTTCAATTGGGTCTTGTCAGCCCCTTAATAATTAACATTTTAGAAAGAACACAACGGTGCGGTTTAAAAGAAGATGTAGTGAAAAAAATTGAAAAGAGTATGCTTAGATGGTTTGGTCATGCTGAGAGGATGTATGAAAGGCGACTAACAAAAGATATTAAGGTATACAAGCCAGATGTGAGTGGAAACGTCGGGAGGGGACGCCCCAGGAAGACATATAGTGACCTCATTGGTGATGTTCTTCAAAAAGGTCAGGTGCGTAGTACTCGCAACCGGCGTGCGTGTATGGAAATAAATGTGTCACATCACGTCCACGAAAAACGGCCATTGCTCAGCATAATGCTGCGACCCTATGCGGGACAGAGCCGCAGCGCTGGTTTTCAAGGACAGCCGGCGTTGAGGTGATGACGTCAACAGGTGCAGCATACAATGAGATTATAAATAAAAAAAAAACGGACAAGTGCGAATTGAATTCGCATGGTAGGGTGCCGTACAATGAATATGCTATCTAACATGTTTTTTTTTTATCCCAAGATAATTTTTTGCCAAGAACAAACTTATCATTGTAGTTGAAAATCATGTTCTCCCATTCATTCCAACTGCAAATGTAAGATTGTACGCACAATATTGAGAGATTTACCATGTTATTACAACGACTTCATAAAGGTTTTCACTATATTATTTAAAGAACTTCATATTTTCAGTATATTTTTCAAAATTTTAGGCTCAGTAGTTTCGCAGTCAAAAGCTAAGTACAATAAGTACCTATTTACCATTAAAGTGTTTTGTTAGTTATTGTTACACAACTGGTAACAGACAAAATGATCTTTATAGCTATTATTAAACATGGCCATAAAATTATTTTATTGTTTAGTGGGTACCTACTATCATAAACTTCTAAACTGTTCTTTGAAGGATATTAGATTAAAGGCTCTTGCAGACCGGGGCGATATCACGGGTGCGACAGGCAGAAATATGCCTGTCGCACCCGCGGTATCGCCCCAGTCTGTAAGAGCCTAAATCCCAAAGATTCTTTTAACGATCTATCGTTAACAACGACTGAACCGATTCGGTGTTAAACAATAGAAAATCAATTGTGTCTCATTAGCTGTCCTTGACCGATTAAACGTTTTCCTCCAAAGTTTTCACAGCTGTACTTGATTTTTACGATTTCGTACGTTTCCAAAATGTTTGGAGGGATTAAGTGGCAAAGGTTATTGAAGATTACTTAACTAAAAAACTTGAACCATTTTTTTTGTGTTGTAGGCTCGTAGCCTATTTAATTACAACTGTATTACACATGAATGTATGGGCAAAATGAAGACTATGGACCTAAAGCAAGCGTTAATGTTCATATTAGAATGAAACGCCTTCTTATATTCCTTTATAGGTACGAATATGAACATTATACGCGATAAGATTAGGTTCATATTGGTATGGAACGTTTACTTACCAAAGTCAAAGTAGGATCTGTGAATCTTGCCCTTTCTGTAGGTATACACAACATAACATCATCACACCTGTAATCCCCCTGCCGGGGTCGCGGGAAGGTACTTATGGGTCACCGAGGCCCCCGCAACACAGGCAACAGGAAGGAATACGGGTGGGTTTTAGTCAGTAAGAGTCTGACACACCCTCCCGCTCCGCCCAGAGCGGGAGAAGTTATTTGATGATTTCCCACCCTCAAAAAAAAAAAAAACCTGTAATCCCCGAAGCGTTAAGGCTCGTGTAGACTAGCGCGATATATCGCCCCAGTCTGCGGGAGCCTTTAGGCAAAGGTGTACCCATAGTACACGCACATTTCACCAGTTATATGTGTGAGTCCCACATGTAATAGGGGGCGAGCATATTGCCATCAATCGGGCACAATTCCAGACTACGGGCTGCTACTGAGAAATTCCAGATAGTAAAACCCAATAGCACTTTGCACGACCCGGGAATCAAACCCAGGGTCTCATGCTCACCTAGCGCTAGCGACCACTAACCCAACTAGAGAGTCATATTTCATTCGTAGGTATATAATTACTTTCTATCTACTCAATAAGCCAAGAATCGAAATCAGTGACGCCATTCTTAAATCACTAGATGACGTTTTTCAGTAACAAAATAACCATTTTCTGTCGTGAACCGAATATTAACACAAAAGCTGTTATATTTTGCCCCGCGTTTTTTGAGAGGTCAATTGAAAACTCGTGATTTCCCCTCAACAGGGTCAAGTAAAAATATTTTTTATTGAATTAAATATAAATCGATAATTTACTCATCCAGCAATTAATACATTTATTTACATAACCAAATTACAAGATGATTATTAACATTAACTAAATTAAATTAAAACTAAGTTAAGCTTAAAAAAGGCCCTCGGGGCATTGTACCGAGGATGCTGGCGGCATTTCCTCGCTGAATTGCAATGCTGATGATGCGTTGCGCGAGAAAGCCGCCAGCTTTTCGGTCACCAGTTACATCAACTAGACGTTTCGCGATTTCCGCAAATAACTTATGCGCACTGGGACCCCACGGACCGAGGGTCTCGACGCCAAAGGGCACAAAGTTGTACTCTCTGCCAAGGCCTCCATATTTAATAACTTTCAGATTTTCGGCATTTTCTATTAAATTGATTTTAACTATCTTTACTTTTTCTGGTGATAACGTAAAAAAAAATAAGTAAGTAATTTGGTATGAAACAAAAAAAAACAATAATTTGGATTTTTGTTTGGTTTGCTTGTGTTTATGTTTATTAAGGTTCTTTTTCATGCCGTATGTAGTCAATAGTTCAGAACAAATTTATTAGAGGCTACTCGATAGTTCTACCCTTATGAGATTTTTAGTAAAACTACTTTTACAGGTATATCTTTATTATAAATTCCAAGAAATGATGCGGTCTGCTTCTTAAGCTGGCTTCCCACGGTGCGTGATATTGCGGACGGACGCGGACCAGCCCGCACTGACGCGCCATAAGAAGAGTAATCTTCCATGGTGGCGCAGACACGTCTGTCGCGGTGCGTCCGATCCGCGGCGAGTCGGTAATTTTAAAGGTGCGGTGCGAGCTCTCTACAAGTTCTCTTTCGCTTTGCATTTTGGAATGAAAATGGCTTTGAATCTCTTGAGATTCGAAGCCATTTTCACACGTAGGTCTTGACCCACACAGACCGACACCAAGGTTCTTCCAAAGGTGCGTCCGTTGGAAGAACCTTGGTGTGTGGTGCGTGGCTGTCCGTGGTTGTCGGCCTTGCGGGCTCGTCAGCGCCCGTCCGCAATGTAACGCACCGTGGGGAATTTCCTATGATCAGGTGACCACAAAATTCCATATCATGACATTTTTTATAGGTATAAACGAAAAACCGGCACAAAAACTATCTTCGCTAGAAAATCAGAGTATCTAAATTCTGTTTTTTTTTTTACTTCACCAATCATGAACCGAGGGTCTGTAAAAATAATATAATCAAAGATGAAGGTACCAATATTAGGTTTAGTTAGATAAATTGAATTTCAAAATTTTCTTTTTAACATTTCAAATTATTCATGTCAGAGTTTTTCTGATGTTATTTTAGTTCATTACTTAACATTTTTAAAAGTAATTGACAAGACAATCCTGTTACACGGAGACGAAAAAAAAAATAAAACGAAAATAGAAGCTTTTTAAAACAAGTTTCAGCTTTAGCTTATGAACTAGATTAAAGTTAACTTGATGAATTATTTTGATTGCTTTATCAATTTTATTTTAAATGGATTCCCAAATATTTTGCTTGATGATTTTTAAATGGTTTTTCTGTGCTTTTTTTTTCTCATTCGCTTTACTCTATTAGCGGTCCAATCACCGACTGCTTAATCTGATATTTGGCTGATAAAATAAGATTTTAAATATTTTGTTGTACATTATTTTATGAAATGAATGTGTATGCAGGTAAAAGAGTATGTTATTAATGTTAGGATCTGGTGTTTCGTTTTTCTACCTATTTTTTTTTAATATTAATATTAATAATAATACTCTGGGTCTTTAATAGGATGTATGTACTTATATGTACGTTAGCTCCATTTACATAATCAGCCTATTTTCTCACTGCTGAGACACAGGCCTCCTCTCTGTGAGAGGGAGTGGGCCGTAATCCACCACGCGGGCCCAGTGCGAGTTGGTAGATGCCACATGTCTTCGAATTTTTGGTTCTAGGACATGCCGGTTTCCTCACGATGTTTTCCTTCACCGTTTTTTGAGAGAAGCGGTGATGGAATTATTTACACAAAGTAAAGCGCCTGTCAAAGCTCGAACCTACGACCTACAACTTGTAAGTCGCGTCCGTTACCACTGGGCCACCACTGCTCTCAATAATAATAGCTTCATTTAATATCCCAGAAATCACATGACCAAAATCTATCCATGGACATTCACCCGTTGTCCTCAGATGATGACAAATGAATATCTAATCACACGTTCAGAGCTTCCTGCCTGTCACTTTATGAGCAGTTAAGAGCTATTACTTGATGTTGTGTATGTAAATATTGTAACAGTGGTAAAGCTGTCAAAGGCTCTCCTAGTTGTGCTCAAACAACGGAGTTACCTGTGTGGCAGGTGATGTTGATGTGGGAATTGAGGTGGGTACTTTGGTAGAAGACGTAGAAATATTTATTGTCTGCTATGGAGTGCCTTTATGAGTACATAACTTGCGAAATTCGGGTGTAATACTGTCTCTTCTCGGTAACTAGTTAGTTGCCTTAGTTGTAATACTGTCTCTTCTCGGTAACTAGTTAGTTGCCTTAGTTATAATACTGTCTCTTATCGGTAACTAGTTCCTTAATTGTAATACTTTCTCTTCGCGGTAACTGCTTGCCTTAGTTGTAATACTTTCTCTTCTCGGTAACTAGTTGCCTTAGTTGTAATACTGTCTCTTCTCGGTAGTTGCCTTAGTTGCCAGCGTCACGCACTGGTTGTCTGGCATTTTTGCTGAACCTTTTTGGCGCAGCCGTGAGACACACACTCCTGCTAATTTCTTAAATCGCACTTCAGACTTTTTATTTTATTTTTTATCTGCTTTATGTTATATTGTGTGCCTGTAATATGTGCTAAATAAATGTATTTTCTGTCTTTTGTAAATAGGTACTGTCTCAGTGGTCTAGTGGTCGTAAACGCTACTGCTGAGCTTAAGGTCCTGGGTTCAGTTCCCGAGTCGGGCAGTGTTATTGTTTTTCCATCTGGAAATTCTCAGTAACAGTCTTGAGTCTAGATTTGTGCCCGGTTGATGGCAACAGGCATAACGGCCACCTTTAATGCCATGCTTCCCTAGTCTGTGCGTCTGTCTGTGACAGACTTTGTGACAGACAAATTACAGCCCTCCTACAGTAAAAACCACTGAAGTTTTTTGTAGCATCCTACAAAGTGTGAAAGTGGGATGCAATGTTTGCAAAAGCTAGATTCACATACAAAGACAAGAAGCAAATAAAATCAATCAATCTGCCTACCCTTTACCAGTATTTTACTTGGAGCGACTGCCTATCTGACCTCCACAGCCCAGTTACTGGGTAATAAGATACCCATTGGTAAGACTGGCTGTCAGACTTTCGGAGTTCTGACGACCCGTAACGACTGTCAAAGATCTACAAAAGGCAGCCGGGACCAACGGCTTAACGTGCTTTCCGAGGCACGGAAGCAAGTGGATAGCAAAGTTTGCAAAAGCTAGATTCACATTCAAAGACCACTAGCAAATAAAATAATCACAAAATTTTTATCTTGCATACAATACGGAGGTGTCTAAAACGTTGCACGTCGTAATTTTACATGTGTTCACGTAAATAACGTTTCGTTGGAGAGCGAGAACAAAACAGTCGTGTCATTGAGAACAAGAGTGTTGCACGAATACGGACGGTTTGTTCTACTTACGACTGAGTGTTAGTTGCAGTTCCTCTCTCGTCTAATCTGTGTGGTTCCTTCCTTAAAATACCATTTCAGACGCTTATCTACATTGTTCCCACATGATCTCACCAAGATTATGTCAGGACTTTAAAAGAGACTTTGACCCCTGAGTTTGTTTCGCCATTTCATCTCAGGGTAGTAAGATATGTTGACTTCATTTAGCTTATTTTTTTGTTATGACGTGTTAAAGTACTTCCGATATCCTATGTACAGAATAAACAATTTCATTATTCAGCTCATGAATTGCCTGTTCGAATAAAAAGGCAGGTTGTGTTCGAACTGGGGTAGTGATTGTGTGAGGTGTGATTTGGAGTCTAGATTTGTACAGCCACCACTTTGGATGAAGTTTGTTTTTATTTTTATCGGAGCTTTTAAACCTCCATTCAACACCCTTATCTTTATAAAACGTTAATGAATGACTAAGAGGGTAAAAATATTCAGACCTTTTATAAATACATCCTTTTAAATTTTAATATGCTACTTTTTCCTTAAATTGGTAAATTAAACGGCATGGTCATATACAACGACCAAAAATTTTTTACAATTACGAACTAACCCAAGTGGGACTCGTGGCTGAATAATACCACCCGCACCGGTTGATCTTCAAGGTAAAGCAAAGCTTGCCGGGGTCAACCCGTGGATAGTTGATCATCCATAACATACCAAGACCCCGCCGTGCCTCGGAAAGCACGTCAAGCAGTTGGTCCCGGCTGTCATTCGTAGATCTTTGACAGTCGTTACGGGTAGTCAGAAGCCCGAAAATCTGACGACCAGTCTTGTAACCAGTAACTGGATTGTGGAGGTCAGATAGGCAGTCGCTGCATCCGGTTAGACTTGGCAGATTGACGACCTATAATCAAAAAGGTTTCGCTCCCGCTATATCTAAAATAGAATCGATCGCTATGAAAATCCTACATATTATTATAGTAAGCACTCAACCAACATCAGCCTGTCGCTTTCAGAATACATTCCCGTTATCTGATTTCTCAACAGAAATTAGTGATGTCAGCCTGCTCCCGACAAACAAAGGGAGCTCATAATCCGAGATTAGGGACTTCCAACTGTTTCTGTGTGTATCTACACCCACACTGAGTTTATCGTATGTTGTACTACAAGACCTTAGGCTGGATTAGGTTGGATTATGGGTTGAACGAAAAGTTTTTGATGTGTAACATCTTTCCTCGCGCTTTCCGTGGGAGCAATTTCGTGGAAAGGGACGGAAGTGTGTTACAGGAAACGACAGCTTGAGCATGGAATAAGTAAGTACTTTTTAATAGCATGGAATTAGTATGTACAATATAGATTGTAAGTAGAGGGGGTCGAATAAATATGTCAGTATTTAGTTTTTTTTTTTAATTTTGAGGTTAATTTCTGTCGCTGCTCAGTTGCTTATTTATTACCAAGGTGAGATGACAGATGTTACACGCATTTGTGACTACTGTAAGGCTCACTCGTTTTTTTTTTATGTATTTAACGGTTTCTGTCGGGTGAAAAGGTATATAGAAAAAACCGGCCAAGTTCGTGTCGGACCACGCACAATGAAGGGTTCCGTATTTGGGAAGTTGGTATGAATTTATCCCAAAAACAAACTTAACCTTGTAGTTGAAAAGCATGTGCCACGGTCAATTCTCCAACTGAAAATTTAAGTTGGTCGACTATTACTCGTTAACTTGTAACGCCCATTTAGCTGTGGTAGTTTTCATTTTAATTTCATTATATGTACTACTGCCATGAATTTTTTTCACATCTCCATCATCATTTATCATTTTCCTGCCCTTGTCCTTGAGCTGTTGCTATGTTATTTGTGGTCGGCGCAACTCGTTATCTTCTTCCATCCTCCCCTGTCAGCCGTCATGCTATCATTCCCATATCAGGCCCAGCACTCCGATCCATACTTTAGGACAGGCCTTATCATGGACTTGTAAATTTTCCCCTTTAAGACGCTGACAACACCTAAACCGCGGTCTCTGTCAAATTCCATAGAAAAGAAAGAGAAGCGCGATGACACAACGCTTGTAATTTATTGCAAAATATGAAGTAATTATCTATTTACTCAAAATTGAGTTGAGTAATCGAAAATAAAAAACAACCAAGTTCTGCATTCAAATAAGACGTTCTTGTTATTAATTAAATACGTAACGTATGTTGATATTTGATACAGATATTTTGGATTAGAACTCAAAGTAAGAGGTTAGTTTAACGTTAGTTTGTATCGAGATTTTGTTTTCAAAACTTTAACTTTAACAATTTTGAACATATTTCCCAGAACTTGGTTGTTTTGGTAACAACCAAGTTCTGGGAAATATGTTCAAAATTGACATATATTTTTCCGCTACCACAAACTATACAGATTTGGCAATATTATTTCTTAAGCGAAGCCTATTTTGGTCAATTGGGTCTTGTCAGCACCTTAACTTGCACTGGCATCCGTGGGTCGCAGGTTGTTCCTGTGATCTGTCGCCATTTCATCCATCCCGAGTTGATCCGGTGCGTTACATCTCGGTCTATTTCCCCATCCCCTTGGACAAGCGACCCGAGGTACCGAAAGTCGGAGCAGATCGGTAATGGCGTTCCGGCGAGATATATGGGCACAGGACTGGAGAGACCGCCGAAATCACAAAACGGCTCCAATCTTTCCCACCACAACTCCAATCTGCTCTGGTCCTCAGCAAGCAACTCTCGGCAACCAGCACAATGTTATCGGCAAACAGCATACACCAGGGTGCCTCTTCCTGGATATCCGACGTAAGAGCGTCCATTATCAACACGAAGAGGTAAGGGCTGAGTGCCGACCCTTGGTGCAAGCCAACAGCCACATTGAAGCTGCCAGTAGTGTTGCTGTAGTGCCCACTGTAGACAGAACTTGGGTACACATTTTCACATCTCCATTAACAATCATTTAACTGGCAGGGGGGGGGGGGACACTTGACTCGAACAATAATCAGCACTTTAATGCTTAATATTACGCAAGCGGATCCTTGAATCCAAAAGTTTTTTTTCATAAACCCGTTATATTTGAACGGCCTATTCAACGATACCCCACACAAAAATCATTTCGGGATTTTATTTTTTCACTTTGTCGGCGTAATTAATATGTATACTTATGCCAAATTACAGCTTTCTAGTACTAAGCGTCTCTGAGCTACAGCGGGGACAGACTGACAGACGGACATGGTGAAACTATAAGGGTTGCTTGTTTACTACGGAACCCTAAAAACGTTACAAAGTAGCTAAAATATTCCTTTAACATCAGCTATTCCTTTAACTTTAGCCTACAGCAACAGGGTAAAGGGATACGATTACAAGGTCAGTACTTAAGTACCTCGGCAATTCTTGACCATAATAAGTCTCGGCTTCATGACATAAAAAATAATTAAACGTAAAAAAAATATTTTAATATAATCATATTAAGGGTGCAAGAAAGAACAAACCGTCCACAACGTCTACATTTCTAAATCCATTTTGCTTCCCGTGTCTTGTAAATAAACAGACGGCGAGTTCCCGTGATGACACAGCGCGTTCGTGTCAAGATCGTGTCACTTTGGGTTTGTTCGTACGTCTTCGGGCGTTTTGACGGGTTTGAAAATGATATGCGTAAGTGGAATGTTACTTTTTGTTGTTTAAATCTTGTTGGCTTTAATAATAATAATCGAAATGAGTCAACTTCAGAACATCCTGGAGTTCCAAACAACTCCTTAACTCCTCCTTAACTCCTTAACCTATGCATATTAGGTAAAAATATTGGGCGAAAAAGTAAGGTTCCATTTTGAATATGATGGAAATTCAAAATGGCGCCGTAATATAATTAATTTAGCCCTTTTTTGTCAGGACCTTGTTGATGTAGGCTATGTTTTTAAACTAGTATTAAACGTTCTACCTTAATTTGCAATTAATTAAACTACTCATTTTGTAGTTTTTATGTTAATGGTTATAAGATTACAAATCAAAAAAATGTTACGTATATTGTTAGACATGAACATCAAAACAGAAATAGCTAAAACTCATACGTGGCTTGTAATCACATAAAAATGAAGAGACAACAACTGCGCCACAGTTATTGCGACAAAAAATATAATAGGGGGTTCTCGTAAAAATAACATAAAAATAAATGATTTCCTATATTCAATACAGTTTCACCTTACGTCCCGAGAAGGATTCTATGGTAAAAAATAACAGAATCCGATACTTCGATTTGTATTCCCCTACCGCTGCGGGCTTCCGTTTTTTTTACTTCCTACCTCCCCTTCTTTCTAATACGGTGGAGGGTAGTTTTAAGATAAAGGAGGAAGCGGTGGATTCGTGTTTACATGAATGGTCCTTTCAAATCTGAACTTAGAGAAATTTCGGCATATTGTCCCAAAATAAAAGACATCTTGACCCAAACAAATTTGTTATTGTCGATGATGGTAAATGTCAGTAAATAAGGTATTCATAACAAGAATGGGAAGTATAACCCTCCAGTAAGCCATGAACTACATTCACTGTGATTAGCTAACCCTGTAATTGCAATAAAAAATATGAAAATGTTAATGAACTGCAGTTAAGTTCAGTGCTGCAGTTCTTTCAGGAATCCAAGATTCTTCAAGTTATTATAATCGTTTTAACCCATGAACACAGGTCAATCAACTCAGCCTATCGCAGTCCACTGCTAGACGGCCTCTCCCGGACTGCGCCACAACACCCTGTCATCGCATCCAGTCTGTTCCAGACACCTTTTTAAGGTCGTTGGTCCATCTAGACCAGGGATTCGCAAAGTGGTCGATATAGATCCCTTGGGGTCGAAATCGGTTTCCCAGGGGTCGACATAAACGAAAGCTTAATTTGGGGGTCGACGAGGTCTAAAAATCGACCCCTATTAATGAACACAAGTTCTTATTCGAAACTTTCAAGATACTGTATAAGTTGTGTTACGTGTACCAACTTGTTATATGAATGAGTCATATTTTAGTAGAAAGTATCATTGTTGTATTTTTAAAAACTCAACAAGTCGATAAGCGTGCACAAGTTCGTACAAGATGACAAAAAATAGCTATGGGGGTCTGAGGTATCAGTTCATTTTGGAAAAGGGGTCTCTTGCCCACAATAGTTTGGGAATCTCTGATCTAGACACACCCGACAAAAAACTAACCTGATTCAATATAACAAGCCGCCAACCCCTCACCTTTTCAAAAATAAATGTAACTTCAATTGCGTCAATACCCTCAATACCTCGTAAATTCTATTTACAAAACGCTTACAAATCCGAACATAAAAAAATAAATTACTTCTGAAGTATTCATAAACCTTTACCTATTCGAGATTCTTATCGTACGTACTCCTGCTGAATCAGCAAACACAATTGGCTTATCAGGCCCCAATCTTACCAAAGATTTTCGCTCATAACTTGTGCCTCGGCAAGAAGTAGACCCGGTCAATGTTTATAGAGGAAAAAACGTCTGAACAACGGCTATTTTGCCCGTAAGTAAGCCGAAGCTGATCTCAATTGCATTTTCATGTCTCCGACTGGACGTCAAACGAAGTTTAGGAGCATATAAACGTGCTTTGCATCAGAAATAACGGTTTCTATTGATTTATTTGTATCCTCATCTTGGATAAACAACATATTCTGATCTGCTGTACACATGAGAATTCGGAGTCCTAAATTTTTTATCGCATTTAGGTGTGTACGGCTCGTTGGTTGTTACTGTTTTATTTCTTTTGGTAATTTGGTTTTGGGAATGAAATACTTATGCTCAACAAACGCATTACTTTGGATTTCAAGATATACTGAATCTTAAGACGAAGTCCGAAGTAAGCAAGCGTTCTCGATTGATCGAATGTTTGTAAGTTGCAAAACTTAAGATATTATTGATGGAGTCGTCACCTCGCTACCCATACTGGTGACTAATCGAGAAGTACGAAAAAAAGACGTTTCGCTAACCCTGAATAAAGTGGGATAAAGGCTAGAGAATTATGATGATAATGGCGCCGATTCCCTTGTTCACAAACTAAACTAAACTTAAGTTCAGTGCATCTTTTTCTTTCTATTTCATTAAGAAAAGGACAGAAGATAATTTTTAGTTTAGTCCTGTCAAATTAATCAGCGCTTGACGTAAATTGACGTAATTTTAGTAGGCATGTTTTTAATCACGTCTAAACTTGTATGGAGTAGTGACAGGCGCTGATTAATTTGACAGGACTAAACTAAAAATTATCTTCTGTCCTTTTCTTAATGAAATAAAAAGAAAAAGATGCATTGAACTTAAATTTTGTTTAGTTTCTGAACAAGGGAATCGGCACCAATGTATAGTTGAGTAGGTTGAAATTGGACCACTAAAAGTATTGACACACAGCAAAGTAATACGATGAAAAAAAAAAAGGTATTTGCATCTAATGGCCGAACTAAAGTCGTTAAAGTAAGTATTTTAACGACTCAGTTTCTTTAACCTTAGTATATGGCCCCCAAGAGGATTTGACAGGATTCAAGTAGCTCCCCATAAACTGCACACAGTAAGTAATCTCCATTACCAGCTTTGTTAGGCATATGTATTATTATCAATGACAAAGACACAGGAGCCGAAGGAATGCAGCCAATTCATGTTAAGACCAAGTCTACCTAAACTATGTTTTTATATAGCTCATCAGCGAACCCATCTCATTCCAAGCATTTAAGTCAAACATTCCTTTAAACGAGACAGCTAAATTCAACCCCGGTTTAAAACCCAAGTATTTTTCTTACACCTCTTTACCATAATCTGAGATCGGGCTTTTTTTTAAACTGTCAGGAGCAATTCTAATTCAGAGCGCGCTACGAACAGGTGATGGTAGATACGAGGAACCGTTTTAAGTTCGTGTCAGTGCCGAGATCCTACGATATGTGTGAGGGAAAATTGTAGGACACTGTTGGTTTTTGGAACGAGAGTGTGAATTAAGCTTAATTTATTTAAAGAGGTGGGCTTTAAATTCTGGATTTTGGGACAAAAGTAGTTTGATGGATAAAGGTGGTGATAATTATGCTCATTAATTTTCTGATAAAGCAATATTGTATGGATTTGTCATAGATGAATATATCACCAAGGATACTGCAGTGTCTGAAGTCTCAAATGATGCTAAAGTTAATAATATAATCATATAATATAATATATATATATAATCATTTATTTGATTAGACAACTAATGAGGTCCATTGTGTTAGTAACAATCTTACTTAGCCTATGTTACTAACATAGGCTAAGTAAAACAGATCTTGTCCGCTCTGCTAACGCCCACACAAGCGGAGTATCAGCCCGGGCGGCTATCGAGTGCAGAATGATGTTGGGACTGTCACGCAACCTGCGAAGTAACGAGGCAGATTTTTTGCGCCATAGGTGAGGTGTTCAACAGTGAACCATGAAAAAGTTGCACATTCAAAGCTCTACTATTTCTAAACATAATGGAGATTTTTTTTTACCACAGGACTTCTCATGTATCTGGCTTTAATTTTTCATATTAATTTTAGACCGAAACTTAACAGGATAGAATATATTTTAGTTTTTTTAAAAGATGGGAAATGGCTCACTGAGTCCACCTCGTGGGACACTCTGAACCGGGGACTAGGTTAACAGTGAACCATCCTATTTATTTTACAGTAAATTATGACTATTTATGCTACAAAACTAAAGGTTAAGCAATAAAACGTCTTGTATTATGTTATCAAGTAATCAACTTTATTAAATCTAAATGTTTTTAACAATGTGTTCAAAATATTTATTGTTATAAAGAATTTAACAAATATCTTAGGCTCACAGAGATCAATTATTGCTCAGTCAACTTAGTACTAATCAGTCTTAATAGTTACAATTGTTATTCTTACGAAGGAAAAACTTTTATATAAAATACAAAAAAGAAAATTTCAAAAGAAAAAACATCCAAAAATCAAAAAGGGAAGTTCAAAAGAGATAGGTTGACTGGAAATTTGAACGTTGCTGTTCGGCGACTGCTGCCGTCTACCTTGGGGTTCGGTAATATATATTTTATATCATTTTTTGTAACCATTGCAATATCTGGCTCTAAAGGCTCACAAAATGTATAATAAAATTTGCTTTTTAATTTTAAATACGAAACGGAGTAGTCATATTCAGCTTCAGGAGAATCATCAAGAATCTTCGCAACATAATAGCATTTTATCTTTTTTTTCTCTGATTCAATCAAAATAATTACAAAATTATCCGCTTTGGGTTTTCTACGCAGTGGTGGAAAGTCTTCAGATAAAATAACTTCATCGTCTTCACTGTCACTGACGAAATTCTCTCCACCAGATGAAGAACCACTAGCATAGAAAGTGCCTTCGGAATTAGAATCTTCATCAATAATTGGAGCTTCTTTTTTCTTTGTCTTCTTTTCTTTAAATAAATTACTCTTTACTTTCTTGGCTTTCACTTCAGCTTTATTTTTTCGTGATGCTATTATGTCTTTCTCAGGAGTGTCGGTAGCTATCATACTCCGGCCTAAGGGTCTGCTTCTTCTTGTAGTTTTCCTTGGACCGGCTTTCAATGGCAGCCTAAACATTTTTGGAGAAACAAAACTTTCCATTGCTTTCGAAGTGGAAGCTTGCTGTTCATTTTCATTATATTTAGATGCCAGATCATTACAGATTTGTTGTGATGGTAAATCTTGTAAAATTGAAGGAATGGGGGTCTTAGGAGGTGAACGGTTTTCATTTATTTCATAATTTGTATCTGTCTCATCTTTTCCTGGAATGGGTCTATCTGTCACAGTGCTTGGTAGAAAATCCTCTTCTGTAAAAACTGACTCGTCGAATGGATAAATTCCACATTTTCTAAATGCATTGGTGATATTTATTGGAGTCATGGCTTTTAAATAGGCCTCGCCTGCGCATTGAGCTACATGATAGATAGTGAGAGTCTGCCCGGGGTTCCGGAGTAGCCACGAATCGACGGCAGAGTTATAAAAAGTTTTAAATGGACCATTTAATCCCACATCTAATGGTTGTAATCTTGCGGTGGTATGAGGAGGCAGTGTCAACACTGTAACACCAGCAGTTTTAGCAATGGTCAGTGCTTCCAATGACAAATGACTTTCGTGGTTGTCAAGAATCAAAAGAGCTGGATTTTCTTTTGAGGCGGAAGTATGTTGTATGAAGTGTTTCATAACATCTACGAAGATGTCTGCATTCATCCATCCAGATGAAGCAGCCAAGCCAAGAGTCCCAGGAGGAGCGCCATGGAGCATATGAGATTGAAACTTCTTTCTTGGAAAGACCATTGCTGGGGGCAAAGCATGACCGGTGGCGGAAACAATGCAGCAAGTTGTCACTAAAACACCTCTTTCTCCACTCGTAACTTTGGATACGTTGCTTCCCTTAAGAGCTAGGACTTTTTGCGGGCGTTGTACTGTCGTGGTTGAGGTTTCATCTAAATTATAGACACGTGTTCCGTTACCGAAGTTAGGAGACCGCTGCATAGCTTCTCTTAAGTTTTTAAAAAATGTTTGCACGTTATATTTGTTGAATGCCGAGGCTCGTGCCAAGCTGCACGGTTCAGGTTTCTTGAGACTTAAATCCGTGTGTTTTTTTTTGAATGACCTTAACCACTCCTTTCCAGCAATATGTTTCTCTTCCCATGAAGAAGGAACTTTTATATTGTTAATAAATGCCATTTGGTAAGCTAATCTTCGAGTATCTTTAGCAGTAAGCCCATAAAATTTTAGCGAACAATCTATGATGTATTCTTTTAATTCTTTTTCCTGGTTAGGTGTAAAAATAGCATTTACCTCATAATTCGGTACTAATTTCGTAGTTTCATCGCTTTTAAATTTTTCTACATATCTCCTTACAGTTGGGTAGGGTAATCCGCATTCTTTTGCTGCTTTACGAATCGATTTACCATTTTTTACGAGCATGATTGCCTGCAACATTGCTTCTTTTGTGTGACCTCCAATTTTTCTTTGCGCTATTTTAATTCGCCCCATGCTGAAACAATAACATTATAATACAATTTAATGTTTCAACTCTATATAAATTTTGTATAAAATTCAAAATTTACCCACATAAAGTAGCAATATAAAGGTGGTACACAGTGAACCGGTTCACTGTTCAAATTACGTTCGTGGTTCACTGTGTACTACACCCGCCATTTAACATTTAAGGTTATGTTAAAAACCAACGAAAAGAGTTACCGTAGTAACTTTAGTTTTATACGATACCCAATAAACACTATAATAAGTATAATAAATGTCATACAGAAAAACTATACGTATCAGAAGTAATAAGAAAAGATAGTACTTACGTATTTTATTTTTTTGTCGCCGAAAATTATTATGCGGTCCGCCACGCGGGCGTCTTTGGCGCTAGCTCGCTCGCGACTGAGGAGCGGGCGGCGCGGTAAAATCTGAGTACTTTCGTGTCCACGGCACTGTTTGACAACGTCGCGTTTACAAAGTAGGAAGGGTGGCTCAATGTGTACCACTGGTTCACTGTTGGACATCTCACCCTACTGCTTCAAAGCTGTCAGTGCGCGCCTCGGCAAACATCGCCGACGCACTGCAGAAACGTGGCAGTCGCAACAGCACCCTGAACGCGTTGTTATATTGGATACGCAGAGCATTGCAAGCCCTTTGGGTATATCTGAACCACAGGGCCCCCGAGTACAGTGTTGTGCAATACGCCTTAAAAAGGGCTATTTTAACTGGAACTGTACATCGAGAGAACCTGCGGGCCAGCATGTTCACCCGGACTGACAACGCTCTGCGCTCCCTCTCCAAATCTGAATCGTCTTTCAGGGAATCTGTTACCAGATGGCCCAAATATTTAAATGTATACACCCTGTTTATTGGGTGACCTTCAAGTAACAGAGGAGGGACCGTCCGTTAATGAATGCGTTAATTTAAAAACACGCCAGCATTCAAAAACTACTAAAATACTTTACGGTAGTTTAGAAAACTCTTCTTACTCTTCTCTTCTTGCTCTTCTTACTTTGCTTCTCTCTCTCTCTCTCTCTCATCATAATTCATTATTTATCCAAACAAACACATCATCGAAATTTAAAAAAACAAAAAAGTTTTACACATGTCAACCAGCCTTATAAAATTTAAAAGCCACATTTCCTTTTACAAAACTAATAACAGAACAAAACTCAAAATATCCCGCGTTAGAGGTTAATTAAAATTAGTTAGTTAACTTTATACTAAAATATGCCCCGCTGAATACACGGCGGACTAAACACGTGGAAATATAGTTACCACTTGCCGAAGATATAATGAAAATAGCTTTACAAGTGTTGTTAAAAACATTGTTGGGTGTTGGTGTAAGTTAGAAGATTTTGTAACTAATCCAGGTGTTTCATTCATAACATTCACAAAATGTGGGATAGCAGCTGTTCTGTAAAATTCACTAGAGCATCTTTAGTAATGTAAATATATAATGAGTAATCATCCTATATTCTTACCAAATGCGATTGTGCAGAAATAAAGCCAAATCTGTTTGAGACCATCTCAGACATGATTATTTATTTATTTATTTATTTAATACTTTACGCACACAAATGTACAGAGGCGGACTTAATGCCATAGGCATTTTCTACCAGTCAACCTTTGGGTGATGCAGAGACAGACAGCGGTAGGTGCAATAACGAAAACTGTGAAATAAATATTTATTAAAATATAAGTATATACATACATATACCTATTAAAAACATTATATATAATAGATATACCTAATTATACATAAATATAAGACCAAATAAATACACGAATATACTAAACAGTAAGACAAACAACGGGAAAACATTACCGTTGTGATGATACTGCCAGCTTCTTACGAATGTGCTCGCGAACTTTAATTTTAAAGGATAATCGGTTGGTTGCCATCCTGATTTCCTGGGGGAGCGCATTCCACAGAGAGATAGACTGAACGAAGAAGGAAGAGTGAATAAAGTCTATGAAGTCTATGATCTGCACGGTTCTTATATTATGATTTGACAATTAATTTATATGCAGATTTCAGTTGCATCCGCTTATGGGCATGCTGTGGTAAGTAATAAGTGACGGAGTACACCAACTTAATACCTAATGTTGCCCATGAATTATGTGTCTTGTGATATCTTTAGTTGGAGATCCAAAATAAAGCAATCATCAGTCATTTCGACAACCAATATCTTCTATAACCTCACATACCAACTCAGTAGCCAAAATTATTTTCCAAAACTACCCGCCCACATCTCCTAACCCAAATCGCGGTCCAGTCCGGTGCCCCGAGGTACACGACCGTCCCAGCGTATAATTCGATTTAGATGGATGTTACAAAGACTCTACTAACTTAGCTACGGTCGCAAAGGCTCCCTAACTAGTTTACCATTACACTGGAAGTGAAAAATGAATAGATAAGTTTTACTCGAGCAGAAAGTGTGGATTTCGGTTTTGCAACTTCTCTTATGTGTCATTTTTTCTTAGTCGAGATTTTTAGTTTGTCAGTTTTCTGCACTGGGTGGTGAGATGTGATTTGTGGGTTCTTTTACGCTGAGATGCATCAGCACCTATGGCTTAGACGACATTATTCACTGGTATTAATTAATGCTCTGGTTACATTTCATTTTGTTTAGAGTTTGCCAGGATTTTAGGCTTCTTAGATTAGTTTGCTTCCGTGCCTCGGAGAGCAGGTTATACTGTTGGTCCCGGCTATCATTCGAGGATTGTTGACAGTCGTTACGTGTATCAGGACCCCGAAAGTCTGACGACCAGTTTTACCAGCAGGTATCGTGTTACCCAGTAATTGGGTTGTGGAGGTCAGTTAGGCAGTCGCTCCATGTAAAATACTGGATCTGAAGCTGCATCCGGTTAAAGTAGCAGCTGAGGTGTGCCTATCTCTTTTCCGTTGTATGTTTGGAGTTCTAGAGTTTCATTCCCAGCCCTTCATATTCTGCCGGGGTCGCAGGAAGGTACTCAAGGGTCACCGAGGCCCCCGGCAACACAGGCAACATGAAGGAATACGGGTGGGTTTTAGTCAGTAAGAGTCTGACACACCCTCCCGCTCCGCCCAGAGCGGGAGAACTTATTTGATGATTTCTCATCCAAAAAAAAAAGACTTCATATTGAGATGTTGAAACTTTCCGAATTTTAATGAAACAGTTTCATCGAACTCCACCATTTCCGGAAAGGCTTGTGTTTATTTATTTCTTTAGAAAGCACAGCCACACCACATACATAATACTTATATTACCTACTTATATACTAGAAACATTCTTAATAACTAAAGGACTAATTAATGCACATAACAATTACGGCGTACACTACAATATATTGACCCCTTGAATGGAAACCTGGCGTTGCTATGATTCTAGGAAGTGTATGAACCCTTCCTAGAAACACAAGCCCCAAAGCTACTATTTTATCATAATTCCAGTCTATCCAAAATCGATCAATTTCCAACCAGAATTGATTAGATTTGCGAACTCTTTTACCTACCCAACTCTGTTCCACTCAAATGGATCTCGGTTGATTGATGAACTCCAAACTAACTTAGTTAGGGTCGCCAAAGTCAGGAACCGGGTTATCATTACAGTATGGGTGTCGGTATTCGACATGTTTCGGGTAGTAATAGCCATGCTGATTTTGGAAATAGTATTGGTAGGTTGATTTATGTTGTAGACTTATTTTATCATAGTCTTGAGTAATTTATGCGGCCTGCCCAAATGTCCTTTATTTGTTATTGTTCGTTGAATCGTTGAGCTCCTTAAGTTCTGAGTTGAGTTTGTACTGACAAATGCACTGACTGGACAGATCCACTCAATATGTGTGGTCTTTCATCAAAAGATAATTTTAGACACCAAGCTACATGTCAAAGTCAAAGTCAAATTATTTATTTCAAATAGGCACATAAAAGGCACTCTTGAACGTCAAAATTTACAAAAAAAATAGAATTGATTCTAGTTGCCCCTTCCAAAAGGTAGTTTCATATGGAGAAGAATAGGCAAGAAACTCCACCGTTACTCTTTTAAAATGTTTTACAAAATTATGTAGGTATATGTACATTTTAAAATTATATGTGAAGACGATGCACCTAGAATAAAATTACTATACCAAAATAGGTAAAAAAAAAATGAAAAATAAAGCAATGTCAGATAAATTAATTATGTGATAGGTACATGAGGATCACATATTTACAAACATCACATGGTCTTCACATGATCTGACCAAGATTATGTCTGGACTTTAAAGGATACTGTGACCTCTGAGTTTGTTTCGGCCTTTTTTCTCAGAGTAGTCAGATAGGAAACACCGACCTCATCTAGTTTTTAAAATATGATTGACGTGTAAAAGTGTTTGTACAAACCTACATATAGAAATAAAATCATTTATAATTATTGTGGAGTGATTGCGTTATGTATTTCGCAATTTATTACGAGATTCTTGTGAAAGAAGGTTCAAAATTCTATCTACTCTTCATTCGGTACATTGAATGTGCCTTGACAAGTAACAATATCTATGAACAATGGGCACGCCTCGGGCAATCAGCCCTAATACCGAGTTTGTTAACCGTCTTAATCTGAACACCTCGATATGATCTATGTACATACTCGTACATACGTATATAAAATCACCCCTTCTTTCCATGGGGTAAGCAGAAATTATAGAACGCCACCTGCTAGGTACTGTCGTTACAGACTCGTTTGGCTTCGTTTACGTTCATACATCTGGTCAAACACGCGCGCTGGTTGCGAGTACTTCTCTCATGACCTTTCTGAAGAATATCACCATTAAGGTCACCATAACCAATTATGTCCTTCTACGGTGTCCCCCTTCCGGCATTTCCGGAATTCACATCTGCCTTGTAAATACCTTTTGTTCACTGGTCCTCGCAACATGCAGAGCACCGCCGTGTCCTCGTGGAGGCGATCGGCGGCAGAGATCTCTCGCGTCCGACCCTGGTTCAGGCCATGGTACGGAGCGAGAGGGCATGGGCAGCCGTCACATCCTTCTGCGAAGTAGTAATGCTAGTGAAGGAGGAGGCGGGACGGTTGAGGGAAAGGCAAATTTCGCGCCCTCTCGCCCCTAGCCGCCGCAGGAGACGCCCTGGGCGTCGGGAATCCCGGGCGGATTTCCGGCTACCATAGGCGCGGGCTTGCGGACGGTGAGCAATGGGTAGCTCACCGTCCGGTAAGGACCAGGCCCGGGTTGACGGCGCGTTGTATTCCACGTGCGCCTCAAAGAGATGTCGTCAGCACAAAGGTAGTGGTCCACTAGGGCCGTTTCCTGCTGGGGTCGCGGGAAGGTACTAATGGGTCACCGAGGAAGGAATACGGGTGGGTTTTTAGTCAGTAAGAGTCTGACACACCCTCCCGCTCCGCCCAGAGCGGGAGAAGTTATTTGATGATTTCCGTTCCAAAAAAAAACCATGACCAAATCATCGAAGCATCTTGGTATCGCTAAATAAAATATTATTTTATATTTCAAAAGAAAATAAAAAGAGAAAGATGGATTTTCTGTCTTGTCTAAAATATTGCCTAGTTTTCCACCAAACTTAGCTAAAGCCTAGTTTTTATAAAGTCTTCGACGTCTCGTGTATCTTCCGAATTTTCTGGAACACAATCAAACTGCCATCAGTCTGAAGTTCTAAGCTGATATTTAAAAGGTCAGTCTACCCTCATTTTTACGTCATTTGGCACTACTTGCTTGTTTTCTTTATGTAAAACATGTTTTGGTGGAAGGACAAGCTTAGCTTTATTAATCGTAAGCTATTTTTGACAGTCCTTTTCAAAGTCCAATGTTTGCAATGAAATGTCCTACTTTTGGAAGTTCCCTTTAAGAAAAAAATTCTATAAATTTTTCGCGATTTAACTGTGATCAAAATAATTAAGGCTCACTTGCACCACAAATCACTAAATGCGTTTACGCCAAACGTACTTAAAATATTGTTCCGTTTCTGACAATCCTCTGAAGCTAAGAGAGACAGAATTATGTGTTCGGTTAAGGTGCAATCGGGCCTAAGTATGGTTGACCTGAACAGATACTGCCAGACTTCGTTTAAAAAAAAAAAATCGCAATTTAAACCTAAACAACAGTATCCACTCATCCTTAAACAATATGAAACATGTCCACATTAAACCTACTCGCTGCCAACTTATGCAGTTAAATCGTAACTTCAGTCGCAGACAGGCGTCTTACGAAGCGAGTGCCGCATACTGCAGATAAAACTTCTCTTTAAACTTTTATACCCGATACTCTTACTTTTTCCACCTGCCAACCGGATAATCCCGGGATTTTGTACCAGAACTGAAAAGCATGGAAAGATGGAGTTAAATGTTTTGGTATGTTGTGTTTTTACCCGACTGCCTCAGGAGGGTAATGTTTTTCGAGAGTATGTATGTATGTATGTCTATTTCTTTGGCACGCTCTGTAGCCTAAACGGCTTGATGGATTTTAACATAAGAGGTGCCGTTAGATTCGTCTTCATTGTAGAAGTGACATAGGCTATATAATTTTTATATATTGCATCTGCTAATATAAAAAAAAAAGGAGGGAAACGTTTTTTTTAAATAAATTATAACAATATTGATATCAAATAAAAGCTAGTAATGAGTCAATTGTATATATTAATAAAACTAAAAAGCTTGAAAAAAAAAACAAATTATTTAAAAAACAAAAAACCCGACTGCAAAAACACATCCTAACTGAAAAGAGCAAAACAAGCATTATAAGCTATAGTTTGTATCGCAGGCGGGGACAAACCAATAACCTGAAATATGTTGTAGCTTTTGTTTGTCTCCGCCTGTGATACAAACTATAGCTTATAATGCTTGTTTTTCTCTTTTCAGTTAGGATGTGTTTTTGCAGTCGGGTTTTTTGTTTTTTAAATAATTTGTTTCTTTTTTTGTTTGAGGAATTAATTAAAAAATGTTGAATTTTTTATTGTTTGTTTTTCGTTAGTTAAATTACGAACTTGTATAGAATCAAGTTTATCTAACTAAACAGACAGGTATGCTGCTGGGGAGTTTGTTCCGTCACTTCTTTTTCCAGCTTAAAGCACTAGGAAGTGGTGAAGGGCGGGCATTTTTGGGGGAATGTCTTGGTAATTTTGATGTTCGAAAAGTGCAGATTCTCAGCCTAGTTTGAATAAATGACTTTTGATTTTGAACAAATTTTACTTTGGTAAAAAATAAGTGAGAAGTTTGAGATTGGGAAACAAATGCAGGCTGATTTAGAAATATATTAAAAGAAAACAAAATAACTGGTATATACTGATATACCAGTTGTTTAATAACAATAATACATACTGATGTATTATCGTATCAGTGCCTTAATGTTATTGTTAAAATAAACGGGTGCTGTGAAATAATAAAAACACAAAGCAAAAAATAATTCAAACAATAAGTTTTATATTTTTTATTTTTCCAACACTGAAAGCGTTAATCATAAATAATATATTAAACCAGATGCTGTTATTAAAAAAAACTCTACACATAACTAGTAGTACATCTGTCAAATAATCTTCCAAACAACAACCGTACATATTTTTTATTGCCATCGTATTAACCCTATCACTACTTGCCTCCGGTAATATTGACCACTACACGATTTTGTTCAACTAACTATAAAATATGCCAATCAAAATCCATCCTTAAATCTCTGAAATAAAATATATAATTGTAATGACATATGGAATCATTGGGACATCTGGCATGTGTAAGGAATGAAAGATATTAATTATTATTCACTGTTGATGCGGTAAGTTTAATGATTGAGATTAACATAAGAGCTACACGTTTTGTAGATAATTAGTCATTCATGTAGTATGTAACTACATATTATAATTTAGTATATTAATAGATTTTGTATGTTAACGCCGCGTGTTGAATGTTTTGTCGTTTGTAATAGATTTGACGTAGGTACGGCTAATAAAACATAGTCATTTATTCTGTTTTTGTATACCCAGCGAATAAGAATTTTCTTTCCAAAAATCCTCGAAAACAAAACATTCATTCCTTCTTATTTCGTTATCCTTATGAAATATAACACCGTCTGCCAATCCTCAGATGACCACTTAAAGCCGAAAATTACTTTTGTTTACTTAAAGCGCTAAGTCACTGAATTATGTAAGTTAGCACTTGGAAATCTAATGCATTAATAATATCAAAATCCACAAAAACTCATTAAAAATAACACTTGAAAGTTATAATCGGTTAAACTCGACCGCGGGCCTATTGGACCCGGGAAGTTTAAATTAAACTTGTCACCCTGTACGGGCGGGTGAGGGTTACTCGCTACTTCTTGCGAAAAAATGGAGGAGGGATGCTTCAGTGGTCCTGTAGGTTAGATTTAATTTGAAATTACTTTTGAAATGTATGCGGTTTTGCGTGTCGGAGGTTGTCGAGTTTGAAATGGAGTGTTAAACTATTTACGCAAACCAATTTCAATCTAAAGTTATTTAAAACTAGCTTTTGTCCGCGACTTGGTCTGCGTTTATCAGGATAAAAAGTACCCTACTTAAACTACCCTAAGAGTACTCTATATAATATCCAGGTTATATAGTATCTACATAATATATATGTGCCAATTTCATCCAAATCATTTCATCCGTTTTTGCGTGATAAACTTTCACATTTATGATATTACTAGCAGCGCCCCGCAGTTTCACCCGCAAAACTCTCGATTCCGTGGGAATAACGGGATAAAAAGTATCCTATGTGTAAATCTATTATAAAATATCTGTGTGCCAAATTTCATCCAAACCCGTTCAGCCGTTTTTGCGTGATTGAGTAACAGGCATCCAAACATACATGTCACAAATTTGCACATTTGGATAGGAGGATAGGATTATAGTAGGATCTTTTTCTAGGCATTCAATTTTTACCTACCTCTGTATTTTGTCCCGCACTGGTCAAAATATGTCTCTCATCCCTATAAAGGTAATATAGAGGTATGAGGGGTGTAAATTTCACTCATTCTCCATAGAAAAGGGAGGATACTCCGACCAGACGGGTGTCGTGTCTGGTGGGTACTGCCCGACGGTTGATGTCGGGACGTTGCATATGTATATGCTAGTCGCGCGGTAAACTCTGCTTGCGCGATGCAGGATTTTCCGTGACGTCAGTGTGATGCGTAGTTCGCATGTGGCGATGTAGATGCCGCCACAGTAGTATTGCTACCAATTGCTAACAATGACTACTTCGATCAGTTCTTTTTTACAGACATCCCAATACTTTTTTGGCATGCCAAACCTGCAAAATTAATGATTAATAAATCGGATGGCACTAAAACTCTTGCCCGTTCTTTGCCATAGGTTTGGAATGAGCAACTAGCTTCATGTTTCTAACTGACCGACTCCTTGACAATTCAAAAGTGCTTGTAATTGGTTTAATTGAAATAAATGAATTTGGGTTTTGGTCTGCTCTCTAACATTCCTGTCACCTCTCGACTTTGTATTCTCAAACGTGAAACACCTCGTTATGCATTACAATTTTCATTGCGAAAATAACAAGACTGTTGACACATCTTTAGAATTAAAATCATCTCGCGGTACCCAATTTTTCTGAAAACTTGAACGTTCGCATCCCCTGATGCATACCCAAGTAGGGGTTGTCCCGCCAGTAATTCGTTTTTAAAACGCCGATGGGTCCTCCGAAATAAGATTTTAATTGTAACGGGAAAATCGAGGGTTTGATTGATGTACTCCGAACTTTTAACGTGGCTGGAGCAATTGGTTTGACAAGAATTGTCAATTTTCGGTGTAATTTTAATAAAGTTTGATGGGTGGGGAATAAACAATTTTCCTTTTTGCTTTCCGTGAGTATTCTGTCTGGGTTTCTGAAAAGAATAAGTAACACTTAAGCTCCATTTACACAGTGCAAGTTTCTAGAACGTTCAAGAGCAATAATCGCATGCTATAAAGCACGTTCAAAATTGCCGTTCAAGTATTGCATGCAAGTGTTTACACGCGTGCGATTTCCATAAAATGGCATACAATCATTGAATGCAAGTTATGCCAAACAGTAAAACTGCGTGTGACTTTACACAAAACTTGCAATTTTATTGTAAGTCAATTATTGCATGCATGTTTTGCCTCTTCCTAATACAGAGTTGCACGTCCTTGTACAATTAATTCAAGTATTGCTTGTATTTGCGGTGACAAATTTCATTAAAACAATTTTGAACGTCTACTAAAGATTTTTTTTTACTTATTCCATTCCTGCGTACTTGTAGAGTTGAATGCGATTTTATTGTACGCGCTGTTTACACCTATACCAGTTTTGAACGGCAACTAACTTACCCGTATCGTGCAACAATATTGTAAGTGTTGTTTAGACGGTGCCATAACTGGCACCGTGAAAACAACACCAACAACTAACGTTGCCCTTCAAATGTAAGGCATGCCACAGGTAATTAACTTGCACCGTGTAAAGGGAGCTTTATACACGTGGGAGTCATAAAGTGGTACTAAGGTAGCATGGGTTGCCGATAAGACGCTATGCCCATGCTTAGGCCAGGAATATCGTCCTATATGCTTAAAACAAACAACGATCACCGATCACCAATTATAATATCTACCTCTGCTAGGCATGTTAATTTAGGCACTTTCTTTTTGATCATCCATTGTCATTAAGAGCATCTTATTAATAAGAGTCGGGTAATCGCCCTTGACCTTGGCCATACAAATTCGCGTCGCGCTCACGCCGCGCCGCCCCGCCCCGTTCCTTATCTTAGTAACAAAAATATGAATATTTGAAGAAAAAACACAGATAGAATTATATACAATAAAATAGTCTGTTCATACAAAAAAAAAAAGCCATGGAAATATCTTAAGTAGTTTGAAAGTAATATCGTTTTTTATGCTTTGTGTAGACCTTACTTTCTGAATGTATTTCATAAAGTATTTTACTACAATACTTAAATATTCACATATAGAATTGATGTGTATGCGTTCTAGTTTAACATACATGTTTTGCATAACTTACTTCCATTCCATGACGCTGTAATAACAGATTTAAAAGTCACTAAAATCATATATCAGCGCCTTAAGCTGGACGATTTCACGTTTAGAGACTGACATTGCGTGGTAGGTAGCTATTAGGGCACAGATGTTGGAGCGTTCTAGAAGACGTCACACAAACATACACGAGTACTTAGTGTCGTACCTACTTAATGATTTAAGGAACTTATAGCGTAATAAAGCGTGCTCTCACTTCAAAATCCACTCAATAACTGACAACTTCACCAACACAACTACCACAGTAAACCGCGGTTGAATCCAAAACCATCAGAAGTACCTACACCTATCCCCGTGACATTGGAGCGTTCTAGAAGACGTCACACGAACATACGCGAGTACTTAGTGTCGTACCTACTTAATGATTTAAGGAACTTACCGCGTTCTAAAGCGTGTTCTCACTTCAAAATCCACTCAATAACTGACAACTTCACCAACAAAACTACCACAATAAACCGCGGTTGAATCCAAAACCATCAGAAGTACCTACACCTATCCCCGTGACATTGGAGCGTTCTAGAAGACGTCACACGAACATACGCGAGTACGAAGTGTCGTACCTACTTAATGATTTAAGGAACTTATAGCGTAATAAAGCGTGCTCTCACTTCAAAATCCACTCAATAACTGACAACTTCACCAACAAAACTACTACAGTAAACCGCGGTTGAATCTAAAACCATCAGAAGTACACCTACCCCATAGTAAATGAACAAATCAAATCTAAATCAAATTCTGATCTCGTTGGGCCAATTAGAACCGAATCGGCGTCGACACGGTGATCGATTGATTTATGTAACCAGCCTAATTAGGTCTCTCGTACTGATTGATTTATATGAACTCCGTCCTTGTAAAGGGGTCAAAATAAAATGGTGTTTGTAATAGATTTGATTAAAATTTGAAATGGTGGTAATTTGCCGCTAATTGTCACGTGTGGGTGCGTGTCGGAATAATCGTGGTTTACTGCCTGGGTTTAGGAACTCTGTGTGAAATAAATCTTGTTTAGTTTATTATCATTATCGTTATGTGTTAACACTTCGTCCATCACTCATGAATTCATGATAATATCAATAGAGATAAATCATCATGATCAATTCACAATATTAACACCAGAAATAAGGACAAACTACGTGCTGCATTTCACCGGTTTCATAAGTTTCTCTCATTTATTGGTCTTGGTATAACTTTTTATAACATGCCCTCTTCTTTGCTAGATTTGCCTTTTAATGCGTTTAGAGCTAAAGTAAAATCCAACCTTTGTTCAAAGGCATACTCTATCAACGACTACTTAAACAATAAGAATAGTTGGTCGCTGTGATTAACTCAAGACAATGTTTATGTTCTTTCTCCAGAGTTACCTTAGCTACTTTTTTCTAATTGTTTATTTTATTTGACTGTATAAAGGCTGCCACATTTTCTATGAAATCTTCATGGAAAGTGTCGCGCTGTTTGTCGCGCTCGCGATATCGCTCCAGTCTATACAAGAATTAACTCAATTTATTTCAAATTTATTTTCATGTATTATTAACATAATCTACTCATTACAATGTTTTTTTATGAGTTGTATTGCGATATGTGGTTGGCTAGCGACCTCGACAATTGATCATAGTATTCTTGCCTGAGCACCCGGCAGCAAGTTCGTCAGGCTTCCTTAGATGTCATTGCTTGCGGTAGCGTCGGGGGTCGGGTTGCCTCCTTCCCTCGAATAACCTAGTAATTAACTGTTTATTTATTTTACTTCAATGGTCCTAGTTTATCATTTGTGACTTTGTGTTACAGTTACAGCTTTGTGTATGCGGGCACGCCCTTTAGGTTTGCCTTGAGAGTTTTTATTTAAGTATTACGTTCTTTTTACGTTTTTAATTTTTATTTCTGCTTAAGTAAATGTAGACTTCGATGTTTTTCTTTGTTGGTACAGTGGCGTGTGCTAGCTGACTTATGGCAAATGATTTAATTTAATGGTTTGTGTTGTTTAATGAAAATTATTTTGCATACTATTGTATAGAATCAAGTTTTTCTATCTGAACAGACAGCTGCTGGGGAGACTCTTACTGAGTAAAACCCACCCGTGTTCCTTCCGTTCGTGTGTGTTGCCAGAGGCCACGGTATCCCTTTCGGATCCTCTGACCCCGCCAGAGTGATTTTAGCGGGTAGGTATTAAAATTATACTGTTAACTGCACGTATAAACCTTAGAGTAAATTAATTATTACCCTCAAATATACGTCAACACACAACAATGGAAACCGCAGCCCATCCAAATATTGACCTCATTAACTTCCCCTTAACCCAAGTGATGAAGCAATAATAAACCCTTACTAAAAACACTTATATTAATTATACTAATAACTATAATTATTTGAAGATAAGGATCATCAATTAGTTCAGTGTTAATTAAAAAATTTTATTGTTGTATCTTTTGAACGAGATCTTTTATCTTATTGTTTCATCTGGGGTGAAATGTGAAAGGTGCTGATGACGCTAAGCTTATCTTTTGAGAGGTGCTTATGCGTTTTGTTTCACCCCCAGAAGAAAAGCGCATGTAATGCTTATTAAATTAATTAAAAGTAATACAGTATTGATGTAAATGATGAAATGAATTGTTTTTACATAATTATGTAAGCTGAAGTGGCACTGCGCCGGCTATATTAGCCGTAGAACGATGACCGTCGGGATAGACGTGTTCTTGAGTGGAGACCGCGAATCTGAAAACATAAGGTAGGACGCCCTCGAGATAGGTGGAGCGACGATCTTCGCAGGGTGGCTAAAGCAGCTGGCTTTTATTAGGCTTTTGTTTAGGTATTAAGTCCTGTTAACGTTTTTATGTTGAAATTTTTATCTGCTTGAGTACAGTTTTCTTTGTATTGTTGGTGTATTGGCGTGTGCTAGCTAACATCATCTGCCTAGCCTTTTCCCAACTACATATGTTGGGGTCGGCTTCCAGTCTAACTGGCAGATGAATATCAGTATTTTACATGGAGCGACTGCCTATCTGACCTCCACAACCCATTTACTGGGTAACACGATAGGTACCCCTTGGTAAGATTGTTTGTCAGACTTTCGGGCTTCTGACGACCCGTAACAACTGTCAAAGATCTACAAATGACAGCCGGGAACAACGGCTTAACGTGCTTTCCGAGGCACGGAGGGGTCTTGGTATGTAAATATGGTCACCCATCCACGGACCAACCGCGGCAAGCGTAGCTTAACCTGATGGATCGAGCCGTGCGGCTGTTTTTACATGGCCACAAGCCCCTAGTCTGCTAGCTAAATATGGCAAGTAATTTAATTTAATGTTTTGTGTTTTGTAATGTTAATTACTTTGCAAATGATTTGTATAGAATCTAAGCAAGCAACCTTAAGACGCTGACAACACCTAAACCTCGGTCACTGTCAGATTGCATAGAAAAGAAAGAGAAGCGCGATGACACAACGCTTGTAATTTATTGCAAAATATGAAGCAATTATCTATTTACTCAAAATTGTATTTGAGTAATCGAAAATAAAAAAACAACCAAGTTCTGCATTCGAATAAGACGTTCTTGTTACTAATTAAATACATAACGTATGTTGATATTTAATACAGATATTTTGGATTGGAACTTAAGGTAAGAGGTTAGTTTAACGTTAGTTTGTATCGAGATTTTTTTTGTCAAAACGTGTTTTGGTATCAACCAAGTTCTGGGAAATATGTTTAAAAATGCCTGAGGCATTTTCTACCAGTCAACCTTAGGGTGATGCAGAGAAGACACATGGCAGGTGCAACTTAAGGGATAGATAACACGAAAATAACTATACAATACAAGAATACGTAGATACATACATATAAACAGAATAAACTTTGTCAGGAGAAATAACGATCGGTAGTGGGGAAATAACGATCAGTAGAGGAGAAAACGAATTTTTAAATATAATATTAATACAGATTCAATGAGTTATTTATTTACCTCACTTTTATCATGAAGTGGCGTATAAAAAAATAAACTTAAATTACTGAAAAATCACGCTCTAAAAAGTATGAAACAAGAAAATATTCTCATCTGAAATTGTTATCCTACTAACTATTCAATATTTATCGTCTATTCAATAAACAACTTAAACGTAAATAATATATATTGTAATGTATTTAATACATATTCGTAGTGATGATTTAGAGGTTACCGGTGGTCCAGCGGATGATCAAGACGCTTCCAACAATATCTCATTTGTCAAATTATGATTAGTAGTTTAGAAGTTATGTAAAATCGTATCACGTTATCGTGTCGCGCCGGTCTGCAGGAGCCTTTAAATGTCAACGCAAATAATAAAATGTTAATATCTAATGAACATTCTAGCAACAGTAGCAAATCCATTCACTAAAAACAACAATCATTAATTTTGCCACAAGGGTGAAATTTCACTATTAGGAGGGGGTGATATGCTATCCTCGCTACCCCTTATCTATCCCTTCATCTTGTTCTGATCCCCACAAAATGATATCGTGTTATTCCTATTAATGACTTATTTCTCTTGTACTTACTTACCCCTCAAAACCCTTATCGCGTTTCGGCGATCGCATTCACCCCTAAATAAATTATTTGAGTTGTTTTTTTATTGTTAGTTTCTTGATCGAGATAAGACATGGATTGACAGTTATTATTAGCGACAATTGTTTGATAATGCTGGGGAAATTGGTAATCGTTGTTGTAATTTGCTTTATTGATTTGTCAATAGTTTTTACCCGACTGCCCCAGGAGGGTAATGTTTTTCGAGAGTATGTATGTATGTATGTATGTATGTATGTATGTATGTCTATTTCTTTGGCCCGCTCTGTAGCCTAAACGGCTTGATGGATTTTAATAAATGAGATGTCCTTAGATTCGTCTTAATTGTGGGAGTGACATAGGCTATTTAATATTTATTAATTGTATCTGCAAATACAAAAAAAGGAGGTAAACGGTTTTTTTTAAATAAATTGCTACAATATTGGTATCAAATAAAAGCTAGTAATGAGTAATTTTCAAATGTATATATTAATAAAACTAAAAAGCTTGAAATAAAATAAATTATTAAAAAAAAAAAAACAAAAAACCCGACTGCAAAAACACATAACTGAAAACGGAAAAACAAGCATTATAATCTATAGAATTTTGGTATCGCAGGCGGGGACAATGAACCGTTACACCATATTTCAGGTTATTCGTCAGTCGGGTTTTTTTGAGTCATCGCTTTTAGCAGTTGTAAAGGCTCGTACAGACTAGCGCGATATCGCGGGTGCAACGGGCAGCACGACGCGCAGCGCGTAACTTTCTATGAAGTTTTCATAGAAATTGTGCTACTAGTGTCGCGTGGCGCCAGTCTGTGAGAGCCCTAATTCTTCAACTTAAGTAATGTGCTTTAACTATTTAAACTTTTCGAACGGTTTTAAAATGATGCGAAATTCGAACCGTTTCTTAAATGTATAGGTATTAGAAAAAAATAAATGAAATATTAGAAAAGAGTCCAAAACTGAATTAGGTCACGGAAAAGCTACTCTCAAACTCAATCTTGCATCAAAACAAATAAACTAAGGCATTCATTTTGAAAATGATTTGTGCTCACACACTTTCACAGCAGCTCTTTAATAAACAAAGTACAGAAAACATTTATAAAAACCTAAAAAGAATGGCTTCTCATTTCACCAACTATTTCTGTGACTTTCATTAACGACATACACTTAAATGAAACAAGATAACTAATTTAAATATAAAATTAATATATCACACCTTTCTCATACTAAATTACAGACACATACATTTATATTGATTTCATTTGTCATTCATATTTATCCAATTAAACTTAAAAGCTCGTCCCACCCACATTAGGAAATCAGTAAAAATTATTCAATTTAAACGTATTATATTAATTTACGCCTACGATTGAAATCGTGCAATCAAATTAAAAATGGTGTGAATGCGCTTTCAATTACAAGAGTGCATCCATTTTGTGACTAACTGCTTTGTGATTGGTCGAAATTGTTTTTTGATGTTGCCGCCGTTCAAAGGGGCAATACAGTGTTTCTGTTTGTAACGGAAATCTGTAAGTGTTTTTTTTTTCAGTCGTCGGATGTTCCTGTAAAGTGTTCCGGAACGATGTTTGACGTCAGTGAGTTTCGTTGTTTCCTGTCGATTAATTTTAAATGAGTTAATGGGTAATGGAACGTGAAGTGTTGGTAGCTAAATATTTTTTGACGATGTATCTTTTAATGTGAATAGAGGGACAACTTACAAAAAAAATGTTTCACCCTTATTTCGGCCCGCGACTTCGTCCGCTTGAAATTTCTTGTTCCCGACCCATCGCGTCGCACCTTAACACCCTCGTATGCTATTACTTCGTTTTCACTTAGTGTTCTTTCTGGCTTTTTTCTATTTGCTTGACTCCTAAGGGTCGTAGCGTGATTTTAATAATAGTCTATAACCTTCCTCAAGAATTGGGCTATCAAATCCAGAAAGATTTTTTTTAATCGACTGGTAGTTTCAGTGATTAGCGCGTTCAAACAAACAAACTCTTCAGCTTTATGTATTAGTAAAGAAGTATAAATAGTTAAGATACAAATTCCCCTTTGACTTTAATCTTAGATTAGATTCTGATTACATTTCCTTTTCTATCGAATCTCTTTTTAAGTGTCTCTAGAGAAATTATGAATTTAGGGCACTCTAGAGGCCCTAGCTATTTATTATGAGCTCAGCCGTCGACGACAGGCCTAGAAAACTAAGCCGTGACGACTGAGACGCGTTCCACTTCTGAACCAGTGGCTGGAGACGTCAAACACAAAGAAATCTGGGACAATGTGCACATGTAGGTTAGACTGAATGGATTATCTTAGTAGTTGTTGTCCTCGACTTACTTGTAACACCAAGCTTGTATTCCCTGAAGGGCTGTGTACGGAACCGTGCATTGCTTTACCAACTTACGCACCGAGCATTCTGCACACACAGCATTGCAAAAATATATTTCAATAATTCAGTGTGTTTAACGAGCATTCAAAGCGGTCGCTGATATTTTATCATCCCAATAGCCCCGTTATCATATCACTAAGTGTAGGGATCCCCCTACATTTATTGTTGGTCCTTCGAGCCGGTTTCTATTGGGATGATGAAATAAAACCGACCGCTTTTTGGTTAAGGCGCTGACAAGACCCAATTGCCAAAAATAGGCTTCTCTTAAGAAAAAAAATTGCCAAATCTGTATAGTTTGTGGTAGCGGAAAACATATATGTTAATTTTGAACATATTTCCCAGAACTTGATTGTTACCAAAACACGTTTTGAAAACAAAATCTCGATACAAACTAACGTTAAACTAACCTCTTACTTTGAGTTCTAATCCAAAATATCTGTATCAAATATGAACATACGTTACGTATTTAATTAATAACAAGAACGTCTTATTTGAATCCAGAACTTGGTTGTTTTTTTATTTTCGATTACTCAACTCAATTTTGAGTAAATAGATAATTACTTCATATTTTGCAAGAAATTTACAAGCGTTGTGTGATCGCGCTTCTCTTTCTTTTCTATGCAATCTGACAGTGACCGCGGTTTAGGTGTTGTCAGCGTCTTAAACACGTGTGTCACGTGTGTGCGTGGTGTGGAGACGTATGTCACAATTCGACTGTCTTTAGTAGTTTGGGCTGTGAGTCTGTCAGTTATTTACTTTTGGAGTATGAAAGTAATTGAAGATAAAAGGAAAAGAAATGAGGATTGGGGAATAAGGATCATTAGAGAATCCCTAGGTCATAAATATATAATATTATAAATGTGAAAATGTTTGTTACGCTTTCACGCTAAAACGGCTGAACGGATTTGGTTGAAATTTGGCACATCTAGGTTAGGACATAGGACACTTTTTATCCCGATATTCCCACGGGATCGAGACTTATGCGGGTGAAACCGGTGGGCGCAGCTAGTTACCTATAAGAGCCTCTAGTAATTAATTACAAAACCATCTTCTGAATATGTTGTTTAAAGAAAGTATAAGAGATGTATTGGTTGAAAGATGATATGCTAAGAAAATATCGTTGCATATATAGGTTCACCTCTAAGGCTTGTGGCTAAGTAAGAACAGCCGCACGGGTCGATCGATCAGATAAAGCTACGCTTGCCGCGGTTAGTCCGTGGACGGGTGACCATCTTTACATACCAATACCCCTCCGTGCCTCAGAAAGCTCTTTAAGCCGCTGGTCCCGGCTATCATTCTTCGCTGGATCTTTGACAGTCGTTAGAAACCCGAAAGTCTGACAATCAGTCTTACTGAGGGGTATCGTATTATTAAAATACTGATATTCAGCTGGATCCGGTTAGACAGGAAGTCGTTTTTGTTTTCTCTTTTACTCTTACACACGGTGTCTACATATCTCTCTCTCTCTATGATTACTTTCCTATCGCAGGTATGCTGGAAGAGATTTCTTTAGAAATAAGCATCACCTTTGTACGTATTTTTCTGTTCCTTTCTTCTTGTCTGTTTATATGTGTGTACATAAACTGTTAAATAAATAAATAGATAAATAAATAGGTACACCTCTATCGGCCGGGTTTCGTGATGACTGATAGAGATGGGTACAAGAACAAGACGTACAGCTCAGACCCCAAAACAACTAGCGATAAGGACAGAACAGAAGTATGATAATAACGGATAGGTATTTATATATACATAAACGATTAAGAGGTAATTAGTAAGGTTACCTTCCAGCGGAGATAAAAGCCATTTCGATTGAGCATTTAATACATAGTGCAGAGTGCGCACTTTGTGTTCTTGTTGCGCTTAAACACACAGTATGAAAGTTTGGAGAGCTTCTACAATGGTATTTGTATCGAGGGAGATCCCCAATTTCCCAAATGAGTGTTGTGTGTCGCAAGCAAGTGTTCCGAATACTTATCTATATTATAGAGTGTTAAATCATACATCAATCTAGTTACTGCCCGTGGCTACTCCCGCGTGGTTTTTTCTAAAATAAAAGTAGCGTAAGTTACTCCTTATAACACATGATTGGTATTTCCGAGTGAAAGTCCCGGCAAAATCGGAGATAAGCCGGAACAGACACACAGATAAACAAACAGACAGATAAAAATTAGAAATAATATTTTTTTGCCTATTAGTACCGTATATACTTTCATAATTATGCATTTAGCAAAAGCAATTTTGACATTACAAACAGACACTTCAATTTTATTTATTTTTATAGATAATATGTTCAATGTCGGTCGGTTTCAGAAAGCCATATTCAATATGATTCGATGCCAAAACTCATTTATATTAATTGAATTTGCCGTTGTTTTTACGATGAACCAATAATAACAGCGGTCATAACTAGTCAAAAAGTGATCAGACTTTTGATTCTCTTTCATTACCCGGGTGTGTAGTAAGTGGAAAAAAATAAAAGCAGTTTGAAAACCATTTGTGAAATGACTATTCCAGATATAAAAAACTTTTAACAATCTGCTTTTAATTTAATTTGAAACTCAGTCAAGTAGAGTGAACTATTAATTACGTTTGTAAACTTTCTCAACCGTATGTAACTATACAAGGGTGGGTATAATTACTATCTCTTTGTTATTGTTATTCATTTTCCAACGTCAAATACAAAAGGAATGAACATGAACTAATTCAACCATTTTACTCCGTTGGTTTGTAGTATCAAGTATTTTGTTTTATCTACCTAATGTTTTCTGTGTAATTACTTTCAGTTCGAGTTTTCATAAATGGTTTATGTCGTAGAGCAGTGGTGGCCCTGTGGAAACGGCCGCGACTTACGACTTGTAGGTTGTAGGTTCGAACCCGGACAGGCGCTTCACTTTGTGCAAATTATTTCATCACCACTGCTCTGAAAACGGTGATCGAAAACATCGTAAGGAAACCGGCATGTCCTAGAACCAAAAATTCGAAGACATGTGACACCTACCAACCCGCACTGGGCCCGCGTGGTGGGTTACGGCCCACTCCCTCTCACAAAGAGGAGGCCTGTGTCCCAGCAGTGGGAACATTATAGGCTGATTATGTTATGTCGTAGTACGCTAGGCCTTATGTCAATGGTAACAAAACCATTGTAAGCTTGCCTCTTCATCTGCCTAGACTTTACCCGACAATGTTGGGGTTGGCTTCCAATCTAATTGGATGCCAGTATTTTACATGGAGCGACTGCCTATCTGACCTCCTCAACCCAGTTACTGGGTAACACGATACCCCTTGGTAAGACTGGTCAGACTTACAGGCTTCTGAGGACGCGTAACAATCGTCAAAGATCTACAAATGACAGCCGGGACCAACGGCTTAACGTGCTTTCCGAGGCACGGAGGGGTCTTGGTATGTAAAGATGGTCACCCTACACGAACCAACTATGGTAAGTGTAGCTTAACCTGATCGATCGACCCGTGCGGCTGTTGTCACTTAGCCACAAGCCTCTCTAAGCTAGCCTCATATTCTATTGAAACTCCATACTACGCTAGGCCAGCTCAAGGTCAAACTTAACCGTTAAACCGTTTGATTTTTTTTAATCTGATATTTCAAGTGACTTGGTAGTCTGACTCCGGTTGATGACCCCCACCAAGAACTCATCAAATTTAATTTCCTTTTTTTCCCGGAGTTCGCTAGCTTATTTAACTTGATCACCTGTATATTGCAATGCAGGGCAAAGAGTAAACGACGACGAGTATGGATCAGTAAGTGCCTACCTTGATGCCTGCTTTGTAGAGATTTCAGACTATTAATTAATTACCTCAGGTGCGTAAGTACTCGCAACCGGCGTGCGTGTAAGACCAGCAGACTTAAGGGTGCGGTTCCACTGACGCGGAGCTGGGCGGAGTGGAGAGGAGCGGACCATGAATTGGCGAACCACAGTGCTCGAAATCTGCGGAGTGGAGATTTTGAGCACTGTGATTGGCCAATTCACGGTCCGCTCCTCTCCACTCCGCCCAGCTCCGCGTTAGTGGAACCGCACCCTAATGCTGTTTTTTTTTTTACATTACTCTTCTGTAGAATAGAAAGCGCTTGTCTACATTTCTCGGTAGAAACTGTCAACTGTCTACACGGAAGCGTCATTTTTGTTTACTCTTCCGTCGACAAAACTCTTATTTACGGTTCTCGTGCTAAGCCTGCTGATGTATAGACGTAAACGAAGCAAAAGAAGTATGAAAGGATCTAGCAGATCGCATTCTGTAGTTTCTGCCTGCCCCCAAAACATCGTGAGGTAAACATACACATACATATACAGGGTGACATTGAAAACATGCGACAAATCGAAATGGGAGATTGTACTCATCATTATGAACAACTTTTACTAAGGGACCAAAGCTACAATCCCAAAATAAAAACTGCTGTCCCCTACATTTATGTTCGCAATACCTCATCAAAATGTAGGAAAAGCAGATTTTTTTTTTGGGATTACAGCTTTGGTCCCTTAGTAAAAGTTGTTAATAATGATGTATACAATGTCCCATTTCAGTTTGTCGCAAGTTTTCAATTTCAACCTGTATAAACTCACACCTTCCCGGTGTGAGATATATGTATGTGTATGTTTACCTCACGACGTTTTTGGACATAAGAAAAAAACACAATTGTCTAAACGGTTTTTCCTTTCAAGTTTGTATCATCAGTCGTTTAAGCTCCCACAGACAGGCGCGACGCGGTCCAGACAGAACAATTTAGGTTTAAAGATATTTATTTCTCATAAGAACTTATGAATAACAGTTCACTTATAATGAGATACTAAGTACTTCTTAATAATAATTATACTATAATGTTTGCCTCAATGAAGTTTTCATAGAAGTTGTTCCACGAGAGTTTCATCACGCTGTTGCGTCGCGCCTGTCTCAGAGGAGCCTTTAGTTAGTCACCAAACTTATATATGCACAGGAAAACTCCTGCTACTCGTATTATTAGCAATGAGGTCTAAGTTAACAATCCAACACTTTCCCTCCAAGAGAACACTTAACTCTACCTTCGCAAATACTCGCATTATTTACTCACAATTATGTTCAAACATCTCCGCTCGCGTCATATTTTAAGTGCTGGCAACTTGGCAGCGAAACGCCGTTAAAAACCCGCGCTAGGCTGGCAACCCCAGGCATAAGAGCCGATTGCCACGTGAAAACGTATGGCAACATCAAGTTGAATATTTTATAATGTGCTTTTTACACTCGGGGACACTTTTAACGACACAGTTGAACGGTATCGGAATATATTACCAACCTGCACTGGGCCCGCGTGGTAGATCACGGCCCACTCCCTCTCACAGAGACGAGGCCTGTGTCCCAGCAGTGGGAACATTATTGGCTGATTATATGTGGAATATATTAATTCGATAAAACTTTTCGAGCGTATTTTGTTTTGTGTTGCGTATTATTTTCGACTAGCTTTTCACCGCGACTTCGCCCGCGATGTCCTGGATTTAATCGCGGTGTGTTAAATGCAGGTTATAAATTATGTATGTGCCAAATTTCATCCAAATCTGGTCAGCCTTTTTGTGCAAATCCGTAAAATACATCCAAACTGACAAACATTCTAAAAACTATATTTTCGGCATCAGACTCGTTTCCAACCCGTGTAGCAGTTACTTTTTTATATAATACTCAGTGTACAGTTTTGACTTCGTTACTATTTTATTTAAATGTTGGTCGCGTGAATTTTTGTGTTCTGTTTGAAACTTAGTGTATTTTTTTTTTGAAACTTCGCAATTAACTGAATAAACAGCTGCAATAATTACGTTACGTTAGTTTTTATTCAAAGTAAACTGGGTTCGAATGAATATTTTAAGTAAACCCTCCAAAAACTCCGTACTAGTTTTTTTTCTTTTTACACAAACCTAATTAACTAATGTTCGTTTCATAAACCCTTAACGAATTCGTAAGAAATGCTCAGCCTGACGTCAACCTTAGTACATTTCAAGGACATCATAACCTAAATACGTTACTTCTAAAAACATACTTACAAAAAGATTGCAGTCCATTTTATTACAGCTACAAAACCCAGCTTAGAACATTCATAACATCCTCAAACACGACAATATCAACCCAGAAACATGTTTACACGTTACTTCGGCCGCAAGTGTACCCCACTTTACGACCTGGGGCGCTACATAGCGATAAGTCGTCCCGATGACGTGTGAGCTTTGGTAAGCGTTTACTCGATAACTCGACATCGATACCGAGTTTACGTGTTTTTATTCGCATAATATAACAGTGTTTTACCGATCTTATCTGATCTGTCAATGTGGGGAAATGGTATTGTTTTTTTAATCGAGTTAACAGCGATTATGTATCGGGTTCGGATGGGAATCGAATAGTTAATTAGAGTTTTTGTGTCATCGATATTTTGAAATGTTCGTGAACGCTGGTTTTTGTGTTTGTCTCTGTAACCGTTTGTATAACCATTTCTTACAAGGTGTTAGTTTTAATTTATGTTGGGATAGATTTTGATAGTTAGTGTTTAAAAAGGTAGAAATATTGTGTAAGTATCTATAGTTGATTCAAAAACCCTTTTCGCACGTAAACTAGATAATATAAATTTCATAGTAAAACGATCGATTCGTAAATATTGAACTCATCTCCAACTAACCTTATAGTAGTAAAAATTGATAAATAAAATAGTAAGTATCGAATTTACGACTTCAAAATATTGTGAGCAGACACTTGATACAAAACTATACTCTTCTAAGTTGAGAAGCTCGTACATAAAAGTAATGCGTTTCGTAGTCGCTGCATACAAAGTTGTTTAAAATCTCGATGCACATAATTTTGAGAACTAGGTAAGCTACCTATGTTTCTGCAAACATGGGTAAACTCTATCCTTAATTGGACTTTATTTTAATTCTCAATTCTCTCTTTAATGTCAAATCTAAATTCAAATTTAAATTCTTTATTGCATTCATGTGTATTTTTTTTTGTATTTTTGTTTTGTATATAGTTAGTAGGAAAATAATGATATTAGTCACAATTATGGACCCTGTCGGGCACAGCATAGATCAAGTAGGAGAGAGGAGGAAGGAATACTGGCTGTTTAATGTGTTAACTGATAAATTTTATTATTAGTTAATAGGTTATGAATATACCTACTGTTTTATTAATACAGAATTGAATTCAAGAATTATAATTATTGTTTCATAAATTATATACATTTATTTATTAACATTGTAAAAGTCCTTTCTGTTTTATATTATTCATTATTGTTTTATTTACTTATTATTATTTTATTTTACTTAAATTATGTACATTAATTTCTTCAATGAAGTAGCTTCGCTGTTATTAATGAGGAGCAAGCCGCACGGATCGCTCCATGTGGTTAAGCTACGCTTTGCCGGGGTTGGTCAGGGAATGGGGGACCATCTTTACATACCGAGACTCCTCCATACCTCGGAAAGCATGTTAAGCCGTTGGTCCCGGCTGTCATACGAGGCCTTTGACAGTCGTTACGGGTCGTCAGAAGCCCGAAAGTCTGACAACCATACGTACCAATGGGTGTCGTATTACCCAGTTACTGGGATGTGGAGGTCAGATAGGCAGGTCCATGTAAAATACTGGTATTCAGTCGTATCCAGTTAGATTGGAAGCCGATCCCAACATATTTGGAAAAAGGTTAAGCAGATTGGATGAACCTCGCTGTTGATGGTGCATTAAGTAATTATCGTTTAGCTAATTTGGAAAAAGGTTAAGCAGATTGAATGAACCTCGCTGTTGATGGTGCATTAAGTAATTATCGTTTAGCTAATTTGGAAAAAGGTTAAGCAGATTGGATGAACCTCGCTGTTGATGGTGCATTAAGTAATTATCGTTTAGCTAATTTGGAAAAAGGTTAAGCAGATTGAATGAACCTCGCTGTTGATGGTGCATTAAGTAATTATCGTTTAGCTAATTTGGAAAACGTTAAGCAGATTGAATGAACCTCACTGTTGATGGTGCATTAAGTAATTATCGTTTAGCTAATTTGGAAAAAGGTTAAGCTGATTGAATGAACCTCGCTGTTGATGGTGCATTATGTAATTATCGTTTAGCTAATTTGGAAAAGGTTAAGCAGATTGAATGAACCTCGCTGTTGATGGTGCATTAAGTAATTATCATTTAGCTAATTTGGAAAAGGGTTAAGCAGATTGAATGAACCTCGCTGTTGATGGTGCATTAAGTAATTATCGTTTAGCTAATTTCGCCAGTTATGCTTGAAGTTCCATAATATAATACGGGATGAGCCTTCTGTCATAAAACAGCCACTAATCTAAATTCGACTAGTAAGCAAGCTGAAGTGGCAGTGGGCTGGCCAGATTTGTCGAAGGACCGATGGCCGGTGGAGCAGACGAGTCCTGGAGTGGAGACCGCGTATCGGCAAAGGGACTGCCCCCAACTAGATAAACTGGATGCGGAAGGCGGAGGACAGGGTGTTGTGGCGCAGCCTGGGAGAGGCCTATGTCCAGCAGTGGACTGTTATAGGCTAAGTTGATTGAATCTCGACTCCGCCCTGCTACTGAAAACATTCTAATGGAAAAAAACTCATTAACACCTGGAATCGAACCCAGGACGCAGAAAAGTATTTTTAAATCACCTGATTAAAACATAATAAAAGCGATGAAGTAGGACTCGGACTCGCACACAAAGCGTTCCGTACCACGAGGCACAAAAAGCAAAAAAATAAATAAAACACGTTTCCCGTAAGGAAGGTTTAATTATTGAACTTATTTTATTTTTATTATTTGATGTAATACCGGCCATAGTAGTACACACTTTGTGAAAATTTACTAATTGTGTAATTGTCACTAAGTGTCTACCTGTTATGGTTCAACTTCAAAAGATACAGCTCTGTGACAGACGGACGGACGGGAATAGCGAAGTCTAGCGAAAATCCCGTTGGCACTTAAAACTTAAAAAGTTTGACAAAAGAGATTGCTTAATAGAGTTCAAAAAGCCAAACTTTTCGGAACCTTCCCAAAGTGATACCAATAACCCGAACACTATTAGACACGATTGGTTCCGTTTGGGTAACCGTGCCAAACTGTTTAATCTTTAGCCCGGGACGGTTAGCGCTAGCCCAGCCGTGACAATTATTGCCCGATGTTGTTTTAAATTGCCCAAGTATGTTGTACTGTTTTATTGCTGTTGTAATCGGTTTTTAAGTGGATGTTCTTGGCAAGTTTACGAGATTCGATTATTTTTGATTTGATGAAATATGAGGGTTTCCTTTATTTAACTAGTGCTATGTAGATCATGTCGGTTGCAACATTGCCTATCGTACGTATTTCTGTCGCCCATTGCTGAATTCCGGTTGATTGATGAAGGGTGATTGTCGCCTGTCTAGTTGTGTAAGCAAGCAAGACATTTCAGCTTTGCCTCTGAGATGACAATGCAGCTGTGATTTTAAATGTCAAAAAGCGTCGGTAATTATTTATCAGCAGATGGACAGCCAACACGTTGCTTTTGTAATAATCAGCCTGTAATGTTCCCACTGCTGGGATACAGGCCTCCTCTCTGTAAGACGGAGTAGGCTGTACGTGGACTCAGTGGGTATTAGTAGATGTCACATGTAAACATAGAAATTGCTCAACTCGCTTGTGCTCGACTTTACACTATTGGTATCATGTAATCTCTTTTGTCTTACAAACTCCTTGAACATCAAACCCTTCAACTTTGTTTGTAATAAATATCACATGCCTCAGATCACATACGTAAGTTCTCAATTCTCAAAGACTCTTGAATAAGTCTCCAAGTCTTCAAGGCCTCCTCTTTGCTGTAAAACAGGTTTCTCATTGCCAACTTAACTGGTTCCTGAATTACGTTTGATGTGTATAAGGTTGGTTACGTTTGAAGTAAGGTTTTGTGTTGTTGTATACTGGTGCCGATTCCCTTGTTCACAAACTAAACTAAACTTAAGTTCAGTGCATCTTTTTCTTTCTATTTCATTAAGAAAAGGACAGAAGATAAATTTTAGTTTAGTCCTGTCAATTTAATCAGCGCCTGTCACTACTCTATACAAGTTTAGACGTGATTAAAAACTTGCCTACTAAAATTACGTCAATTTACGTCAAGCGCTGATTAATTTGACAGGACTTAACTAAAATTTATCTTCTGTCCTTTTCTTAATGAAATATTATAGATAGAAAAAGATGCACTGAACTTAAATTTAGTTTAGTTTGTGAACAAGGGAATCGGCACTAATCGTTCTGTAATTGTTTAAATTGTGGAAAATTTAGCTGTTCCTACTGAGGTTCTTCCTGTAAATGTGTCCAGGACAACTTATCATTATCCTGCCTTATCTCAATTGTTCATTTCTTGAGGTCCCTTCTCCTTATGTGCTTATACGAATTTACAACTCTTTTGCCCTCGTCCCATTTGTGGTCGACGTTGATGTTTTTGATCTAAAAGTCTAATATGCCCCAAAAATCACAATTTTTTTATGTGCCATATAAATGCATTTAAATTTTACATTTTCAAATTTCGCGCGTATTTTGACGAAAACGCTGGACGCAGTGGACGCCATGCTGCTCTGTGGTCATGATGTCACTTGGCTATGTAAACAAATGCGCTGATCTATTAACTAACAGTTGACAGTTAACACGTTTTAGTTTACACAGCGGCATGACGTAATAACATGGCGGCTACTATTTCATGGTGTTTTTTTAACAGATTAGAAAAACTGAAAACTTTGAATTGAATTTTAAAAGTTTAATTTGTTATTTTAAGAACTAAAAGTAACATTTTCCGATTCCTATTTGCCTAAACTATCTCAATAATATATTTATAGATTTTTTCTCGTATATAATAAAATACCCTATTATTCACCCCTTTCTAGTTTATTTTCAATAATTCACAGATTCTTTCTGTTCTTACAGGGCAATTTGCGTTTGTTTTTAATACGGTAGGTAGTCTAATTTAGCACTAAAGAGTGAGAGTAGAGAGTTTTAAAATTGGAAATTATTCAGCGACCATTTTTGCACACGATGCAAGCGTTTCGGCCTACAAAGCCAATTAACCCCTTTGGGAAATATAGGCGAATACATTTTTAACTTAAAACTACAGCCCACAGTGGAAATTAAACCTTTTAACCAGCATTAATACTTGGAACGTCAAATTCAACCCTCAAATGGCGCGCCCACAACGCACCATTACACAATGGTCATTAAGACCCCCGATTTATAGCTTCATTTTTAATGGTCAGACACACTCCAGCGCACTGCTATTGTCCAAATCACTTGGAAATATTGTTTACTAGTTTTTGAAGTCGGAAGTTGCTCTGGAGGTTTTGATTGTCGCTTATTTGGGTAGCGATGTTCTTTTTTGTTAGTTTGACCTGATTTCGTTACAGTTTAATACATTTCGTCTTCGTCTTCAACGTACTCCTAAGTATAGTTAACTGTTGAGGATCTTACTTAACTTATCCCACACTACGATATGTTTTTCTAATGATGAGGTACTGTCGCTATTCCTAATATTACCATGCATATAAATGGTTTTCTGGAAATTGATTTCACTAGTCACCATTTGTAAATCGAATTTATCCAGAACTTGGTTCTTAAACATTCCTTCACACTTATCAAAAACTCACCCCATCACCATTTCATTATGATTAACACAGAAGTGCCTCAAATATTCTATTCTCATATTAATTGTATCTAAAATACCATTCAGCAACTCACTTAATTAATTCCTATTTTAATCAACTAAGTGGTAGAATTTCTGTACGCTTCCATTACGTATTCTGTTCTACGGTAAATGTGGGTAGATAATAAAATAATAATTGCTATAATTTTATCTAAAACTGCCGCGCGGTGTTTTCAGGGTTAAGTGTGGTTTGATGTTTGAATTTTTCTGGCAGTTGGTTAAGATTTTCAGTTGGTATATGAATTTTGTTTGGAGTGGTCTTGTTGAAAGTTCAGTTGACTTCACCACAGGCCTAATACCTTGATGACATGATTTGCAGACCTTGCACCTATTGCGTAACATAGTTTCTTCCACAATCTGAAGAATGGATTAGAAATAAATTTCTAATCCATTGCTGCATATGTTACTGAAGAACATAATAAATTAATAAATATGTTTTGAAAAATCGTCTGCTTGACAATGTAAATAACGTAATGGTTATCGAATTATCAAAACGAAATGCGTTGCAATTGTTAGTGTTTTACGCAATAACCCCGCAGGACGCCCCTATACAGAGTGTGCAAATTCCTACCAAATTCTGCTAACATTATTTCCAACACATGAGCTATTCTGTGATACTCGTGTCGACACGAGAGAAAAAGAACTGATCTAAAACCGTTACAAAAATAATACTTTCTGTAGGTTATAAAAATACTACAAAGAAAAAATAATATCCGTTCAGCTTGTCCAAATAGTTACCGAAGCACATTGAGACAGCCCATCGCATTATTTTATATTCGTTAACGAAAAGACAGCGACTATCATAAAAGTTTATAGACCATTGAACACTGAGGTAAGGCGAAAATGGTAAATAAAATATTACGTTTGTACCTATTTTCAAGGGTATTTTCATTAATAACTGCTGGGGTGGCCATTGTTTCATAATGAGTTGACTTCCACTGTCAGCGTGGAGCGATGCATAGCGTTAAAGGTAAAAGCAATGTTTATTAGAGATTTTACACTTATGGTTGACCTATGCATTGATTTGTGCCAAAAAGATACTGGGGGTTTTTTTGACAGAGGACTGTGTTTGTCCTTGAAAATTCACTATCTGTATAAAACATAAATTTGTACTATGGTAATTTAACTGTTTGGTGTGGCAACTCCACACCAGGATTTCCGTATCCGCTCTCTCTGTTAAAACACCTTGTAATCGTGTAAAAGTGTTCCTAATTAAATAAATCAAGACAATAGTTAAACCGCAGTGATTTCTTTTATTATAACTAGAGATCGGATATTCGGATGCATATTCACCTAAAGTTGAGACGTTAGCTATTATGGAATGCACTTTTGTATCGATCGTAAAAATCCCGCGATTCCGGAATTTTGAGTTTTTGTTTCTGACTATCAAAGCGGATGCATATCTACCTACCTAAATATTGTAAGGTAATAACCCTAATAAGGTAGGTAAATACCAAACTGCAATAGCAAACAACGTCAAGATAACGGACTACATATGTTTGGAATAATTTTATCTAAATAGTTATGTTATCCTCTTGGATTGCATAACAACAACACAAAAAAACCCGATTCTTTATTTCTTGGTTTTGTATTTTTTTTTTTTTTGAGGTGCATCCATACTATACACCCGGCTAGTTATGCATTCCCGGTGTTCCTGGCATATACATTTTTTTACAGAAAAAATATTTTAAGAAGCCACTTCCATACTTTCATACCTAAAAATTCACTTTAGGTAAATATGCATCCGAATATCCGATCTCTAATTATAACTTCCATTGTGTCAATCACTATCATACTAACCTGTAGTTGATATACACACACATACATAAACTTGCGCCTTTTTCCCATGGCAGAAACTATTGAACGCCACCTGCTCCGCTCCTTATATACTAGTTGATATAATAGTGATTTAATACTTACATAGCGGTATCTAATAACCCGCACTGGGCCCGCGTGGTGGATTACGGCCCACTCCCTCTCACAGAGAGGAGCCCTGTGTCCCAGCAGTGGGAACATTATAGGCTGATTATGTATGTTATGTACTTAAATAGATAAACTCACCAGGGTCGTAGGTAGAATCTACAAGACACCACGAGCTAGAATCCTTAATATGTGCATATTCAAGCAATTAATGGCGCAATTCTTGATAGCTTTTTTTTTTTTTTTTTTTGAGGGTGGGAAATCATCAAATAACTTCTCCCGCTCTGGGCGGAGCGGGAGGGTGTGTCAGACTCTTACTGACTAAAACCCACCCGTATTCCTTCCTGTTGCCTGTGTTGCGGGGGCCTCGGTGACCCATAAGTACCTTCCCGCGACCCCGGCAGAATTCTTGATAGCTGTGATCAAATTTCGTCTCAACCACGATTTTAGTTGCATGGGCAACCAAAATTAAAATTCGTGTGTAAGCGCTCTATTACATATTCGTCTGGTTTCGTCCATGTTCAAAGAGCCGTTCGTACATGATATTGATACTTATAGTCTTCTAAAACGCTACGAGGGGCTTGTGGCTAAGTAATAACAGCAGCACGGGTCGATCGATCAGGTTAAGCTACGCTTGCCGCGGTTGGACCGTAGATAGGTCTTTGCATACCAAGACCTCCTCCGTGCCTCGGAAAGCACGTTAAGCCGTTGGTCCCGGCTGTCATTTGTAGGTCTTTGACAGTCGTTACGGGTCGTCAGAAGCTCGAAAATCTGACAACCAGACTTACCAAGGGGTATCGTGTTACCTAGTAACTGGGTTGTTGAGGTCAGATTGGCAGTCGCTCCATGTAAAATACTGGTATTCAGCTGTATCCGGTAAGACTGGATGCCGACCCCAACATAGTTGGGAAAAGGCTAGGCAGATGATGAGTATTCCAAAACGCTAACAGTACCACCACCACCTTAATATTCAGTGTTTAATGTTCTAAAGACTACATTAAAGTGGGGTTCCACCAACTGCGGCTTAGGCTTGCCACCGAATACATAAAGTTTATTTTTGTTAAAAAAAACTTTTGCGGATTATACCTTTCGTTTTGATGTAAATCCCGATGTTGCCGTGTCGGGGCGCATTTATTTAATTAGATTAAGGTTTTGCTTCATTAGCGTTGACTTTTATGTTGATGAATCTTTGCTGACGGCAAAAATATAAGGGTCTGTGTTCCTGTTGGTTTTTGGGCTTACTTTTATGATTGAAACATGGTAAAGAACTATGAGGGCAGTGGTGGCCCAGTGGTAACGGTCGCGACTTACGAGTTGTAGGTCGTAGAATCGAACCCAGGCAGGCGCTTTACTTTGCGTAAATTATTTCATCACCACTGCTCTCAAAACGGTGAAGGAACACATCGTGAGGAAATCGGCATGTCCTAGAACCAAAAATTAGATGACATGTGACATCTACCAACCCGCACTGGGCCCGCGTGGTGGATTACGGCCCACTCCCTCTCACAGGGAGGAGGCCTGTGTCCCAGCAGTGGGAACATTATAGGCTGATTATGTTATGTAAAAAACTATGGTGATAATTTCAATGACAAAAATGGTGCAATCAAAGGAATTTACGTCTGCTATGCTTTCGTCCATGGGCAGGCAGCCGAGCTATTGAGCTAGATAGACAACCAATCACGTTGGTGTTGGTGGATACCAACGTGATTGGTTAATATTGTAACCGCGACTTGAGTTAATTCTCGCAAATGCCGTTGAGACCCGAAAGACAAAAAGGCCAACGAACGTTACAGTATTCGCATATGATGTGTAACATCTGACATCTCACCTTGGTAATAAGCAACTGAGCAGCGACAGAAATTACCATCATAATTTAGAATAGCTAACTACTGAAATATTTATTCAAATATTCATTACTAGTGGTCGCCCACTGATCGAAATTCGTCCCCCTCTACTTACAATCTATATAGTACTTACATGAGTACACAAATTCCATGCTCAAGCTTTCACTTCCTGTTACACACTTCCGTCCCTTTTCATGAAATCACTCACACAGAAAGCGAGAAGTAAGATGTCACGTATCAAAAAGAAGAATGGCTCAATTATGAAGATGCTGTCTTAGGTAATCTTAGACACCTCTCATGCGGTAGAAAAGATATATACGCCAATACGGAGAAAGCATATGCGGTGATCAAGGCACGCTTTTTAGGGTGCTGTAGTAAACAAGGAACCCTTATAGTTTCACCATGTCCGTCTGTCTGTCTGTTCCCGCTGTAGCTTAGAGACGCTTACTACTAGAAAGCTGTAATTATTCAAATAAAATCTTGAAAACATTTTTTTTTAAGGTACTTCCCTTGCACGTAAAGTGGGGATGATATTTTTTCTCGTCTATCCCATGGTGTGGGGTATCGTTCAAAAATATTGCGGGTCTGTGAACACCACTTTTCGATAATATTAAGCATTAAAGTGCAATTTTTTGTTGAGTCAAGTGCCTACAGTTAAGTGGGCTTTACAAGTTAACGAGTAATAGTCGACCAACTTAAATTTTCAGTTTGAGCGTGGCATATATCGATGTATGGGAGAGAGAGCATGTTTTTAAACTACAAATTTAAGTTTGTTTTCGGGATAAATTCATCCCAACCGACACGCACTTGGCCGGTTTTTGCTTTTTCTCATACCTCATACTGATCAGGCATTATAAGAACAGAATTCTTGCTCTTGATAAAAACCATTAGGTCTGAAATGGAATAATACAGTGGCCTTATATTTTCTTAATGTATTCTATTAAAATAAAACGGTCCACATAAGCAAACCCCTACAAAATGGCCAGTATATATGTAGAAATAGCGTATTAAGAAATACAATTAAGCCGAGGTCATTGTTTTTAATGTTAATTGGAACGTAGGTTTAATACTAATGAAATTCTCTGAGGGCTTGAGGTCTAGAATGAATTGAATTTTAAGAAGAATATTTTAAGACGATGTGACACCTAATTAAGGTTGGGGTGATTTGGTTTTATTTTCTCTTGTTTTTATTTGTCTTTAATATGAATTGGGATAGTTTTAGTTGACGTTTGTCGTATAAGAGGCCTTGATTACGCACGGAGTTTGTATATTAGAAGAGAATATTCTTAATTATATACACCATACAAATTACAGGATAATAAATGTAGAAATTTTACACATGGTGGACAGTATGGTCGGTCTTATCGCTAAGACCTTTGGATGGGTTAAGAGAGAAGGAGAAAATACTGCTGGTAGTTTGTGGTGTATTTACAAATACAATACATACATAAAATATATGTATAGTCATGAATATAAATATATTAATTTCAGCCGAAAGACGTCTACTGCTGGACTTAGGCCTCCCCAAGTACCGCCACTTCGACCGGTTCTGTGCTTCTCGCATCCAGCATTATTGTATATAAATATATACAATAATAATCGTGAAACATGAGCAAAGAAATTCTCTTCTTCTTGATTCTTTTTTGTTTTAATTTGATTTTGTATTAATTGGGATAGTTTTTCGTATAAAGATTGATTACGTCAGGATCTTGCATTATCCGCACCTTGCCAACATTACAATTATTGGTATGAGACTATATAATTATGACTGCCCGTTGCTTTCGTGGTCGCAAGCGCGTTTGAGCGTGGGGTCCTGTGTTCGATTGTGTCAATAGGTTTTTCCGTCAGGAATTTCTTAATAACAGCCCGGAGTTTGGAATTTGGCTGTATGATACCCCCGTGCCTCCGCCAGCACGTTAACCCGTTGACCCTGCGCCTGATCTCTCTCCGGTCGTGTCGGACTGCCGTCTCTTCGGACTATAAGAGTGAGGGAAGAGAGAGTGCACCTGTGTTTGTGCACATACTTGTGCACTATAATATCTCCCGCGTCCAAGGCTGGTCTCCACTGAGATTGGTCGCCATGACCGAAATTCGGTCTGGAGGACTGAAGTTCCTTAGTCTGACGTAGTTATGGGTCCATACCTAAGATATAAGGCGTTTACTATCGAAAGCAAATGGATGTTACAAGTTGTTCCAGTAAGGGAGGTCTATGGAATAGTGGCTATTATACGAAGAAACAACACCACACCTGTAATCCCCGACAGGTTAGGCAGAGGTCTACCAACAGTACACCCATATTTTGCCATTACCTATGTTTTAGTCTCCAAGTTGCTGCTTAGAAATTCCTGATGGAAAACCCAATAACACTGCTCGACCCGGGAATCGAACCCAAGACCTCATGCTCAGCAAGAGCGTTTGCGACCACTAGACCACTGAGGTAGTACCTTGTTATAAAAGAAAGAAAGACACCATTTATTTAAATCAAATCAAAAACATTTATTTGCTAGAATATGGTACATAATGGTGTTACAATAATTTTGTTTCTGCATATCCTGCCAAAACGATGGCGTGCAAATTTATACATACTTATAATGTCAATTATTTTAACTCACAAACTACAGATTCTATTGACTTATCTTCTAAATAGTCCTTAATCGTATAATAACTTTTCAGTAGAAGCAATTTGAAAATATATTTTTTAAACATTGTCAGCGGTAGGTCTTGCACACTATTTGGTAAATGGTTGTATATTATAATGGCCACGCAGTATGTATTTTTCTTAAATAATGTTAGTTTTATTGGTGGTATCTGAAGTCTATCTTTATGGCGTGATGATCGGCAATTTGGTCTGGTAATGGTAGTTTTGAATAAATTATAGTTCCTCTTAACAAAAATACACATTTCAAAGATATACAAGCATGGCAAAGGTAAAATTTTTAGTTTTTGAAATAGTGGCTTACAGCTGTCCAGAAAATGAGCTCCACAAATTGCTCTGACACATTTTTTCTGAGCTTTGAAAACTCTGTCAAACTCTACTGAATTACCCCATATTATAATACCGTATCTAAGTATGGATGATACGTAACCATGATACGCTAACATTGCACTATCATAGTTAATTGTTTCTCTAATTCTTTTCAAGACATATATAAATCGATCTATTTTAACAATAATTTTATTTATGTGTGGTTTCCAATTACAATTTTTATCGACTGTTATACCCAAAAATACACAATTTTCGACAGTGGTTAAGTGAGAATCTTTATAAAGAATGTTTAGTTTATTTATGTTTGTATTGTATGTCTGGAATTGTATTATATTTGTTTTAGTCATATTTATTTTTAAGTTATTCTTGTTTAGCCAGCCGATTGCGTTATCCATAGCTGCGACGATTTCGTTTTCTAAATCCTTGTGACTATCACTCTTAATAATTATTGTAGTGTCATCAGCGAATAGTATGCACTCCTTCCCTATCGCTTCGGGAAAGTCGTTGATGTATACTTTAAAGAGATCTGGGGATAAGATACTACCCTGGGGCGTGCCATAATTATTTTGTTTATATTCTGATCTAAAGGTGTTTTGTTGATTTTTAAAAGTTTTTGTTATTTCCACACATTGTACTCTATCCGAAAGATAACTTTTGATCCAGTCATTGGCTTTACCTCGTATTCCATAGTGCTCAAGCTTTGAAAGTAGTGTTTTATGACAGACAAAATCAAAGGCTTTCGTCATGTCGAGGAATACGCAACATATTTTAGAATTTTTATTTAAGCTTTCAGTTATATGTTTTATTAGCGCAAAGCATGCCAGAGCAGTTGAACTCCCTTTTCTGAAACCATATTGTTCTTTTTTAATTATATCACATGCTGTTAAAAAGTTCTCTATTTTGATGCACATTACTTTCTCAAAGATTTTGGATAGGATTGGAATTAAAGTTATTGGGCGGTAATTACCCATGTCCGTTTTTACACCTTTCTTATATAGTGGTTTAACAATCGACCTTTTTAAACGCGTTGGGAATACTCCTTCTGTCAGAGATATATTTATAATATGGGTTAAGGGGGATACTAAACTCGGCGCACACATTTTTAACATTTCAGTGCTCAGGTCGTCATACCCAGTCGAGTTGGTATTTTTAGCACAGATTACAGGCACACAATGTAATTAATATACGTACAACCGATAGAAAGTGCGATTAAAAAATTTGCGGGAAAGTGTCTCACGGCTGACCAAAAACTATTAGGTATTTATTCTATTCTAATTCTATAAACCATTACACCCTGCCTAATTCTCTTTTCATTGCAATTCCCAATATTCAAACTATTCACGAAATATGGAGGCCTTGGTAGAGAGTACAACTTTGTACCCTTTGGCGTCGAGACCCTCGGTCCGTGGGGTCCCAGTGCGCATAAGTTATTTGCGGAAATCGCGAAACGTCTAGTTGATGTAACTGGTGACCGAAAAGCTGGCGGCTTTCTCGCGCAACGCAGCATTGCAATTCAGCGAGGAAATGCCGCCAGCATCCTCGGTACAATGCCCCGAGGGCCTTTTTTAAGCTTAACTTAGTTTTAATTTTATTTAGTTCATGTTTAATCATCTTGTAATTTGGTTATGTAAATAAATATTTAAGAATTTCACGAAATTACCAGTGATTGCTCTTACAAATTACTTGAAATAGTAAAGTGATAGTAATAAAATTATTGTCAGCTACTAACTCACAAGTTTGTGTTAGTCACAAGTTAGTTATTCAGTATTCTGAGACGTTACACATTTGTAATAAAATATCTGAGGGCGAAGTGTTGAGATGGGCGGGGAATTGTATGGGGCCATGTAGACAGCGGTTGGGTAGAAGTGGGTTGTAGCGATACATACAGAATTCCCAAGAAATGGATGCGCTCCGGGAATCATCGTCTATCTTCGAAAATAAGAAAATAATATAGAGCTGTTACCATCATGAAAGTATTTTCTATTACCACGATTACACAATTATAAATTTACTCGTTTAACTGGATGCAGCTGAAAACCAGTATTTTACATGGAGTGACTGCTTATCTGACCTTCATAACCCAGTAATTGGGTATACCGATACCCTTGGTAAGAATGGTTGTCAGACTTTCTGGCTTCTGACGACCGTAACGACTGTCAAAGATCTACGAATGACAGCCGGGACCAACGGCTTGACGTGCTTTCCGAGGCACTGAGGAGTCTTGATATGTAAAGATGGTCACCCATCCACAGACCAACCCCGGTAAGCGTATCTTAACCTGATGGATCGACCCGTACGCCTGTTATTACTTATCCACGAGCTCCTATGATTATTCATGGATAATTCCTGGCGAAGTTGTCATTTCCCATGGCATGTCTTCATAGACGGAACCTCTAAAGCGAACTTGTAAATTACCCCACTTCATCAGCTAAATCCACCATCATTGCCATCAAAGGAATTTGTGACCTCAAAGTCCCCAATCCCAAACTTCGGAGCCGCTCCAAAAACATAATGTAATGACTCCACGGCGCCGTTCATAGAGCAAGTTTCTTACGATAACAAATCGCCAAGAATTTGTCCCACTTCACTTTTATATTTTATACTCAAAACTTTTGAGCCCGTCTCAACAGACATCTCGAGTACATTATCTTTTTACTGAACATAAAAAAAGGTTGAGGTACCTACTCAACTCGTCATTTCATAAAAATTATATTAAAAGAAAGATTCTGAAGATTTCGTGGATAGCAGTAACTCGGTTTTGAGATTAACCTTAGTGGTAACTTCCAACCTCGCATGTTCTTGCATGCATCGATATACGAGGTCAATTCTAAGACTGCACATTTAAGTTGGTCGACTATTACTCGTTAACTTGAAAGCCCACTTAGCTGTGATAGTTTTCCTTTTAATTTAATTATATGTACTACTGCCATGATTTTTTTCACATCTCCATAAACAACCATTTAGCTGGCAGAGGGGGGGGGACACCCGACTCTAACAAAAATTAGCAATCTTGCACGTAATGTGGGGATCATATTTTTTTTCTCGTCTACCCCATGGTGTGTGGTATCGTTGGATAGACTGTTCAAAAATATTGTGGGTCTGTAAACACCACTTTTCGATTCAAGGATCCGCTTGCGTAATATTTCGCATTAAGGGCCTGGGCATACCACGTTTTTTAAACGCGCCGTTGACGCACGTTTGTAGCGGTACAGACGCGAGCCAGACGCAGCCTGTAGACCTTCTGTAGGAAAAAAGCGCGCCGTCGACGCTCGTTTCTAAAACGCGCGTCAACGGCGCGTTTAAAAAACGTGGTGTGCACAGGCCCTTAATGCGAAATATTACGCAAGCGGATCCTTGAATCGAAAAGTGGTGTTTACAGGCCCACAATATTTTTGAACAGTCTATCCAACGATACCACACACCATGGGGTAGACGAGCAAAAAAAATATGATCGCCCACATTACGTGCAAGATTTTATTTTAGCACTTTGTCGGCGTGATTAATATGTATACCTATGCCAAATTACAGCTTTCTAGTAGTAAGCGTCTCTGAGCTACAGCGGGGACAGACAGACAGACAGACATGGCGAAACTATAAGGGTTCCTCTTATTCAAGGAAACCCTAAAAATCATGTCATTGGTCTTGTCAGCAACAGATAAATAGCGCACTATCGCCCACAGTATAGCTTATATTCAGCTAGCAGCTAGCTTTAGTCTCGTCACTTAGAAAACTCGTAAAGTGATCACAGAAACAAAAACTAAATGTGACCCGCTACACCAAAACTCAAAGCCGAAACTGCTCACAATCTCCATGGCTTACAACGGATTAGAGGATGCAACTTGTTGGCAGATACAGACGCCATAGGTGCTGCTCATCCTCTCAACGTCATGCTTCTCGACAAACACCGCTGTTGATATTTCAATTTTCGGCGCTGGGCCGAGCGTTCAAAATCCAACAGCACGCTTTTATACATTTAGGTGTCGCCTAGCCAAAACGGGCAAAAGTGTAACAAGAGCGGGGTGGCTAAACATTGTCGGAAACTACGCGAAACACCGCATATCGGCTTTGTTACGTGAAAACACAATTAGTACTGCTACCAGATTTCCTACAGAGAACAATACAGATTTGCTAATTAAGTGCCAATCAATAGTTAACACAAGGCTTCATGTGTTTACGTTACTGCTTTAGTTGTTTATGTAAGTTGACTGCTTCAATATTGGAGCTGATAGTACCAACATCTTGGGGGTAGACTAACACCTGTTTACACCAGTATCAGATTAATCCGATCCAATGATAAGTGTGTAATATGTTGTGTCATAAAATATACATGCGATTTTGAGAGATTTAGAATGTGTGCTCCCATAATAAGCCATGATTGGGTCACTCTTATATACATAAACTCACGATAGAAAGAAACTACAGAACGCCACCTGCATACCTCCACCCTCCATCCTTCTTTTAAGATAATATTTTATCAGAAAAAACTGACTGACGTATGTATGTAAGTTTGTTTGTTTGTATATTCCCATATTAATTGTTTTGTAATTTGTTTCGATTTTATATATTCTATTTTCTCTTCTACTCTTACACACGGTGTGTACATATCTTTATCTATTTTCCTATCGCAGGTATGCTGGAAGAGATTTCTTTAGAAATAAGCATCACCTTTGTACGTATTTTTCGGTTTTTATATGTGTATATATAAATGGTTAAATAAATAATAAAAGCTAGTCAGGCAATATATTTTTCCTATTCTGTCGAAATGATTGTGTTAACACCGACAACAGAAACGGGATTTCCAAAAAATCCTAAAATCTAACAGCGTTTGCGTGTCAATCGCCATTTAAGAGCGTTACATAAATAACGTGTGTCCCCGGCAAAGGTCGCCGTCCGACTGAACGTGATTGGTTTGTTTTGACTAGTAGCGCCATCTCGCGTGATCTACGGGCTTTTAGCGACATTACGTTGCTGCGTGCCGAATGACGTATGGCGCTGCCCGACGCTGTAAATTGAAGGGCTGGGAATGAGTTAATTAAATTTAAAAAGGGTATGGATTTATTCTTGGAATGTTTGGATTAGATTTTATGGCTTTTTTTAGGGTTTAAATGAATGATTTAGGGTTGAAAGAGATATGCTTTTAATTTGACTAGTTTTGAAGTGGCCATTTTAATTTTCGGACGCCAAATGCAGTTTCAGTTAGCGATGCGATATTTGAAGTAGACTCGAAAAGCGACTAATGAGTATCGAACATAAATCTGAACATCGCCTCTACGAGCAGAAGCTTTAAAATTACCTTTACGGAAACATATGTAGGAAAAAATATTAGTATTGAATGCATATAGGTAATATAACTATCTGCGTTTTTTCAGGCCAATCGTTCAGCTACAGAATCTATAAGGGTTGCCATAATAAAAGAAATACTAAGCAACAAATTGTTTACTTACAATAAGCGAATTACTAATTAAAGAAACCAATTAGTAATGTTCCTTGTAGTTTATATACCTCAAAATATGAATATTTTAGCGAAATATTAACTTCAATCGAAAAAATTGTTCATTCGTCATTTGGCATTCTGTCATGGCGGCTCGTGGGACTTAATTTTTTTTATTCTGTCAAATCTGCTAGGTTTTTTTTAACAGTGGTGCTCGCACATCAACTTTATTTATATTATATATATAACTAATATTATAAATGTGAAAGTGTGTTTGTTTGTTACGCGTTCGCGCTAAAACGGCTTAACGGATTTAGATGAACATTTGGCACATGGGTTTTTTATACCGGCAGTACGATTCCGTGGTATAATTTCCAACCACAAAAAAAGCTAGTGAAAAATCAAATAATTTACAAAATGAAGGTGACTTTTGATATTTTTAGCTCACAACCATTCTGCAATACAAAATCAACAACAACTCAACTAGCCTGTTAATCTAGCCCACTTAATCATAGTGTAAACTAGGCACTACGAACTCCAAGTATACAAGTGTCGTCCTTATTACATCCGACTCTCCCTCGGGGAGGCAGATTTCATCCTGCCTCTAATTTATCGCCGGAACAGGGCGACGGAATGATAATTTCATATTAGTATGTGTTCTTGTTTTGCAATTTTCTGGTTAATTATTATGTTACTAACTTTTGCATGCGGGTTCGCCCGCGTGGAGGTCGGAAATTATCCCACGAGAACGTACTACCTGGTTTAAAGTCCTGCATTCTGTGCCCTCACTTATAAATATATCTAGATCATGGTCTATCAATGTGCCATATTTCATCTAAATCTGTTAAGTTGTTTTAGCGTGAAAGCGTAACCAACAAACAAAAAACAAAGTCACTTTCGCATTTATAATATTAGTGAGGATAGTTGGGACTATGCGCGGGATTTTGGAAAATGGATTTCATTTTCAAGTTTCTTCGTCATCTACAAGAATTCGAATATTCGGCAAGAATTTGTCGTAAGTACCTGGTACTTACGACATATTGTTACGGCTATCCTGATGTTAAATGGTTACCTTATACCAACTAAGAATCATGAACAGAAAGAAGTTCATATACTCGTAACAACTGCAATAACTAACAAAATTGAAGATAAAAAGTCACGTATACTTACGCGAAAATCGTCTCTTTAGATCGTAGCAGAGCAATGCTATGGGAATACATGGATGAGAGTGACAAAATATCGAGCTCAGTAGTTCACATAAACTTATGAAACGTCGGAAGCTGCACGGTTCCAATTGGTCGTTTCATATGGAGAAGAGCCAGCAAGAAACTCCATGGTTAGGTACTCTTTTTTCGAATTACAGTATTAATAGGTATGGGAGGACAGTGCAGGCCTGTCAACAAGGTACAATAAATAAATAGTCTACTAATCTATAAAGCCTACAACGTTCTCACATTCACAAAATATAAAAGATAATCTATAGGTATAAAATATTATCAAAATAATAAAAATAAAAACCTATTTAAACCAAATGACATGATTGCCATTACAACTGTAACGAATTTGAATTAATATCCTGTCCACTTTGTTTCTCATAGTGACTTTTTATTACACCTGATGACCTTACGCATGTAGCAGGTGGCTGGTACATAGCCAGACAGGAACTAATTACTTAAGTAAATAGATAAATAATTAAGCCAATTGCTTGTAGGTTAGTAGAGTAATAGACACTTAAGAAAATCGATCCTACCCTACATTTGGGTCTTTAAAAATTAACGCAAACCCACTTCCATCGTCCTTGAATACACTTTGTTACTAAACAACTTATTAATTATTCCAGGTTTTAAGCTATATGTAGGTATACTAGTAATTTTGTTAATTGTGATATCTTGACTCATTTCAGTTAGAATTTTAGAAGTTTGACCTATATTAGTTTTGATGGCCAATTTGTTGCTCTGTTCTACAATTTCAGGTCTGGATTATTAATTTAATAGTAATGTTAATTAGACCAACGTTGTTTGATGTGTTTTAATTAAAATTGTATGTGTATATTAGTTTTTATGTCGTTGTGAATGGCATTAGTTTTGAAAATGGAATGAAATGTGGTAACAAAATGGCCGCTGTGGCGGTTTATGGCTGGAATACGTATGATATAAAGTAGGTACTAAATGTCGCTTTATTAAAAGTGAAAAATCTATTTACTTCGCTCATTTTTTGCTGAAAATGTGCAGTGCAGTGAGTAGCAACTTATTTGGTGAGATAACGGACAATAAAAAAATAAAGACTACTGTAAACGCAAATGTCAGCTCAGCAGTCTTTGTCCCATAAAAAAGATAAATATAAAACAGAAAAAATAATAAAACGTGCATTATTTCAGAGTCCTTTACGACTCACCAATGGCTGCCAAGACCCATGAAGGAAGCCGTATCTGGTTTCTCAAATTCTTTGATTTAAAATCTTCTTCATAATATTTTTGATGACCCTCTATAACTGGGCCGATTTAAGATGTCACTTCACAGTTTCAAGTTACGAAAAGAACGACGATTATAAAAGTTATGACCGTACTACAGTTAAATTTAATCTCCGTTGAACGAGTAAAAAGATTGGGTTAACTGCGGGCTACCCTCGTAGGCAAGTTTATATTGGGTAACGGGCCTCTTTGTGAACTCAAAAACGAGTAAAAAGAAGTGGAGTGGATGCGGCCTTTAGCGAAAATTGGTGCATAGGAAAAATGGTTGATGAAGTCAGGGCTGGCACGAATGTTTAGCGACATAGTTTAGTTTAGCTTAGCGGTGGGCTCAGTAGCAGCCATGAGTCTGGATTTGTGCCCGGTTGATGGCAATAAGCTCGCCCCCTATTACATGGGACTTGAACATAACTGGTGAAATGTGGGTGTACTGCAGGTACACCGCTGCCCAGCCCTTCGGGGAACCAAGGCCTGATGTTATGTTTTATGTTTATGTGTAGTTTAGTTAACGTTAGCGCGTCGCTGTCGACTTTGGTATGAAAATATTATTATAACAGCATCATGTGACTAAATTTTACAATTAGACAAGGAACGAAATTAATTTCAAATTGACTATATAGAGGCATGAGGAATAAGGTGTAAAGTTCAATCATCATCCTCGAGGATCCTCCGACCAGACGGGTCTCGTGTTTGGTGGGCAACTGCCCGACGGTCGATGTCCGGATGTTGTATATGCTAGTTGCGCGGTAAACTCAGTGTGTTGCGTAGTTCGCATGTGGCGATGTAGATGCCGCCACTAAATTTTTGATTGTACTGATTTACTTTTTACATATTAGTTGAATTTTACGAAGGTTAGCTATTTCGATATGGAGATTTGTGGCTGACATTAATCTCTTAAATGTCACGTACACCATTGGTGCATAAGATTGCCATTTGTGTCTGTATTTGACTGCATCGTTGGCCTAGTGGTCGCAAGCGCTACTGCTTAGCATGAGGTCCTGGTTTTAATTCCTGGGTCGGTCAAAGTGTTATTGGGTTATCTGGAATTTCTCAATAGACCCGGAGTCTGGATTTCTGGTTGATAGCAATTGGCTTGCCCCCTGTTTCATGGGAATTCACCAAAACTGGCGACATGTGGGTGTTATATATATATACACCTCTGCCTAACCCTTCGGAGAATACAGGCGTTATGTTATTTTGATGTTGTCTCTGTATTTGTGTGATTTTTTCTAAGTTTTATAGAACTTTATCAACCACCGCACATATTTTAAAACTTAATCTATCAGTGTATTAGTTACCCATATTATCTAAGAGATGTCAGCACAAGTGTAGTGGTCCACTAGGATGCCTGCTGGGGTCGCGGGAAAGTCCGAAAGGGATACCGCAATGGAAGGAACATGGGTGGGTTTTAGTCAGTAAGAGTCTGACACACACCCTCCCGCTGCGCCCAGAGCGGGAGAAGTTATTTGATAAATTTCCATCCAAAAAAAAAAGTTGAAGCAACTGTCAGTAAGAAAATATATGGGTACCTAGAAGATAAGGCAATTTATAAAATGAGTCTAAAATTCAATTATTAAGTCTCAACTTATTTAACGCATATTCAGCAGTTTTCAAAACAATCCTATTAGTAGTTGACGAGCTGGCAAATATCATCGCTGTATGAGTCTTTATTTTACGAGTTTAACTTAGTAAGTTATATGAAAACTTACCTTAAGATTGTCTGACTTTTTATGAAGTTATAAATTTTTTAGTGATGCGAAATTCGCAGACTTTGTTGTTATATTAGATTAGATTAGTGTGTGTGAGTGTCTTTATTTTGTTTTTGTGTGTTTTTATGAGAAAGTAAAAGTTAGAGTTGACCACTGAATAAGTAAGTGAACAGGAATTATCTTTGCATAGCCGTGTATGCAAAGATGTGCTTACTCTTAGAGTCGATTCATACCAGCACAGAGTGGAAGCGCAGCGAAGCATAAATCTTTAATATAACATATATCGAGTCGTTGAGCTCCTTAAGGTTTGAGTTGAGCTACACGATTACTGACAAATGCTTGCACTGACTGGACAGGTCCACTCAAATTTGTGTGGTTCTTTCCTCAAAAGACCATTTCAGACATAGATCTACATGGTCCTCACATGATCTGACCAAGATTATGTCTGGACTTTAAAAGAGACTTTGACCCTTGAGTTTGTTTCGCCATTTCTTCTCAGGGGTAGTCAGATAGGAAATGTCGACTCCATCTAGCTTATTTTTTAATATGACGTGTAAAAGTGATTCTCATATCCTATTTACAGAATAAACAATTTCATTTCATTTCATTTCATTTCATAGAAAATTCACCCTTGTCTCTACAACGTAATGCACGTATTTCTATCGATACAAAAATGACGCGCGTATTAGCGCGCATTTTACGGAATACGAGCGACCAGCGCTAACTATGACGCGTTACTTTGTAGAGATAAGAGTGAATTTGCTATGTTATCTTTTAGATTGACGCTACGCTGCGCTTCGACTCTGCGCTAGTATGAATCGACCCTTAACTGGTGTACATACCGAAATTCGTTAAACTGATTGGTTTGAGCGAGTTAGAATAAAATGCCATATCACATGTCTCTTACTAAAATGCTGGATAAAATAGCTTCTTCAATTTGTATCAAAAGTGGAATAGAATTTTTTTTTTCAACTTTTTCTTATTATCATAATTAACAACCCTACATGGTCTTCATATGACCAAGATTATGTCTGGACTTTAAAAGAGACTGTGACCTCTGAGTTTGTTTCGGCCTTTCTTCTCAGAGTAGTCAGATAGGAAACGCCGACCATGCTAGTTTAAAAAAATATGATTGACGTGTAAAAGTTTTTGTACAAACGTACATACAGAATTAAAATCATTTATCATTATCATTTACACAGGTTGTAGATATGTTCTGTTATGAACAGCCATGTCCAATTTATTAATAGATCAAATTTCATAACTTTTCCAACTCACAATACGAAGTCCAATAATATTAATTACAATAAAATGTTCTTCTCATTTTCAGGTAAAAATTGAAGCGGCCGTAGAAATTCGCGAAGAGGCGGAGTTTTTAATGAGGTTCCTGGATTAGGGGCGACAGGATAATTTGCCGTAGAACTTTAATAAGATGTTCAAGTGTTCCAGAACGGACGAAAGGAAATTTACTTATTAACTTTCAAGTTTTATTTCAAGTATTTTTTCCAACTTTTATTTTTTAGTGAAGTATTTGTACTATGGATGTGTTTGTAGACGAATGAACATAAAAAAATGCAAAGTAGTTATTAGTAGTTATTTTCCCACTCTTCAATCGGCATTCTATTTTTATTTTGATTGTTTTTATGTTGTCATCTGCCAGTCGCAACACAGAGTAAATATTACGCAATGGACAAGATTTTTAAACTTGTATGGCTTGATTACGAGACTTTTGGCTACTTTGTATGTGTGTATTTTATATAATTATTTTGTAATGTGCGTTTTGTTTTTGCAGAATAAACAATTTTTCTTTCTTCTTTCTTTCTTTAAGGTGGAACCGACAATACAACAATAAATTAAACTGTGTATAGCTTGGGCGTTCCCAGTCTGCATACGAAAATTCAATCAAGTATATCAAATAATTTAGTCCAATAGCTAGTCAAAGATTAGCAAAACGCATAGTCGGCTCATAAAGGCTCCCCGCAGACACGAGCGACGCGACGGTGCGACTCTTATAGAAATTGTTTTACTCGTCGCTCCAGCCTTAACTATTCGTATGGGAGGGTCGCGAGGAGGCGAAACGCCACTCCGCTGCCGCGAGAAATCGCGGCACAGAGGACAGAGCTCCGGCGGGATCTCATGGCGACGTGCGGAGTGATTTGCGGCGATAATTCCCCTCTTTGAGGAGTGGCTAGAGAGGCGCCACGGCGTCCTCACCTTCCGCCTCACGCAGGTCCTCACCGGACACGGCAGCTTCGGGAGGTTTCTGTGTCGGATAAGGCGGGAGGAAACGCCCGGGTGTCACCACTGTGTGGATCGCCCGGAGTACACGGTGGAGTTCTGCCCGGCTTGGGCGGAGCACCGCCGTGTCCTCGTGGAGGCGATCGGTGGCAGAGATCTCTCGCGTCCGGCTCTGGCTCAGGCCATGGTACGGAGCGAGTGCCCCGTCACCTCCTTCTGCGAAGCAGTAATGCTCGCGAAGGAGGAGACGGGATGGTTGAGGAAAAGGCATATTTCGCGCCCTCTCGCCCCTAGCCACCGCAGGAGACGCCTTGGGCGTCGGGAATCCCGGGCGGATTTCCGGCCACCCTAGGCGCAGGCTTGCGAACGGTGAGCAATGGGTAGCTCGCCGTCCGATAAGGACCAGGCCCGGGTCGACGGCGCGTTGTATTCCACGCGCGCCTCAAAAAGATGTCGGCACGAGTGTAGGGGTCCTCTAGGGCCGATGCCGGCCGGGGTCGCGTGGACGTTCAAAAGGGTTACCGAGGCCCCTGGCAACACAGGCTACGGAAGGAATACGGGTGGGTTTTAGTCAGTAAGAGTCTGACACACCCTCGATTTCCGCCCAGAGCGGGAAAAGTTATTTGATAATTTTCCACCAAATAAAAAAAAGCCTTAACTACTATTTAGTTTGTTTGATAAAATCTTTTTTTTTTCAATTTAGATTTTAGGATTTATTTGATAATTCCAAAATACGCCTATGTAATGCCGGTGTTTTCATTTATTGTCGTACTATCTGCGCCCCGCGGTTTCTTCCGCATAAGTCTTGATCCCGTGGGAATATCGGGATAAAAAGTATCCTATGTCCTAACCCAGGTCATGGTCTACCCATGTGCCAAATTTCATCCAAATCCGTTCAGCCATTTTAGCGTGAAAGCGTAACAGACAAACTCGCTTTGAACTCTTGGGAAGGACATTATGCTACTTTATATCGCGAGCGAAGCCGCGGGCGGAAGCCAGTAGAATATTTTTTTTTTGTAAATACATAACTCATTCATGCCTGTCATTTTATATTATCATATCAGTCATTAAACGTCACGAGAACCACCGAAATAGAATATAAACCTACACAGTGAACTAAATAATATGAGCTCTTATTTTTTATCTGTCAATCATAGATAAATATAATAATTGCAATACCATGGTATGTATACTCATTCAAAAATGATATGACACTAATTTTAGTTATCACTATGACAGTTGACAGTTTTGATTGCTTAAAAAAAATGTTGTTAATATTTTTTTATTTGGTAATTATTATGCATATTAGTTGGTGGGTTTGTGAGTGACAATGACATTTGAATTCTTGTTAATTAGAAGTAACTTGACTAAAAGTACATTTAAATTCGGATTAACGTTAGCATGTTTTATCTTACGATTAGGATCTCAATGAAGAACATTACTTACTTATTATTCTACGTATTATTACTTACATACGTTTATGTACAGTCAACAGCATATCACGTTATAAGTCAAATTTCTCCAAATGATTTTAAACATTAAAATATGGATGCTTAAGTTCAATATGGAATGAGAAAATTTGACAGTTTCAGGTAACTTGATGTGCCGACGGTACATAAAAAAATCAACAGGAATATAACATCCTTGTTGCACAATTTATTTATGTAAGTAACTAATCACAATTCATTTACATACACATACATATTTAAATACAATATACAATCTAACACTAAAATATTTATATTGTTAGATATTGTTGTATCCGTTTATATAAAATAAGATCATTTGGTTGTAGATATTTTATATAATAGTACCTATAATCTCCATTTAAAACGGAATGTCAATGTTCAATGACAAGATTTTGACTCTTATTAAGTTATATTCCCCGTGAAGGTTCGTACTTACAAAGTTAAGGCACAATATAGTGATAAAACTGCAAGATCTTTTGTTGTTCTTGGTTTATTGTGAATACCAAAATTTACAGAAGTTATGGGCGACAGGTTATGGCCGTGTTCCTCGCATAAATATTGCACTATCCTGCTTATTTTATATAATTCTGCAGGAACTCCCTGTCCGGGAGATCGAAGGCTCCCAGCGAGTTCTTTAATAGTATTTATTTCTCATCTTCGCTCAAGTTTTTCTATATAAAAACTTAAATAATATCGGCGATTTGAACCCAACATGTTTTTGTGTTCCTATTAGGTACGTGTATATGATAAAAACAAAAAAGCACCGCCTAGAATAACTCGCCGTAACAAAAAAGAACTAACGAATCTTAGTCTAGGTCCTTTTTTATGTAGACTTTTTCTGAAGCAAATTTTCCACCTGTCAAAATCAGAGACATTGTACGTCATGCTTGACATTGTCGACAATTGTCTAGCGTAGTTAAAACACTTCTCTTCCAATTAGATTTTCACTAACTTTCCACTGTCTACACGGAGACATAATTTGTGTCTACTCTTCCGTCGACAAAACGCTTCTCTACGGTTCTCGTGCTAAGCCTGTAGTAAGATAGTCACACAGCACATTACACTATATCTACAAGTCTTCAACCTAGACAAAGCTATTAGATGACGATGTTGACATTCGATTTCCCTGGCTTACCGATGTGATGTAGTTAAGTGTACAGGTAGATAATGGTACGAAAACACTGTGTGTACCTACTGAGCGATTGTAATCGGTAGTTTGATTAGTATTGATTTGGTTTGGGGTGTGCAGAGATTAAGGTGCTAATCAAAATAATGTGGTTATAACTAACTAGCTTCTTTCGCGTGAAATTTCCTGTATTCATTACTTAAAATATATCGTATGACACTCGGCAATACTGTAGATTCACATAAGTGAATGAATTTTGGAAATCGGATCAGAAGTTGCGAAGATTACTACATCACAAATTTTACCTCTTTATAATATTATTACCCAGGGCTTTGGGAAAGTTAGGGTAACCTTCTGGGACATTTTAGTAAAATCATAGTGAAAATTAACAGTCGTCTGGTGACACTGAAGCTGACAGTATCTGTAGCAGAATTTAACTTTCTCAAAGTCAAATAAAAAGTAAGCTTATAATCAAAAGAAAAATTGAAGTTTGGTGCCATCAGCCAGCTGTAAGTTTTTTCATTAGATTTTTTTTTTATATTTCATTAACTTTCCATTAAAATATCAAATCTAAAATAATGTCTGCGGTGGTTTCGTACTTAGCTTTGACCCTAGTTTAAAATGTTCAATTTCGTTCTCATTTTTACTTCAGAAAAGTTAGTCAAAGTTTCTAGCGAATATATTTTTTTATATAATGTAATAAGTAAGTTTGAAATTTATTCTAATTTTTATTTCTTTTTTGTAGTTTTATATTCGAACTTGAATATACGTAGGTATTTAAAACCTGCGCAGTTGTAACCAAAGCCCATAAAAATCACCCTAAGTTAATTTGACAAATAAAATCCCTAGTGCTCCATCTTACAATTTATGTGGACGAAATTAACGCGTCTGTTTTTCGCATTTAGTTCGAAATTTATCTTTTAACTTATTAGTTAATTGCATTCGCAGTGGCATTAAAGGAATTTCCCCTATTTGCATAGAACATAAATGCACGCCAAAGCCTGGGGTATTTACCTCTGGAACTGTACGAAACACCGTTGCTTTTGCTATTATTAAAGGTATTTTGAACTGTTTTTCTTTTTAAACTATACTGGTGAGTTTTGTTGGTAATATACGTGTTTACTATACTTTTTTTTAACGGAAGAGAGGGTTTTATTTCTCCTTTGTTTCGTTCTTTAGAATATTTAATTACAAAACCACAATATGCCAAATGTACCAGAACCAACAAAAATAAATTTATATAATAAATAGTATACACGTTTATGCGAATTTTTTATGTTCCCCTACAAGAAAAACAAAAGACATTTGTTTACTTTTCGTAATAAAATGCAATGCTAATTTGTATGCGATCGCATTATTTAAATGTCAAGGGGAGGGATTTATGTAATAACTCACTAGGGATTCCGGGGGTTTTAATTAACGATTATAAGTCCAAAAGTTTGAGCAACCGTGTTTTCCCCTGTAATTTATATATTTTTTTGTTCCCAAAAATAGGGTAGGTATGCAAATGTTCTGCTTTATACATCGCGTTGTTAAACTTTCAACAAATAAATGATTACGGCTCAATACAAATACAAATTGGGGATGTTGGTGGATTGTAGACGAATAACTATCGGTACCGGACGTGATAAGGGAAATAAATTATATGCTAAAAATGGAAAATAACATCACAGGGACAAAGAACATTGAATAAAAAAAATCTACTTATTATTTTTTTCGGATGATTGTCGACTATTGCGTCTTGCAAAAGGATCACGTTTGCAATTTTTTGTCTCGCTTCCGATGCTTTTAGTGAAAGATTTATTTTAATTTGCTCATAGGAGATATGAGCAAATAAAAATAAATCTGTCTTACAAAAAGTCTAACGTCTGTGCGCTACCTTATAAATACTGTTATTCAGTAACAGCGTACCTATAATAAAACATATCTCAGAATTTCTCGTTCATTTCATGGCAAACTTAAAGCTAACTTGTAGTAGCTAAATTCAATATTCCTGAGCAAATTGCAATTTATGGGCTAGTAGTCCCATTTATTTATAGGATATTAGGACTCGATGTTTGCGGAAGCTGTTCCACTGTGCAATGTGTTTTTTAAAAAGCTACATATTATTTAAACATTAATGATGTTGTTTTTTAACCGACAAAAAAAGTACGTTACGTTACGTTACGTACGTTTACGGGTATTTTGGCTGTTAAGATACAAATAAGTAATGAATAAGTATTTTTACCATTATATATCATGCAGTCTTTTCAGTCAGCATTTTCTTAGAAGCATTTATTAATTCAGATCAAAATTCAAACAATTTATCATAAATATTCTTTACAGATCGTAAGTACGTACATGAAACAACTTAAATGTCACGCTTTCTTATTTATTATAGCAAATAAAAACCACAGATAAGTAAGCCTGTTTACATTTTTTTCGCTCAAAGTGCAACAGAATAAGAAGTGGGAAGACTGGCAACGAAGCGTGGAAACCTAATTATTTAAATGTTCTATCTTTTTCCTGCGACGTTGTTCACGTAGAAAATCTTCAATTACCCGTAAATGCTTTATTATTTTGTTTTTTTTCTATTACTCGATTATCTTTAGTCACACTGTGATGATTATTACTTCAATTTGTAGTTTTCTTCAAGCTTATTTTTCTAAAAGAGTATGCCGGCCGGCTTCTGAAGATTTTTTTTTATAATTTCACACTTTCATTTTGGAAAAATGCCCGTAATTTGGATTAAAGCATGTGTCTTTTGTTACTTTTCCACAAACTTACTACTATTATACTTGACATCTAGACATTGGTTGGTATTCATGAAGGCTTTTGTTCCACATAAGTATCTTTGCTCACAGCTGATCTTGACTTCCGATTGCAACGTGATCCTGAGAGGTAATGCGATTCATTCTAAGATAGATAGAAGATAGAATACTCTTTATTATGTACAACGTAAAAATGACACACATAGGAAAAGGCTAGGCAGATGATGATGAAAAAAATCCTAACTAATATTATAAATGCGAAAGTGAGTTTGTTTGTTTGTTACGCTTTCACGCTACAACGGCTGAACGGATTAGGACGAAATTTAGCACACAGATAGTTTATAATCTGGATTAACACATAGGATACTTTTTATCTTGGTCGTACGTTCCCGTGGGATATTTTTGACATTCACGTGGGTGAAGCCGCGGACAATAGCTAGTGTTGTATTAAATTGAGAAATTGATACAGATTCTTCTTCTTCTCTCAAATCGGAGGATTCGGCACATGGGTAGACCATGATCTGCGGGGCAATTGCGTTACAGACAGTTCACCCACGTTCATTGCTTTATTTACGTTTATGAGCTGACCAATTTTTCAAATATATGAAGCAATGGATTAGCAATACGCTTCCTAACTCTCGAATTGTGATTCAAACTGTGTTAGGCAATTAGGGTGCTGGGTTTTCTTTTGTGTGGGAAATCATCAAATAACTTCTTCCGCTCTGGACGGAGCGGGAGAGTGTGTCAGACTCTTACTGACTAAAACCCACTCGTATTCCTTCCGTTGCCTGTGTTGCCAGGGGCCTCGGTAACCCTTTTGTACCTTCCCGCGACCCCGGCAGGCATCGGCCCTAGTGGACCCCTACACTTGTGCTGATGACATATCTTTGAGGCGCGCGTGGAATACAACGCGCCGCGTCGACTCGGGCCTGGTCCTTACCGGACGGTGAGCTACCCGTTGCTCACCGTCCGCAAGCCCGCGCCTACGGTGGCCGGAAATCCGCCCGGGATTCCCGACGCCCAGGGCGTCTCCTGCGGCGGCTAGGGGCGAGAGGGCGCGAAATTTGCCTTTCCCTCAACCGTCCCGCCTCCTCCTTCGCGAGCAAGGGTGCAGAGTTAGGATTACTTTTATGCCGGTAGTACCTACGTTCCTGTGGGATAATTTCCTAGGGGTTACAAGTACAAAAGGGCTAGTTACAGATATAAATTTTGAAATTTTACATAGGGTGACACAATTGGCGTTCTTGCATAATCAGCCTATAATGTTCCCACTGCTGGAACACAGGCCTCTCTGTGAGAGCGAGTGGGCCGTAATCCACCACACGGGCCTAGTCGGGTTGGTACATGTGACATGTCTTCGAATTTTTAGTTCTAGGACATGCCGGTTTCCTCGCGATGTTTTCTTTCACCGTTTTGAAAGCAGTGGTGATTAAATAATTTACACAAAGTATAGGCTCCCGCAGACTGGGTCGAAATCGCGGGCGCGACATTGCTGCCTGTCGCGGTCGCGATATCGCGCTAGTCTGCACGAGGCTTAAAGCGCTTGTCTAGGTTCGAACCTGCGACCTACAACTGGTAAGTCGCAGCCGTTACCACTGGGCCACCACTACTCAGCGGCGGTCTTATTCTTAGTTATAAGTAAGTGGGAAGTCAAGTAAGTAGTAACTTAGTTCGGTCATAACAGCCCCTTTTAACAGTCCCAATACACGAACACACCTACACCATAATTTCCTAATATTATAAAAGAAACAGAGTGCTTACTTAGGGGTGGGTATTCTCGCCCCTACTACTTAATAAGGATGGCCATTCACTCCCCCACTTGTCACATAACTTACGGTGTTAATGAAAAGCTTCCCATTCAATGCCGTACTGTGTTGAAGTGGCGTTGATTTTATTTATGGCAACACTACGAAATTGTGGTGTATAGTCGAATTATACAGGTTGAAATTGAAAACTTGCGACAAACTGAAATGGGACATTGTATACATCATTATTAACAACTTTTACTAAGGGACCAAAGCTGCAATCCCAAAAAAAAAAATCTGCTTTTCCTACACTTTGATGAGGTATTGCGAACATAAATGTAGGGGACAGCAGTTTTTTTTTTGGGATTGTAGCTTTGGTCCCTTAGTAAAAGTTGTTCATAATGATGAGTACAATCTCCCATTTCGATTTGTCGCATGTTTTCAATGTCACCCTGTATAATTAATCCACGTGCTAGCTGTCAGTTTCTGTAATAAAATGGTCATATTTATTGTAATGGTTAATCGTTTAGTTTAATCGATTTCGACTGCCTCGTTGGTCTAGTGGTTGCAAGCGCTACTGCTGAGCATGAGGTCCTGGGTTGATTCCCGGGTCGGGCAAAGTGTTATTGGGTTTTTCCATCTGGAATTTCTCAGTAGCAGCCCGGAGTCTGGATTTGATAGGCTCGCCCCCTATTACATGGGACTTAAACATAACTGGCGAAATGTGGGTGTTCTACAGGTATACTGCCCAACCCTGGTTATGTGTGGTTAAATCGGTTTATATGAGTATAAAATAAATGTATAGTAATAAGTGTAAAAGTCTAGAATACAATAAATATGTATGTAGGTACTTTTTTTATAAATAAAGTTTTGTAAGTTGTCTTTTCTAAGTTTATCTTAAACATCGCTAACATCGGTGAATGAAAATATCGTGAGAAAACCGAGACTTTATAATATGGTTGAAGTCGCCAACACATTTTGAGCAAGCGTGGTGATCAATTCTCGTGTCTTCTCTGTATAAGAAAAGGACCTTTGCCCAGCAGTGGGACAGTAATATTCTGGTATTAGCATCAAGTGCGACCAAAGGCGCTGTGTTGGGACACAAAAGGTAGGGTCCACAGAAGATCACATGCGGTGAGGACGGCTTCATCAACGTGGAGAGAAAGAAGAGGAAGCCTACTTATCGAAACCAGTGTGGGTCAGCGCCGGTAGGTTCTAACATGCTGCTACGTCCTGCAGTACCGACGACGCGGCTGTACGTGTCCCGTTTGCACCACTCTACGAAGACTGAGGACATCGTAGAGTACATACGGGTGAAGACCAACTGAACCTTGAGGTTGGAGAAGTTCGAGGCGCGCTATAACACCAATTTCAAGTCGTTCGTGGTGCGTGTTCCGACTCATCATTTGGTGACCTTCCTCAAGGAAGAGTTTTGGCCGAAAGATGTGCTGTATCGGCGTTTCCAAAAGATGTACGGTCGGCTACGCGACACCTTGCAGCGTAATACGACGCCGTCACTTCGTGTGTAGTAGTTTTTAAGTTTGTTATCGAAAATATGTATTAGTTTATAGTTATTGTTTTTATACTTATATCTGTATACCGCGGAGGCAAACAATCATAAGTCACATTAAGCTAATTATTCAGTGCACATGTTTTAAGTCTCAATTTGAACACTACTCATTTAAGTCACTTGACTACATAATTGTGTGAACTTCGAAGTAAAATTTTATTTGTTGTTTTTATTGGACTTAAAATAGTATACCACTAAGTAGATAAATGTTTGTTTCAAGGACATTACAAAGTGAATGTCGAAAAAATTGGACTTAGGATAGTATACCTCCGGTATACCAATATGTGTATTATGTTTTTGTGGGCCTTAGTTGCCTGAAATAAATGATATTATTATTATTATTACATTAGGCTGTCCACTTTTGTTTGGGAATATTTAAGATATTTTTGTTTTTGATGATGGTGAGTTCTATTTGTCTTTAACAGTGACATTATGACATTCAAAGAAGTAATTGTATGGTTATTCGATATTAGTTTTGACAACAATTTTCATTTCTAAGTTAACGATTATTATAGTTCAATTATTTTGCTGAATTGTCTAGATTTTAACAAGTTCTCGAGTAAAATTTACCAAATTCTCAGGTTACAAGTTCTTAAAAGGTACCTTAGACATCGGGCAGTCACCGGATTAACTCCAAAGTCACAAACCCTTACAATATTAAACCAAAATCTCAACTTTAAATAATAAAACTTTCTTATTAATATTATTTCGTGTCAAAGCCAAATCTTATTAAAATTATTATTAACTAGCGACCCGCTCCTGCTTCGCTTGGTTTGTACGACTTGACAAAAAATCGTGGTTTCTGTAGGTTAAGTAATTGTTTGATCTGTAAAGCCCCGCGCGACTCCGATTCGATGTCAAACAATCGAAAATCAATCAAAAATTGTGTCTCATTAGCTGTCCTTGACCAATTATTATTAATATTAATGCATGTACAGTCACGAGCACTAATATGTATACACTTAACAACTTTTAAAAGTTATTTCCTCCTACTGCGTTGATTGTAATTTTATGTTGTTACGAACATAGTATTTTGGAACCCATGCTATTATGAAATAGGTTTTACCTCAATGTAACAGTCGTTATTCCACGAAAAAATTGCTTTTGTATTTTGCTAAGTGTATACATAGTGCTCGTGACTATACACATAAATATTCCGGAATAGATAATCTATGATGAAATCTGCATCAAAATCCGTTGTGTAGTTTAGAGAACAACGCCACCACACAGATCACCACCACGACATGAAAAACGACTTTAATTTATAATATGTATTATTAAGGTTCCGTACTTCAAATGGAAAAACGTTAGCCTTATAGAATTACTCGTGTGTCCGTCTGTCTGTCTGTCCGTCTGTCACTGCCAATTTTCTCCCGAATCTACTAGACCGATTAAGTTGAAATTTGGCACACATATAAACTTCTGTGACCTAAATACGGACGTGTAACGTAGGTAAATAAATGAGTTTTGAATATCGGGGTCACTTTTGGGGGCTCATTAGGAAAAAAACTTGCGAACTGTACCGTGTGACATATTAGATGGGGCTTGTTGTAAGGATTTCAGTTAGGTATATTTTTTATGATTTTAAAATAAATTGTTTTAAAATTATTTAAGAAAATAGATGACAATTTACCATTTCATGCCTTATCTCCGAAATTATTGAGGCAAAAATTTGGAAAAAATATACAAAATAGTTCTTTTCTAAAAGATTACAGGAAACCATATAAGAAGTCTATGCTCTTAAAATAACATGGTAAATCTCTCAATAATATGCATACAAACTTTCATTTGCAGTTGGAATGTATGGGGGAATATGGTTTTCAACTGATTACAGTTGAAAACTACTCGTATGTTCCCTGTTAAGTTTGTTCTTAGGATAAGTTCATCCCAACTACAAAACCCTTCATTGTGCGTGGTCTGACACGCACTTGGCCGGCTTTTATTATAGATATCGACGGTTAAAAGGTCATACGGCATAAGCGACATTTTGGTCGAAAATAGGTTATGAATGCCATCCTACTTAAAAAAGAGATTAAGTAGGATGGCATTCATAACTAATTTTCGACCAAAATGTCGCTTATTTACCTTTTAACCGTCGATATTGATAATATTAAGATGACTGGGTGTACTCAAGACATTTCAAAAATTTGATGCACGTTATTCACAACTTTGCCCATTTCGTGAAGTGACTTGGCCAATGAGTTTATTTTTTTAATATTTGGCTTTGATTAAAGTCTATTTGCCAAGTTTATTTATTCCAACACAGTCCACTTTAAGAGCTTTTTGTAATTCTCAATAAGCTTCTAGATTTGTATTTGTTGAAGCTTCTTTTAAATATAGGATTAGCTTACGTAAGGTTAAATCTATTTGAATAAATCCTCCACTCTCTTACCTACTGAGAAAGTTCGCTGGGACATCGGACTGTCATTCAGACGGGCAATAAAGTACCATAAAGAAAGTTCCTTCTATTCCTAACTAAAACTAGCAATCCGTGCCAGGGGCCCGGTCTTTAAGTCCGTCAATGAAGATACGTATGGGCCCGTCCGAAACTAGTGCGATATTTCGGAGTGAACAGTGCTCCCGATCAATTAATTTTTACCTTTTTCTGACCGGCAAAAACACATCGGAAGTAAGGACGACTGTCAACTCGTGTTGTTATTCATTCTTAGTTCGGACTTCGCGCCTATAACGAATATACCAAGTGACTACACTAACTGCGGTTGATGACCTCCAAAAACAAACTCATAAAATGAATTTCTGTTTTGTTTTATCATTTTAAATATCGATACACATCACATCTGCGGAGTTGCGCCAGCTAACTTAGTTTGACCATGTACGAGGGCTGCACTAAAAGTATCGGGAATGGAATATTTCCACTGTTCCTGTCATATTAAAATCTTTTTAATTGAAAACTCCTTGGTTTTAAAAATCGAATACCAATTATTTATTTAAAAAAAGATTCTCGGTCTTGTCACAAGGTTTTGTCAAACTTGTTTAGTCTTTGAGAAAATGGAATTGACTCGAGAAAATTCAAGAGCAATGATTTATTATGACTTTCGAAGTGGTTTAACACAAAAACAGTGTGTTGACCGGATGATTTCTGCATTTGGTGATGAAGCCCCATCCAAAACCACCATTTATCGCTGGTTTGCTGAATTTCAACGTGGACGTGTCAAGCTCGGTGATGATCCCCGTCAAGGTTGTCCAAAAACTGCAGTCACCCAAGAAAACGTTGATGCTGTGCGTAAGCTGATTGAGGAAGATCGAAATGTGACATACCGCGAAATTTAGGCAACTTTACACATTGGCATGAGTCAAATACAAATAATCTTGCATGAACAATTAGGCGTAAAAAAGTTATTTTCCCGATGGATACCGCATTCGCTCTGTGAAGAGCAAAAAGCGGCTCGCGTTACTTGGTGCGTCAGAACTCTCGAAAGATTCCACGCAGGATCCTCAAATGCTATATACAACTTCGTATCAGGTGACGAATCCTGGATATACGCGTACGAACCCGAAACAAAAAACCAGTCACGAGTTTGGGTGTTCGAAAATGAGTTAAAGCCAACAAAAATTGTTCGTTCACGGAGTGTTGCAAAAAAAATGGTGGCCACGTTTGTCTCCAAAACCGGCCATGTTACGACTATTCCTCTTGAGGGACAAAGAACGGTTAATGCAGAATGGTATGCTAGCATTTATTTGCCACAGGTCGTTTCTGAACTCCGTAAAGAGAACTGCAACCGCCGCATCATCCTCCATCACGACAATGCGAGTTTTCACACCGCGCACAGAACAAAAGAGTTTTTAGAGCAAGAAAACATAGAATTATTAGACCATCCGCCGTACAGCCCCGACCTAAGCCCTAATAATTTCTATACTTTTCCTAAATAAAGAATAAATTGCGTGGACAGAGATTTTCATCACCTGAAGAAGCTGTGGACGCCTACAAAACGGCCATTTTGGAGACCCCAACTTCCGAATGGAATGGTTGCTTCAATGATTGGTTCCATCGTATGGAAAAATGTGTCAAATTTCGCGGAGAATAAATACTTCGAAAAGCAATAAATACATTTTTAAATAGTAATGTTGTGTCACTTCCTTGATTCCCGAAATTTTCAGTGCCGCCCTCGTAAATACACGTAACCCAAAAATGCGTGAGGAACACGCAATTTCTAATAAACCATTTTCCTCAATCAATAAATCACCTTTGTCACGTTTTTTCCGTTGTCCTATTTTTCCCTCAATAGTTGATCCCCTCAAAATTTATCGTCGTAATTTTAGTCTTGTTTTACATGGGAATTTCTGTTTTACGAGTTTCCAAAGTGTTGGGGTGGCCGGTCGCTGTTTAGATAACTTTTTTCCTACAATGGCAACCCCCGGTTACAGTTGACAACAATTTTAATTTTGTACGTGAACATTTTTGTTTCTTAATTGTGTGAAATATTTTTAATTTCGTTTTGTGGATAGGGCTGTGTGTGTTATCGATTCTTTGTTGGGGCGTCCACTTTATGTAGTTGCGCTTTTGAATTTGATTCTGTGCAGGTATTTAGAACGTGGGATTTTTCTCCGTAGTTAAAATAATTTAAAGATAGGGATAGTGTTGTAGTTGAGGGGCTTGTGGGGCTTGTGGCTAATTAATAACAGCCGCATTGGTTGATCGACCAGGTTAAGCTACGTTTGCCACAGTCAGTCCGTGGATGGGTGACCATCTTTACATACCAAGACCCCTCCGTGCCTCGGAAAGCACGTTAAGCCGTTGGTCACGGCTGTCGTTTGTGGATCTTTGACAGTTTATACGGGTCGTCAGAAGCCCGAAAGTCTCACAACCAGTCTTACCAAGGGTATTTATTACCCAGTGCGATTATTAGGAACGACTGCTTATCTGACTTCCACAACCGAGTTAGGATGTGGAAGTCAGATAAGCAGTAGCTCCATGTAAAGTACTGGTATTTAGCTGCATCTTGTTAGACTGGAAGCTGACCACGACATAGTTGGGAAAAGGCTAGGCAGATGATGATGAGTTCAAATAGTTCAACGTGTTATAAATATTTCCGCAATCGGATCCAGCGTAACACCGAAGTTAAGTCTATTGTACACCTGCCGGGGTCGCGGGAAGGTACTTACGGGTCACCGAGGCCCCCGCAACACAGGCAACAGGAAGGAATACAGGTGGGTTTTAGTCAGTAAGAGTCTGACACACCCTCCCGCTCCGCCCAGAGCGGGAGAAGTTATTTGATGATTTCCCATCCAAAAAATAAAGGCACTGTCCCACACTGGTTGCGATAAAAGCTTCCTCTTCTTTCTCTCCACCTTGATGAAGCCGTCCTCATCACATCTGATCTTCTGTGGACCCTGCCTTTTGTGGCCCAACACAGCGCCTTTAGTCGCTCTTGATGCTAATACCAGCATATTACTGTCCCACTGCTGGGCAAAGGTCCTCTTCTTATACAGAGAAGACACGAGAATTGATCACCACGCTTGTATTGTACAGGCAGTTTTTGGCATAGAGTTGTCAAGTTTAAGGTGGATCCGCAGTGGTATTCCGCAAAATTCAAATTTTCTTACGTTTTTTGCAATTTGCTGGTCATTGTCAGGTTGTATCTTAATCAAAATACGTTTCGCGACCATAACAAATATGTGTTTACAGAATTAGAATCATTAATACATCTATCTTAGTTTCTTATGGAACATCTGACTTAGAGAACAGACAGGTGTGCTGCTGGGGAATTTGTTGCGCCACTTCTTCTTCCCAGCTAAAGCACTAGGGCGTGGTAACGGGCATTTTTTGGGGACTGTCTTATGTAATTTTGACGTCCGATAAGTGCTGATTCTCGGCCTAGTTTGAATAAATGACTTTTGATTTTGATTTTGAATGAACAAATTTAAAAATGTGAACCCCGTGTTAATAAATTCATTTATTTACGTTACACTTTCGTGTTTGGGTCATGGAAATTTATATGTGTACTAAATTTCAACTTAATTGGTCCAGTAGATTCCGAGCAAATCGGCTGTAACAGATGGACAGAGAGACAGACACACGAGTGATCCTTTAAGGCGCTGACAAGACCCAATTGACCAAAATAGGCTTCTCTTAAGAAAAAAATTTGCCAAATCTGTATAGTTTGTGGTAGCAGAAAAAAATATATGTTAATTTTGAACATACTTACCAGAACTTGTTTGTTATCAAAACACGTTTTGAAAAAAAATCTCACAAAGTAACGTTAAACTAACCTCTTACCTTGAGTTGTAATCCAAAATACGAGTATCTGCATTAAATATCAACATACGTTACGTATTTAATTAATAACAAGAACGTCGTATTTGAATGCAGAATTTGGTTGTTTTTTTTTTCGACTATTCAACTCAATTTTGAGTAAATAGATAATTTCTTCATATTTTGCAATAAATTACAAGCGTTGTGTCATCGCGCTTCTCTTTCTTTTCTATGCAATCTGACAGTGACCGCGGTTTAGGTGTTGTCAGCGTCTTAAGGGTTCAGTTTTTCCCTTCTGAGGTACGGAATCCTAAAAAAAACACAAACGAAATTTCATCATTCTCCTGCCCTTATCCCAATTTATTTTGGGTCGACGAAACATGTCTCTTCTTCCATACTTCTCTATTAGTTGTCATCTCGGTACTCACTCCCTTTCTACCCATATCAACAAAAACGAAATGTATCCCTTCAAAAGCACCGTGAATCGTGACTCCACCCAAAACTGACGTCACAAAAATAATTAAAAACACCATACCTACTTAAATTAACATTAACCACACCCAATCTTATGTCTGAAACAATTAATTATTTGTGTCATAAACATTGTAGAACTAATTATACGAGCTTGTATTATAATTATTAATAATTATCGATGTGGGAGTGAATGTAAATGGTACAAAGTGATCCCTTAGGGATACATACTTGTTAGAGACGAATGGAGTTACATGAATAGGCGTAGTGGGAATCAATTAGTTAATTCAGAGAAAGCGGTAGCTATTTCTATTGCTATTTAAGGTGAAAGTTTCGTGTCTGAATTGAGGCATAATCGACCTATAATGTTCCCACTGCTGGGACACAGGCCTCCTCTCTTCGAGAGGGAGTGGGCTGTAATCTACCACGCTCGAATATTGCGGGTTGGTACATGTCACATGTCTTCGAATTTTTGGTCTAGGACATGCCGGTTTCCTCACGATGTTTTCCTTCACCGTTTTCAGAGCAGTGGTAATGAAATTATTTACACAAAATAAAGCACCTGCCTGGGTTCGAATCCACGATCTACAACTCGTAAGGCGGGGCCGTTACCACTGCTCTCGTTAAAATCATTTGAGTACCACCATTGCTCTCACTAAATTGAGCCGCCTTAAACGTCCTGTAACTTTTTAAGGGTGTAACAGGGGCGAGCCTATTGGCTACACAAAAACATAACATTATCATAATGTATCAAGAATAGAAAGAAAGAATAACTTTTATTTGGACACAGTTCGAGAAACACAAAATACAAATAATAAAACAAAAAAAAAAGTGAAAATAATGTTACGTTATACAGGCTGGTGTCCGCAACTCCTATTTTGTGATGTTTTAACAACAATAGTGTGTGCCTCATGGCTGCGCCAAAAAGGCTCATTTCAGCATTAATGCTAGACAGATGCAGTCTTAGGCTGGTTTTCTAATAAACCTTTAATGACAAGTTACAGGGAGTACAAACTGTTTCAACATACCTAATACATATTTTTTAATACAAATATTTTGTAATAATCTCACCGTGAAAAATTATGTGAAGTGAGGTTGAAGTGATAAATGTTATATGATGATAAACGATAAATGATTTTTATTTCTGTAAGTAGGTTTGTACAAACACTTTTACACGTCAATCATATTTTTAAAATAAAGCTATATGAGGTCGGCGTTTCCTATCTGACTACTCTGAGAAGAAAGGCCGAAACAAACTCAGAGGTATGAAGCTGACCACGACATAGTTGGGAAAAGGCTAGGCAGATGATGATGAGTTCAAATAGTTCAATGTGTTATAAATATTTCCGCAATCGGATCCAGCGTAACACCGAAGTAAAGTCTATTGTACACCTGCCGGGGTCACGGGAAGGTACTTATGGGTCACCGAGGCCCCCGCAACACAGGCAACAGAAGGAATACGGGTGAGTTTTAGTCAGTAAGAGTCTGACACACCCTCCCGCTCCGCCCAGAGAGGGAGAAGTTATTTGATGATGTCCCATCCAAAAAAAAAAAAGAGTGCAGAACGGCGCGACGCGGCACCGCTGCACCGGCAGAACAATGTCTATGAAAACTTCATCGTAATTGTTCTACCGGTGTCGCGTCGCGCCAGTCTGCACGAGTCTTTATCGCAAATACAACAACAACCAACAGTCTCCCACGTATACACTACTCACGTTACCAACCAGGTACGCAGCAACCACTAATTGTCTCTGCCGTGGTAAACTAAGCGAACATGGCCCGATTTGCATGTACATGTTTCTGTAATGTACCTACCTAATGTTAGTTGCTACCATGTGTGATTTGTATTAATTAATACACGCTATAGATGGGATACCTACGACGTTGATGTGGCTGTGGCATCACAGCGGGTCCTATCAGAATACCAGCGCTGCGGTATTTATTTTTTAAATATCGCAGCATTATGTTGAGTTAAGAGCCTTTTTGGCGTTGCAGAAGTCGTTTTTATTTTTATACTGTGTATTTTGTTCAATCGAAGAAATATGTAAATTTTGATAGTTTTAAATGCTCCTTTTTTAGGGTTCCGTACCCAAAGGGTAAAACGGGACTCTATTACTAAGACTCGTCCGTCTGTCTGTCTGTCCGTCTGTCACCAGGCTGTATCTCATGAACCGTGATAGTTAGACAGTTGAAATTTTCACAGATGATATGTATCTGTTGCCGCTATAACAACAAACAAAAAAACATAATAAAATAAATATTTAAGGGTGCTCCCAGCTCCCATACAAGAGACATGATTTTTTTTGCCGTTTTTATAGATAATGGTACGGAACCCTTCGTGCGCAGACTCGCACACGAAGGGTTCCGGACCACAGTACATTATTTACCAAAAAACGGCGACAAAATCACGTTTCTTGTAACCGGTGGGAACCCCCTTTAATTTTTAACTTTATTTTATTTTTGATAGAAATAAACAATCTGAGAAAATTTCAACTTTCTATCTATTACGGTTCATGAGATACAGCCCGCTGACAGACAGACGGACAGACAGACAACGGAGGCTAGGCGGAGGGTAATAGGATTTCGTTTGGCACCCTTTGGGTAGGTACAGAACACTAAAAAAGACGATGACCATTTCTTAGCCTTTAAATTGTATATTATTTCTACAAATTATAAATATATAAATTATAATTTGTATATTTTCTTTTGACAATAAATACTGTATTTAAGAGGCCTAGAGGAGCTAAACGCAAGTTTTATAACGCCTAAAAGTATATGATCCACTGCAGTAAACAAAATCAGAAAAATATATGATATTCTTCAGGATATATTCTAGGTAGATAGTGTGTTGAAAACATAATATAACTAATTTGATACGATAGAAAAAAATCACAAAGTTACCTCTAAAAAAATCTTTTAACGCGTAAAAATCATACTAATATACATGCAATCATTCTGATTTTTTGTCAGATTATTCTACAAGCAACATATTAGCATAATAGTGTTTTAATTTTTTGATTTAATCGATGGATTTATTGTAAATCGTATATTCTTATTTCCGAGCATAATACGTACGCATGTGTGCGTAAACGCCTGTGTACCAACAGTGCCGGCCGAGGCCTGATGCTATACAGACGTGTCGCTCTTTTCGCCGCATTATTTCCGCCCCGATTGTTTAATGTTTTTGTAAAGTTTTGTTTGTGAATTCATTGTTTCATATTTTCTTTGCGTAAATATTTTTATTTCGTGTAGATATAAAATACTTTAAGTTAAAATAGCGTAATAAAGTACTAGTTTGTTATAAAGTTGTATCATTTGTAAAAGAAAAATCAACAAAAAAAGAAAAAGAAAAAAAAAGAAAAAAGAAATGGAATGTCATGGGAAAGAAAGTGAAACCCGTTGCGAGGACTAAAAATTAAAAAAACGTTCATATAAATCAAATGCCGAACTTATGAACGAAATTAAAAGGTAAGATTTATGCATTATATTATTACTAAATATTTATTTTTATAATCATAAAACTATGAATTTTGGAAACGTCTAAGTAAGTGCATGGTCTGCATGCTCCGAGAGCAGGCAGACCAGTGATGCAATTTGAAAATGAAGACGAAGTGCTGAGAGAATTACGATTGGATGCTAGTATAAGTCAACGCCAAATATCCCGTAATCTCGGGATTCCAAGATCGACGGTGCAACGTGTCATTAATAGAAGCAAATATCACGCCTACCATGTGCAAAGGGTGCAAGCTTTGCTGCCCGGTGACTGAACCTAGAGTGCGGTTTTGCAGAGATGCTAAGATACCACAGAGTGGATCCGCAGTTCTTCAACAAGGTTTTATGGAAGGATGAGTCAACTTTTAGAAGAATGGGAGTATTCAATATCCAGAATCTACATTTTTACTCCAGCGTAAACCCCCATATCATAAGTAATGATCGATTCCAGCATCTGTTTGGTATTAACATGTGGGCTGGTGTAATTGGCCAGCAGTTGGTGCTGCATGAAATGCCAGCAAGGCTGAATGGTGCTCAGTATTTAAATTTTTTGCAAAATAATTTAAACCATATTCTTAACGAAGCTGAAGTTCCAGTAGAAAGAATAGCAGAAATATGGCTGCAACATGATGGCGCCCCACCTCACTACGCTCGAGCAGTTAGAGATCATTTGAATGAGCGCTTCCCCAACCGGTGGATTTGTCGAGGCGGATATATTGCGTGGCCACCCCGGTCGCCCGATTTAAATCCATTAGATTTTTTTATTTGGGGCTATTTTAAAGAAATAGTTTACCAAGGAGAGAACAATAGCGAACAAGAACTACGACAAAAGCTCGAATTTGCTAGGGTACAAGTTACTAACAATATAGGTGCATTCCGTAGGTTACGTAGGAATTTTATTAGACGGTGCAGATTATGTATTATGGTCAGAGGCAGGAATTTTGAGAATTTATTGTAAAATGTTTTGCTTTAAAACAATTATTTCACAATCGTTGTTTTGTTTTTTCGTCCTAGAAAGATATTAGAGCCACTCATGGCCATGTGTAATACCTTTTCAGAATCCCTATTAAATGCGCCAAAACTTGTAATACAGGGTCACTTTTCGGTAGAGTATTTTTTTTTCACAGTGGGGTCCGAAGTAAATAAAAAGTTATGATTTGAGAAAAAAAAATGGTTAAACTTAATATTATCTTCAACACACCCAATTAACAACCATAAATAGCATGTCTAACGCAAGGACTCATCAGTAGGGGAAACTGGGGATACTTGATCCTTACGGGAGACTAGGTACACGAGATTTTCAGAACTTGTATGGGTAATATTAAATTTTATAGTGGCAACATCGGTTGTCTATGGTACCCACTAACTTTCTAAAGTTGGTACACCTGTCAAATTTGACGCGTTTGTAAATGGTGGACGACAGAGTGTTTGTTGTTGCAGAGAGAAAATTTCGGTAAGTTTACATTTTGATTAAACATTAATGTAAATATGGTTTTTAGATGTGTATGAATTTAATTCGAGTCATTATCTATATAAGTAGCGATTTGTAGCATAGAAAAGTGGTAATCTAATAGACATTTGAAAATATTCTTGTTTATAACCTTAAACTGCTCAGGGTACACTTGGTACACTTAGCTAAGGGAGATTTGATCCTCCCGGATCAAGTGTCCCTTAACTTTTATTTTTCAATTAATTTCAGATTACCGATATTACAGATACCAAGAAAAGGTGTTACAAAGGGACGAAAAAAAGGATGTACAAGAATTTTAACTGACACACCAGAGAAACTAGCAATCGAGAGTGAATTGGATGCTAGAAAACGCAAGAAAGAAGTCAAAGTTAGGAAAGTTAAGGCAAAAGTAGTGAAGCGTAACCTCTATTCACAAGCGCAAGATGAGACTACATCAGAAGATGAAGAAATACCACCTTCACCACCATCAGATTTAAGTGTGTCATATGAAACGGATAGCTCTAGCGAATCAGAAAATGAAGAAGGCACTATTGTCTCCGTCACCAGTGGCGATTGGGTTATAGTTAATATGGTCTCACAAAGAAATCTCGTTCATAGATATGTTGGACAGGTGCAGAGTAGAAGCCAAACAGGATATGACATTAAATTTGCTAAAAAAATCAGTGACAGATTTTTCAAGTGGCCTGCAGTAGATGATATCAGTATTATAGCGGAATATCAAGTGGTAAAAAAACTACCAACTCCAAAAATGAAATCGTCATCGAGAAGAGTCATCAGCTTTGAATTCCCGAAATCATTAAAGAAGTTTAAAATTAAGTAAATTGAAAAAAGAGACTGAGATCAAAAGACTTGATTAAATTAAGATAGGCACCTAGATGACAAGACTTATTTAATTTTTATAACTGTTTTAAGATTGTTACAGTAATGTTTATTAATGTTGATTACTTTGCTAGGACACCTAAATGAAGCTTAAACGTAACTTGAAATTTTGTTTCACATGTCCTGGGTTCAATTCAATAAGACAGTGTTTCAAGTCTATCCTAATTACGTTTAAATTTTATTCTGGGTGTCATTGCGAGACATTTGAGTTCTTTTATTATTGAGGATATAATTTTGTTTTAGTTTTTTTAATACGTAACGGAAGTTTTAAATTTAGAAATTGGTTTATGTATGGAGACGGTGTGATATGCCTATGTTATGTGATTTTGAAAACAATTTAAAAAACGTTTATCATATTCTAAAAACATTTTTTATTTATTTCCTTAGTAATAGTATCATGTGAACCTAGATATGGGAGACTTGATCCCCCAGGATCAAGTCATCCAGATGGGGGGGATCAAGTCTTGCGTATATACGGGACACTTGATACCATTCCCTATTTTTACTTTTAGTCAAATAACTATTAAATTTAGACATTGCCTATAATTGCCTATAATTGATGTAAGACCTAAAGATATAAGTCTTTAGGTCTTACATCAATTATAGGCAAATAAATTTCACGTATTTCAGTACCAATATCTTTTAAAATGGATAGTCACTAAGGAAATTAGGGATGAAAAACAAAAGGGGGGATCAAGTGTCCCCAGGTTCCCCTACTAATCTAGTGAAAATTATAAAAAAGATACAGGATGTAGATTTTTTCGAATTTGAATAAGAATTAGTTAAAAAAAGTCAATTTTCTCATAAAAACACAAAATAAATTATAACTCTGCAGGGGTTGACTTTAAGGACCTCCCGTAGAACAACTTTTTGCAGCTGATGACCCCATCCAACCCCTAGTTCCGTTTGATCCTCGACTTTTTGGGCCATCCTGTATAAGCTATAATAACAATACCTAAATAGAAGCTAAAAATACCAAATGTTTTTGTTTTTTTTTTTTCAGAAAACGACCTCGGCTTATTTGATAATAGGCATGACGAAATAACTGGTTCATCTGAAAATTGCGATGTTATTTGTCACAAGTAAGAATTTAAATTAATGAATATTATAGAAAACTTAAATTATTATTCAAGAAGATTTTTCCGCAAACACATTTTACTCAGATTGATTACTTAGAATTCTTGTAGGTTTAATATTTCAATGTTTTATACGAATAAAAATGTATTGTATCTATCAAGAAATTATATTTGTATTCATTTCTTTTTCAGATGGAAAACATCCAAATTGGACATAGGATTATTAACGTTTCCCACGTTTTGGAAAAGTTATATGAGATCTCAAATCACGGACCATTAGATAGAAACCTAACAAAAAGCTTGAAATTAAATTTCACATAACGTTAACCTGAAAAAGAGCGTAAAACTTGGTATTTTTTTTGTAATAAAAATGTTTTTAGTTTAATTGAATCAGTTTTATTTAAAAATAGCTGTTCCCGCGATCCAGGATGAAAAGTAGCCTATGTCCTTCTCCAGATCATGATCTGCCCATGTCCCAAATTTGATCTAAGTCCGTTCAGCTGTTTCAGCGTGAAAGCATAAGAAACAAAACTCACTTTCGCATTTATAATATTAGTTAGGAACGCATCCTTAATTTTTCAAGTATCACATAAAACAAATAAAAATAATTTCATTGTCCTATTTATTTTTTGTTAGATCTATATTAACGCGCTATACGCGCAAACTGTAAGAACTTGCGCGTCGTTGCTGCGCCATCTATTAGAATACACGGGCGTAACCTCGCTATGCCGTTAGTTATATCGGCGTCGTCGTTAGATGGCGTTCACGTCGATTGTGTAAATGTGTGCGTGCGTTTTTCAAGGACACTTAGGTCTTGTAGTCCTCTTAATGTCAAAAGCCGTGCTATCAATGGCAGGGTTGAAACCTCATTTTCACCCATTTCTATTTCGTCTGAGATTCCTAGTAACATAGTGTTTTCACTCCAACAGTTTAGGGCTAAGCCGGACAGGCTAGGGTTATGTGCCAAAATTAGGAATCTATATTATTTTGTGCGTTATGTCGTGACTGTGGATCCTAACTATCTATGACTATACGAGGCATGCCTTTTAAGTTCTGTCGTTTCCATATTTCCCGGCAATTTTAAATTTGGAACTGTTCTATATTCGAATGTGTTTAAATTTTGAATCTCAAAACAGTTGAAAGTATTAGGATTAATTGTTTAGTCACAGCGTAGATTGAAATCTGTCAGGATACGTACGAAAATGAATCTTTCTAAGGAAAATGTTCGTGCAATCATTTTCTACAACTTTAGAAGAGGCCTGACACGGCTTCAGTGTTTTGAAGAGCTAACATCTGTGTTCAGTGATGAAGCCCCATGTCTGCGTACTGTCGAACGCTTTTATTTAGAATTCCAGCGTAGACATACTAGTGTTGGGGACGCCCGTACAAAGTGGTGCGGGATAAACTCCGCCCATGGGCTCCCCCGCTGACGCAGAGTCTCCGGCCCCAGCTTGTGGAGGACGTGGTGAGCGCTCTGTTCCCTTCCCGAGGGGAACACACCTCCCCCGCCTATGGCTCCGCCTACTGCGGTGCCCGATGCGGACCACACCGCCGACGACGACGACGATGCTCCGGAGGTGACAGAGGTAGAAATGAGAGCGGCGGTACGCAGGCTTAATGCCAAAAATACCGCCCCAGGACCCGACGGCTTACCTGGGAAGGCCTGGGTCCTGGCCTTGGAGGCTCTCGGGCCTCGACTTAGGGGGCTCCTAAGCGCATGCATGGAGAGGGGCCAGTTCCCGCTTCGCTGGAAGACGGGGAAACTGGTCCTCATAAAGAAGGCAGGGCGCCCTGCGGACTCTCCGTCCGCTTATCGGCCCATCGTGCTGCTCGACGAGGTGGGCAAGCTCTTTGAAAGAGTCATTGCAGACCGCCTCGTCGGCCAGCTGGTGCAGGTGGGGCCGGATTTGGCGGAGAGCCAGTTTGGTTTCCGCAGAGGGCGCTCTACGGTGGACGCCATCATGCGTGTGCGAGCCCTGACGACGGGGAATGCTGTTGCCCAGGGTGGGGTCGTCTTGGCGGTGTCTCTAGACATCGCCAATGCCTTCAATACCCTGCCCTGGAGTTGCATCAGGGAGGCACTCCGGTATCACCGGATGCCGACCTACCTCTGTCGTGTGGTCGAGGCCTATTTGACGGACAGGGCCGTCATCTACCCCGGTCACCAGGGAGTGTGGAACCGGCAAGAGATGTCGTGAGGTGTCCCACAGGGATCGGTCCTGGGGCCGCATCTGTGGGACATCGGATACGACTGGGTGCTGCGCGCCGACCTCCCTAGCGGCGTCAGCGTAGTGTGCTACGCTGACGACACGTTGGTCCTGGCGCAGGGGAGGTCGCACCAGGCGGCGGCCGAATTAGCGGCACGCGGGGTTGCGACAATCGTCGAAAGGATCCGGCAATTGGGACTCGAGGTGGCCCTGCACAAGTCCGAGGCCATGTGTTTTCATGGTCCTCGGAACGCGCCACCGTTGGGGTCCCAAATAACGGTAGGAGGGGTTTCTATCGGCGTCGAGTCGACGATGAAGTACCTGGGACTCGTCCTCGACAGCCGGTGGAACTTCGTGGAACATTTCCGACGTTTGGCTCCCAAACTGGAGCGGGCGGGCGCTGCATTGAAGCGTCTCCTGCCCAATCTAGGGGGTCCAAACGCCTCCTGCCGGAGGCTCTACGCGAGGGTCGTGCGGTCCATGGCCCTCTATGGGGCTCCTGTATGGGCGCGCTCTCTGGCGCTGCGGCCAGCCCGCCGGTTGAGCGCGGCCCAAAGGGTCATGGCCATCCGGGTGGTCCGGGGATACCGCACGGTCTCCTGTGAGGCAGCGAGCCTCCTTGCCGGATTGCCGCCATGGGATCTGGAGGCAAAAGTCCTCGCGCACGTATGGGAGTGGCGCGAGGAGGCGAAACGCCGGGGCGTAAGTCCGTTGCCGCGAGAAATCGCGGCACAGCGGACGGAGCTCCGGCGGGATCTCATAGCGTCATGGAAAGTACGGTTGTCGCAACCCAGTGCTGGGCACGCCACGATTGCGGCGATAAGTCCCCTCTTTGAGGAGTGGCTGGAGAGGCGCCACGGCGTCCTCACCTTCCGCCTGACGCAGGTCCTCACCGGACACGGCAGCTTCGGGAGGTTCCTGTGTCGGATAAGGCGGGAGGAAACGTCCGGGTGTCACCACTGTGTGGATCGCCTGGAGGACACGGTGGAGGTGGAGGTCTGCCCGGCTTGGGCAGAGCACCGCCGTGTCCTCGTGGAGGCGATCGGCGGCAGAGACCTCTCGCGTCCGGCCCTGGTTCAGGCCATGGTACGGAGCGAGAGGGCATGGGCAGCCGTTACCTCCTTCTGCGAGGCAGTAATGCTCGCGAAGGAGGAGGCGGGACGGTTGAGGGAAAGGCAAGTTTCGCGCCCTCTCGCCCCTAGCCGCCGCAGGAGACGCCCAGGGCGTCGGGAATCCCGGGCGGATTTCCGGCCACCGTAGGCGCGGGCTTGCGGACGGTGAGCAATGGGTAGCTCACCGTCCGGTAAGGACCAGGCCCGGGTCGACTGCGCGTCGTATTCCACGCGCGCCTCAAAGAGATGTCGTCAGCACAAAGTAGGGGTCCACTAGGGCCGATGCCTGCCGGGGTCGCGGGAAGGTACTTATGGGTCACCGAGGCCCCCGCAACACAGGCAACAGGAAGGAATACGGGTGGGTTTTAGTCAGTAAGAGTCTGACACACCCTCCCGCTCCGCCCAGAGCGGGAGAAGTTATTTGATGATTTACCACCCTCAAAAAAAAAAAAAAGACATACTAGTGTTAGTGACAAATCTCGCGAAGGGCGCCCAAAATCCGCCTTCACTGAAGATAACATCATTGCTGTGAGACAACTCATTTTCGAAGATCGTCATGTGACGTATCGAGAGATAGCGGCTCTATTAGGCATCTCAGGGACAACCATTCAGAAGATCTTGCATGAAGCGCTTGGTGTGAGAAAGCTAGTTTGCCGTTGGATACCGCATCTGCTTTCCGACGATCACAAGGCGGCCGGCGTCAGATGGTGTAAGAAAACTCTTCAAAGGTTCAACCGAGGAGAGTCAAATCACGTCTACGACATCATCAGTGGTGACGAATCTTGGATCTATGCCTACGATCCTGATTCCAAACAACAATCTACAATCTGGGTCTTTGAAGACGAGCCAAAGCCGACTAAAGTTGTTCATTCGCGAAGCACTTCAAAGAAGATGGTGGCCACGTTCGTTGGAACCTAAAAGTACTGTAATACAATTATTACAGTACTTTTAAATTAAAAATTAGGGACATTAGCCATCTATTTTTTTTTTAATTACTCGCAAAGTTTCGGACTTCAATTAAAGCTGTCCATGTTACAGCTATTTTTAATAAAACAATAAAAAGTCGATGAAAAAAAAATCCACGAGGCATGAGAAGTGTTTAGGGGTCTGAAAGAATAGCAGATGACCCAGTCGACCATTTCAATTTGGCACACGATGCACCAAAGATCCTGTATATTATATGAACATCTGAGTTACCACGCGTTGTGTACCTAATTATTATTATGTTTTGTGGTTGTTTAAGAAGTTTCTCTTCTATTACGTGTACTGTGCTGCACGCGCAAGTTTTTCATTTAAGCAGTTACTCTCAAACGTTGTTAATTTATTTGATCGTGCCTGTTATTAATTCTTTAACAGTTAGAGGAACTTGATTCCGATCGGGTGCCCCACGACTTCTTTCGACTTTTTTGTCGAGATAATTGTGGTGTTAATACTTTTCTCCGTCTAAATAAAATCATTCCTTTGCTATTTTACAAAACACTCATCAAACTAAGTAGGCAAGTTGTTATTATAATAACAAAAATACTAATTTTTACTTAAAAATAAATATTAAAAAGTAGTATTGTTCGTTGCCGTCTTTTCTTCACGCAAATGCTGCTTATTAGTTTTATTCCAAAGCTGCTGTGGTCCAAGTTACAAAAATAAAAAAAAAACGAACGAGCCTTACAGTAGTCGCATATGATGTGTAACATCTGACATCTCACTTTGGTAATAAGCAACTGAGCAGCGACAGAAATTAACCTCAGAATTGAAAATGCTTAATACTGCAATATTTATAAGAATTCATTACTAGTGGTCGCCCACTGGTCGAAATTCCCTCTAGTTACAATATTTAAAAAAAATTGGTTGCCTTTAAAGTCGGTTTACGGACGATAATTTTACGTGATAACGAGAGAGAGATGCGTCACAAGCCGAACGCTTAGGCCGATCGTGCCTCTCTATCGCTAGTTCCGCGCTCCCGCTTGCACGCTCGGCTCAGGCGGAACGTGACAATGAGTCATGTTTTTTCGTGCGTGCAGCCGGCGTTCATCTATTAATAAGACGTTATGACGTCAAAAACCGTCCCTTTTCACGGAATCACTCCCACATAAAGCGAGTGGAAAGATGTTATGTGAAAGATGTTACACATAAAAAAGCATAGCTTAATAAACGATAATAAATTACCAACTTAATTATTAAAATCCGGGGTCTGGATTGGCGCAGGGTTGATGGCAATAAGCTCGCCCCTATTACATGGGACTTCAACGTAACTGGCGAAAAGTAGGTGTACTATAGGTACATCTCTACCTAACCCTTCTGGGATTACAGGTGTGATGTTATGTTATATGTAAAATTAATTATGCTGTTTGTTTTCCCATGTTTCAACGCAGCGTTAAAGGGTTAACATTGGTTTAGAAAATGTTCAAAGTTGGAAAAGATAACTAACATTTTATGTAGCTTTTTCATATCATTTTGTCATCAACTACTGTCAGAGTGTACAGCACTTTACCATTAAAATAATAATCTAGGAACCGAAAGTCCCGCAGTGATCGGGATTGACTGAAGCGCCAGAATAATGATGTTTTAATTAGAGATGTCCTGACTATGGCTTTGGCCGACTAGCCGGTTAGTCGGTTGTAAAGAGGCCGACTAATCGGCCGCCTATTCGGCCAAGCCGATCACGGTTTCGGGGGTATTCGGCAATTTCCGTGATCTGTTGTGATCTTCCGTGATCTGTGTGAAATTTTCGTTTCAAGCTGGTTCGTGCACATGTCGCAACTGCCGCCTGCGAACATGTTTTGTTTATTTCGCATTGTTTCTTGATTTTTACTTTTGCACTGGTCAGACCGGTGTTTTTGTGTAAAAAACAAAGAATTAAAGGTTATACTGTATTTTTAATTAAAATGAAAGAGATCAATTAATATTATTATAGGAAATGCCGCCAGCATCCTCGGTACAATACCCCCGAGGGCCTTTTTTAAGCTTAATTTAGTTAATGTTAATAATTATCTTGTAATTTGGATAAGTAAATAAACAGTTAAGTATATTATTATTAATGTTATTCCTCCTAAATACATTTTATTCGAGTAGTAGTGGCCCTGTGGTAACGGCCGCGACTTACGAGTCGTAGGTCGTAGGTTCGAACCCAGACAGGCGCATTACTTTGTGTAAATTATTTCATCACCACTGCTCTCAAAACGGTGAAGGAAAACATTGTGAGGAAACCGGCATGTCCTAGAACCAAACTTTCAAAGACATGAGACATCGGCCATATATACGGCCCACTCCCTTTCACAGTGAGGAGGCCTGTGTCCCAGCACTGGGAACATTATAGGCCGATTATGTACATTTTATTGAGAAATAAATACAAAGTAAGAAGCCGGATAGTCGGCACTCTGCCGGTTAGTCGCCGACTATTCGGAACATACTGGTGCCGATTCACTTGTTCACAAACTAAATTAAATTTAAGTTCAGTGCATCTTTTTCTTTCTATTTCATTAAGAAAATGACAGAAGACAAATTTTAGTTTAGTCCTGTCAAATTAATCAGCGCTTGACGTAAATTGACGTAATTTTAGTAGGCAAGTTTTTGATCACGTCTAAACTTGTATGGAGTAGTGACAGGCTCTGATTAATTCGACAGGACTAAACTAAAGTTTATCTTCTGTCCTTTTCTTAATGAAATAGAAAGAAAAAGATGCACTGAACTTAAATTTAGTTTAGTTTGTGAACAAGGGAATCGGCACCATTGTCTAGTTTTAATCAAATGAAATCGCTACAAACTTCTAAATTAGGCTCCTTACAGAAACACCTGCAGACTACAACAATAACAATAATTGTAGAACATCCGAGCTACACGGCCATTTTCTTCTACCCCTATACAGTGTATTTTGTCCTCAGTCATGCTCAATGATATTTATGACAACGCCCTTTAATTCAAATTTTCTTACGTTTTATCCAATTTTCTGATCAGTATCAAGTTGTATGTTGATTAAAATATGATTCGCGACCGTAACAAATATCATCATCATCATAATCAGCCTATAATGTTCGCACTGCTGGGACACAGGCCTCCTCTCTGTGAGAGGGAGTGGGCCGTAATCCACCAAGCGGGCGCAGTGCGGGTTGGTAGATGTCATTTATGTCTTCGAGTGTGAGGAAACCGGCATGTCCTGTAACAAATATGGCTTTACAGAATTATAATCTTAAGACGTAAGATAATTTAAAGAACATCGGGCATTTTTGTATGGGACACTTACCTACGGCGAACAAAAATAAAATTAGGTACGGTGGATAGGCAATTAAATCTAGTTTACAATGGTATAGTTCCCATATCTGTGGGTCGTGGCAATAAGGAGAAAATGGACATTTAAAAAATATTTATAAATGTTTTTGGGCAATAATTGAAGAGGAAAAAGGGAATCAAAAATAATTAAAACAACATATTTTTCGCTTAACTTTTATTCTGCTGCATCTAAATCTAAAATAGTTTCGTCTAAAAACGCCGCAGGTGTGTGAAATTCGTCTTGATATACAGCCCAAGATAAAAAGTATACCACACTGGCGATGTGCGCGCAACTACCAACAGTGCGGCGGCCGTGTATACAGGAACAGTAATAGCCCTCGAGGCTTTGTCTTCCCTGCAATGCCGGATTTATTAGTAGATATGTATAATAGCGTTTTGCTCTTATGTGACGGGACTGTATTCTGCCTCGTATTAATATTTTATTTTCGACCAACTCTCTGCGATGGTATAATTCCATTATATACACTCCGTTTGGCCGCATGTGTTCGTGGCAATAAGATTTGGCCAGTTTCAAATGGTATATTCCCAAGGTAAATAAAAGTAGCTCGTCGTAAGTCAATTGTGGGAAATCTCTTAATTCGGGATTGTTTGCATCTAGCGGCATGAATGCGACTCTTTGTCTGTTTAAATTGTTTCGAATCACGTAATCAGCCAATTCGTTTTCTCTATTTATGTTCTCATTTATTATATTTATAAACTGTGCGGCATGAGCGTTATCTCTATATGGTCGATGAGTGGCATTGATGAGTGCTGCAGTTATTTTAAAATCGGTCATCATATTTGTCAACGCTACATTAAAATAAACATGGCGGAATATCTTGAAGTCCTTTTTAAAGCGACCATTAATCGTTTCAACCACCCAACGACACATAGTTATTAGCCGTGATTTATTTGCATCTACTGTGCTTAACTGCTCTCCTCTTGCTCTTGTTGGTGGCATATGCGCATCATATCCATGCTCTTCAATGGCAGGAATAGAGTCTCTAAAGCCGCGGTCCAATATAAAAATGTCGTTCGCGTTCAGAAACCAATGCCAAGCGGCGTCCTGCATCATGTGACTCATTATTTCGGCATCCGTAGTAATGGCTGGGTACGGGCCTAATACATCTACAATATAGCCGTCTGTGCATACAATTAAAAAGGGTTTTACTAGGTTGCGGAATTTGTGCAGGCTATATGTTTTCCTCTGAAAAAGGAAGTTGGAGCTTTTTTGCACGTATATATATGTTCCATCACACACAAGAATGGCTGCAGGTTCATTCTGGTTACCTCCAAAAATATGACTCGGGATGGTTAAGTTGCGAGCTACTACATCTTCTCTCGTCATGTGATCCAGACCCAGATGTCGGGGAACAAACTCTTCAGATAAACATTCTCGAGCTATTTTTAATTTTCGCTCCAATGTTCTTCTCGACATATTGAACATAGAAGCTACACGTTCGTCTGGTTCACCCGTTCTTATTTTAACTAAATACAGTCCTAAAACAGTAGCAGAACTGTTGGTTCTGTCACGAAGAGATGTTTGATTCAAAATTCTATTAAATTGAATTTTACCCATACCTGTATAAAAATGTAGTTCATTGTCATCTATCTCCTCAATATTTTCGAAGTCCAACTGAGTTCCTCGTTCCAATTTCCATTCATACAGCTCGATAATATCGAGAACATGAGCACTGTTAAAGTGTTCATGTAGAGGTATTTGCACATTAAGTAGATCTTCCCATTCATTGCTTACCATATGGGGTTGGCAAACTCGAGCAAGTTTTGGTATGAATAGCTTATTCATACGAAATAAATGTAACCTAACATATTTTGGCACAGCATTTGCTGGTACATTTCTGCAGTTTTGAAAAAAACAGCGTCGAGCAGTATTAGATACACGCAAATATCCAGGAATAGTCATAATGCCAATGTTTTGTTGTTGTTGAATGTTAACTACTATTTCTTGGACTTCCTCTTCTTGTACTTGCTGGGGTAATGGTTCTTCTTGTACTTGCTGATGTAATGGTTCTTGAACTTGCTGGGGTAATGGATCATCTACTGGCCGGGCTTGCAATGCGCGATAAAATCTCAGCCAGCAAGGATTGCATATTGATAGTGTACCATCAAAAACAATCTGTAACAAGTTTATTTTACTGTTATTTATTGATAATCATAATAATAAATGTCACAACGTAATACACTATGACCAAGGAAACGAACAGTTTCAATGGTTGAAAAGGAGTCCTATGATGACGTCAACTATATAAAACGATATAAAACTATATCTAGGAGAATAAATAGAGGCTCTGTTGCTGCGCAAAAGTTGAACAAACTCTAGTATTTACATATAATTAATGTTCTATAATATAATTAACTCACCTCCCGTGGCATTATTTCTTGTAATAATAGTACTGCATAGTCACGATATCTTTCGAAAAACATTTGAGTAGGACGGTGTCTTCTACGACGTAGAACAGATCGCTCACACGACACACAACTATTTTGTCGTTCCATTTCACAACAAAATCGAACTCGAAAGCAAACGAAATCCAGTAAACAAGCAGTAGGTAATTAGTTGACTCAGACCACAATGGGAACACAGTAAAAGGCTACTTCTTTGATCGGAATATATTTTGGCCGGTTTTTGACGAAAGCCAATAAACCTTTTGGCAAAGCAGTTACTTTGTTCTAACATCATTACTTGATTCATAATAAGGAAATTTATGTAAGAAGCACCATTGTAATGTTATTATTTTGCGAATATATCAAGGTTTTTCAAAAATGCCTGTTGAGAATAATGACCATGTGTTGATGAAAATGACAATACAATGAGGATAAATGACTGATGTTATGAATAATGACTTCTAATGTTAATTGCGGGGGTAAAAAACGTCCAAATAAATAAATCAAACACAAAATTAACAATCAACATAATTTTAATAGTAAAATCACAGTTTGTTCAATTATATCCAATGTTTGATTCACATAACTTCTTCACTTTTTATACATAAACCTATATTAATACTTGACTTATTGCACAAGATTGAACAATGATCGTTTGAAATATGTCAGCCTAGTATGTCAAAATTTTGATAGTTTGATATAAATTGTACGTAGATACGTATGTCGAAAGACATACAGAATAAATTATTCTCACCCGCTAGTAATACAAAATTATAGATTATACTTCGAATACAAATAAACATTACACAATACCAATTACAACAATATTAATCGTGGCAAACATTTCAATCATTTTCTTCCGTTTATTTCAACGAATAATAATATATCTAAGGATTTTTTCCACTAATAAGATTATATAAATATACTGTCTTTTTATAAATTGTTAACAAAAAACAAACAGTTATTAGGTAGTTTTTAAATGAGGTACCTACCTAAAAACATGTTAATTAAAGCTTAGCCTTTCTTATTATTTATTCATAAACATATCTTTTCTATCAGTCATAATATTTTCGGTTACACACGCCCTCACATGAACCTACCCCAATCTTTATTTCTCTAACAAACATTAATTACTTGTTTATTTTTATAAAAATCATATTTTATGAAAAAAAAAACAACAAAACAACTAATCACTTGTGAATCTGCTACAGAAAATTGACAGATGGACCCCCATGGACAGGCTGATGTGTTGGGCGTCTGAACAATCACAGCTAGTTTTACATAATTATTAATAAAAGGGAAACATAATTAATAGAGAAAAAATCAAAACATCTTTGATGTTGATGGTTTAGGATCTTTGAAAGGATCGATAACTGTGTTACCCTGTTTTATTGTTACATCAGAAAGGATGTTTATTTTTTTTGGATTATAAGTGTGATGATTGGCTTTGGACATCGGAGCAACATAATCAGGATCAATATTTTCCACATATTCATGATTATTATTTGTGATACGACCTAAATCATACCCATGAATACATTTTTTATCAGCATTACAATCAAAGCAACTTAGTGTTCTTAAAACTGTTTGTGGGACTGTTACATCCCAAAGGACCTGATATACGGAAAGGGTGCCCTTAAATGGTTTCAAGTTAGTTGGTATCAAGCTTTCTTTTGTTATGATCTCACTTTCATCCACTTTTTTAATAGTAATATTTTCAACTGTATTTGTTATTATGTCACAGAATTGATCATATGTGCCAATATCTTGACCATAAAGAACCATGCGGTCGGCAGTCCTTTTAAGGACTGCTCCCACGCCATCCGGAGCACCCTTTCCATGACCAGCTTCGGAATAGTTCCATGTTATTTTAACGATTTGAGGAAAATCCTTACGTATTTGACTTATTATAAAAAACATGTATTTGTTCCTGTATTGGGACGACGGAGAATCGGATAAGAAGTGTAACGTGTCTATAAAGGGATTTACTTTAAGAATGTGCTGTAATAAGGGCACCAAATGAGCCCAAATAGCTGGTGCGTCATGACGCAAACAATCACTGATTGTGCATGCTGATATAGGAGTTACAAAGCCTGAACTAAAATTATGGGTATACATAACCGAAGTGTGTAGGGAAACTTGCTGGCGACTGCCCCCGAAATGGAACGATTGTACTTCAGCAGCAAATTTCAAGGAATAATTTTCCGAAAAATCTACATGAAGACAAGCATCCTGAAGCGTAAGGTTCTGTTTAAGCGTTTTAATAGAATTATATTGTGAAACAATTTTAAAAACGTGATTATAAAAAGGTATCAAATCTGCTTCAAGTTTCTTTATAGCTGCTGAAATACTAATCGTATCTTTAAATTTTTGTGTTAGCTGTTGTTGTTTTTTGCTGCCGTTTTTAAGTATAACCTCTTTTACTGATTTTTTCCATTCGTAAAAGGTAACATTGCCACTAGAAATGTTAAAATATTCGAGTTTATTTAAGGCGCAAATATTACAGGTTCTATTTAAACAAGCCGAGCGCCTAGGGTCACAGCATAGCTTGGATAGTACCTCATCACTAGATTTTACATTTATTATGCCAGCTTTATGAAGAGCTTTTATCAATAAATCTATATTACAATGACGAGAACATAAACAGGTATCCCTATTTATCGGTTTTGGAAACACTGTCCAAAAAGGCCTCAATTTGCAGAAATAGGAGTAACTTATTCTTATGTTGCTCTCAGATCGAAATTTGAAATATAGTGTTTTTAAAGGTGCATTAAGATATCGTTTTTGCATCTTTATTTTGTTTTTCGTAACAAATTCTTTCTTACCGGCAGCGATAATGCTGTTTGCATCATCAGTGTAGAATTGTCTAACTTTTTCCACATACCATTTCTCTTCCGCTTCCATGACAACTTTAGTTTTTGACTTACATAAAACTGGCGTACAATAATTGTCGTCATTTGTTTGTTGCTTATTGAGAGTTTTATTTAATCTTTGTATAGTTTTCCTTTGATTTTCAATTTTCTTTTTATATATTTTAATAATGCTAATCAGTTGACTTTTCTTTTTACGTTCTTTGTTTCTAATTTTTCTTACCGCCTCCTTCAGGGCTGAAGAATATTCATGTAAAGGATCTTCTTTCTGTTCTGTAACATCAACACTAGACTCTTCTGCTGCTATTGGTTCTATAGCTACAGCATCAAATGTAGGTTCCTTCTCTTTTTCTCCCTTTTTACGTAGTCTGTATCTAAAATAATGCAGAATATATTATATTTAAATGCTTATATATCTATATTTGTTTACTGATTATGTAATGTTATATGAATGTATGTTTTGTTTGATGTCAAGAACATAATATAAGATATACAATGTATGTACCTACCTCTTAGAATTCTCCTTCCATTTTTTTCTTTGTTCGCGTTGGGCACGAGGAGTTAATTTGACAATTGGCTTTAGTTTACCCTCTTCTTTTCTTCTTTTATATTTGTTCCGCCTTTTTTCCTGTTCTATAGCCAAAAGCTCTGGATCATTTTTAATTTCTTGATATCTGCGCTTCTGACAGAATCTCTGTTTTGCTTTACGACTTTCTTCAGATTGCTTCTTCCTAGGCATGTCGATGTCTTATCTAAAAATAATAAAATTATTTTTAATTAAGCATAATAAAAATATATGTATACAACAGCTGAAACAGGTACGAGTAGGTACTCAAAGCGAGTCATGTAAAAAATTCGTAAAATATGGTCACATTTTGATATTTTACGTCTATATTTACGTACGAGATAGTAATACCTACCCAATAATTATACACTGCCAACTTGTCTTTAGGTAAAGAAGTGTTGATACTTAATTAAGAGTATTGTTTACAATAATATCAATACCCCGCGTCATTACCCTAATAGGTTGTCATTGTTAAAAACACCGACGTCATTAATCTAACCCATCCGTCATTATACTTTACATACGTTTTCAGGATAATGATATTATCAATAATGACGATCACAAGAAAGCATGTCGTAACTTGTCGAAAATGAAACAATCTTGCTTAATACACCTCAAGAGGGATTTAAACCCTTTAACGATATATAATGAAAGCAGAAATTATGATAAGCACAATAGTTAATTGCTACGATATGCTAAAAAAGGATAATGACTTAAAAAAAACACATTTTGGAGAATCAAATTCAAACTTACCTTTCAGAGAAATCCCACACGTGCAGTCCGTTCAAAGTGTATGGCTCAACTGAGGGGCGCCGAGGGGTTGCCCACAGGCACTGAACTGACTTTGTTGGAGTTTCCGGAACGTAGATAAATTGCAAACATATTTTGTTTTAATAATGACGATTTTTTTGTAACAATTTTTAACAGGCTGATTTTTTAATTTGTTTATTAAGTGAAAACTTTAAAATTTTGAGATAGAAGATATTAGATCTTTGAAGTTAACTTCGCATTTAAAAAAAATATTTTTATTTCTATTTGAATATTTTATGTGACCAAATAGCCGGAAACAGGCGTATGGGACACAGGAGTTAATGACGATTCGAGTAAAATTTTGCATATAAATGTAATTAAAATAATTTCTAAATTTGTTTTTTATCGATGGATAGTTGCACTAGTGGTAAAAGTATCGGAAATCATTCAGTTTTCTCCTATTGTAGTTTTATTAGTCAGGATACTAAGGCCGGAATCGTTTTATCCTCAACATTAGAGAATGTCCCAAAACACAGATCGCTACGACGGATGACAAAGGACTGCGATGTAGTAAGATAAGCTAGCTACCTGCGCGAGCGCAACATAAACCAGTTTTAGGACTATGGGCGAGAGTGAGAACGAAACATGCACATCAACTTGACGGATTTAGTCTGATTGGGTTTACAAAAATACCACGGAGTGATATTTTAACTTACTGAGCGGTCGTTTAGTAATTAGGAAAAATAGTCAACTTAAAATATGATTTTCATTTTACTAATTATTTCCATTTTCCCATTATTGTGAATCAAAATAACTACACAATATTAAATATGATTGCAAACACTATCATTTAAAAATGTTTTGGTTTATGTTCGCGACTTTTAAAAAATCGGGTAAAAAACGCCCGATGTTCTTTCGCAAGCTACCGTAGCGTATCCTCCTTAATATAAGGAAAATCTTTTCTGTTTATATTTTGCTAGCCATTTTAAAAAAACAAATGAGGTTCTGTATGTGACCCGTATGTATGTCGTATCTCCGCAATTTTCTCAAAAACCAAATTTGGATGATTATTCACTAATTTTATAATAGCGTACTTTAAACATAAAAAAAACATAACATCACGCCTTGTTTCCTCGAAGGGTTGGGCAGAGGTGTAGGTACCTGTAGTAGACCCACATTTCGCCAGTTATGTATTAAGTCCCGTGTAATAGGGGGCGAACCTATTGCCATCAACCGGGCACACATTGAGACTCCGGGCTGCTACTGAGATATTCCAAATAGAAAAACACAATAACACTTTGCCCGATCCGGGAATCGAATCCAGCACTTCATGCTCAGCAGTAGCGCTTGCGACCACTAAAACAACGAGGCAGACAACGTACGTACTTTTAAAAAGGTGTTTTTATTCTTAAAACAAATTCAGGTCCTTCTCTCATATCGACTTCTAAGAAAACAGCTCCGGGAGTGGAAAGATTGGCCAGTATATCTTTATTATCTACTAGATGCACCCCGCGGTTTCATCAGCATAAGTTTTGACTCCGTGGGTATATCGGGATAAAAGTATCCTATGTGTTATTCCTGGTTATAAACTATATGTGTGCCAAATTTCAACCAAATCCGTCCAGTACTTTTTGCGTGAAAGAGTAACAAACGTCCATCCATCCAACCATCCTTACAAACTCGCATTTATAATATTAGTAGGAAGTAGGATGGGTAAGTTAAGTTATCTACGGAAAATCTTGTTGGAGTAGTGGTCCCAAGAGGTACTGCTGAGCATGAGGGTCGGGTGGTGCAAAGAATTATTGGGTTTTTCCATCTGGAATTTCTCAGTAGCAGCCCGGAGTGTAGATTTGTGCCTGATTCATGGCAATAGGCTCGTCATTAGATGGGACTTGAACATAACTGGCGAAAAGTAGGTGTACTATAGGTACATCTCTACCTAACCCTTTTGGGATTACAGGTGTGATGTTATGTTATATGTAAAATTAATGATGCTGTTTGTTTTCCTATGTTTCAACGCGGCGTTAAAGGGTTTAACATTGGTTTAGAAAATGTTCGAAGTAGGAAAAGTTATCTAATATTTTATGTAGCTTTATTTTTATTGTTTAATAATCAAAGTTTTTAACATTAAGCTACTGTCAGAGTTTACAGCACTTTACCATTAAAATAATAATCTAGGAAGCGAAAGTCCAGCAGTGATCGAGATTGACTCAAGTGCGAAAATAATGATGTTTTAATTAGAGATATGCCGACTATGACTTTGGCCGACTAGCCTATTAGTCGGTTATAAAGAGGCCGACTAATCGGCCGCCTATTCGGCCAAGCCGATCACGGTTTCGGGGTTATATAGATATACAGACGTGATGTTGCCTCCTAGTATTTAATTCGCATAGTACATAAATACGTTTTATATCAACAGCACCCATTTTTATTCTCCTTCCACTCATTAAGGGCGTATCTTCTATAAACGAAGTAATTATTCTAACACCGTACACAGTCTGAATAGACACACGAATGCTTTTAGTCCGCCATGTTTCGTGTGATTCGTGAGCTAGTTAATAAAATACCAGTAAATACTAACACCTTAAGACTTGAAGTCGTGGGGAATAAGAATTAGAGTTAAGTGATATAGTTTTTACAGAGAAAAAAACAAGGAAACTTAGAGAGAGAAAGTTGTAAACGCTTGAAAAAATAAAGCTTCTCGGAGGGAAACGGGATTAATTGCTTTTTCATTTTTGAAATGATCAAAAGTTAAACTGGTTTATATCCAGCCTTCTTGTCGAAAAATCTAACTCCTTGGAGACTTGTGATTAAAAGGAGAGAAAACGCCTAAGTGACATTTCATTGTAAAATAATAAATGAATGAATATAAAGCAAATAAATTTACTTAACATAAACGTATTTATAAGGTTTTTCTCTCCAAAAATGACACTTGGTATGACTTCCATGTCGAACTAAATAATACAAAACAAATTTTTTAACAAACAAAAACCCGACTGCAAAAACACATAACTGAAAAGAGAAAAACAAGTATTATAATCTATAGAATTTTGGTATGGCAGGGGGGGCAAACAAAAGTTACACCATATTTTCAGGTTATTTGTTTGTCCCGCGCCTGCGATACCATAATTAAATAGATTATATATTACTTGTTTTTCTCTTTTCAGTTACGTGTTTTTGCATTCACGTTTTTTTGTTTTTACTCGATTGCCCCAGAAGGAGGGTAATGTTTTTTGAATAATTTGTTTTATTTCAAGTTTTTTTAGTTTTAATAATATATATTTATATAAAATATATGGAATAGACTCATTACTAGCTTTTATTTAATATCAATATTGTTGTAATTTATGTTAAAAAAACCTTCCCCTCCCTTTTTTGTATTTGCAGATGCAACATATAAATATTATATAGGCTATGTAAATCCCACAATTAAGACGAATCTAATGTTAAAATCTATTTAGCCGTTTAGGCTGCAGAGCGTGACAAAGAAATAGACATGAGTAATGTTTTTCGAGAGTATGTATGTATGATACATATGTACACTCGAAAAACATTACCCTCCTTCAGGGACAGTCGGGTAAAAATGACCCTTCATCGTTTTCTATCAAAATAAAACAAAAATGTATAATCATGCTAATTTGCAAAGAAGCGATCAATCATATTGATATTATGCATAATGTATGTGCACTTGAAATACTAAACTTAGCTCATTTTGAAAAACTTCGCATTAAATGTAACTTTTATACAAATCGTTCTTCATAACTACCAAGAAGGTTTCAACTATCACTTTTATGAGCAAAGAGCATCCATATTTATAACGAAAAAGTGATTTCATATTTCGAATTGAATGTCATAACTTTTTTTCTTTACAACATCTCAAGTTGTCAGCACACTCACGGTTGCCAACACACAAAAAAGAATCTTAATTTTAAATTAATAAACAATTTATTCGGATACAATTCCGCTCAATCAACCCTCAACGGGCGGCGGGGTCACAACGACCAACTTAAACAAAAAATATCCGCGTTAATTAACATATCAACATTGAAATTTTAATTTCGGATACGACACCGCTCGGCGGTCAGATGTTGCTGCCATGATTTACAGATAATTAACCCTTGCCGGTCGAAAGCGCCGAACGATGATATATTTAAAAACGTGTCGAATGCAGTTGATTGATTAATTTCGTGTGGTTTCGTTGTTTGGTTTAATTTATTATCTCGTAATGAAACGCTAAAGAGTAGGCAGATAGTAGGTAGGTAATAGGTTTTTGTGATGGTCAAAAGGTTTTTCATTAACTGATAACAGTGGTTGTCAATCAAAGTCAATTATTAATGCGTATATATTTTTTTTTTATTAAACACATTCATATTTTTTTATGTGTTGTTAAAAATAACCAATTGGCACCCGGTTTTTAATTTAAATATTGACCGCATATTTACAAAAAGGTTTTACAAAGTTGTTTTAAAACGGAAAACAAAATACCCTGCAAAATATTACAAGCAAAATGTTCCGGGAGCGAGTGCTTTAACCAAATTCGTCAGCAATATCTCGCTAAGTGGCCTATCTATCCGAATATCCGCATAGAGGCTTGCTGTGCTACGCTCATAATAACCTTTAGTCGGGATAACCGCCCGCTTCCAGTGCGGTCCACGCGATGAATGGGAGTGCGGAATTAGAGATTTTCGGGAACCAAATTGTTGGTCAATTTATTGAATGAGGTATTACGATATTTGAAATTATCTAAATAAATTGGCGGTATTTATCGTATAGGTTGTGGTTTTTGTTGAAAATACGCGCCTTGATACGGGATTCATGACTAAGAAACGATGTATGTTTGTTTTAAATCACCCTCAAGCCAAACATTTATGGAAGAAGTGGACATGCTGTGCCGTTCCGAAATAAATTGGCTAATATTTGAAGGCTGATGATGAACCTAAAAAGTTGAATATATCATTTTTCTTGGAGTAGCTTACAAGTATAATAAGCTTACTACTGACTGGCTTCTTTCAGCCCAAAAACGCTAACCCAAAAACCAAACAAGCGGATGTTTAATTAAAACTACCCTCGCCATTTAAACAACCCTTTATCCGCTCGTCTCAAAACCAAACACCTATTTTTCCTGAACAGCCAACAGACTCATCGGACTACCGCGGCATGTTTCACGCCCGCACGCTTTCAATTTGCATTAAGGGTTTATCAGTTTTAATGTGAACACTAAAAGTTGTGCGCCGTCACCGCTAGGGGCCGCCTCGACCGCTGTTCGCATTTACGGGTTGAAAATTTTAAGTTGCTTTGAGAACGCCTTTTAAAGAAGATGGATTGCTCTTGGCATTAAGATTTTTATGTAAATAGTTTATGTTGCAAAGAATTTATGGTCATATGGTTTTAATGGTTTGGCGTTAGGTTTTTGATGTTAGTTTTTAAATGAAATTGATATTTCATGTTAATGTGTGCAGTATTTTTTGTGATAAACGTGAGATTTGTTGGGTAAATCGCTATAGTAAAGATACATAACCCTTTATTATGAATGGCTATAAAATGACGAACTACGTACTATAAAATGCTATAACAACACTCATGTTCACATCATATAATATATTTTGGCCCCCAAGTTACAGGCGCCGCCTTGTTTGGGGACTAGTGTTTATCTAATTATTAAAAGTACAACTGGTTAACGATTTCCATCAATGTTAAGTGGGGTAAGCAAATGCCTGTAACAATGTTTTAATAAATAATCCATTTTTTATTCTTGTAATAATAAAGAATACCTACCCCTACGCTAACCTGCAGGGTAACAAAACTTTACAACCTATCAAATTAAGCACTTCAAACTACAAAGCAGTAAAATATAATTATCTTCAAAACTACGAATAAGCAAAACTTATTTCACGAAAAAGCCGGCATTCTGCGAAAATTATATTGCGTTACAATTGCATTACTGTGTTATTGTTGCTACCCGCCACCCGAGTGGCGCCCAACGTGGGACCATTTTAATTGCAGTTTTTGCCTTCCCGGGTAATTACCCACCTCGGAAACTCCGGGAAGTGTATGACGATGTTAATGTGCTGGCTGGTAACCCGACTAAGTGAACAATAAACATAACACTGTTTTGTGACTTTTATACCCACTGCTGCAGTTGGGGGGTCAGGTTTGAAACTTTGAATTCGTTAGTAGGTTTTGGAATGTAGTGTTTTGGCGTTTTGGGGAATTAGAGTGTGTTTTGGATCTGTTGGGTCGTAACTTTAGGAGGTTTTTGCTTTCATCCGATCTTGTGTTAAATGGAAAGATTTTTTTTTGCCTGGCAACATTTTGTTAGTTGCTGAACCGACCAATAAAATAATATCTTATTATAATATGATATTATTATCATTTTCGTCGGTTTACAACATATTTCTTTCTATAAAACAATAATTCATGTTTGCAAATTACTGTTTATTTTCGATACAAAAATATGTTTCTTATAATAGCAAAACATGTCTAATGGCCAATAAATATTCTGAAACCAGCCGTAACTATTTATTTTTTCATGTTAGAAAAAGAAATAGTACTTTCCAGAACTATCATTGTTTTTTAAGAATAATGATTACACTTACATACTATGGGACTCTTACTGAAAATATTTTTTCTGGTTAATATTTACATAATTTAAAAGCTAATAGTCTTAAAATAATAATATGTACAACTGTATAAAAAAAGGAAGGGGAAATAATCATAGGGCATCAAAAAATTCGTCCGCCTCGCTGTCAAGAGAAAAGTGCCCAAAAAGCTGGCAGCATTGCCACGTTGTATGGCAATGCTGATTATTTGGCTAAGCCATATAATATATAATACCCAGGGCAGTCCCAGGGCCGGATTGAGGGCAGGGCAACAGGGGCTCTACCCTCGGACCTCTACAAGGAAGGAGCCTCCACAATTTGTTTTTTTTTTTTAGATAAAAAAATAACAATACATCCTTTGTGTCCATCAAAGAGAAAAAAAGTTAAGGTAACTTGTCATTTTCTCATTATTTTTCAAAAACTGTGAATGCTGATCAAAGTTTCTCAAAAGGTTAAGGACAGTCTCCTAGACCGTTTTCTTGTGGGTACAACGGCTAAAGTACCAATTTACAGTCACGTCTCAAGAGTCCAACCTGTTAGTAAATAATAGAAAACTGTGAAAAAAAAACGTCTTTAAAAAAATAAATCGGGGTCTCCCACTTCTTGGTTGCCCTAGGGCCTCCACACCTTTACGGCCCTGCGAATGCCGGAAATCTACGAATAACAGCCGGGACCAACGACTTAACGTGCTTTCCGAGGCACGGAAGGGTCTCTATATCTAAAGGATGGTCACCTATCCACGAACCGACCGTGGCAAGTTTGGCTTAACCTGATCGCGCTTAACCTGAGGTGCCATGGCATCCACACCTTTCGCCTGACGCAGGTCGTCACGGGACACGGCAGCTTCGGGAGGTTCCTGTGTCTGATAGGAGGCGGGAGGAAACGCCCGGGTGTCACCACTGTGTGGATCGCCCGGAGGACACGGTGGAGCATACGGTGGAGGTCTGCCCGCTTGGGCAGAGCACCGCCGTGGAGCCGATTGGCGACAGAGATCTCTCGCGTCCGGCCCTGGTTCAGGCCATGGTATGGAGCGAGAGGGCATGGGCAGCCGTCACCTCCTTCTGCGAAGCAGTAATGCTCGCGAAGGAAGAGGCGGGGGGACCATTGAGGGAAAGGCAAATTTCGCGCCCTCTCGCCTCTAACCGCCGCAGGAGACGCGCTGGGCGCCGGGAATCCCGGGCGGATTTCCGGCCGGCAATGGGTAGCTCACTGTCCGGTAAGAACCAGGCGCGGGTCGACGGCGCGTTGTATTTCACGCGCGCCTCGAGAGAGATGTCGTCAGCAGTCATGCCGGGGTCGCGGGAAGGTACAAAAGGGCTACCGAGGCCCGTGGCAACACAGGCAACGGAAGGGACACGGATGGGTTTTAGTCAGTAAGAGTCTGATACACCCTCCCGCTCCGCCCGGAGCGGGAGAAGTTATTTTATAATTTCCCACCCAAAAAAAAAGGGTAGCTTAACCTTCGTTCCACCCGTGCGGCTGTTATCATTTAGTGCTGCCACACAAAACTGCGAATTCGCATCGCATCGCAAAAATCTGCGAGCTCGTTGTCATTTTATTATGAAAAACTGACATCGAGCTCGCAGATTTTTGCGATGCGATGCGAATTCGCAGTTTTGCTTAGCCACGAATCCCTCTTGAAGTCTTAAGTACATAATTAGCCAAGTTCATACTCATAACCTTTTATTCATAAGTTATTGAACCGTCTTCTTTCACAAAAAAAAAACTTCAACACAGCATGATTACATTATAACTTTATTTATACAAAAAAAAAACATTTTTCCTATAAATAATAGTACTTACATATTTCTACCAAAAAGCCTGTATCAGACAAATTGATCATTATTTTAGGTAATAACTCACTGAAACCATACCGACTACATTATTTTGTGGCGGGTAGGTAGATATTATTTTTGTGAAAGTACCATGTTTAGAGAGATGGTGTGTTTTTCTTATGAATCTCATTGTGTTCTTTGTATAATTTTATTGTATGTAAACTGTACGTGGATATGGGGCTGGAGGAAGAGACTTCTGTGCTAAGATTTTTTACTACAACTTTTAAAGGTTGAATATCTAAGTACTGCAAGTAGTGCATGCCATTGGAGGGTTAAATATACATAACTTTTTCAATGATGTTCATATTAGTCTTTTATGATGAAGTTTATTTTTCTTAAGTTGTTAACCAAAGTCCTGTCTCCCTGCATTTGTAAAATTATCAGTCAGATACAAACTCAGCCAGGAGTCTTCAGATCATAAACAATTTCTGGGCTCTGGTGATACAGCTGGGAAATAATTTTATAACTGATGTTATAGAACACCCGACCCTCACCTTTTCAGTATCAAAAGTCTCTTATTGTCCTTTTCTATCCAAATTAAAACTAAAACTTTGTCTTATTGTCTATCCTTCACAAAATCACATTTGAACATAATTAGATCTGCAGCATTCCTATAGACAAAAAAAAAATATTTTACACCAGAAAATACATAGCAAAAAATAAATTTAACACTACAAAACATACAATGGGCGGCCTTATCGCCTTCTGCTTTCTGCGATTTTTCCCAAGCAACCTTTGGAATGGACAGTGATTGCGTGGACACAAAAATAGAGAGAAAGAAGATAAATACATAAATACATACATATATTATACAATGCCGCCCATGGGCATGTGACCGCCCGTATTTATCTGAATATTCATAAATATTATCAAAAATTAACTTTAAAAAAGGGGTCTATTTTTAATATTTTTCATGTTATTGTTTTTTTTTAATTTTTGAGTAGCGTTTGTGACTTTGCTTTACATTGTTTGCCATATCTCCGATGTTATAGGCTCGATTTGGATTCTGTTTATCATTTCTAAAAGCTTATGAGTTATTTTATCAACTGACATTTTAAGGCCCGGCTTTGCATATAAGCAACGATAATAAATGATGCCTACATGACGACTACAGATTATTACGAGAACAAGATCACAACATGCAATGTTCCTACACGAGCAACTATCCAGCATCTCTAGATCTGAGTTCTCGGAAAATGTGTCTGGTATACGTCAGAATGTTCAACGGTTTCATGTTATTGTAGAAGCAAATCCTCTGTTTTGTTCCACCTGTAAACCTGTACGCACAAATACATACTTTACTACTGAAACTTTGTGAAAGGCACTAATGTGCGACTTTTTGTCGCAGCGCAGTCGCGTGGTTTTGTAACTGCGGTTGTACGATAAAAATAGTCTTCCAGACCGAATTTCGGCCGTGGCGACTAATCTCAGCGGAGACCTGCCTTCGGCGCGGGAGATATTAAAGTGCACAAGTGTGTGCGCAGACACAGGAGCACTCTCTCCTCCCTCACTCTCATAGTCCCATGGGTCTCAATCCGACACCACCGGATAGAGATCAGGCCCAGGGCCAACGGCTTAACGGGCTTTCCTAGGTACGGGAGTATCACGCCGCCAACTTCCAAAATCTAGGCTGTTACTAAGAAATTCCTAATGGTAAAACCAAATAACACTTTGCCCGACCCCAGAATCGGACCCAGGAATCCACGTTCAGCAGTCGCATTTGCGACCACGACACCAGCTGGTCAGTCCGTTATACGATACGATATCAAGGCACGCGTACAGGCATTTGGAGGGTCGGTAATAAAAAGTATTTGTTATTCTTTATTATATAAAAAGTATTTATTGTCCTATCATACCTATTAACACTGAATTTGAAAACATTGTAAAACCCAATTATTTTTAAAAGAGTAACCGTGGAGTTTCTTGCCGGCTCTTCTCCATAGGAAACGACCAATTGGAACTGTGCACCTAGCTTCATAGGTGCCATGTAGGTTTATGTGAAATAAAATATTTTCATTTTGAGTTGCCTAAGCTAAAAAAAAACACATTTAGTCGTATCGTGTGCATCTGTCCTTAGAGGTAAAACACAGGGTTACTACAGGGTAGATGTACATTTGGTTTGGGATAGAATGCGGTGGATTTGTACTTTGTTATGGATTAACTGTTTCTCTGTGATTCAGGCTGTGGTGATCTTTTTGTGAGACCGGAAGGTTATTATCCTACGCTGTGGCTGTGGATGCAACGGTGTGCTTTTAAGCTTTTAAGCCCGAATGAAGAGTTTACTGTGTTTTTGCCAGGTACCAAATGATTCCTTTGCTTAAAATCATCATTTTTGTTGATAGTTGAAATCGTTGTAAGGCTCTTTTGACTACGGCTCCTTGTAGATATTAACTAACTCCTTTCTCCAACGTCCTTTTGCCCAGGTATCCAAATTTCTTTAGGGTCGCCGCAGTGGGCTTTCTACACCCATATCCAAAGGGGATATCTAGCCACCTAACCTTTTTCATAATCGCATTTACGCAATACGCAGTTTCTTTGGTATTACTTAAAACTTACATTTCACACATATTGGTGCCGATTCCCTTGTTCACAAACTAAACTTAATTTAAGTTCAGTGCATCTTTGTCTTTCTATTTCATTAAGAAAAGGACAGAAGACCAATTTTCGTTTAGTCCTGTCAAATTAATCAGCGCTTGACGTAAATTGACGTAATTTTAGTAGGCAAGTTTTTAATCACGTCTAAACTTGTATGGAGTAGTGACAGGCGCTGATTAATTTGACAGGACTAAACTAAAATGTATCTTCTGTCCTTTTCTTAATGAAATAGATAGAAAAAGATGCACTGAACTTAAAATTAGTTTAGTTCTTGAACAAGGGAAGCGGCACCAATATCAAATCAAATCAAATATTTTTATTGTCATAGGTTATACAGACAGATGTTAGGTAAATTACAGATCCATTATGTCCTGCCTAGTAGCCATACAATCATAAATTATGACAATATGCAGTATAAAAATTATATTATTATTATATTTAAATTAATCTTTATTATTAATGTGAATTTATATTTGTCATATTGTCTGATGCTGTTCTCAGGGATATGTAGGTTTGATAATAATATGCAGGATCCATACCCTGCAATGTAATCGTTACCAAAAAAAGTGTTTCTGTGTCTTCTCGATATGTATCACTCTTGGTGTGTGCCTTTGATCGAGGTGGTTTTAATCCGCTTTCTGAATAAGTATCAGTCCCATCAACCACATCACCATTCACGTGCATTGTATACATAATTAATGTATGTAAGTACATCGATATCGTCATTACCGTCGCTCTTTAGCTTAACGCTGTTAAAGCCGCTTAAGGTCGTGCCTTAGTGCTTGAGCGAGCGAGAGAGCTAATAGGTTAAATGGATTTTTCCTTCCAAAAATAAATAATTCCGAAACAAGAACCACCAGTAACAACGGTCAATTAATCGTCATTATCAATCACATTTTCCTTAACGCAATACAAGGAAACTCTTTTATTTCATATTTGCGGGAAAAATTGCGTTGGTCCCATACCAAATATTTATAAAATTAACTGACAGTTCACTGCTGGACAAACTTTGTCCAGGTTGAGCTGAACCCAGATCGTGTCCTTTGTATCAGTTTTGTTCTAGCTGTTTTCAGGGCTTTCGCATGTATGACACACACATTCCTTTATTTTTGTAGAAAACCTTAATAATCCATACAACGTAGCAAGCAGTGGTGCAGCTACAATTATCATTAGAGGGAAGCCGAAGAAAAAAATAAATAAATTGCTTCTCATAACCTCTAGCTAACATCAAAATGAAATAACCAGCTGGCCCAGCTGTTCACGTGTGATGCCGTGACCAAGGGAAATAGAGATACATTTTTATACAGATTGAAATTGAAAACATGAGACAAACTGAAATGGGAGATTGTACTCATCATTATGAACAACTTTTACTAAGGGACCACAGCTGCATTCGCGAAAATAAAATCAGCTGTTTCCTACATTTTGTCGAATTATGCGGATATGTAGGGAACAACTGACTTTTTTTTCCGCGATTTCAGTTGTGGTCCCTTAGTAAAAGTTGTTCATAATGATGAGTACAATCGCCCATTTAGATTTGTCGCATGTTTTCAATTTCACCCTGTATATATAGATAGAGAGACACATAAAAGGCACTTTTGAACGTCAAAATTATCAGAAAAATAGAAGTGATTCTAGTTGCCCCTTCCAAAAGGTAGTTTCGTATGTAGAAGAATGGGCAAGAAATGTATGAAGAAATTTATGAAGGCTGCGACCCTGCAACATAGCTCTTTAACACCAAACCCGCTTCACGCTCCCACCAAGTCCCTACATCGCCAATCCCCACGCGCTAGCGATAAATAATCCTCTACTCGCCCATTACACACGGCTGTACATCGCTTCCCGATAATTTATACTCCAAGCGTTACCTTAATATGCTGCTCCAAAGATTTTATTTTACTTGCCGAAGTATCGTTAGGAAGGTATTTAAGGAGATTCTTTGGGACATTATTAAGGCGCTGACAAGACCCAATTGACCAAAATAGGCCTCTTTTAACACTTTCTATGCCAAGCACCCAGCATATGGGTCGAAAAATAATTCGTTCGTGTGCCCACAACTCGCATCCGAGTCGTCGCTATATGTAGCTAAAGATGACTTCTGTTCAGATGACTTCTGTTGATTGAATTGTTATAGATTTGCAATAAACATTATATGGCATGCCAATTTGTATGTATTCTATGTACTTAGCGGTGAAAGTGTTAAGAAAAAAAAATTGCCTAATCAGTATAGTTTGTGGTAGCGGAAAAAATATATGTTAATTTTGAACATATTTCCCAGAACTTGGTTGTTACCAAAACACGTTTTGAAGAAAAAATCTCGATACAAACTAACGTTAAACTAACCTCTTACCTTGAGTTCTAATCCAAAATATCTGTATTAAATATCAACATACGTTACGTATTTAATTCATAACAAGAACGTCGTCTTTGAATTCAGAACTTGGTTGTTTTTTATTTTCGATTACTCAACTCAATTTTGAGTAAATAGATAATTTCTTCATATTTTGCAATAAATTACGACCGTTGTGTCATCGCGCTTCTTTTTCTTTTCTATGCAATCTGACAGTGACCGCGGTTTAGGTGTTGTCAGCGTCTTAAGGCGGTGTTTTAGCTTGTTTTGCGACCTAGTCACCTCCAATCTTCGTGGATGAACTGATTCAAGGATCAACATTATTACAACATTATTCATTTGACTAATGTTGTTATAATGTTGATCCTTGAATTGAAAATTTGCTAATTACAAGTTTCTACGAGTATTTAATACTAATAGGTACATAATATACAACACGTGTACATGTGGAAGCTTGTAATTAGCTAATTTTCCTACCTACGAATGATTTTTAATTGTGTTATTAGTCTGTAAGCTTTCTGTAAAATAAAATGAAATAATAAATAATTTTATTTCTGCAATTAGGTTTGTACTAACACTTTTGCACGTCTACTCTGAGAAGAAAGGCCGAAATTTGTTTTCGGCCCAGAGGACACAGTCTGTACTTTAAGGTAGAATCCGCAGTGATAGCCCGCCAAAATTAAAATTTTCTTACGTTTGATGCAATTTGCAGCTCAAAATATTATTCGCGACCTTAACAAATATGTAGGTATCTACAGAATTATAATCATTAGAATTATTAATTCTCAAAACTCTTACTTAGATTTGTTCCAATCTCTTATGAAAAAGTGCTTATGGTACAATTCTAACTTAGAGATTAATACATCTGTATTAATGTTTCTAATATTTATAATACATATTTGATTGAGGGGCTTGTGGCTAAGTAATAACAGCCGCACGGGTCGATCGATCAGTTTAAGCTACGCTTGCCGCGGTTGGTCCGTGGATGGGTGACCATCTTTACATACCAAGACCCCTCCGTGCCTCGAAAAGCACGTTAAGCCGTTGGTCGCGGCTGTCATTTGTAGATCTTTGACAGTCGTTACGGGTCGTCAGAAGCTCGAAAGTCTGACAACCAGTCTTACCAAGAGGTATCGTGTTACACAGTAACTGGGTTGTGGAGGTCAGATAGGCAGTCGCTCCATATAAAATACTGGTATTCAGCTGTATCCGGTAAGACTGGAAGCCGACCCCAACATAGTTGGGAAAAGGCTAGGCGGATGATGATGGTACAATTCTAACTTATATTAATATATCTGTATTAATGTTTCTAATATTTATAATTCTGTAAATACATATTTGATAGAGTCGCGAATCATATTTTGACACTGACACTGACCTACAAAACGCAAAAAACGTAAAAAAAAAAATCGCGGGCTATCACTGCGGATCCACCAAGTAGGTACACACGGCTACATATCAAGCTGTACATTTCCAGTACAAGGTGCTCTCGCATTGTATAGGATTTACCTACAATGAGAGGTCAGCTGTATACTGGAAATGTATAACTTGATATGTGGCCGTGTGTACAATCATTTTTCCCATTCGGGAAACGAACATGGAAATAAGTAAAAAAACCCTAATACCATTAGATAAGTTAAGTTTTAAAGCTTCCTTTCTCCTACCATTTTGCTGTACCCGACAGGTACTTACTCGTATCTCATTAAATTTTAAGTTAAGGGGACTACAGGAGCTAAACGCAAGTTTTATGAGTTGTATAATGCCTAAAATTATATTATCCACTGCAGTAAACAAAAACAGAAAAATATATGATATTTTTCAGGACATATGCTAGGTAGACAGTGTGTTGAAAACATAATACAACTAATTTGATACCATAGAAATAAATTACGAAGATACCTCTAAAAATTTCTTTTAACGATTAAAATCCATACTAATATACATTCAATCATTCTGATTTTTTGTCACATTATTCTACAAGCAACATATTAACATAATAGTGTTTTATTTTTTTTTATCCAATTAATAGATTTTTTGTAAATAGATAATTGCTTCATTTTTTGTAATAAATTACCAGCGCTGTGTCATCGCGCTTCTCTTTCTTTTCTATGCAGTCCGATAGTGACCGCGCTTTAGGTGCTTCGCCTCTTAACTACCACCTAAGTACACATTGTGGAACGCAATAAATTATTGAGTACCTTTACCAACGTTTTTCCTTTGATCGCTATAATTTTCTTCTCGACATCTGTAGATGTGCTGGCTCACAAGCTAATCCCTAAACCACTTTAAACCTTTGCTTGATGAGAACTCTAATGTGTGTACTCATCATCTACCAAGTTGGATCTTAATTTTCTTGATGTCCACAAACATAGGAGGTGCTTGGTTAAATCAGTTCCTAAGCGAGGTCTGCATTACGAAGCTAAGTAGACTAATGTCGCAGAACTTATGCTTGAGATCCTGTGTTAAGCAGTATTTAAACGGTTTGCCTGCAATCTGTATAGCTTGCTCAACAGGAATAAACTTACCCAAATAATTTGCAAGGAAAACAATGTGATCACCAACTCGCTTGCTAAATATTTCACCCTTTGCAATTGCAAACGAAATCAATGTGTTCAATGGCGTAGGCTGAACTACCTAAGTACTTAAGGTGGATCCGCAAAGATAGCGAAATTCAAATTTTCATACGTTCTTTGCAATTTGCAGGCCAGTGTTAGGTTGTATTTTGATCAAAATATGATTCGTGACCATAACAAATATGTATAATTATACAGAATTATAATCATTAGAATCATTAATACAACTATCTAAGTTAGATTTGTCCTCAAATCTCATAATTTCACGAAAAAGTCATTCAATGGAACAAATCTAACTTAAGGCGCTGACAAGACGCAAATGACCAAAATAGGCTTGTCTTAAGAAAAAAAATTGCCAAATCTGTATAGTTTATGGTAGCGGAAAAAATATATGTTAATTTTGAACATATTTCCCAGAACTTGGTTGTTACCCTAACACGTTATGAAAAAAAATCTGGATACAAACTAACGTTAAACTAACCCCTTACCTTGAGTTCTAATCCAAAATATCTATATTAAATATCAACATACGTTACGTATTTAATTAATAACAAGAACGACTTATTTGAATGCAGAACTTGGTTGTTTTTTATTTTCGATTACTCAACTCAATTTTGAGTAAATAGAGAATTGCTTCATATTTTGCAATAAATTACAAGCGTTGTGTCATCGCACTTCTCTTTCTTTTCTATGCAATCTGACAGTGACCGCGGTTAAGGTGTTGTCAGCGTCATAAAGAGATGTATTAATGATTCTAATGATTATAATTCTGTAAATACACATTTGTTATGGTCGCGAATCATATTTTGATCAAGATACAACCTGACACTGACCTGCAAATTGCAAAAAACGTATGTAAATGAATATCGCGGACTATCTTTGCGCATTCACCTTAAGAAGCTGACAACACCTAAACCGCGGTCACTGTCAGACTGCATATAAAAGAAAGAGAAGCGCGATGACATAACGCTTGTAATTTATTGCAAAATAAGAAGCAATTGTCTATTTACTCAAAATTGAGTTGAGTAATCGAAAATAAAAAACAACCAAGTTCTGCATTCAAATAAGATTTTCTTAATATTAATTAAATACGTAACGTATGTTGATATTGAATACAGGTATTTTGGTTTGAAACTCAAGGTAAGGGGTTAGTTTAACGTTAGTTTGTACCTATAGAGATTATTTTTCTAATCGTGTTTTGGTAACAATCACGTTCCTAGAAATACGTTCAAAATTAACATATATTTTTTCCTCTACCACAAACTATACAGATTTGGCAATTTTTTTCTTAAGACAAGCCTATTATGGTCATTTGCCTCTTGTCAGCGCCTTAAGAAAGCGTTTTTGATAATTTACGCCCTGGGGGGTAACCATCACCTCTTATAGCAGTATTATTATAATATTACTTTAAAGTGGGAAAGTGATGGAGCTATACAGTACTTATAGCTCCATCTCTTTCTCAAGCTAAAGTAATATTGAAATAATACTGCTATAAGAGGTGATGGTTACCCCCCAGTAAATAGGGTATAAAAGTGTGTATGGAAAGTTCGTCATTTTTGCAGATGGGATATCCCACTCGGTTTTTTTCAAAAGAATTTCCAATGCCATTTATTTGTGTATTTCAAAGCTGTTTAATGCAAATGATCCAGGAAACTCATAGTCTGTATTACAAAGAGCTTTCTATCTATAAGTTTTATTTTATTCCGCAAGTGGAGAATATCGGTTGTCATGGCAACAATCTTATATAGGGATTTGTTCATTGTACGTCGTATAGCGAAGATAAACAGTTGAAGGTTGTCTTGACAACCATTCTAGCTCGTGTAAAGGTGCATCCACACCGAAGAACGACAATAGACAACAAAACGTTATTATGTAAATTTACTAAAAGTTATAGAAAGTTACATAAAGTTGTTAATGGTTATCATGTTGCAAAATGTTGCCCCACAAAAAGTAACTGGTGTGGATGCACCTTATAAACATGCCACTCACTATGCGACTTGCCTGCGACAGCTCGGCGACTAGACGCAACGACAGGCTGCGGCCGACAATTTTCATATACTCGTATTTTGTTCAAAGCTCCGCACTTTGCGTCGAGTTACAGAGTCGCAACGACAGGCTGAGTCGCCCGCTCTTGCTTCTTGTTGCAGCGACTATACGGTGCATCACACCCGACGACAGTCGCATGTGATTGTTCGTCTTCGCCTTCGCTTGATGAGCACCAAGGCTAGTGCAACTAGGGGCTCCATATTCACTAAGAAGTTGAACAATATCGTCTCACTCCGATACTCAAATAAAATTATCGGATCCTGTGCAACGTCTGTCGTAACTAGTCGCAGACGCAAACAACAGGTCTAACAGGTACAAGCGACAACTCAGCATCTTGTTGACTTCTCGACAAGACGCACAGTTCGCGCGGGCATGTAATGTCCTTTGCTTAAAATTCGAAACAAAATTTTCTATACCATACAAACTTTTACAAGGCAAATAACAAAATTAAGCCTTCAATTCCAGGTCAAACATGTAGGATGCCTGGATATGACTTAACAAAAACTTTAAAACGGGCTGTTAGCAAAATTGGGTACGTACCCGTCAAAGCGACGATAAAATTCAGCTCTGAACTCATTACCCGCCTCGTGTAAACTTAATATGCTGTATTTCATCCTGAGAACCGGTTTTGGGTACATCATTTTAGGATGATACTATTTTTAGGACATAATTTCGGGGGATATGGGTTTTAATCTCACGGAGTTAGCCTTTTAGCAGTCTTTTACGTTTGTTTGATCAAAGTTGGGAATATTGAAACTAGAGAAGAAATGTAGGATATTGCAGAACGATGTTTGGGCAAACATGTGAGCAATGACTTGTCGTCTGTTTATACTATGCTTGATTTCTCAGTATATTCAGTTGGTTCGTTACGCAGTTAGGCCGTGTTTATCTAAGGGTCTAAACCTTCATAGTCCTGGCTTTGGAGGCTCTCGGGCCTCGACTAAGGGGCTCCTAAGCGCATGCTTGGAGAGGGGCCAGTTCCCGCTTCGTTGGAAGACGGGGAAACTGGTCCTCATAAAGAAGGCAGGGCGCCCTGCGGACTCTTCGTCCGTTTATTGGCCCATCGTGCTGCTCGGCGAGGTGGGAAAGCTCTTTGCAGAGTTTTTGCAGACCGCCTCGTCGGCCAGCTGGTGCGGGTGGGGCTGGATTTGGCGATAAGTCCCGCTATATATTGCTACCAATTTTATTTTTTTTAGTAGCAAATAGTCGCCCTTTAAGTTGTTAGTCGCCTGTAAAATAATTAGCCGTTGAAATTCGACCGCCTCTACTACTGCACTAATACCATGCTATTTAAAAGTACTTACTTATTCCATGCTCACGCTGTCACTTTCTGTCTACACACTTCCGTCCTTTATCACGAAATCACTCCCACAGAAAGCGACAGAAAAAATGTTACACATAAAAAAGTCACGATATCTATAAACATGCCTATCAAACTCGACCAAACAAAATTAGTATTCCTCATGCTTCAAAAAAGATACATACATAAACTTATCTAATTCCATCTGTATCTTGCATGCGTAATGTTAATCCTACTTGTTAATTCCGTGAGCGGTAGTTACTGATATAAGTCTCATTTAATGCATTTTTACATTGACAATGGCCGATGGTTGTAAATTGACATAGAATAAGAGATGTAGATTCGACATACGCACGTTAAAAGTTTATTTCCATCATTTTGTTTGAATATCGGCGGCATGTTTTTAAGATGTAGAAAATTAAATTATTTCATAGGACTTCTAAAAGCAATCTAGACTTCGCATAATTGCTGGGCCAACTGTCGTGTTGTGTGCTGCTCCAACATCATACAGTTTTTATAAAGTAGCCCGCGGTCTCGCCCTCATGGCTTTTTCTAAAATAAAAGTTTCGGCTACCACAAACTATAGATTTGGCATTTTTTTTTTAAGACATTCCTACTTAGCAAGCAAAGTTGCAAATAGCTTCGATTTAATTTGACGTTGATTTGCTAGCTACGGCAGACCAAGCTTATCTTATATGTAGGTACTTTCTACAGCTCAAAATCAAAATCAAAAGTAATTTATTCAAATTAGGCTGAGAATCAACACTTTTCGAACGTCAAAGTTACATAAGACAGTCCCCCAAAACGCTCACCCTTCACCACTTCCTAGTGCTTTAGCTGGGAAGAAGAAATGGCGCAACAAACTCCCCAGCAGCACAGCTGTCTGTTCAATTAGCAAAAAAAGTTTTATACAATAGTATGCAAAAATAATTTACACTAATTTTCTCAATAAAATCCGTCTTTTCTGTGCCCTATCTACTCTATGCCCACATTCATCTGACTATCGGCTGAGGCTATTTGAATTAGAAGCGACGCTACATCCTAGAGGAGGGCGTTATTACCGCATTGCTAAGTAACAGTGGGCGTGCCACGACTTATGCGTCATGGCGTGTCATGGACCATAGTGGAGGGTAGATAAAGAATGGCCCCACTGTGTTGTGACGGCTGATAGAATTCCTGTTCAAAGAGTTGTGGCTTGTTTTGTTCTATTCATTTATAACTTATTAATTTATACGTCTAGATAGAGTCGCGCTGCAAAAGAACTAAAACAAACAGGGGGGTAACCATTACCTCTTATAGCAGTATTATTATAATATTACTTCACAGTGGGAAAGTGATGGAGCTATACAGGATGCATAGCTCCATCTCTTTCTCACGCTAAAGTAATATTGAAATAATACTGCTATAAGAGGTGATGGTTACTCCCCTGGCTGACGTTGTTATGTTGGTGTGCGTGACAGCTACGTCTTACACTCGCCCCACGTCTTTGCGCTGTCATTGTGTTATTCTAGTATGCGTGCATTTTGCGGCCAACAGTTGGACGCAACTTTTTCGACGAGTTCACAGCTTTGACTGTCTATCTAGACATATTTATATCTTTTAATGAATCTTATGATATTTGTGATTTTTGTTTATTTACTTTTTTATATTTTTGGCCATTTATGACGAACATTGGAATCAGCCAAGCACATTGAAAATTAACCTTTAGTCTCCAAAACAAATTCAAATTAAAAATATTTTGTTTCACAAAAACCTACATGGGCTATGGGCACTTATAAAACGTCAGAAACTAGGTGCACGGTTCCAATAGGTAGTTTCCTATGGAGAAGAGCCGGCAAGAAACTCCACGGTTACTCTTTTAAAAATAATTGGCTTTTACAATGTTTTCAAATTTCTTTGTGATTTTTATAGACATTGGTGCCGATTCTCTTGTCACAAATTTCTCTAAACTAGACCAAAAATCACCAAAATTTCGTTTATTCCTGTCAGACGACGTTTCCCATTCTGAAATTAACTAAAGTGACATAAATTAACTATATTATAGTTTGACAGCACTAATGTCATTTTAGTTATTAAATTTAGTGAAAATGGCAATTATGCTATTCTGAATTTGACGTTTTTCACCTAAAATTTAATTTTCAAACTAAATCAGACTATTTTCAATCGCGATTAAAAAGGTGTAGAATAAAATTAGTTGTCATGAACTAAAATTTACAAAGCACATTTCTCTTAGATTTCTTGAAAGTTTGGATGCTTGTGGGTTTGGAAAATCTTAGATCAGTAAGAACGCGTATGTAATTGCAGCTGTTGTCGATGCGGCAGAAAGAAATAATAAAATTATTGTTATTAGAACACAATACGAAATTCATTTCTGAAAACTTAGAGGTATTTTTGTACTGAACATCTAATTACTTCATTATAATTTGGAAAACAACTGGATCCATTTCCAGATTCTGTGAAATAAGAAACTATTTGTTTAACTATCAAGAAAGAGTTCCGTTATTATTAGAGTTCAACTATCAGTTAGAAACATTGCGAGACCGTTCCAACCAATCCCAAATGGCTGAAAAAGATTTTTATCCTTACTCCCTAGATTCGGACAGACTAATTCAGGATGTTCTTGATAGGGCTTTCCTACGGTGACGAGAATACCGGAGACTTTTTACTGAACGATAAACTGGTTTTATAGAAAAAGCTCAATCAGGAGGAGGCTCAGTAGGTGCTCAGGCTTGAATGAAATGAGTTAGTGAGGAAGCTCTACGGAGATAGTGATTATCCAATGTGCTATCCCATGTAGGTACCCATATTATGACGCCAGCTCAACAGAACAGCAGAACTGAAGCCACGTTGTGGTAGTTACACTCAAATAACAAGAGACATTTTTCTAGAAAACAATTAATTTTTATAAATAATAAAGCTACATTTTTACTACAGTTACTCTTTTCAGTCGAAGTCACGACAGATACAAAAATCATGGTTTTGACAATTTTATTCTGTTTTTTATTCGACTATTTTGAATATAATCTGTGGCGAACGCATTTTGTCACCTCTATTTTGGCCTATGATTTACGCAACTTACGATTGTCAAACTCGAATATAGTTGTGTCAAAATTGTTTTTAATTTTAATGAAACTCATTTGCAGAATAGCTTTTAGGATTCTCTTAACCAAAAATAAGAAATTTTAGTGACAGTTTAATTTAGATCGGTGAACAACAGAATCGGCACCAATGACTGATAAGATTAAAATAATTAAAAAGAAACTTCCCACGATTTTCCTGGGTTGACATTTATAATAGACTTACTTCCCCCGTCAATAACCCAAGGCCTTGGAATAAATTAATTAATTGGAAGTAACACTTCGCAGAGGTTGTGTTTAACGACTATATTCCGTTTAATAAATAAATCTAATTTTATAAGCAAATTACAAGATGATAATTAACGTTATCTAAATTAAATTAAAACTAAGTTAAGCCTAAAAAAGGCCCTCGAGGCATTGTACCGAGGATGCTGACGGCATTTCCTCGCTGAATTGCAATGCTGATGCGTTGCGCGAGAAAGCCGCCAGCTTTTCGGTCACCAGTTACATCAACTAGACGTTTTGCGATTTCCGCAAATACACGGACCGAGGGTCGCGACGCCAAAGGGCACAAAGTTGTACTCTATGCCAAGGCCTCCATATTTAGGTAATAACTTTCAGATTTTCGGCATTTTCAATTTTATTTTAAAAGTCAGTGGTAAGTAGTATGGCACTGATATGCAAGATTATCATTTGTTTTTTTTTTACCATTTCATGTGCTACGAACGCTCGACAACCGCCATTTGTTTCAAATTACACCAAAACTGGGCGAAATTTTAAACCCAATCGGTTGCACTATTAACACAAGCATAGCCGGAGGGTCTAACTTACAGAAATATTGACTAAAACACAACACAGTTGTCCGCACGCCTGTAGTAACAAAAGCAGTATATGATGACCTAAAGGAAAAATAAAATAAAGAAGATTATTGCGTTTATTTGCGACAAACATAACGCAAATCAAAGAACAAGTTGGGGGGAAATATGCGTCACATCCACGCAAAACGGCAATCGCTCAGCATAATGCTGCGACCCTATGCGAGACGCAGCCCCAGCGATGGTTTTCAGCGACTGTCGACGTGGACGTGATGACGTCAACTAGTGTAGCACCCTCGGCTTATTATTTTCTCCTATTTTTACGATTTATTATTGGACATCGTATTCTAGTGTGAGTCCATATTACGTAAGGCCAGCTCAGGGTCAAATTAACAGCGGCCACCGAAGTGCGGTTGACAGGAACCCGCAAGGTGTAACCTTCTTTTCTAATCCCTCAATTTAAGATCAACCATTTACTCCAGTTCCATATTAACCATCATAGAATGAACCGAGTAAATACTACCTGCTGTCCGTGGATTTGCCCGCGTAGCTTTTTCTAAAATAAAAGTAGCCTAAGTTACTCCTTATAACACCACCTATCTGCCAGTGAGTCACGTCAAAATCGGTCCAGCCGTTCCGGAGATTAGCCGGAACAAACAGACAGACAGACAGCATACAACATTTATTTTTTTTATCTTTTTCATAAGTACCTACCGTAGGTATATAATTTCATGATGCATTTAGTAAAAAGCTGTTATTTTGAAATTAGGAACAGAATTTTTTTATTTATTTCTATAGACAGAATCGAGTTTTTCTAACTGAACAGACAGCTTTGCTGCTGGGAAGTTTGTTGCGCCACGTCTTCTTCCCAGCTAAAGCACTAGGAAGTGGTGAATGGAGCCCGGCCGTTTTTAGGGACCAAAAAGTGCTGATTCTCAGTCTAGTTTAAATAAATGGGTTTTCATTTTATAGGAAGTAACGAAAAACAGCGTGGAATTAAATCCCTTTTCAAACTATTATTTAGATATACAGTTTATTTTTTATATCCACAATGCACGGCATGCTAATTCTCAGCCTAGTTTGAAAAAATGGGTTTTGATTTTATAGGAAGTAACGAAAAACAGCGTGGAATTAAATCCCTTTTCAAACTATTATTTAGGTATACAGCTTATTTTTTATATCCACAATGCACGGCATGCTGATTCTCAGCCTAGTTTGAATAAATGGGTTTTGATTTTATAGGAAGTAACGAAAAACAGCGTGGAATTAAATCCCATTTCAAACTATTATTTAGGTATACAGTTTATTTTTTATATCCACAATGCACGGCATGCTGATTCTCAGCCTAGTTTGAATAAATGGGTGTTGATTTTATAGGAAGTAACGAAAAACAGCGTGGAATTAAATCCCTTTTCAAACTATTATTTAGGTATACAGTTTATTTTTTATATCCACAATGCACGGCATGCTGATTCTCAGCCTAGTTTCAAAATGGGTTTTGATTTTATAGGAAGTAACGAAAAACAGCGTGGAATTAAATCCCTTTTCAAACTATTATTTAGGTATACAGTTTATTTTTTATATCCACAATGCACGGCATGCTGATTCTCAGCCTAGTTTGAATAAATGGGTTTTGATTTTATAGGAAGTAACGAAAAACAGCGTGGAATTAAATCCCTTTTCAAACTATTATTTAGGTATACAGTTTATTTTTTATATCCACAATGCACGGCATGCTGATTCTCAGCCTAGTTTGAATAAATGGGTTTTGATTTTATAGGAAGTAACGAAAAACAGCGTGGAATTAAATCCCTTTTCAAACTATTATTTAGGTATACAGTTTATTTTTTATATCCACAATGCACGGCATGCTGATTCTCAGCCTAGTTTGAATAAATGGGTTTTGATTTTATAGGAAGTAACGAAAAACAGCGTGGAATTAAATCCCTTTTCAAACTATTATTTAGGTTTACAGTTTATTTTTTATATCCACAATGCACGGCATGCTGATTCTCAGCCTAGTTTGAATAAATGGGTTTTGATTTTATAGGAAGTAACAAAAAACAGCGTGGAATTAAATCCCTTTTCAAACTATTATTTAGGTATACAGCTTATTTTTTATATCCACAATGCACGGCATAAGCCTGCTGTTATAATCCAATTTATTTTACCGTTACGTTACGATATCTATAAGAACAATCAGATAATCTCGGCGGCATCGGGAATGCGGCGAGGCCTGCGCGCGCGCATGAACTTGTAATATACGTTTTGACTGAAGATTATTTTTTAAAGAAATTGTGGGGATATTATGTAATAAACTTTTATTGAAAAAGTTATTTTTTAAGTTGATCATATCTGGTGTAAAGTTAATTTTATAGAGAAAAATTAAAAAAAAATACATATAACATGGTTCTAATCCAGACGAAGGCTTAAAAAACAGCTTCTATTCGGCTAATATAGAATACTAGCTGCGCCCCGCGGTTTCACCCGCGTCTCGATCCCGCGGGAATATCGGAATGAAAAATGTTCTGTGTCCTAACCTAGTCATGGTCTACCCATGTGCAAAGTTTCATCTTAATCCGTTCAGCCGTTTTAGTATGAAAGCGTAATTTGTACTGCGTAACAAAAAAAAAGTGAGTTTGTTTGTTTCAACACAAACAACAACAAACTCACTTTCGCATTTATAATATTAGTTAGGATGATTTTACCTACCTAGGTACTTGTAAATCCACACTTAATATGGCTACGAAATCGAAAGTGAAACTGTCTAGTTAGGTAAGTTTTCACAGCGAAATTAAATATATTCTAGTAAGATTGGTGGAGCTTTAACTTGATATGCATCTTACCTTGTCATTGACCAAAGAATAAAGCGAGAAAACAACATTTAACAAACCTCTTTAAGGCGCTGACAAGACCTAATTGACGAAAATAGGCTTCTGTTAAGAAAAAAAATTGCCAAATCTGTATAGTTTGTGGTTGCGGAAAAAATATATGTTAATTTTGAACATATTTCCCAGAACGTGGTTGTTACTAAAAACACGTTTTGAAAAAAAATCTCGATACAAACTAACGTTAAACTAACCTCTTACCTTGAGTTCTAATCTAAAATATCTGCATTAAATATCAACATACGTTACGTATTTAATTAATAACAAGAACGTCTTATTTGAATGCAGAACTTGGTTGTTTGTTATTTTCGATTACTCAACTCAATTTTGAGTAAATAAATAATTGCTTCATATTTTGCAAAAAATTACAAGCGTTGTCTCATCGCGCTTCTCTTTCTTTTTTATGCAATCAGACAGTGACCGCGGTTTAGTTGTTGTCAGCGTCTTAAGGGTTGGGTAATTGGCGCGTCGCGTTCATGCCGCCGTTCGGTTTCATAGGGTATATTTATTTTTAATATTTAAAATATGAATATTTGAAAAAAATCACAGACAGAATTATAGATAATAAAACAGTGTGCTCATACAAAAAATGTGATGAAAATATTTTAAGTAGTTTAAAAGTAATATCGTTTTTTTGTGTTTTGAGTAGACATTACTTCCTGAATTTATTTCCTAAAGTATTTTACTATAATTCTTAAATATTCACCTAAAGAAATTATGTCTATGCGTTCTTGTAAAACATACATTTTTTGCATAACTTACTTGCATTATATGAAGGCGTAATAACAGATATAAAAGTCACTAAAATCATATATCTGCGCCTTAACATCACAATTGTTTCAAAAAGATACTCCGATGAAACTTTCCAATATCAACCGCAGAAATATTAAATATGACACATCCCCCTAGGTGAAGTAGGCATCACGACCGAAGGTTCACGTTCGAGCCCCGTTTGATGCTCCAGGCATTGCGATAATCTGGAGTAGCGGTATCCAGGAAACTGGTTGGTTAGACACCTTGTCCGAAGAACAATAGATATACGGCTTTTGTTTTCTAGAAATTAAAGTGTGTTTAGGAAACGAAGAGAAATTCTGGATTATTTTAAAATAAAATAACATCACGCCTGTTTTCCCGGAGGAATAGACAGAGGTGTACCTATAGTACACCCACATTTCGCCATTATGTTTAAGCCACTAGGGGGTGAGCATATTGCCATCAATCGGCCACTAATCTAGACTCCGGTCTGCTACTGAAACGTCGGTGTCCGACCATGGAATCGAACCCAGCCGCGAGGATTATTTTAATGTGTAGGCAATGGTCTTGTAGTGGGCTTACTTTGATATTTAATTATAAGTAATAATTGATAGTTATTTTGAGGAGATACAGAGTAAGTGCTTCAAAATACTGATCTCGATTAATTTACTTAAGTTATAGAAATTCTCCTCCTTAATTAGAACTAAAGCAACTTTAAAAGTTGCTCAAAATTAAGACAGGCTGAAACGACAAAAAATCTGTGGTTAGACTAACGTTAATCATAACTTAACTTTAAGTAACATTTAAAAGTTAAAAGGTTAAAAATGACCGTTGCACTTTAATTTGGACGAATAGTTTCGCTTTTATTAAGTCGGTTGACCACAACTAGGAATTCTGGGCTTAAGCCCCTTGGAATTAACAACGCTAGGGTAGCGGGTCAATGCCCGAACTATAAATGGCCTTAACCCGGTCCTGACTGTCGTTTATGGCTTTTACTAATGAAATAACATCTTTTCATGAAGGAAATCTTTATTTCTCACTTTGTTATAGACGTCAATGTTTTTTCTTTGATATTCTGCAATGGAAGGCCTCCTCCCACAAGGTGGACCGGTGGCCTGGTGAAAAGCGCAGGAATCAGCTGGATGCGAGAAGCACAGAACCGGTCGAAGTGGCGGCGCTTGGAGGAGGCATTTATGTCCAGCAGTGGACGTCTTTCCGCGGGAAAGTTCGAAATGGTTACCAAGGCCCGTGGCAACACAGGCAACGGAAGGAACACGGGTGGGTTTTAGTCTGTCAGAGTCTGACACACCCTCCCGCTCCGCCCGGAGCGGGAGAAGTTATTTGGAAATATACCAACCAAAAAAAAAAAATTGGACGTCTTTCGACTGCAATGATGATGATTCTACAATGCTATCAATACAAAAATGGAATGCTGTTCGTTGGTAAACACATCACTTGAGATCGATTTGGATTTTTATTTTTTTAAAAGTAGTTGTTCGTAATCATAATCAGCCTATAATGATCCCACTGCTGGGCCACAGTGGGTATCCACACACTCGCGGTGAGAGGGAGTGGGCCGTAAGTCTACCACGCGGGCCCAGTGCGGGTTGGTAGATGTCATATGTCTTCGAATTTTTGGTTCTAGGACATGCCGGTTTCCTCACGATGTTTTCCTTCACCGGTTTGAGAGCCGTGGTGATGAAATAATTTACACAAATTAAAGCGTCTGTCTGGATTCGAACCTACGACCTGCGACTCGTAAGTCACGACCGTTACCTAGTGGTAACGGCCGCGACTTACCCCTGTGGCCTAGTGGCCACCGCTGCTCATAGGATATATTTTATGTTAAAATGAGAAATTTCTCGCGAACGAAGTCGCGGGCAGAAACTAGTAAAGTATAAAGTCATCAACAGATTACGCAGTTAACTATGATTTGAAGCTATGATTGGACTATAAGAAATTGCGAACATTTACTACGAAATAGCAATCAATTGCAATTCGCAGAGCCCGGGGCAATTGGTACTATTTGTCACTTTTTTATAGCAACACTCGCAACAGTAATTGCAATTGCATCGATTTGTGAGACGTCAAACCGAGTTGCAGAAGCTATGGGGAGTAATTACAATTTGGTAAGATTTGGTAATCTAGGATGGATTAGTTAGAAACATAGTTGATTGTTGTCGTGAATTTAAACTAGAATTTGATTTTGAAAGAACTGCCTCGTTGGTCTAGTTTGCAAACGCTACTGCTGAGCATGAGGTCCTGGGTTCGCTTCCCGGGTCGGGCAAAGTGTTATTGGGTTTTTCTATCTAGAAATTCTCAGTAGCAGCCCGGAGTCTGGATTTGTGCCCGGTTGATGGCAATAGGTTCGCCCCGTATTACATGGGACTTAAACATGACTGGCGAAATGAGGGTGTACTACAGGTACACCTCTGCCCAACCCTTCGGAGAAACAAGGCGTGATGTTATGTTATGTGTGAATTTGAACTCCACTTTTGAAAGGAAACCAATTCAATTATAGAGACCGACTACACAATACACGGAAAGCATTTTTTTCTTTGGAAGTTGATAAGTAGGTATTCCTATCCACTTTACAAGCAAACAAAATTCTGTATTGCATTATACCAAGATCCAAGATTATCAAACTTTTAATGGCTTGAATACGAGGCTTTTGGCAACTTTGTATGTGTGTATTTTATGTATTTTTTTTTGTAATGTGCGTTTTGTTTGCGCAGAAGAACAATTTTTCTTTCTATTTCTTTCATTACTAGTAAGTATTGTGCTTCCTCCTACTAAGGAAGTTTGTTAACATGCTCGTTACTCAAAAACGGCTGAACGGATTTGGTTGAGCAGAGCACACTGATATCCTGAATTAGCTCGTAGGATACGTTTAATCCAGAAACGCACATCACACCTGTATTTCCCGAAGGGTTTAGGTACCTTACTAATCTTATAAGTAATTTTTTAATTTTCTTCAATTTTTAATAATTACTTTAATCCACAAAAAATTTTGAATTTTAATAACGTTTTATCTACCTAAATAATCTCTAAGAACATAAAAGTATTGTAGCCGTGATCTAGTGAGGTTGTATCTGAAGCACGGATGGACGAAGGCTGCGCGAGCGCCGTGTCATTGACACCGGCGTTTGGTAGCGGACATTTTGATGAGCGGGAGCGGGTAGTTGTGATACAAAATTAAAATAATCAAATCAAATCAAAAGTCATTTATTAAAACTAGGCTGAAAATCAGCACATTTCGAACGTCAAAGTTACTTATGACAGTCCCCCAAAAATGCCCGCCCGTCACCACTTTCTAGTGCTTTAGCTGGGAAGAAGAAATCGTGGAACAAACCCCCCAGCAGCACGTCTGTCTGTTTAGTTATACAGGTTGACATTGAAAACATGCGACAAATCGAAATGGGAGATTGTACTCATCATTATGAACAACTTTTACTAAGGGACCAAAGCTACAATCCCAAAAAAAAAAACTGCTGTCCCCTACATTTATGTTCGCAATACCTCATCAAAATGTAGGAAAAGCAGATTTTTTTTTTTGGGATTACAGCTTTGGTCCCTTAGTAAAAGTTGTTAATAATGATGTATACAATGTCCCATTTCAGTTTGTCGCAAGTTTTCAATTTCAACCTGTATAAACTTGATTCTATACAAATCGTATGCAAAGTAATTAATATTAATAATTAATAATAACTTAACTAACTATTTATGTAAACACCGGCACATAAAACAACTGTAAAAGAATAAAGAAGTTAGATTCAAGACGTGTATTTTTTGGGAATACGTTTGAATATTTTGGATTGCAATACCTACTTTATAGCAGAGATCGTGAATTGTCGGTGGTAATTTATTTTTTTAAATGTCGAAGCATACCCGCATATTAGGGCGTATGATAGAAAAGTAATTTGGAAGTCTGATACTGGCAAGTAATTTAGAAGTCTGATACTGGCAAGTAATTTAGAAGTCTGATACTAGCAAGTAATTTAGAAGTCTGATACTGGCAAGTAATTTAGAAGTCTGATACTGAAATTCATTCATTCATGTCACTCAGTTCATTAAAGACAATATTTAAAGGCGGTTGGGCCAAACAAAATAATCAGAGAAAACTATTTTATTCCATGATCATCATCACCTCACTTCTTCTAATCATTCATCATAATAAAGTTTAGGATTGTCTAATTTATTATTTGTATCAACAATACAAACCACTGTTGTTGTGTGTCGACACCCTTGCGCCATCCCATCTTCCTAGCACGGCGGGCTGTGCTGCGGCGGCTGCTGCAGATGCGGAAAACCTCAAACGACGCAAGTACTCCAATCTTATTAGGACTTATATTTTCGGGGCCATGGGGCCGAGTGCACACTTAGTTTTTAGAGACATCGCCAAGCGGTTGGTCGAGTCCTCACATGACCAGAGGGCTATTTTTTGGCCAAAGAATCAGCATTTTCTGTTGACAGCGATGCGGACGAAGTTTTTGATGCCCTATGATATTTTGCTCTCCCTTTTTATATAAGTGTACATGATTGTTAGTTTTTAAATGATGTAAATATAAAAAAAAAGTTTCCCCAAAATTATAACAACCACTGTTTGAATTGAAACGAATTATGTAGTTACGTACGACACGTCGGTATTCAATATGAGTGCTTAATCCATCATTTAGAATCTCTGATACTACAAAATATTCTTTTTAGACCCACATTTATAAAATCGCTATTTCGTCCCCAACATAACAGCACCGTTACTATCCCTCGCAGACGTCTCCCCGAGCGGGTTCCTCCAACCGGTTTGAACACACCTTTAACTCATTTGTTGTGTTATGATTTATGTTAATCACTGTCACTCCTAGATGAACCGACGTTCCTAGATGAAATTAAAGTAATAATTAAGTAAGTCGCGATGGCCCAGTGCTTAATTAAAGCCTCGCCTCTCATGCACACACATAATCAGCCTATAATGTTCCCACTGCTGGGACACAGGCATCTGTGAGAGGGAGTGGGCGTTATCGTAATCCACCATGCGAGCCCAGTGCGGGTTGGTAGATGTCACGTCTACGAATTTTTGGTTCTAGGACATGCCGGTTTCCTCACGATGTTTTCATGAACTCGTTACAACTCGTAAATTGCAGCCGTTACCACTAGGCCACCACTGCTCTCATGCACAAGGTTGTTCAAATCCGGACAAGTACCTCGTGACTTTTTCAATTCATACATTTTTGAGTTTTCTTGTGACGGGAAACATCTTGCGATCCTGGACTTATAGTTAATGTATGCCTGAAATCACCAACCGTTTTAATAATAATAATATAACAAACATAACCTCAGGCCTTGTCTCCCCGAAGGGTTGGGCGCAGATGTGTGACCTGTAGTACACCCACATTTCGCCAGTTATGTTAAAGTCCCATGTAATAGGGGGCGAGCCTATTGCCATCAACCGGGCAAAAATCTAGACTCCGGGCTGCTACTGAAAAATTCCAGATAGAAGAACCCAATAACACTTTTCCCGACCCGGGAATCGAACCCAGGACCTCATGCTCAGCAGTAGCGCTTGCTACCAGTAGATTAACGAGGCAGATTAAATAATAATAATCTGCGGAAAAAGAGAAAACTAGTTAGGTACCTACTTTAATGAATGCCGATGTCGAGCCTTCCCTGTCGTTCCCAAACCGGTCCGTAGGCTTCACCATCGTATGTATTTGTTGTACCATGAGTTATGGTAATCAGTGCTGTTGACTTTGATGCCACGTGGGTGTGGTGTTAGGATCCTGTCAACATTAGGAGAGACGGAATAATTTGGGTATTTATTTGTATACAGTACGATTGGCGCCATTATACAAGAATCTGTATGGCAATCGCTTCTTCTCTTATATGGAAATAACCAAAGATTTTACTACATATTTTTAACCGTGGAGTTTCTTGCCGGCTCTTCTCCATAGGAAACGACCAATTGGAACCGTGCATCTAGCTTCTGATGTTTCATAAGTGCTAGTGTAGGTTTATATGAAATAAAAATATTTTAATTTTGAAATAAATCGATAGGCTTGCCCTACCGCGTCAAAAGATGATCGCATTTCTGTTTCTTATAGTTTAAGTTATATTTAAATTACTTATTAGCTAATAGGCTAGATTGTAATGCGAATAAAGTATCAACAACTATGATACTTTATAAAAAGAAAAAAGAAGTCTGTTTCGTTTTGACACCAACACACAATGACCCAGTGACTTAATTTGACTATAATGGAAACGCTATTTAATAATGTGTGAGATCACTCTTATCAGTATGGACACTTGACTAGGTATGATAAAGGATCGAGTCGATGATGAAGTCACGCGGGAAAGTCTGAAAGGGTTACCGAGGCCCCTGGCAAGACAGGCAACGAAAGGAACACGGGTGGGTTTTAGTCAATAAGAGTCTGAAACACCCTCCCACCCAAAAAAAAGGTATGGTAAAGGCAAATCTAGCAATTTAAATTTTTGGAAAGCGCCAACATTATTCAACACGGCTTGCTCACTGAGTACGAGTATTAGCAATTTCAAACTATGAAGTCCCTCCCCTCACGATGTTTGTCTTCACCAGAAGTCAGTGATGTATAAACTCAAATAATTTCTCCTTTATTAATTGGGAACCCTTTAAGCAAAGAAATTACCTTAGCAGAGGGAGTTAACAAACAATGAAAGCATGGGAACTATACGACAATGTTTACAAATGAATGAATCCACGACATAGGAAGTCAAAACGGAACGCTACAAAATGGGGAAGGCCGGTCAAAGCTATTTGTAGATGGCGTGACCATAGCTAGGTCCCTCCGGCCCATACTAAATTTGACATTTCGTCCATTCAATGGGTCATTTATGGGTTTGGTTTTACTTCACTATTTTGTTTATTTAGTGATTTTAATAGTTTAACCTGTTAAGCCCCGCGCGACACCGATTCGGAGTCAAACAATAGAAAATCAATTGTGTCTCATTAGCTGTCCTTGACCAATTAAATCAATATAATAATATATTCGACATGGAAAGTGTCAGAATTTAAAACTTTAATTATTTTTTATTTCTTTGTAATCACTTTCTTCAAAATGTTTACGACTTATGCTCAAACTGTTTGATCACAAAACTTTCTCTACAAATATCTTATTTTATTGTCTTTCGGAAAATGGTGGACTCCAATTTCGGAGCATTTTGGAACACAACAATAAATTATTTTCGCAAAATAAAATAAAACTATCTCTCGCCTTGTATGGGAACTAGCTAGCTTGCCTTCCCCATTCATCGGGCTATTATATATATTTTATAGATAGCAAATACCATAATGTTCAGACATTAATCAAAATCAGAATTTTATTTGCTATGAATTGCAGGTACAGGTATAAGATAAGATGTTGTACATAAATGAATGAGATCGGCTAAAGTCTACCTTACGGCGTGCTACTTATTACATAAACTAAAATATCAATACAAACAACAAAACAATGTCAACAAAACAAAACAGAATTTAAAGTGACGTCAATTAACAGATCAGCAGTGCTATTCTCCGGGGTCGCGGGAAGGTACAAAAGGGTTACCGAGGCCCCTGGCAACACAGGCAACGGAAGGGACACGGGTGGGTTTTAGTCAGTAAGTGTCCGACACACCCTCTCGCTCCGCCCAGAGCGGCAGAAGTTATTTGATAAATTCCCAACCAAAAAAAAAACAGTGCTATTCTGTATAAGTCTCACCGTGGAAACTTAGGTGAAGTGAGCGTGAAGTGAGCTTTGCATTCCGCCTGAAGCTAGGGATTGACAAGATTGACAGCTCATATTCTATTCATTTTTCTTTATGGCAATGGTGCCGATGTCGACAATTCTGCCAATGTGTTGAGAAAACGTGTAGAAAGAAAAAAGAAAACGATTATCTATTAATTTGTTGATAAAATAATTAATTATTGGATTTAGTGTGAAACTTGTTAACGAGTATTAGTAGCGTCACACTATCAGTAGAAAAGGGTTCCATTTTGACAGTTCATCAACATTCATTGCGTTTTTTACGTTGTTGAGCATACAAATTTTTCGAACATATGCAGCAATGGATTGGCAATATGCTTCAAAATCATTCATATTGTGTGTGTTACCGGATTTAGAGTGTTCGAGACTAACTAGTTATCTAAATAAAACAAAGAGAGAAAGAGTTCAACTTTGTGCCCTTTGGCATCGAGACCCTCGGTCCGTGGGGTACCAGTGCGCATAAGTTCTTTGCGGAAATCGCGAAACGTCTAGTTGATGTAACTGGTGACCGAAAAGCTGGCGGCTTTCTCGCGCAACACATCAGCATTGCAATTCAGCGAGGAAATGCCGCCAGCATCCTCGATACAATGCCCCGAGGGCCTTTTTTAGGCTTAACTTAGTTTTAATTTAATTTAGTTAATGTTAATAATCATCTTGTAATTTGGTTATGTAAATAAATATACTTATATTAAAAAATAAAACAATAATGTATTTAAATCTGTACGAAATTATCTTCAACATAATTCAGCCATAACCGGAGGTGATGAAACAGGTCAAATAACTGCTGATCCAGTCCAAAAACTACACTTTTCTTTCAATCATCATAGCCCCAACAATCACTCATCTTTGCCATATACAGCTCATCGTTTTACCTGTCATCAATGTCGCAATACATATCCATCCGAAGGTCAGTCATGACGAATAGCATTCAATACAACTTGTATGCCATTTATGTAATGACAGGAGGTATGTCTTTGAACATCATCACACATGTTTTGTTGATCCCAACTTTTATGTCCTTGACATTTTCAATTGGCTTTCATTGTGGGAAAATGTTGCAACATTATATGGCGACATTATGATTACAATGCATATGGGTTACTGCGTCGTTAGTCTAGTGGTCGCAAGCTCTACTGCTGAGCGTGCGGTCCTGGGTTCGATTCCCGGGTCGGGCCTTTGCGTTATTGAATTTCTCAGTAGCAGCCCGGAGGTTGATGGCAATAGGCTCGCCCACATTACGTGGCACTAAAATATAACTGGCGAAATCTGGGTGTACTATAGGTACACCTCTGCTTAACCCTTAGGGGATTACAGATGTTATGTACGTATGTAAGAATATGCTGGAAAGTCCAAATAATACACTATTTACACTTAAATAAAATGTTTTTAACTGAGCAAAACGCCGTCCGTTTAAAGGCTCCTACATACTGGCGCGACTTGTCGCGCGACTCGTCGCGACACAAAGGCACCGCTTGTAGCGCTACACGCGGTGTCTTTGTGTCGCGTCGCGTCGCGCGACAAGTCGCGCCAGTATGTAGGAGCCTTAAACGCGAAAGACATAATGAAGAGACGTTTATCTGTCAGTGTTGCCATAGCGGGCAGGGTGGCTACTACATATTTATTTTCAAATTTGGTAGTTCTTTTACCAAGTTCTTTGAACACGCATTTGTTGATACGTACGTAGACTACATAAACATCTCAGCGTTAACTGCGTATAATAATGATCGAAGCTCACTAGCAGGTAAGATACTTAGATCATTATTTTAATGGCAATTTTTAAGGGTTCTTCACTCGTATCGATACGTAATATTATGAAAATAGCTCATCATCCCAACTATATTGGGGTCGGCTTCCAGTCTTACCAGACGCATCTGAGCATCTGAGTACCAGTATTTTACATGGAACGACTCCCTATGACCTCCACAATCCAGTTACTGCATAAAACGTTACCCCTTTGTAAAACTGGTTCTCAGACATTCGAACATATGAGAAAATTTATGCCTTGGTACATTAGTAGACAGTCAGCAAGGTGGTAAAAGGAGAAAGGTACGCCAGACGTAAGTTTGTTTAAGTATCGGCTCAGTTGACGTTATCACCTCAACGCCGGCTGTCGCTGAAAACCAGCGCTGTGACTCTGTATCGCATACTTTAACTCACACACTGACCTATTACTTTTTTTTCTTAAGAAAACGTACCTATAAGTACTTTTACAAAGTTTGTAAATATGTGAAGACCATGTATCTATCACAGAATTGATTTAGCTGTCATTGCTTAATTTTTACTTCTTTTTACCTATTGTGGTATATATAGTAATTCTATTCTAAATGCATTGTCTTCGCAACGTAATTAATAATTATATAATCAATGCACATAAAGGGCACTTTTGAACATCAAAATTTACAAAAAAATAGAATTGATTCTAGTCGCCCCTCCAAGAGGTAGTTTCGTATGGAGAAGAATGGGCGAGAAACTCCACCGTTACTCTTTTATAGATGTTTTATAATATTTTGTATAGGTACATTGATTATATAATTATTAATTACGTATGCGAAGACGATGCATCTAGGTAAAAATTTTGATATTCAAAGTGCCCTTTAGGCATATAAAGGGCACTTTTGAACATCTATATTTACAAAAAAATAGAATTGATTCTAGTCGCCCCTTCCAAGAGGTAGTTTCGTATGGAGAAGAATGGGCAAGAAACTCCACCGTTACTCTTTTATAGATGTTTTATAATATTTTGTATAGGTACATTGATTATATAATTATTAATTACGTATGCGAAGACGATGCATCTAGGTAAAAAAATTTGATGTTCAAAGTGCCCTTTAGGCATATAAAGGGCACTTTTGAACATCAAAATTTACAAAAAAATAGAATTGATTCTAGTCGCCCCTTCCAAGAGGTAGTTTCGTATGGAGAAGAATGAGCAAGAAACTCCACCGTTACTCTTTTAAAGATGTTTTACAATATTTTGTATAGGTACATTGATTATATAATTATTAATTACGTATGCGAAGACGATGCATCTATTTCAAATAAATAATTTGACTTTGACATAGGGTCACAGTATTATGCTGACCAATGGCCGTTATGCGTGGATGTGACTCATATTTTCCCCCAATTTTTTATGTTTTTTCATTACGTCATGTTTACCGTAAATAAACGTATTTCTTTCTCGTGGAATCTATTTTAAGATCGGACATAGGTCAGTAAAGGTAGATATTATTGTGTACTCAGTGTGAATGTATTCAACAATACCAAACCCTTAAATCAGCGGAGTGTGCGGGTATTATAACCACTCCGCTGATTTCAAGTCCCTTGGAATACCGAGCTTGCCTCTTTTCATTTACCGGACTGGGACAGGGAAATTGGGGGACTGGGGCATTCACTTATGGAAATTAAATAAAATTATATAATTATAATTTTTTTAATTTTTTTATTTTATATATTAAACATACACTCTTAACATCACGCCTGTAATCCTCGAAGACTAAGACAGAAGTGTACCTACAGTACACGTACATGTCGCCAGTTATGTTCAAGTCCCATGTAATAGGGGGCGAGCCTAGTGCCATCAACCGAGCACAAATCTAGACTCCGGGCTGCTACTGAGAAATTCCAGATAGAAAAACCCAATAACACTTTGCCCAACCCGGGAATTGAACCCAGGACCTTATGCTCAGCAGTAGCGCTTGCGACCACTAGACCAACGAGGCAAGCGAATATAAGTTGGTTATTCCAAAATAAACCTCCGGGCTGCTACTGAGAAATTCCTAATGGAAAAAACACAATAACACTTTGCTATGATTTTGCCCAACTCGGGAATCGAACCCAGGGCCTCATGCTCAGCAGTAGCACTTGCAACCACAGGAGCAACGTGGCTCTCAAACTAAATACAGCTTTAAGTAGCTGTTAGGGAGTAAGCAGTAGAACACTCTAACTTATTAGGTAACTAGTGAGCTTACTAAAACCTCATGGGTTGGGTTAACATCCCCATAACTTTGGTAAGGATTAACACCTTTAACCCCTACATTGTTGGTAACACTTAAAAGGTAACCCTTATAAGGATTACCCATTTTAAAGGCTTAACTTTGGCAAAAAGGAAAAAGTGTTAGGTACTACAAGGAAATGCAGGCCTTTGTCCAGCAGTGTGTGGGGTTCCGGACCTTTGGATTGTACGAGGGGACAAATATTCTTAACTTTCAAAGGATTAAGCAGTGACTACAAATTAATCTCTAGTTGGTAGGCAACCGCCTCTGTGGTTTAGTTGTGAGACCACCTGTCTCAGACCCAGAGGTCCCAGGTTTGATTCCCAACGAGGACACAATTTTCTGCTCGGTTTGGTTGGTCATAGGGCTTGTTTTAAGTCCGCCTGGCTAGCTACCACCACCGTCTTATCTAAGTCTGTCGCCATAACAACAATGTTAATAGCATTGGTGTGTTTCGGAAGTTAGAGGTAAGATAGCCAGTTCCTCTGAGGTTGAGGATTCCGGGTGAAGCTCGCTTCCACCTTCGGCCTGATCATTACTTACTATCAGGTAAGATGAAAGCCAAGAGCTTCCAAAATGTGGTTAAAAGAAATTGTATGTTTTTCTTTATAATTATCGTTTTTTTTTTAAACTTGGAACACAAACCCTCCAGCTCACACTTTACAGACACGTTTACCAGTAAACCAATTGGCCGTGCACAACTCTCCGGTATTCCAACCGATACTTCAAAGAGCTTTTCCGGACGAGCTTTTCAGCCATTTTGTTTTGCTAATGTGGCCAGTGCCTTTTGTATGTAAAACTGTGTTTTCTTGAGCCAGTGTGCTTAACACAGCTCAACATATTCGACACCTAGGAATAATGACCACATTTTCGGCAAGAATCATCTGAAAATAGGGGATGACATTAGAAATGGTTTTATTATTAATTTACATTTTTTTTTACATTTTATGAATGCTTACAGACTTCTCGTAACAACATTTTTGTAACAATAATACACATATGAACCTTTAATTATTTATAAATATCTAGATAGAGTGTCTCGCTGCACATGGACTGAAAGAAACAGGCCAACTTTGTTAAGCTGATGTGCGTGTGTCTTACACGCACGGCACGTCATTGTCTTGTCATTGTGATATTCTAGTGTGCTTGCATTTTGCAATTTTTTGAAATTTATTTCATATCTTTGCATAAACCTTTTTTCGTAATAAGACGGTTCAGGTTTTTTATCAAGAGAAACAAAACTTCAATAAAATAACAAACAACACTAGAAACTACATTGTTCTCTAGTAGCTATCAAATATCGATAAATATATTGGGTAATACAACACGTAGGTTTTGTCTACCAATAAAATTGTATTGAAATATATGTAAATAATCTCATAAAAATAAAAATATTACAATATTGGAATTGCTTCGTCTGCTAAAAGAATAAAAGAGATCTCCAAAGATCAAGTTCTCTATTACGGCTCCCGGAGACTGGCGCGACGCGACACTAGAAGCACAATTGTGCTTCTAGTGTCGCGTCGCGCCAGCTATGAAAACTTCATGGAAAGTGTCGCGCTGCGTATCCACTGCCTGTCGTGCCCGCGATATCGCGCCAGTCTGCACGAGCCTTTACTGTATCGATTTCTGTCATTTTTTGTATAGGTAATGTTTTATATAGGACCACAGCGCAAGACACCTAAAAAAAAAAACCGGTCTACAATAAAGGCTCCTACATACTGGCGCGACATGTCGCGCGGCGCGTCGCGACACAAAGACACCGCTTCTAGCGCTACACGCGGTGTCTTTGTGTCGCGTCGCGTCGCGCGACAAGTCGCGCCAGTATGTAGGAGCCTTAATAATTAACGAAAATATCGATGAACATAGATAAAAAAAAATACATACAGACGAACATAGAATCTCCTCCTTTTTTTAGAGCGGGTTAAAAAGGACTGTTTCTCAGCTAAGTTCGAATATTTTTTTATTTTTATACAGGAAAACTTCCTAGTAAAAGCAAGGTATTCTTACAAGATTAGCTTCTCATGCCCTTTGGTAATAAGGCGTAAACGTGTATAAAGAAAACAAAAAAATACTTTTTATATTTTTTGTGTTTTCTAGTTTCAAATTTTTTTTTAAGTTACTATCTATTTTCCTTTATTTCACTATTACAGCATGTATGGGAAAAGATTCCAATCTTATTCGTGATCTCAGTAAAAATCCGATTACGGAATCGATAGCATCACACGTTTCAAATTGTTCCGACTAATCGGAAAGCTACTTCTGAAGCAGGCAGGATAGAAATAGACCGATCATATCAATTTCAAGTCGATAATTCAAATGCAGATGATACTTAATTGACGATGAGAATAGGATCAGATACAGTTAGAATTTACATTAGAGAACCAGCTTCGGCCTCCGACCCACCGTGTCGCATCGCGTCGCATGGTATCGCGTGTCCGCACAATTACTTCGTTTTTGCTTAGCGTTTTTCTGACTTTTTCTTTTTATAGAGCTCCTGAGGGTCGTAGCATGTTACATAGCCTTTCTCAAGAATTGGGCTATCAAATGCAAAAAGAATTTGTCAAATCCGACTGTTACGAGTAGTTTCAGAGACTAGCGCGTTCAAACAACAAAACATACTTTTTAGGTTTAGCATTTTTTTTTTGGGTGGGAAATCATCAAACAACTTCTCCCGCTCTGGGCGGAGCGGGAGGGTGTGTCAGACTCTTACTGACTAAAACCCACCCGTATTCCTTCAGTTGCCTGTGTTGCCAGGGGCCTCGGTAACCCTTTGCTACCTTCCCGCGACTAGGTTTAGCATAGAAAGGTATATTAGAACAGATGACAGTTCTTAAATCGATGATAATTTAGTACGCAAACATCTGTTTGCTGTGGTGCTAAGTTATCATCGATTTTGAAAGAATTTAGGTCGTGTTGCCTTTAGACACCCATTATTTCACGAAACATGATACTACACTTAAATTCAAACTCCAAACAACAAAAGGCCCAAACAACATACATCACTATTACTTGTCCCAAGACACTACTTTGAAATCATATCCTATAAGGGTGAATTTTCCCCTAAACTCTTCTATTGACAAACATCTTAATTTAATTGAAAACCCCATTTCATAATTGACTATTCCCCCTCATCATTTAGCTTGAATTGTGGAGGCGAGTCACACGTGTCGAGGGTTGTCACTCGTCTAATGTCATTGTCATTGATCGTTAAGCTGAACTGTCAAATTCTTTGGATATTTTCCGATCATCGAATTGAACTGTTAAATTATTTCTGATAGAACTATGACGTTTTGCCAAATGTGTTATGGTTATGTACCTATTTTATAGTATCGAGATAGAAAAAAAAACTGGAACAGAATTAAATGAATCGGCCAGTTTTGTTAATCGGAGTTTATTTTATTTTATTTATTTATACCTTTACTTTATTTTTTTGTCTGGACGTCTGCCCGGTTGATGGCAATAGGCTCGCCCCCTATTACATGGGACTTAAACATAACTGGCGAAATGTGGGTGTACTTTAGGTACACCTCTGCCCAACCCTTCGGAGAAACAAGGCGTGATGTTATGTGGTATGTTATTTTATTGTATTCGGGAAACTTATAGCTATCAAGAGACCAGCGAGCGGGGTAATTGTAAAGTTTATCAAGAGTTGGTGGAACAGTGGAGAATAAATCCACTGTTCCGTAACACACAATGGCAATGGGTTTCATTTTGACAGTTCACCCACGTCCATTGCGTTATTAACTTTGTTGAGTCAATCCAACATTTAGCTCGATGTACCTCTGGCTTCAGAGGAACACCGATAGCATACAAAATTATAGACTCAGTTATCAGATTGAGGGCCAATTCAAAAAATATTATCATACAGTGGATTCCCTCCCACGTAGGCTTAGTAGGAAACGAAAGGGTAGAACAATTAGCAAGACTGGCTTTAAGTGATGGCATACCATTAAATATCCAGCCATTTTATACAGATTGCATGAGATCTATACGTGAACATTGCTTTTTAAACTGGAGGGAACACTTTGATCAGAGGTCTCTAGAGAAAGGGGTGTGGTATAAAACAATACAAGCAGAACCATGGAAATCACCATGGTTCGATTCATGTTTTTTGGGCAGAACAGATATTGTGACAGCTCTCAGACTTCGTTCTGGACATATCCCCTTAAATAAGTTCGCATATATGATGAAAAAAGTTCCTTCCCCCAACTGTACAGAATGTGGGAAAGTGGAAGACGTCCTTCACATCATGGTGGAGTGTGCCCGGAACGAAGACCTCAGAGCTGAGTTATTAATACAATTTGGTGTTAATGTCAAAGAGGTGGGAAGATGCAATAATATTCTTGCATTCCCCTCGTCAGAAACAGCGAGGCTATTGTACAAACTTGTGCGGATTGGTATTCAAAAAAAATAGTTACAAGAGTAAAAGAACTGTATCATATTTATAAAATACTGTTTTATATTATAAGAAAGCCTTACGGAGCGACTTAGTCTTGTAGACCAAGCTCCTTAAATAAAGATTTAAAAAAAAAAAAAACTTTGTTGAGCAGACGAATTTTTCAAACCTATGAAGCAATGGGTTAGGAATTTCGTTCAAAACTCTCGGATTTTGATTAAGTGTGTCACGTAATAAGGGTGCTGTTTGAGAGTATCGGAAATAAATTTGAACAGAATTAAAAAAATCTGCTAGATTTGTTAATCGGAGTTTATTAACAGTTGGTGAAATTCATGTTTTATTTAAGAATAAAAAAAGAACTGTTCAAAAAATAGTTTTGTCTAAATGACAAGTTCACTAGAAACAAATGAGAATCATACGTAGCATTTTCACAAAACTGGCAACAAAGTCTTGACAATAAACCGAAAAACGAACAACAAATTCACAAAACCAAACATCCAAACTCGCAAATAAACGTTCACCGTCACCGGGTTTGGATGACAACCGCAACCAGACCAAGGAACGTCTTGGATGATCTGTCAACAGCTTCCGTGCACGAGGAAACAGTAATCTATCTCAATTCTGGAGTGTCGGGCGTGCTATTGAATAATTTCCTTAGATATTAGGCGACGCATAGTTTGTCAACGGTGGTGCGGAGGCTAATTGGCTGACGTACCTTATTACTGTATAATTTATTGTTTGTTATTTTAGTAGGCATTATGAAAGCAGTCAGTATATTATGTTAAATATTGTTTATTTTACTAATCTTGAATGGTGTATGTAGAATGACTAATACATAGTGTGTGTTACTAGCGATAAAGGCTTCCGCAAACAGGCGCGACGTGACGTTGCGACGCGATTCTGGTAGAACAATTTCCATGAAGTTTTCGTCGAAATCTTTGTACTAAAATCGCATCGCGCTGTCGCGTCGCGCTTGTCTGTGGGAGCCTTTAGTTTGATTAGGTGCGTACCTACTAGGTACCTAAGTTGTAGCAACTATTCTTGGATTCATCGACACAATTTCGCATTTCTGGTAAAAAAAACGAAATTTATAGCAGTAACGTTTTTTTTGTTTGGGTGGGAAATCATTAAATAATTTCTCCCCGCTCTGGGTGGAGCTAGGGTTTGACAGACTCTTAAGGCGCTGACAAGACCCAATTGACCAAAATAGGCTTCTCTTAAGATAAAAAATTGCCAAATGTGTATAGTTTGTGGTAGCGGAAAAAATATATGTTAATTTTGAACATATTTCCCAGAACTTGGTTGTTACCAAAACACGTTTTGAAAAAAAAATCTCGATACAAACTAACGTTAAACTAACCTCTTACCTTGAGTTCTAATCCAAAATATCTGCATTAAATATCAACATACGTTACGTATTTAATTAATAACAAGAACGTCTTATTTGAATGCAGAACTTGGTTGTTTTTTATTTTCGATTACTCAACTCAATTTTGAGTAAATAGAGAATTGCTTCATATTTTGTAATAAATTACAAGCGTTGTGTCATCGCGCGTCTCTTTCTCTTCTATGCAATCTGAGAGTGACCGCGGTTTAGGTGTTGTCAGCGTCTTAATGACTAAAATCCTTCCGTTGTCTGTGTTGCCAGAGGCCACGGTATCCCTTTCGGATTTTCCCGCGACCCCGGCCGATAGCAGTTATACAGTGTGTCTGTATACGGTGTGGCAAAAATTAGTGGTGTGGTCAGACCATCAAACTGAAAAACTTTTTCCTCGGGGACCTACATCGTAATCATGAAAAAAATCAGTCGTCCCATACAAAATTTCAATACCAGCTCGACCAAATGTATGGGACGACCGATAATTTCTTCACGATTACTTACGATGTCGGTCGTCTCTGCGAGAAAGTTGTTTGGTTTGATGATCTGTAGTTCTGTAACATACTTTTAATTTTCGCCATACCGTATACAGACACACTGTATAGTCCTTCCTTATCGATTTCTACAACGGTAACCCTTAAACATAATTATTTCCGAGACCCTCGTTCCGTGGGGTCCCAGCGCGCATAAGTTATTTGCGGAAATCGCGAAACGTCTAGTTGATGTAACTGGTGACCGAAAAGCTGGCGGCTTTCTCGCGCAACGCATCAGCATTGCAATTCAGCGAGGAAATGCCGCCAGCATCCTCGGTACAATGCCCCGAGGGCCTTTTTTAGGCTTAACTTAGTTTTAATTTAATTTAGTTAATGTTAATAATCATCTTGTAGTTTGGTTATGTAAATAAATACCTATATAACCTATTATTTCCTAGTATGTCTGAATTTAGTTTTAAATACTCGGTAGCTGTAATGCAATAGTAAAATAGTAATGCAATATGTAAGGAGAGGCCTGCTGAGGTCTTACATATTTGGCGTTTTTCGGTTAGTGTCTTCTGCCTTTTCCCAACTATGTTGGGATTGGCCTTCAGCCTATCCGGTTGCAGCTGAATTCCAGTATTTTACATGGAGCAACTGCCTATCTGACTTCCGCAACCCAGTTACTGGGTAATACAATACCCATGGTAAGACTGGTTGTCAGACTTTCGGGCTTTTGACGACCCGTAACGACTGCCAAAGATCCACGAATGGCGAGGCATCCGAGGCACGGTGGTGTCTTGGTATGTAATGATGGTCATCCATGGACCAACCGCGGCAAGCGTAGCTTAAGGCGCTGACAAGATCCAATTGACCAAAATAGGCTTCTCTTAAGAAAAAAAATTGCCAAATCTGTATAGTTTGTGGTAGCGAAAAAAATATATGTTAATTTTGAACATATTTCCCAGAAACTGGTTGTTACCAAAACACGTTTTGTTAAAAAAATCTCGATACAAACTAACGTTAAACTAACCTCTTACCTTGAGTTCTAATCCAAAATATCTGTATTAAATATCAACATACGTAACGTATTTAATTAATAACAAGAACGTCTTATTTGAATGCAGAACTTGGTTGTTTTTTATTATTGATTACTCAACTCAATTTTGAGTAAATAGATAATTGCTTCATATTTTGCAATAAATTTCAAGCGTTGTGTCATCGCGCTTCTCTTTCTTTTCTATGCAATCTGACAGTGACCACGGTTTAGGTGTTGTCAGCGTCTTAACCTGATCGATCGACCCGTGCCGCTGTTATTACTTAGCACATCGTTTTATTTTTTTCGTTTTTCGGTTAGTGTATATAGCAATTATGCGTAGACAGCCAGATACACTTCGAGACACCTTTTTCTATTATCTCGTATTCGTACGAAAGCTCATTACCTAAGCAATTTTAATGCAGAGAGAGAATAAGAAAAAATACAAAACTTCTTCCAAAAAAATCTCTCATAACTATCAAATAACGTTCACTACAATATCTCACCGCCACTCCACATAGTACACTGGGTTCCATATCCAACTATAGTAAGTGTTAATGCGATCCCACGGGAGTCGAACCCCGTTACAACGTTAATGACATATTCACTGGGTACGGGGATGCATAGCAATTTAGATTACGGATGCAGAACATGCGTTCACTATAGAGGAAATATAGAAGGCCCGAAAAAGTTGGTAAAGTTCGTGTTACAATACGTTTAGGGTGCTTTCCTATAAAATAGCTGTTTCATACCTCACTGAGAAGTTCAAGAGAAGTGTTACTACATCCTGTAACATCTCAGGTGAGATTTTTCACCGTGATGACTTAGGCGAAGTGAGCTTGAAGTGAACTGTCAATATTTCCTTCATTGTTTTTAGCAATGCACCCAATTCGCTTGATTTTTAGGGTTCCGTACGTCAAAAGGAAAAACGGAACCCTTATAGGATCACTTTGTCCGTCTGTCTGCCTGTCTGTCAAGACCCTTTATCTCGGGAATGGCTGGAGGTATCGAGAAATTAAAACCATAATACTCAGGTCTACAGTCCCTTAAAGTTGTATAAAATAAAATGGCCGTTTAAGCCGCAAAAAGCGTATATTTCAACACTCTGAAGGGAATCAAAATTTATAGGGTACTTTCCGTTGACCTAGAACTATGATATTTGGCAAGTAATATCGTCATATACTACAGCGAAAATCTGAAACCTATATACATTTGTAATTAAATCATAAAACATATAGTATTTATTGAAAGTACGTAATCAATCATCGAGGTTAAACAACAAGTATGCGCGGGCATAATTGTATGGGTGACCAAATCTGTGTACCTACAAATTTGTACGGAATCCTCGGTGGGCGATTCCCACTCGCATTTGTCCGGTTTTTTTTAAGTACCTACTGTGTGCGCTGGCGTAGTAGGTCTATATTTTTTTGCAGTTATTTCGGGTTTTGTTTTCTGTTTATGAAACTTGCTTCTGCAAGGATTATGGTGAGCAATGAGCCATGACCGTTTTGCGTAACCCAATTTGTTCTTTCTTTGAATTATGTTTACCGCAAATAAATGTACATATTTTGTTTCTTTCTTTTTCTGTATTCAAACTCCTTTTTTTGGAAACTGAAGTGAGGTTGACAGTAACAGTGAGGTTTCACTGGTCATCAAAGAAGTTGACAGTTTGTTAACTTCGCTATGTTGTTGTAATAACTTCATCTTTAAAATATCCAATTTACTTCGATATCTTTTCGTCGGCAATGCATGAGAGAGATTACAATGGAATAGACCTTCTGTAATATATCTAAGACGTGACAGTACGTGCAAGTTGAGTGATTTCACTAGTGTTATTGATGCAAACGGATCGCCTGAAAGTGGTGCGAATTCATGTTTTAGTTATTGTATGAAATTGTGTGGAAGTGTCGGTTAAAGGGAGATGTTGCTGTGTAGATGAGATGAAAATCAATCTATTTAAAAGGTATCTGGTTGAGCAGAGCTGTATAATGTATTTGTAATATACATGTTCATATTTTTATAGCTACTTAGAAGATTAATGCCTTATTGAAACAGGGTTTGCAATCACGGTTGCTGATCTTGAGTTTGATTCCCAGAGAGGACTCCAGTCTTGCTTGAAAGCTACAGATTGCGTCTGATCGTGAACGTCCTTGTCTCATCATCATTCTCCTGCCCTTATACCAATTTATTTATGGTCGGCGCAACATGTCCCTTTCTTCCATACTTCTCTATTAGTTGTCATCTCGGTAGTCACCCCCTTTCTAGCCATATCATCTTTCACACAGTCCATCCATCGTTTCTTTGGTCTTCCCCTACTCTTATAGCCATCGACATTCATACAGACTTTCCTCACGACCTTTCCCTCATTCCTCCGCATCACATGCCCATACCAAGACAACCAATTTCCGCACAACTTTTCAGACACCGGTGCCACTTTCAGACTTCCACTAAACTACTCATTTCTTATTCTATCCATTCGTGTCACACCACACATGAACGTGGACGTCCTTGTCTATGAGCTTTAAGTTACTGTAAGAAAACAGTAATTGTTTACTTATTTTACTTCGATGGGGCTAGTTTATCATTTCTCACTTCGAGTTACAGCAATAGCCTTATGTAAGCGGGCACGCCCTTTATGCCTGGATGCTTTTATTTAGGTATTAAGTTTTATTTACGTTTTTTTTATGTTGTAATTTTTATCTGCTTGAGTACAGTTTGTTCATTGTTTTGTTGGTATACTGGCGTGTGCTAGCTAACATATGGCAAGTGTGTAATTTAATCCAATGTTTTGTGTTTTGTAATGTTAATTACTTTGCATACGATTTGCATAGAATCAAGTTTATATAACTAAACAGACAGATGTGCTGCTGGGGAGTTTGTTTCACCACTTCTTCTTCCCAGCTAAAGCACTAGGAAGTGGTGAAGGGCGGGCATTTTTGGGGGACTGTCTTATGTAACTTTGACGTTCGAAAAGAGCTGATTTTCAGCCTAGTTTGAATAAATGAATTTTGATTTTGATTTTCTAAACAGTTTTGACTGCTGATAAACTTAACCGCATAATTGTAACTTCCGTTTGTTGAAGAACCTGTGTCTTTTATTGACCGTGTTTATCTATCAGTACCAAACCATGCAAGATGAAACAACTAGAACCCACACAATTACTCCATAACTCCCACAAAACTACTATACTGCCTTGCTAAGCATAAAGGTCTTATCTGACATTTTTAGATATTTTTACTATTTAGCGTATTTGTAACCATGGCGACACTATTGAGGTACCTACAAAACAAAAACGTCCTGTCTGTGCATTTACTAGCTCAAACTCATGTTTCCAGTTTGTCCTATCTGCCGTGTAGTACCCTGTTACAAAGGATTAAAGTCTTATCTAACGGTTTCCTATTGAAAGGGAATACATTAATTATGAACAAAACCAAAAACTGTTTTTTATCTAAACTACACACATCAACACGGTCTAGGGATATTTTTAAAAAAGCGAAGTACTATCAATGTGTTAATTATTTATATGACATGTATATATTTAAAAGATACGTTATTTAATATTCTACCATTTTTTAATAATGGTTAAGGTACTTCGATTAAAATTTCAGGATTTAATGGAAAAAAAATTAAGCATAGACGGAAACCGTATATGAATTAACTTTTAATTTATGAGTAAAAACTGAAAAAAATAGAAAAATCATTATATTTGTGTTTATAAACTTGAAGTTAGTAGTCTGAGAAAGCGCCCATGATGTTCATAACACATCGGCAACGATTCGGCATGCTCAGAACAAGGTTGTCAATGTCTTGCTGCGGAATATTGTCCCATGTCCTTCTGAGGTGCGCAAAAAGTTGATCTTCTGTAGCCAGATTTTCAGGAACTTCCTTCAGAGCTCTTCTTTGCAGCATATCCCACGCATGCTCAATGGGATTTAGATCTGGCGATTGAGCAGGCCAGTCTAAGGCCCTAACATTGTGTGTATGTAACCAAGCTGCTACCGTTCTCGCCGTGTGTGCCCGGGCATTGTCGTGCATGAGCAGGAAATCTTGCCCCATTTGTGTTCTGTGGGGCAAGATTACGGGCCCCAGCACCTGTTGGACGTATCGTTCTGCCGTCATATTGCCCCGCACCCAAACGAGATCCGTCCGTCCTCCAAGACGAATTCCTGCCCAAACCATAATTGTTCCTCCTTGGTATGGGTGAACTTCCTGAGGGTTCTGAAGACGGCTCCATCGTCCAGGAACTCGCCAAACACGCGTCCTTCGTGAATCTGGATGGAAGCCGAACCTGGATTCATCCGTGAACAGCACATTGGACCATTGCTCACGGCCCCAGTCCACGTGGTTCCGAACCCATTCTAATCGTCGTCCACGATTGCCTCTCCGTAAAGGTGGGACCCGGAGTGGTCTACGAGAGCGTAGATTGCTTTCATGCAGTCGCCTTCTTACAGTTTGGTCACTCACAAGCACTTGGTGTTCCACTCGCAGCCTTTGGACCAATTGAGTCGCCGTTGCATTTGGTTGAGCTCGCGCAGTAATTTGCAAAAATCGATCTTGTCTGGGGGTAGTGATGCGACTTGGCCCCCGGTGCCTCTCCGCTACTTCACCTGTGGCACGATAGCGTGTCCACAATCTTGAAATTACATTTTGGTGCTGAGGCCATAGGGACCCCTATGGCCTCAGCAACATTACGCTGAACAGACCCAGCTTCCAGCATTCCCACAGCTCGTAACATCTCCGCCCTCGTCAAATGTTGGCGTTGCATGGCTACAATACCTCAATTTTAACTTTATCTTTCGTTTAAAAATGAAAAAAAACTGTAACTAAACGTAATTCGTATTGTTTTCTAAATTTCGCACAAATGAAAATTCCCTCTCCTACACATCAAGACATTTTTATGCCACCGAAACAAAAGAATTTTCAAAAATTTGAATTTGGAATTAGTCTGAGATAAATTACAAACAAATCGGTGTATGAAAGATTACAATGCGGCCAGTACTTTTCGAGTTATTTAATTGAGTATGAAATATCCCTAGACCGTGTTGATGTGTGTACTTTCAAATACTTTCACTAAAACATAAATAGTCGGCATTCAACAAAACACGTTTTTGCCTTTCCTGTAAAAAATGCATTTGGCAGATAGGACTTACGCTTAGTAGGGCAGTATATAATCCATCCCATCACAGTCCCAGACTGAACTCAAAAGTGAGTTCGAAAGGACTTTCGTTCTCACAACACGGTTGCAAATTCAATTTGAAATACTTGAACGATAAATACATCTATTTGCGTCAGCCATCCCCTTTTCTCCCCCTTTGATCCCCAGTAACTGGTGTTAGCGATAATGCGATCCCCCGAGGATAAAAAGTTGATATTTTGCACCTGACATAAAAGGGGGCGTGATTTTGTTAGAATATACTGGGCGTACTGTAGTGTTATGATTATTGGTTTAATTTTGCTTGGGTAGGCTTTGTTTTATTAAAATCTGGGGCTAAAAGGTAATAGACTGATAGGTATACATACCCGTGAGATGGGTTTAGTGAGAAGTATCGTGGTTGATTCTCGCATCGACAATATGGTTAAAACTATTTTATTTTTATAGGTTATTTCATACGTTTATTTTATTTGTTATTTATATCGGTATCTATCCGTGACATCACAGTGGGCCCTATCAGAATACCAGCGCTGCTCTTATTTCTTAATTACTGCAGCATTATGCTGAGATGGGAGCCTTTTGGTCTCGTACAGGACTTATTGTTTTTATTTTAATTTTACTTTGTTTTTTTTTTATGTTTCTATGAGTGTTTTTTAGTTTAATGTGTGATCTCCTGTGCGAGTCCCAATAAATACTTTTTCTTTCTTTTTTTCTTTAAACGCGGGGCTTTTCTGAATGCGTTTTTTTTTTTTGCTGTATTAACAATTAATGTTTTGTATTTTCTTTTTGTTGCAGGTATGTATTCAGAGAAAAGCAGTCACAAAGCCCACTTGCAGTTGCGTGAGTTATAATCAAAACTTATTTTTAGAAGAATTTCATACTTAAGTTGAATTATTAATTCAGTGAAGTAATCTGACATGTGCTAGCTGTCACTTTGTGTGATTAAATGGTCATATTTTTTTGTATTCTAGACTTTTACACTTATTATTATACATTTGTTTTACACTTATATCAATCGATTAAACTAAACGATCACCATTACAATAAGGGTTCCCTCTATCTGGCAGAATCTTGATGCTCCGAAAATTTGGCATAACACACTTTTTTTTTTTTTTGAGGGTGGGAAATCATCAAATAACTTCTCCCGCTCTGGGCGGAGCGGGAGGGTGTGTCAGACTCTTAATGACTAAAACCCACCCGTATTCCTTCCTGTTGCCTGTGTTGCGGGGGCCTCGGTGACCCATAAGTACCTTCCCGCGACCCCGGCAGGCATCGGCCCTAGTGGACCCCTACTTTGTGCTGACGACATCTCTTTGAGGTGCGCGTGGAATACGACGCGCCGTCGACCCGGGCCTGGTCCTTACTGGACGGTGAGCTACCCATTGCTCACCGTCCGCAAGCCCGCGCCTACGGTTGCTGGAAATCCGCCCGAGATTCCCGACGCCCAGGGCGTCTCCTGCGGCGGCTAGGGGCGAGAGGGCGCGAAACGTGCCTTTCCCTCAACCGTCCCGCCTCCTCCTTCGCGAGCATTACTGCTTCGCAGAAGGAGGTGACGGCTGCCCATGCCCTCTCGCTCCGTACCATGGCCTGAACCAGGGCCGGACGCGAGAGGTCTCTGCCGCCGATCGCCTCCACGAGGACACGGCGGTGCTCTGCCCAAGCCGGGCAGACCTCCACCGTATGCTCCACCGTGTCCTCCGGGCGATCCACACAGTGGTGACACCCGGACGTTTCCTCCCGCCTTATCCGACACAGGAACCTCCCGAAGCTGCCGTGTCCGGTGAGGACCTGCGTCAGGCGGAAGGTGAGGACGCCGTGGCGCCTCTCCAGCCACTCCTCAAAGAGGGGACTTATCGCCGCAATCGTGGCGTGCTCAGCACTGGGTTGCGACAACCGTACTTTCCAAGACGCCATGAGATCCCGCCGGAGCTCCGTCCGCTGAGCCGCGATTTCTCGCGGCAGCGGACTAACGCCCCGGCGTTTCGCCTCCTCGCGCCACTCCCATACGTGCGCGAGGGCTTTTGCCTCCAGATCCCATGGCGGGCATAACACACTTGGCACAAATTTTCTTTAAACGAATATTATTAAGGCATAAAACAAATATTTAATATAATTATTGTTTGGCCGAATGTTTATATGTCCGAATTTACAATGGCATACCTTTAAGATGGCAGAATTTTATTTGGCAAAACTTTTATTTAAAGCGACGATTATTTGGTACAATTTCACTTGGCATGCTATGAAAAATAGTTCATATGTTAGTGACAGAAAATAATCGCTGTAAAACAGACTCCACGTAGTCTTGTCTGCCCTACCCCTAGAGTGTAATTTAAGCCCGCGTAGGCGCGGAAGGGCGAGGCGGCCCGCGAGCTGAGGAGCAGGTGGTGAGCGCTAAAACCATCTGCGACGATAAGCTCGCGTGGGACCGCCGGAGCCCCGCAGCGCCGGAGCCGTGACAGAAACCATGCTTGCTGCATGTTGCATGCTCGCTTGCATGCTGCATGCTTGTTGCATGCATGGTGTATGCTTGCTTCAAAATATATCCCCTGACCGTTTAACGGACGTTTTGATTTAACGACTGTCGATATGAAATGTATACCAAAAGATGATCCTGACTGTGAACTTTCTGCGATATGATGGTTCTACTTTTTAATTAGAATGGATATAAAATGTATGCCTAAAGATGATTCTGACTTACAAACGTAGGTATGAGTTTTGAATGTATGATAAATGAGTGTCTGCCCAACGATTTTCTGCGAAATGATGTTTATACTGTCCGCTGTTATGCAAAATAATATTATGACAAAAAAAGTTCTGCCATAAAGCCCTTACAATGAATATGACCATTTAATTACATAAAGTGACAGCTAGCACATGTCAGATTACTTCAGTGAATTAATACTTCGACTTTAAGCACTGACAATTTGCTTCAAAACAATTCCCTTCGTCTTCAGTCAATGGCAGACATCATGGCAGTGGTGTCCTAATTTAATTTTAAAAGGTAAATGTTTCATACTAAAACTCGTATTGTTAGGTACTAACTGTTTGCCGGGCCGTTAACTTTTGGGTCATCATGATAAGTCCGTGATACGAAACAGAGGAGTGCATTTTAGTGACGTATCTCCAGCTAGCCAGTGTTGCCAATTAACACGGTTCTTAAACTTTACTACCCTACGTGGGCCCTATCAGAATACCAGTGCTGCGACACTTATTTTTTAAGTACCGTAGCATTATGCTGAGATAGGAGCCTTTTGGCCTCGTACAGGACTTCTTGTTTTTATTTTAATTTTACTTTGTTTTTTTTTATGTTCTATGAGTGTTTTATAGTTTTATTTGTGATCCCCTGTGCGAGTTCCAATAAATACTTTTCTTTCTTTCTTTAGCAAAACCCGGGCCCAGTTATATATAAAATTATATAAATATAGTCAAGTGAAAACATTTATTGCAAATAGGCATGTACAGAAAATTTACAGGAAAATATAACTGATTGTAGTCTCGCCTTCCAAAAGGTAGTTTCGTATGGAGAAGAACAGGCAAGAAACTCCACTGTTACTCTTTTAAAATGTTTTTTACCTATACATTAACTATTATGTGAAGACGATGCACATTATAATAAAATTACTACATCACAATTTGTAAAAAGAATAAAAAAAATAAGCTATGACAGATAATGTAATTATGTGATAGGTACAAGGTGCTCACATATTTACAAACATTGTAGACGATTTTCGTACAATTTAACGTAACATAAATAACATAACATCACGCCTTGTTTCCCCGAAGGGTAGAGCAGAGTTCAAAGTCAAAGTCAAAATATTTATTTCAAATAGGCACATAAAAGGCACTTTTGAACGTCAAAATTAACAAAAAATAAAATTGATTCTAGTTGCCCCTTTCAAAAGGTAGTTTCGTATGGAGAAGAATGGGCAAGAAACTCCACCGTTACTCTTTTTAAATGTTTTATAAAATTTTGTATAGGTACATTTAAGTACATTACACCTGGTACATTTAGGTGTCAAGTAATAAGTCAGTTTGACGTAAAGTAGTCACAGAATGTAAAATTAACCAGTTTGTTTTTCTCTGGGATCTAGATTGTCCAAAATAAATTGGCAACTGACACTAGTTTTCTTGTTTTTTGCGGGCGCGACTATTGAGCGTGAGGTCATGTGTTCGATCCCAGACCGTGTAGTGTTTCGATTTTGCCATTAGGAGCTTCTCAGCAACTCGGAGTATGGATTTGTGCTCGGTCAATGGCAAGCGGCTCGCTTTCTAATACCTAAAACCTATTACTGGCAAAAAACTGGGCGAATATCCCTTCGGGGCCTTCGGATTATTTAATGCAATCGGTGTGGTCTGAACTTATGACCTGTAGCTCGCCAGTCGCTCATATTATCTAAGTGTATGGTCTCTGTAGGTACCAAAATAAACTAACTTCATAAATAACAAATAAGATAATGGTTAACATTATCGTTGGTATTTGCAGGATGTGAGAGGAATCGCCGGGACGCTCTAAAAGGATGCATTTTTTTTTATGTATGTCATCTCGTAGTTGACCTTGAGAGGTCTACTTAATCGGACTATCTTAAGGCGCTGACAAGACCCAATTGACCAAAATAGGCTTCTCTTAAGAAAATAAATTGCCAAATCTGTATAGTTAGTGGTAGCGGAAAAAATATATGTTAATTTTGGACATATTTCCCAGAACTTGGTTGTTACCAAAACACCTATTGTAAAAAAAATCTCGATACAAACTAATTTTAAACTAACCTCTTACCTTGAGTTCTAATCCAAAATATCTGTAATAAATATCAACATATGTTACGTATTTAATTAATAACAAAAACGTCTTATTTGAATGCAGAACTTGGTTGTTTTTTATTTTTGATTACTCAACTCAATTTTGAGTAAGTAGATAATTGCTTCATATTTTACAATAAATTACAAGCGTTGTGTCATCGCGCTTCTCTTTCTTTTCTATGCAATCTGACAGTAACCGCGGTTTAGGTGTTGTCAGCGTCTTAAGCGAACTCAATGCCTCCAGCCAGGGGCAAATTTCTTACATTACTAAGCGACTGCGTGCTAAGGGCACTCCCTGTGGGGTACGAAGTCGCTGGGGGTTGGACAGCAAGATGGGACAAACTGGATCAGAATTGGATAACTATTATTATCAGGAGATTTTAAAGCTACAGGCTCAGCTACGGGGCGGGCTCGCACTTTGCCGAGCAAGGGTCGGGGGAAGTAAGTAAAGTGACCTTATTGTTAATGTTCCCAGGTTCGTAATACTCGCGGCAGTTTTTTCTTTCTCCTGTAAAGTTACCATTTTCGCATACATATTTTCACTCTAAGGCGACGATAGCCGGTCCATTGAACTACTATTCAGGTTGTTTAAAAATGTTTTTTTTCTTTTAACTTTAGTTCATACACGACTAGAATCAATTCTATTTTTTATGTAAAAAAGTGCCTTTTACGAGTATGTACCTATTTGAAATAAATAATTTCACTTTGACTTTGCACTAGTACTCACCTATTGCCAGGATTTTCATTTATTGTTGTATTTCGTATTGCCATAGATATATCCGCGCATATTGCTGTCTCCACATTGGACATTATATCCTGTTCTACAGATTATTTCACGGAACACATAAATCGTGTATCCACCCCGTGGTGTCAGAGATCAGTGTCGGCATCGATAATCCTACAGCCTGAGGGTAGGCAGAGTTAATGCTGATGGATGGATAGGCTTGCACCACTGTCGTGTGACCCTGGTAGGTCAGTAGGTCACCTGGATATTCATAAAACAAAGGACTATTCAAAGGTTTGTTTAGAATTAGCATTGGGTTTTGGATATTAAAATCAAGTTATTTTAATACTGGCTCGATGGTCTAGTGGTCGCAAGCGCTACTGCTGAGCATGAGGTCCCGGGTTCGGTTCCCGGGCCGAGCAAAGTGTTATCGGGTTTTCTATTTGGAATTTCTCAGTAGCAGCCCGGAGTCTGGATTTGTGCCCGGTTGATGGCAATAGGCTCGCCCCCTATTACATGGGACTTAACATAACTGGCGAAATGTGGGTGTACTACAGGTACACCTCTGCCCAACTCTTCGAGGAAACAGGGCGTGATGTTAAGAGTTATTTTAATAATTTGTCAACCTTTACATACATACGTCATACACATACATAAACTCACGCCTTCTTCCCATGGGAGTAGGCATAAACTATAGAACGCCACCTGCTACGCTCCTTACATATTCCTTTTGCTTCGTTTACGTTCATACATCAGCGGGGTATTTGCGTAACACAGATAAAATGGCAATGTATCGCAATGAGTTTTGACAGATCACCCACGTACATGACGTTACAGATCACCCACGTACATTACGTTACAGATCACCCACGTACATTACGTTATTTACGTTTTTGAGTAGAAGAATCTTTGAAACGTATAAAGCAATGGATTTGCAATATCCTTCAAAACTCTCGGATTGTAATTCAAAGTGTGTTACGCAATTAGGTTACCGGGGGGAACCATCACCTCTTATAGCAGTCATCATCATCATCATCATCATTTCAGCCGAAAGACTTCAACAAAACAATGTCAACGCAACAAAACGTGAAGTGAAGTGAAGCAAATTCCAGTGAAGTCAATTAATAATATTATAGTCAGTTACATAAGTCTTACATGGTCACATTTGCAATTAATTATAACAATCATAATCTGGACAAACTCATATCATTTAGTAAGTCTTTCACTGAATAATAACATTAGCCTAAAAGTAGTGCTTTCGATTTAAAAATGTTTACAGAACAGTCCTTAAAACCATGAGGTATTTTATTTATAAATGACAGGTCCCATTGTCATAATACTTTACAATCAACTTCAAAATGTACGCGGGCTGTTCTTTAAACCACGCACTCGCATGTGAACGCACTCACCAACATTTTAACGAGACATGAATCCACCCACGAATCCACCGATTGTGAAGCTACCACAGAAATTTAATATCACAGCTTAAGTATTGCATAACATCTCATTTTACGATCAAAAATTCGACTTCACAAGCATTTCGCCGTAATCATTAAAAATCCTAATTAAAAAAATTCACCGCGGCTGTGTGGACTGTGGGGTACATCGGACCTCCAGCGAGGCTTTTAATTACTTCTTCGTTGGCTTTTTACTGGTTCTTTTATAAGGAGGATTTGTTTTACGAATGACATCAGACATTCTTTAATTTAGGCTCAAGTTTATTTGTTAAAAAATATGGAAAACGGTCGGTAATTAACTTGTATTTGTTTACCTGTTACTAGAAAAGAAGTAACGGATTTTGTCTGTTTTCTTTGAAGGTATTCTTGGGTATTACTATTAAGTCCAATGGCTTTATTACAGAGTTAAATTTCAATGACTGTGTTGACTTTGTTTGGGGATATCTGTTGAGACTTTTTATGTTACCTACAGGCCAGATTTCGAGTAGGTACTTATGAAGTACTTAAAAGCAAGTGCTTAAAAGCAAGTGCCAATCCAATCAATTGGTCCTAAATCCAGAAATTGGTCTTAAGTCTTCTTTGGACGGGAGTAACTTTGAGTAGGATAGGACCTACCTTCCGGGCGTCGGTGTAAGGCGGACAACGCGCTATTCCAGCCCCCTTAAATGGGTCCAGGGGTGACGGGCTCGGAGACATCCGTCGCCTCCCACACAGCAGGAACCGAGGTAGCGGCACGTAGTGTTCCACGCGCGCCCCTATTGGACGTCGCGGGGAGAGTTTTACACCTCACTCCCCCCGCGGGCCTGAGGTGGCCCACAAATGCGGCCCGGCACCAACCGGGGATCGTAGAAGTCGCACAAGATCCCATGATCCCGGTGCAAGCGTGGGAAGGGAACACCGGGGTAGTTTTTAGTCAGTAAGAGGCTTACAGACCCCTCCGCCCGCCCCAGGGCTGAAGACATCCACGAGGATTTTCCACCCCGGAAAAAAAAATAGAAGGATAGGACCTTCTTTAAATACAACATACATATTTGTATGGCGCGCATCCCACTTATTATGAATGTCGTTTAGATTTCTAAATACATACAATTTAAAAGTTTTAGATACTCTATATTCCATTTTATGTTTTTAAGAGCAATGACGCATGCATATTCAGTCAAGTAATTCTGGAAACGAAGAAATCTTATCTGACTTCAAAACAAGAAACATTTCTTATTGAATACACACAGCTTCGCACAATAACTTAAGCTTAACAAATCAGTGAGTTCAAATAAATTTATATGATTAATAATGAGCCAAACTCAATAATAAGGCTTAAATCCAATATTTATACTGAAACAATTATATTTAGAATCAAAGATGGCTGCGGAACAACGGTTGGGTCCGGAAGACCGAGGATACGTTTGAAGGGTTGTTGTCAAATTCGGGCTGGGTGTCCGAAAACAGTGTTAAGGTACAGTTGCGTCTGTATGGTGGAAGACAAAGGATTTCGGCGAAATTATTGTGTAGATCGGATTGTTATTCACAGCTGCGACTTACGAGTTGTAAGTCGTAGGTTCGAACCAAGGCAGGCGCTTACTTTGTGTTAATTATTTCATCACCATTGCTCTCAAAACGCTGAAGGAAATCATCGTGAAGAACCAAAAACATGAACACAACATTCGAAGACATGTGGCATCTACCAACCAGCAGTGGGCCCGCGTGGTGGATTACGGCCCAATACAATCTCTCTCACAAAGAGGAGACTCGTGTCGCAGCAGTAGGGAATATTATAGGCTGACTATGTATTGTGTAGCTTAAAATAATAAACATTCCCAATAGTAACTTACGTAATTTGATGTTCTGGAAACTTAATTTAGAATAACCGTAGACGACATATTTTAAGTAAACTGCTTGCATAGAGTCCCCCTATTGATTCGTTTATTTTATTAATTAACCGATCGAAAAGGTCACTCTCTTAAAAATATGGACTTGCTTCGAGTTAATATCGGTACTATAAACTATAATGCCTCTCATTTTCGGGCGCCTTCAAACCTAATCAAAACACTGATTTTATCTGCATGCTCTCAAATATAAATGCACTATGGTTGGCTTACCAAAATCTTGAGATTTAAATAAAGTACATGAAAAAAGACAGCAGGCGTTAAACTAAGTAAGGGTGTTTCACGAAGAAAGTTGATAACCGGCGCCGATATGCCAGTGCTTGTCGGCGCCGACGGTGGCGGCATCTACTGCGCCACATGCGAACTAAGCAGCACACTGACGTCACGCAAAATCCTGCATCGCGCAAGCAGAGTTTACCGCGCAACTAGCATATATAAAACATCCCGACATCAACCGTCGGGCAGTTGCCCTCCAGACACGACACCCGTCTGGTCGGAGGATCATCCCTTTTCTATGGAGGATGAGTGAACTTTACACCCTGTTCCTCATGCCTCTATACCGACATGCGCTGGTGGTCAACGCTGGTAACCGGCGCCGATATGCAAGTGCTTGTCAGCGCCGCCAAGCGCTGGTTGTCACCGCTGATAACCGGCGCCGATGTGCCAGTGCTGGTTAACGCTGGTCGGCGCAGGCAGTTTTCATACATTTTGCCAATTCAGCGCGAACGGTCGCCGATAAGCGCTGACGAGTTTCCTATACAGGGTCAACTTAAATTAGCTAGCGGAACTCCTCAGACTATGGGTATCGATATCTAAACACGGCAAAGCAAAAACTAAATTAATTTGACGAGGTTTTTTGTGGTCACCAATCGCCGCCGGTAGTGTTGACTACACTTGAAATATAATTTTTAAAAATCGTATTTTTTGTGTAAACTTCACAGGCGTGATAGGTATCGATAACCAAGCACTATAAAATTAAAATAAACATTTTCTCAACTCATAATTCCAGTCCAAAAAAAAAAATCATCAAATCTTTCATTTTTATATTTTTGTGTTTAGATATCCCATAAGGTCTGCGGAGTATCGCTAGCTAATATAATTTGACCCTATAAATCTGAATTAGTCGGCGTCGGTTCATACTAGTTCGCGCTGATTTGGACATAAGTGAATACACCCTTTTTTTTTTGGGTGGGAAATTATCAAAAAACTTCTCCCGCTCTGGGCGGAGCGGGAGGGTGTGTCAGACTCTTACTGACTAAAACCCACCTGTATTCCTTCTATTGCCTCTGTTGCCAGAGGTCACGGTAACCCTTTTGTACCTTCCCGCGACCGCGGCAGGCATCGGCCCTAGTGGACCCCTACACTTGTGCTGACGACATCTCTTTGAGGCGCGCGTGGAATACAACGCGCCGTCGACCCGGGTCTGGTCCTTATCGGACGGCGAGCTACCAATTGCTCACTGTCTGCAAGCCCGCGCCTACGGTGGCCGGAAATCCGCCCGGGATTCCCGACGCCCAGGGCGTCTCCTGCCGCGGCTAGGGGCGAGAGGGCGCGAAATTAGTACACCCTTAAAACATCGAAAGCGCGACTTTGGATGTATGAACCTAGGTAGTAAGTATGAACTTGAGATAAGTACGGTCTACCAACTAATTAATAATTTACATAATGTACCCGCTTTAATATCTTCACTTGCACCACAACAAATACAAATAAATCCCGAATCTGAGCAACAAATTCGCAACTGAACTGATTCGCGTTGGGCTTTTTGATTAGGAGTATCCGTTGCAAACAGATTGATTACATTACTGTATAGCAAACACCACCATATTGTTCTCATTTTCTTTTGTTTTTGTTGCAGAGCAATCATGTTTGTTTGTTTCAGTTTTTGGTAAATATTTGATATGGTATGAAAACTACATTCTTTTAGCATCGCACACATTACTTATGTTATAACTTATATTTATATTATAAATTAAAGTCGCTTATCATGTCTGTCTGTGTAGCCGAGTTTTTCTTCAAACTATGCACATCAATGTGCTAATCTATTCCATAAGGTTTTTAATTTTAACTTAATTCATCAAAAGAAAATGCACAAATTCGATATTTGAAATAAGAAAATCTGTCATTAATAAAGCGCTAGCAAAATAAAAATAAAGTTTTTGACAGCAGCTGTCAAATGTTCGAAACGTCAAAGTAAATCGAACATATCTATGCGTAGTAGTTATTTTTTTAAAAATAAATTAGTAGCTGACAGCTGAATGGCATTTACGAGGGTTCCTTTCAATTTTACTAAGAACTACGTATTTGGATATAAAGTGAATTTTCTTTAAGTTTAACGTGTGCCCGTGAATAGTTTCGAATAAATGTTAGAAAGGGTTTATCTGCAAACAAAATGGCGCGTGAAGGGCTCAAATTAATTATAGCTCACACGTAGAATAAATAAATTGAGAGTGATCTCCATGGGCGAAATAAAAATACTAAACCCTTAAAATACTCGAAAGAACACATATGTTGGTTCATGAATGCACTTAGCGATATTACCATCCATAGCATTATGCCTAGTTTTAACTTAAGTTCAAGAGGCTCGTGGCCCCTGATCAGATGAAATGATAACAGCCGTACGGGTCGGTCGAAGGTTAAGCTACGCTTACCGCGGTCGGTTCATGGATGGATGACCATCCATTATATCGAGACGGGGTCTCGATCCGTGCCACGGAAAGCACGTTAAACTGTTGGTCCCAGCTGTCATTCGTAGATCTTTGACAGATGTTACGGGTAGTCAGAAGCCTACCTTTTGGTAAAACCGTACCAAAAGGTCTCGTGTTACCCAGTAACTGAGGTGTGGAGGCAGTCACTCCATGTAAAATACTGCTATTCAGCATCCCCAACATAGTTGGGAAAAGACTAGGCAGATTGATTGATTAATCTAACTTCAGTATCAAAATCTTAAAACAAAAACTGCAATGAAAGTGAAATAAAATCGATTGAAAGTAATCGATTTGACGATCGGAAGGGTCCAACAAAAGGGAGCTGAACTACCCTCATTAAGACAAGTATTTCCAGTATTGTACAACGAAATGAATTTCTCTCTCTACAGTGTAAACGCTTTTCAGCTTCCATTGTCTTTAACTTGGAGTAGGCTGAACAGGAATAGAAAACGTTAAATATTTTCATTTGTTTTTTCTTTTTTCGAAGTCGAGCTTTATAAGTAATTATATGGCAACTTGTAGGTGCCGTTAGGTAGGAATTAGTGATTGGATGATGCAAAATCATTCAAATTAAAGTAACTTTTCAGAAATTTAGGTTATAAAAAAAAAAACTAGAGACAGATAAAATGGCTGATTTTACCAACGCCAGATATCTTTGATCCGTAGAATAAAATTGATGTCACATTTTGCATGGAAAAATTATAAATATAAATTCAATATTATTTATTGCATGATAATAATATGGTTTTTTTTAAAGAGCCGCGATGAGCAATTTTTGGTAGGGGCAAAACTTATGGGTTCGCGTCACCGACATGCAAATATAACGTGTTGCGGCCTGTTTTAAGTTTCACTTCTGTCGGCAGTCCCCATTTTTTTTTTGGGTGGGAAATCATCAAATAACTTCTCTCGCTCTGGGCGGAGCGGGAGGGTGTGTCAGACTCTTTACTGACTAAAACCCACCCGTATTCCTTCCGTTGCCTGTGTTGGCAGGGGCCTTGGTGACCCTTTAATACCTTCCCGCGACCCCGGCAGGCATCGGCCCTAGTGGACCCCTATACTTGTGCTGACGACATCTCTTTGAGGCGCGCGTGGAATACAACTCGCTGTCGACCCGGGCCTGGTCCTCACTGGACGGTGAGCTACCCATTGCTCACCGTCCGCAAACCCGCGCCTACGGTGGCCGGAAATCCGCCCGAGATTCCCGACGCCCAGGGCGTCGCCTGCGGCGGCTAGGGGCGAGAGGGCGCGAAATTTGCCTTTCCCTCAACCGTCCCGCCTCCTCCTTCGGCAGTCCCCATAACTGCCTTGGTTTATTTGATATGTCGCCGTCAGTTTGATATTCGATTCAGAAAATACATTTTCTGAATTACTTTATTTAACTTTTTATTCCAACCCAAATCATTATTAATCTCAGCGTGGTCGCATTAGCATACGCAATTACCATAGCTCATTTCGGCCCTCCATTCCCTAGTAAAAACAAGGGAATGGAGGGCCTAAATGAGAGAACGAGGGGAGGAATGGAAAGCCATTCCTCCCCTCTCTATTCCAAGTCTTGGACCAACTATGTCTACTATATTATTTCAGTGCTCTGTTTGCATAAGTTTTATGAAAACGCTCGCAATAAAGAGCCTCCCGACTCCTTATTGAGCCATTTCTTTAATATCAGACACTTTCAAATTTAAATCTTGGCGAGATTATCTTGGTTGACGAAAATATTTGGGTTTTGTATTATGGGTAGGGCTTTTTGGTCTGTGAGGTGAGTTTTTGAGGATTAGCATTGATAATCGTCCACCGATAAATGTAAACCGTTGACTGGTGATGCGAATAAATTGTTTTTTATACGCAGGTGTCAAAAGGTTGTCTGGACACAGTCATTCTGATATTTTTTTCGAGTTTTAGATAATATATACCATACATACATAAACTTACGCCTTCTTCACATGGGGGTAGGCAGAAACTATAGAACGCCACCTGCTACGCACCTTACATACTCCTTTTGCTTCGTTTACGTTCATACATCTGGTCATACACGCACGCTGGTTGCGAGTACTACGCACCTGACCTTTTTGAAGAACATAATGAGGTCACTATATGTCTTTCTTTGGAGTGTCCTTCATTTCCACTAACATCTGCCTTGTAAATAAATACCTATTGTTAGTCGCCTTTCATTCATCTTCTCAACATGACCAAACCATCTATGCATACTCTTTTCAATTTTTGTTACTACATCTTCCTTTACGCAGGCAACGGTGCGGTATCGTTGCCTTATCACATCATTTGAATGTAACTTATTGATATGTGCAGTTCTCTACCATGAAACTGTGGCGGCATCTACAACGCCACATACGAACTACGCATCACACTGACGTCACGCAAAATCCTGCATCGCGCAAGCAGAGTTTACCGCGCAACTAGCATATATACAACATCCCGACATCAACCGTTGGGCAGTTGCCCACCAGATACGACACCAGTCTGGTCGGAGGATCCTCCCTTTTCTATGGAGGATGAGTGAACTTTACACCCTGTTCCTCATGCCTCTATAAAACAATAATACAACATTAGGTCTGTTTCCCCGAAGGGTTAGGCAGAAATGTACTACAAGTACACCCACATTTCGCTTATTGCTAATCAATCCACATACATGCAGAAATGTTATCATATACTATAGGCAATCTAGGTTCTTTTTATTTTTTGGATGGGAAATCATCAAATAACTTCTCCCGCTCTGGGCGGAGCGGGAGGGTGTGTCAGACTCTTACTGACTAAAACCCACTCGTATTCCTTCCTGTTGCCTTTGTTGCCAGGGGCCTCGGTTACCCTTTAGTACCTTCCCGCGACCCCGGCAGGAAATCTAGGTTCTAACACTTTAATAAAACGAGTTGTGGGCTTTTTAAAATGTATACATTATTATTATTAGCCAATTAAAATTCACTAGGAAGGTTATTTATACGTCCGTCTTCGTTAAAGTGCAAACAAGAAGTAAATGTAAGAATGATAATGGGTAGTAAGGGATGCGGGTTTCTGTTTTTCCTTTTAAATGAGTACCTACGATATATCGATTATTACAGAATCGATTAAAGATTGATTTTTGTAAATATGTATGTAAATCAAATAAATCAACATATACATTTGCCAATATGCAAAAGTCACACAAAATAAATAAGCGAAAATGTTTTCTACTTATTTCTAACATAACTCAACATCACGCCTTGTTTCCCCGAAGAGTTGGGCAGAGGTGTAACTGTAGTAGTACACCCATATTTCGCCAGTTATGTTTAAGTCCCATCTGAGAAATTCCTGATAGAAAAACCCAATAATACTTTGCCCGACCCGGGAATCGAACCCAGGACATCATGCTCAGCAGTAGCGCATGCGATCACTAGACCCACGAGGCAACTTATTTCTATTTCAGTAAAATAAGCTTACAAGTCATTTAGTCGAGAAAATACATCACGTAAAATGTGCAATCAAATTAGGTGGAATAGCATTTGTTTTGCCATAAAATTAGCAAAGTTTCGGAGTTATTAAGAGAGAGCCGTTTGTCTTATCTTATTTGTTTATTTTTTTCTGTTTCGTTTGTTGTTTTCATTTGGTTTGCTTTTGAAACGGCAGTATTTTGTTTATATTATCTTGTTTTAAAATTGTGTTGTGTAGATAAGGTTATTGGAAAAACGATTCTTTAAATTTTCTTGGAACTTTAGTATTATAATGTACACTGTTGTTAACAAGAACAGCCGATGGATTATGTAAAAATCTCACCGTGTAAACTTCAGTGAAGTGAGCTTAGAGTAAGCTGTCAGTATTGTCAATCAAAATCAAAAATCAATATCAAAAGTCATTTATTCAAACTAGGCTGGGAATCTGCACTTTTCGAATTTCAAAATTACATAAGACAGTCCCCCAAAAACGCCCGTCCTTCACCACTTCCTAATGCTTTAGCTGGGAAGAAGTGGCGGAACAAACTCCCCAGCAGCATACCTGTCTGTTAGTTAGAAAAAAATGGTTTATACAAATCGTATGCAAAGTAATTAACATTAATCAGCATCAGCCGGTCTAGGTTTTCATGGTTCTAAGTATTGATGGTAAAAATTTTACAGAATACGACGTCAGGTGGCATACGACGTCAGGGCCAGGGGTTTGGCCCGCGAGGAGTCGCTGGGGACTCTGGACAGGGACCCGTGGGGACGCCCGTACAAGGTGGTGCGGGATAAACTCCGCCCATGGGCTCCCCCGCTAACGCAGAGTCTCCGGCCCCAGCTTGTGGAGGACGTGGTGAGCGCTCTGTTCCCTTCGCGAGGGGAACACTCCTCCCCACCTATGGCTCCGCCTACTGCGGTGCCTGATGCGGACCACACCGCCGACGACGACGACGATGCTCCGGAGGTGACCGAGGGAGAAATGAGAGCGGCGGTACGCAGGCTTAATGCCAAAAATACCGCCCCAGGACCCGACGGCTTACCTGGGAAGGCCTGGGTCCTGGCCTTGGAGGCTCTCGGGCCTCGACTTAGGGGGCTCCTAAGCGCATGCATGGAGAGGGGCCAGTTCCCGCTTCGCTGGAAGACGGGGAAACTGGTCCTCATAAAGAAGGCAGGGCGCCCTGCGGACTCTCCGTCCGCTTATCGGCCCATCGTGCTGCTCGACGAGGTGGGCAAGCTCTTTGAAAGAGTCATTGCAGACCGCCTCGTCGGCCAGCTGGTGCGGGTGGGGCCGGATTTGGCGGAGAGCCAGTTTGGTTTCCGCAGAGGGCGCTCTACGGTGGACGCTATCATGCGTGTGCGAGCCCTGACGACGGGGAATGCTGTTGCCCAGGGTGGGGTCGTCTTGGCGGTGTCTCTAGACATCGCCAATGCCTTCAATACCCTGCCCTGGAGTTGCATCAGGGAGGCACTCCGGTATCACCGGATGCCGACCTACCTCTGTCGTGTGGTCGAGGCCTATTTGACGGACAGGGCCGTCATCTACCCCGGTCACCAGGGAGTGTGGAACCGGCAAGAGATGTCGTGCGGTGTCCCACAGGGATCGGTCCTGGGGCCGCATCTGTGGGACATCGGATACGACTGGGTGCTGCGCGCCGACCTCCCTAGCGGCGTCAGCGTAGTGTGCTACGCTGACGACACGTTGGTCCTGGCGCAGGGGAGGTCGCACCAGGCGGCAGCCGAATTAGCGGCACGCGGGGTTGCGACAATCGTCGAAAGGATCCGGCTATTGGGACTCGAGGTGGCCCTGCACAAGTCCGAGGCCATGTGTTTTCATGGTCCTCGGAACGCGCCACCGTTGGGGTCCCAAATAACGGTAGGAGGGGTTTCTATCGGCGTCGAGTCGACGATGAAGTACCTGGGACTCGTCCTCGACAGCCGGTGGAACTTCGTGGAGCATTTCCGACGTTTGGCTCCCAAACTGGAGCGGGCGGGCGCTGCATTGAAGCGGCTCCTGCCCAATCTAGGGGGTCCAAACGCCTCCTGCCGGAGGCTCTACGCGGGGGTCGTGCGGTCCATGGCCCTCTACGGGGCTCCTGTATGGGCGCGCTCTCTGGCGCTGCGGCCCGCCCGCCGGTTGAGCGCGGCCCAAAGGGTCATGGCCATCCGGATGGTCCGGGGATACCGCACGGTCTCCTGTGAGGCAGCGAGCCTCCTTGCCGGATTGCCGCCATGGGATCTGGAGGCAAAAGCCCTCGCGCACGTATGGGAGTGGCGCGAGAAGGCGAAACGCCGGGGCGTTAGTCCGCTGCCGCGAGAAATCGCGGCACAGCGGACGGAGCTCCGGCGGGATCTCATGGCGTCATGGAAAGTACGGTTGTCGCAACCCAGTGCTGGGCACGCCACGATTGCGGCGATAAGTCCCCTCTTTGAGGAGTGGCTGGAGAGGCGCCACGGCGTCCTCACCTTCCGCCTGACGCAGGTCCTCACCGGACACGGCAGCTTCGGGAGGTTCCTGTGTCGGATAAGGCGGGAGGAAACGTCCGGGTGTCACCACTGTGTGAATCGCCCGGAGGACACGGTGGAGGTCTGCCCGGCTTGGGCAGAGCACCGCCGTGTCCTCGTGGAGGCGATCGGCGGCAGAGACCTCTCGCGTCCGGCCCTGGTTCAGGCCATGGTACGGAGCGAGAGGGCATGGGCAGCCGTCACCTCCTTCTGCGAAGCAGTAATGCTCGCGAAGGAGGAGGCGGGACGATTGAGGGAAAGGCAAGTTTCGCGCCCTCTCGCCCCTAGCCGCCGCAGGAGACGCCCTGGGCGTCGGGAATCTCGGGCGGATTTCCAGCCACCGTAGGCGCGGGCTTGCGGACGGTGAGCAATGGGTAGCTCACCGTCCGGTAAGGACCAGGCCCGGGTCGACGGCGCGTCGTATTCCACGCGCGCCTCAAAGAGATGTCGTCAGCACAAAGTAGGGGTCCACTAGGGCCGATGCCTGCCGGGGTCGCGGGAAGGTACTTATGGGTCACCGAGGCCCCCGCAACACAGGCAACAGGAAGGAATACGGGTGGGTTTTAGTCAGTAAGAGTCTGACACACCCTCCCGCTCCGCCCAGAGCGGGAGAAGTTATTTGATGATTTCCCACACTAAAAAAAAAAAAAAAAAAAAAAGGTGGCATAACAACTCACTGTAAAACGTCCAGCTAATCGATTATGTAAAATCTCACCGTGAGATTTTACATAATCGATTGGCTTAGTTTCGCCCAAACCTAGACAGGCTGGTTTATAATCAGACGTCACAAAATGTGGCCAAGCAGTGGTCACGTGTGAATAGTGTCGCTGCAGATTCTTGCAGTTACGTTGAGGTAACTACAAAATCAAATCACACGGTCGACGTAACGTAATGTTTGCGATGTGGCCGGCCGCTACTACGCGGTCTCGCTGTGAATGTGACGTGGCCTTGATGTGGTCGGTATCGCCCACACGGTTGATTTTGACGGCCACATGTGGTCCGGGTGGATGAACGTGTGGATATCATTTTCATACAAATTGGCGCCCGTCCACGTGTTGTCGGGCCCTTAAGGCGCAGATATATGATTTTAGTTTTTTGAATATGTTATAAGTAATGCAACAAAAAAATATGTTAAACTAGAACGCATAAACATCAATTCTAAGTTTGTAGTAAAATACTTTATGAAATAAATTCAGGAAGTAATGGCTACCCAAAACTTAAAAAACGATATTACTATCAAACTACCCAAGATATTTTCATGATTTTTCCGAGCTTCATGATGTGCATGAAAACTTCAAATTCTGGAAAAATAAAAGAAAAAGAGAGGTTAAAATCAAGAGAATATTTGACTTTTGAGTTAGTTTTTGTGTTTCATAGTTCATAAAGTATTTTTTGCCATTACATTATTTTATTTATTTATTTTTTTGTATGAACAGACTATTTTATTATCTCTAATTCTATTTGTTTTTTTTTCAAATATTTAGATTAAAAAAAAATCCTATGAAACCGAACGCTGGCGCGGCGTGAGCGCGACGCGTGTTTGTTTGGCTAAGGTAAACGGTGATTACCCGACCCTTAATAACGTTTTTACGTCATCACAGAATAACCAAGAGCATTCTCCCCCAATACCGCATCTTAACTACAAAATACACATAGCTAATATACAACACAATTCGTACTTATTTAATTACCGTTACCATTTCTGCTAAGTTCTAAGTTGTAAACTAAGTTAAGCGTGTTATAAGCTAATAAGCGCTTGTCAAAGCAGTAGCTAAGTTGGTACAAGTTAGCACAATCTTGTTGATACGTTGCTTACTGACTTAGGTATTCAATACTTGAAACTACTGCCTAGTAGTTATGTGTTGTGTTCATTTGATTCAGTCTTATAATGTTTTAAATCACAAGCGAAACTGCTAGCTCAAGGTCCAGGATTCGATGCCCAAGTCGGGCAAAGTGTTATTGCGTTTTCCATCGGGAATATTTCAGTAACAGGCCGGATTGTGCCCGGTTGATAGCAATAGACCCGGGTCTACGTTGAACGTTTATCGAAGGCAATTGAATGCCTCGTTGATGTAGTGGTCCCAAACGCTACTGCTGAGCATAAGGTCCTGAGTTTCGATTCCCAGATTGGGTAAAGTGTTATTGGGTTTTTGCATCTAGAAATTCTCAGTAGCAGTCTGGATTTGTGCCCGGTTGATGACAATAGGCTCGCCCCCTATTCCATGGGTCTTACTGGTGAAATGTGACTCTTCTGCCTAACCCTTCGAGGGTTACAGGCGTCATGCTATGTTATGAGTTATGAGTAAATCTTTAATTCCAAATATATTTCCAGAATGGGTAGGCAGGGTGGTGTTTTGTATCTACACCCACATTTTGCACTTAAATTAGAGGACGAGCCTATTATCCGGGCACAAGTCCAGAACTGATTGCTACCGAGAAGTTCTTAATGGAAGAACGAAACTACATTTGACCCCACCAAGAGATAGAACCCATGACGCTATGCTCAGCAGTCGCGCTTCCAACCACAACAACTACGAGGCAGTCAATTGCAACCATCATTATCTGCCTAGCCTTTTCTGAACTATTTTACGTTGTTGAGCAGACGAATTTTTCAAAACCTATGAAGCAATTGATTAACAATATACTTCAAAACTCTTGTATTGTGATTCAAAGAGTGTTATACAATTAGGCTGCTGGTTAAAATGGAACTATTAACGTAAGCGGAACTGAAGTAAATTGCTATGCTAGTGCTCTCAAGACACCTCCTTCTGCGAAGCAGTAGTGCTCGCGAAGGAGGAGGCGGGACGGTTGAGAGAAAGGCAAATTTCGCGCCCTCTCGCCCTAGCCGCCGCAGGAGACGCCCTGGGCGTCTGGAATCCCGGGCGGATTTCCGGCCACCGTAGGCGCGGGCTTGCGGACGGTGAGCAATGGGTAGCTCACCGTCCGGTAAGGACCAGGCCCGGGTCGACGGCGCGTTGTATTCCACGCGCGCCTCAAAGAGATGTCGTCAGCACAAAGGTAGGGGTCCACTAGGGCCTGCCGGGGTCGCGGGGAGGTACTAAAGGGTCACCGAGGCCTCTGGCAACACAGGCAACAGGAAGGAATACGGGTGGGTTTTAGTCAGTAAGAGTCTGACACACCCTCCCGCTCCGCCCAGAGCGGGAGAAGTTATTTGATGATTACCCATACAAAAAAAACAAAAGTGCTCTCAAGACGGTGAAGGAAAACATCGTGAGGAAATCTGCATGACCTAAAACCAAAAAAATCGAAGACAAAACTACTAACCCGCACTGGGCCCGCGTGGTAGATTACAGCCCACTCTCTCTCACAGAGAGGAGGCCTTTGTCCCAGCAGTGGGAACATTATAGGCTGATTATGGATGTTATGCTAGAATGAAAAACGATCAAACACTAAGTCTTTTCCAGCAGGCTTGTTGACTGTCTGGGTTTGATTCTTAGAGATGATGATTATGTTAAGAGAAAACCTTTCTAGCAAAAAACACATGATTATCCTGCCAAGCCATTCCCAACTATGTTGGGGTCGGCTTCCGTTCTAAGCGGATGTAGCATTTTTTTGTAATAGAGCGACTGCCTATCTGACCTCCACAAACCTGTTATTTATTTATATGTATATACTTTATTGTACACCACAAAAATACATAACAAAAAATAAATCAATCAGTACAAAATATACAATGGGCGGCCTTATCGCTTTCTGCGATCGCTTTCTCTCTCTCTCTCTCTGTTACTGGATAACAACAAACTCTTCCGATGTTCAACAATAAATTTTGACATTAAAATAATAAATGGCGTCAATCATATGGCGTTTGTCACTGTCAATACAAAAAAGTTCAGCGTAAACTTTTTTTACGTAAAAAGATAAAATTTCACAGTTCAGATTCAAATGAAACAGTTAAAAGACCCAAAAAAAATACCAGATGAAAGTAAAAATTCAAAATTATAAAAAAACGGACTATAAAATATACTGAAAGTAAACTAATATAAACTATAAATATATAGAATGTGCGTAAGTAAATAATGCATTGCAGATCAGAACCAGAGCACGACAACGGGCACACCCACCATCTCCGGACTTGTCGCTCTTATTAAACCTCTTTGTAGGTAATTTTGAATGTTTTGTTAACAAAAATATTTAAAAGTTTAATCAATATGTACAGTTTAAAGGCTCCTACATACTGGCACCGCTTGTAGCGCTACACGCGGTGCCTTTGTGTCGCGTCGCGTCGCGCGACAAGTCGCGCCAGTATGTAGGAGCCTTTATAAAGGAAATGAGATAATAATAAGACTCAGGACCCAGGTTGGCCGAAGCAAGGAAAATCTGTCCAGGTGGAGATTCATAGACGAATCCACCTTTGTTTTGGGTGGGAAATCGTCAAATAACTTCTCCCGCTCTGGACGGAGCGGAGGGTGTGTCAGACTCTTACTGACTTTAGTCATTACCCACCCGTATTCCTTCCGTTGCCTGTGTTGCCAGGAGCCTCGGTAACCCTTTTGAACTTCCACGCGACCCCGGCAGGCATCGGCCCTAGTGGACCCCTACACTTGTGCTGACGACATCTCTTTGAGGCGCGCGTGGTATACAACGCGCCGTCGACCCGGGCCTGGTCCTTACCGGACAGACGAATCCACCTTGGAGTGTAAATGTGGTGCAGCTGCACAAATGATGAGACACTTAATATCATGTCCTGCGTGTCCTGTCAGCTGCGCTAAACACGTAGATGGATTCTGGGCCGAGTCCATTTAAATTGCCATCGACACGCTATGAAGAAGAATAACATAAGATAACTAAAGTTAATCATTAAATGCTAAGTACCTACACTGAAACTCCAGGACAGTATACACAATTCAGCGTACACATCACAGTCATACACATAAATAATATTACATAAACTGTAGGTCCTATACATAGACGGACAGACGTCGACTTGTCCACAAGTTTCGGATGATCCCGTAATCCCGGGATATCGCGGTGTAAAGGTCACGCCACAACAAACAGTCCCGGACACGAGACGGTTTGTGTGGAGGGGACTTTAAGAGGCTTGAGAAGTTTCGTTGTTATGCATTATTTATCCACAGGTATATTTTTTGGAGACGACTTACAATGTTGTCGCATATTACTTTTCCTGCTTATATTCATGTTCATCCCTCTAAATTGCAAAATTATGAATGCCTTGTTATTCAAGTGGCCACAAATGCCAATGCTGAGCCGTAGGCTCTGGGTTCAATCCCTTTTTTTTTGGGTGGGGAATTATCAAATAATTTCTCCCGCTCTGGGCGGAGCGGGAGGGGATGTGTCAGGCTCTTACTGACTAAAATCCATCCGTGTTCCTTCCGTTGCCTGTGTTGCCAGCGGCCTCGGTAACCCTTTCGAACTTCCATTGCGGGGTTCGATCCCTAGGTCGGTCAAAGTGTCATTGAGTTTTTAAAGTTTCCATTACCTAAATATATTTTCAGTAGTAGCCATCTGTGGATTTGTGCCCGGCGATCTCTATTATATTAAGCCAATTATTTACGAAAAAGCCATACATCTTGCTTTCTAGAAATAAATATTTGGTATACCTACTACGTAAAGGTTTTAAAAGAAGATTTAGTGACAAATTGAAAAGAGTGTGATTAGATTGGTTTGAGGCTTAGAGTGTGTGTAGTTCGTCATGTTGAGAGGAGAAGGAATGAAAGGCGAAGAAAATGTATTTACAAGGAAGATATGAGTGGAAACGCCGGGAGAGGGGGACGCCTTGGGAGGAAGTATAGTGATCTTAGTGATGTTCTTCAGAAAGATCAGGTGCGTAGTACTCGTAACGAACGTTCGTGTATGACCAGGAGGGTAACCATCACCTCATAAAGCAGTATTATTATAATATTACTTCACAGTGGGAAAGTGATGGAGCTATACAGGACTTATAGCTCTATCTCTTTCTCACGCTAAAGTAATATTGAAATAATACTGCTATAAGAGGTGATGGTTACCTCCCAGATGTATGAACGTACACGAAGCAAAATGAGTAGGTATGTTAGAATCATAGCTGGTGGCGTTCTGAAGTTTCTCTCTACCTCCATGGGGAGAAAAGGCTTGAGTTTATTTATGTATGAATGTATTATTTCCATTTTTTTAACATCTGTCTGTACATTTAATTAAATAGTAACGAAGTCAAAAACTATACATTGTTTTCTGTATGTTCCGGATTGGCGCAAAAGCGGCTGAACAGATTTGGATGAAATTTGGCACACACATAGTTTGTAACCTACATAGCTTTTAATCCCGGTAGTACGATCCCGTGGGATATTTTCCGACATCAACGTGGGCGAAGCCGCGGGTAAAAGCTAGTTAAAAATACACAAAGAATGAGTAGCAAAATGCAAGAAAACAATTGAAAGACAGTAAAATGCAATAAAAAGGAATAAACACTCCACTTAAAAAATTATAGGTAATTGAAACGTAAAAGATACTAGAAGTATTTAATATTAACAGCAAATAAACATCTATACATCTACATATACAGTACATACAGTACAGATAAATAAAATTGGAGTGTCTGTTTGTAATATTAAAATAACCGCTTTTTAAGGTTCCGTAGTAAACAAGGAACCTTTTAGTTTCGCCATGTCCGTGTCTGTCTGTCCCCAGTCTGTCTGTAACTCAGATACGCTTAGTACCAAAAAGCTGTAATTTAGCATAGGTATACATATTAATCACGCCAACAAAGTGCTCAAATAAAATCTTGAAACAATTTTTTTTTAGCATACCTTCTTTGCACGTAATGTACGGATGATATTTTTTTTTCTCGTCTATCCCATGGTGTGGAGTATCATTGGATAGACCGTTCAAAAATATTACAGGTCTGTGAACACCACGTTTCGAATCAATCATCGACTTGCGTAATATTAAGCATTAAAGTGCTAATTTTTGTTACAGTCAAGTGTGTGCCCCCCCCTTTTTTTTTTTTTTTTTTGAGGGTGGGAAATCATCAAATAACTTCTCCCGCTCTGGGCGGAGCGGGAGGGTGTGTCAGACTCTTACTGACTAAAACCCACCCGTATTCCTTCCTGTTGCCTGTGTTGCGGGGGCCTCGGTGACCCATAAGTACCTTCCCGCGACCCCGGCAGGTGTGCCCCCCCCTGCCAGCTAAATGGTAGTTTATGGAGATGTGAAAAAAATCATGGCAGTCGTTCATATTGGTGCCGATTCCCTTGTTCACAAACTAAACTAAATTTAAGTTCAGGCCATCTTTTCTTTCTATTTCATTAAGAAAAGGACAGAAGAAAAATTTTAGTTTAATCCTTTCAAATTAACCATCGCCTGTCACTACTCCATACAAGTTTAGACGTGATTAAAAACTTGCCTACTAAAATTACGTCAATTTACGTGAAGCGCTGATTAATTTGACAGGACTAAACTAAAATTTATCTTCTGTCCTTTTCTTAATGAAATAGAAAGAAAAAGAAGCACTGAACTTAAATTTAGTTTAGTTTGTGAACAAGGGAATCGGCACCATTATGAAATTAAAAGGAAAACTATTACGGCTATGTAGGCTTTACAAGTTAACGAGTTATAGTCGACCAACTTAAATTTGTAGTTAGAGAATTGACTTTGGCATATATCGATGTATGGGAGAACAGGTTTTTCAACTACAATGTTGAGTTTGTTTTTGGAATAAATTCGACCCAAGTAATCCCAACTATGGGACCCTTCATTGTGCGTAGTCCGGCACGCACTTAGCCGGTTTTACTAAATGCATATGGGTTTATACACGGTACATATACAAAAATATTTTTTTGGGACTTTCACTGGCAGATTGCACTTATTCACAACACCAATTTATCTCGTCTGCTCGACGTCCGTATTTCACTGCAGGGATCCAGCAGAATGCATGGGCAGCCGTCACCTCCTTCTGCGAAGCAGTAATGCTCGCGAAGGAGGAGGCGGGACGGTTGAGGGAAAGGCAAGTTTCGCGCCCTCTCGCCCCTAGCCACCGCAGAAGACGCCCAGGGCGTCGGGAATCCCGGGCGGATTTCCGGCAACCGTAGGCGCGGGCTTGCGGACGGTGAGCAATGGGTAGCTCACCGTCCGGTAAGGACCAGGCCCGGGTCGACGGCGCGTTGTTTTCCACGCGTGCCTCAAAGAGATGTCGTCAGCACATAGGTAGGGGTCCACTAGGGCCGATGCCTGCCGGGGTCGCGGGAAGGTACTTATGGGTCACCGAGGCCCCCGCAACACAGGCAACAAGAAGGAATACGGGTGGGTTTTAGTCAGTAATAGTCTGACACACCCTCCCGCTCCGCCCAGAGCGGGAGAAGTTATTTAATGATTTCCCACCCTCCAAAAAAAAAGGTTCCAGCAGAATATCAGCGTCAGGTAGATTTGCCTGACACATGCTGAGCTGGACTCCCATTTGGTGCAACCTTAAGACACACACCGCACCTTGTGCGATAATTAATTGAAGTATGTCATATTGTTACTCTATTTCTTTAAGCATGTTTTTCTTTTTTTTTGTATATTGGCACCTTGTTTTTATATATATTCATGTATTGTGCTATTGTGTGTTGTGCTATGTCTTTTGTGTGCACTGAATAAATGTTTTATCTATATATCTATCTAGATAGCTGATGTTATAAGGAGTAACGTAACGTAACGTACTTAACGTATTTTTTGAAAAGGCCACGCGGGCGATTCCGCGGGCAACAGCTAGTTATTAATAAAAATAAAAGCAACACAATTGTTTCTACACTAGATACTTACAAGTTGCAACATTTATAACGTTTACGAGCCATAACTTTGTTGGTACAAGTCGTAAAGTGTAAGTAATTGGCTATAATTGGTACAATCAAGGCATTATGGCCATGCGACCCGCTATTATTTTGACGTTAAACGAGATTCTGCTTCAACAATCATAAGTTTTTCATATGACTTCCTTCTTTTTAAGAAAAGGTGGCGCTAGGACTACAACCACTGTTGTTATTTATTTATTGATATATGTATACTTTATTGTACAAGAAAATATATAACATAAATAATCACACACCACAAAACATAGTAACACTTTAAAAGCTCGTGCAGACTAACGCAAAATCGCGGGCGCGACAGGCAGCAATATGCCTGTGGCGCCCGTGATATCGCCCCAGTCTGCACAAGCCTTTAAGTCACGCCAAGTCGGCCAAGTTCTCTTTTAAGTTTTTAATAAAAGATATACTTGTACTACAACTTGTATTATTTGGGATATTGTAATTTGGTCGTAAAAAAAAATCATACTTAAATTGGTCACTGGTGGTGGTTGACTGCATCGCGCGTCTAGTGGTCGAAGGCGCCACTGCTGAGCATGAGGTCTTGGGTTCAATTCCTGGGTCGGGCAAAATTGTTATTGTTTTTTTTTTTTTCATTTGGAATTTCTCAATAACAGTCTGGAGTCTGGATTTTTGCCCGGTTGATGGCAATAGGCTCGCCACCTATTACTTGGGACTTAAACATAACTGGCGCAATGTGGGTGATACACCTCTGCCTAACCCTTTGGGAAATCAGTGGCGTGCACTGGTTCTCCACGGAGGGTCGCCAAGCATACTTACACAAAAAAAAAAACTAATTCGCGCAATATCACAGCATCGCTCTACATATGATGACCCTTAAAGTAGGTAGTCAATGTTGATTTATAATATTAAAAAAAAAAAACATTGAAAATAATCCTGTAAAAACAAAAGTTATAAATACAAGAACATATATTATTCAAGGTTCAAAATACGATTTCCTGACGATGCAAACAGAAGAAAGATTCGGCCACCTAAAATATCATAACCAATGTGTGGGTGATAATTAAAGAACACGTCACTTGCAAGATATCCGAAGTCATGAATTATCATATTTTTGGATTAATTCTCGTAATTCGGGCACACCTTGAGACACAACTTGAATCTTATCATTAAACGACAATTGCGAAAACTTACTGGTTTTAACATATATCAAACCCACATTAAATTATCAGCGCAAACTTCACAACAGAACGCCATTGTTAGGTAAATAAAAAAATAATAAACAAAACAAATAATATTTACACTACTTTACGTTTCAAAACGAATTACATATAACTTAATAAGTGCCAGCATCAATGTGCCTGCTCTTCTTGAGCCGACTGGCATTGTCAGAGATGATGGCAAAAGACCTGATGATGTGTCTTTGGTCCCGTGGAGTCTGAGACGGATGCTTGTGTGGGACGCTACCTGTGTAGACACACTGGCACCGTCCCACCTCCAACGGACTACTTCTAAAGCGGGTGCAGCGGCAGAAAATGCCGAAAATCTGAAAGTTATTAAATATGGAGGCCTTGGCAGAGAGTACAACTTTGTGCCTTTCGGCGTCGAGACCCTCTGTCCGTGGGGTCCCAGTGCGCATAAGTTATTTGCGGAAATCGCGAAACGTCTAGTTGATGTAACTGGTGACCGAAAATCTGGCGGCTTTCTCGCGCAACGCATCAGCATTGCAATTCAGCGAGGAAATGCCGCCAGCATCCTCGGTACAATGCCCCGAGGGCCTTTTTTAAGCTTAACTTAGTTTTAATTTAATTTAGTTACATGTTAAGTAATAATCATCTTGTAATTTGGTTATGTAAATTAATAACTTAATAAGTTATAAAAAAGCAAAACATTCAAGATCGGATATAAATTGCTGTCACATTAAACAATATGGCTTCCCTAAGAAAAATATAATTTCTAATTTGTTGACAGTACCTACTACTTCTGATTGGTCAAGTCTGATGATAGTACTAACTGCACTATATTCTTGATTCTGTTACCCTAGTACTTATACCATTATATTCATAATCTTTGGTACATTTACCCTAACCTTACGCGTATTAAACAAATCCTAATTTCGATATACTACAATTATTTTTATTTCTAACGATTTTGTTGCTATCTGTTGAAAAAGTAGACATTTTTAAGTGTTGCACCTGTGACCAAACTACAATTACCCTGTTATTTAAAGTGTCTACAAAAGTAAAACTCAAAACATTTTCTTCAAGTAGACCATTAGAATACAGGCTTAAAGCGCTTAGCTCTCTCGCGTCCGGCCCTGGTTCAGCAGGGCTAACATGACAAGCGCGAGAACGCTCTCTTTCTCGATTTGTCGAAATTTGTCTACGATTCTGACGTCATCCGAATGCCTAACATGACCGCTAAGCGTGAGTAAACTCGAGAAAGGCACTTTGACAGTTCTTTATCTCGCGACGAGAAACCGATGTAGCAAATTATTAAAAACAAATCATTTTTATTTTAGCAACATCGGCTCATTCGATAAATTTTACGCATAGAATTAGTATGTACTATAGTGATTTTACATCCACCTCTATTAATTTATGTTGTAATTTTTTGTGTAACCGACCTTTTTTTATTAAAATTTAATATTTTTCTATGGCATGCCGAAATTAAAATACAAAATGACGGAAACGAAAATGAGTGAGCCATTTTTGTTAGGGGAAAAACCTGTGGGTTCGCGTCACCAATATGTTAACCGCATCACCGACATACTAACCACGTCACCGACATCCTAGCCGCGTCACCGACATATGAACAGCATCCCTTGAATATGCAATCTGCGTCACCAACATGCTAACTGAGTCACCGACATGCTCAATGCGTCATCAATATGCTCAATGCGTCACCAACACGCTAACCGAGTCACCGACATGCTAACCGAGTCACCGACATGCTCAATGCGTCATCAATATGCTCAATGCATTACCAACACGCTAACCGAGTCACCGACATGCTAACCGAGTCACCGACATGCTCAATGCGTCATCAATATGCTCAATGCGTCACCAACACGCTAACCGAGTCACCGACATGCCAACAGCGTGCCCTACCTGCTAGCAGCGTGCCCGACGTGCTGGCAGAGTCAACGACATGCTAACAGCGTCACCGAAATGCTAGCAGATTTACGAAATGCCAATCGACTTACGCCGTGATAACCGCGTCACCGACATTCTGAAAGCACTTGTTGACATGCAATTTGCGTACCAACATGCACACCGCGTCACCGACATCCTAACCACGTCACCGGCATGCAGACTGCGGCACCAACATGCTACCCAAGTCACCGACATGCTAATGTAACGTGTGCATCAGACTGGCGTCGCGGAGCGGCCTGTGTACGTACATGTATACGCATACTATATATACTTATACATGTTATTCCAAAGTTTTAAGTTTTCATTTCTGTCACCAGTCCCCATGAATGCCATATTTTTTTGTATTATAATTTTGTCTACTCTTCTCGTCGTCAAAATCGAGGACGACTAAATGACAGCAGAATCGAAGATTATCTCGTGTTGAATTGTCAAAATACGAGATAACTTAGGTGCCATGTTAGGGTTTGTCGAGAAAATATCGAGTTTGACAGAACGAGTCGAGTATTTTGTATGGCAGCGCTGTCAGAAAACGAGAAAATTGACAGAAATAGACAAAAATTAACCCACGCGAGAGTGAGTAATTGTCGCGTGTGTCATGTTAGCCCTGCAGGCCATGGTACGGAGCGAGAGGGCATGGGCAGCCGTCACCTCCTTCTGCGAAGCAGTAATGTTCGCGAAGGAGGAAGCGGGACGGTTGAGGGAAAGTCAAATTTCGCGCCCTCTCGCCCCTAGCCGCCGGAGGAGAGGCCCGGGTTGACAGCGCGTTGTGTTCCACGCGCGCCTCAAAGAGATGTCGTCAGCACAAGTGTAGGGGTCCACTAGGGCCGATGGCTGCTGGGGTCGCGGGAAGGTACAAAGGTTTACAGAGGTTACTGGCAAAAAAGGCAACGGAAGGGACACGGGTGGGTTTTAGTCAGTAAGAGTCTGACACACCCTCCCGCTCCGCCCAGAGTGGGACAATTTATTTGGTAAAAAACGTGTCGGTCAACAAACTTCCATAGTGCGGCACGGCACTGACACACGGCGTGTAAACCTTTGTTTTTCAATTCAATTCAATATATTTATTAAGTAACAATTCACATTGCGATTTCACGGCAAGAAAAACGTGTACAAATGGCCTTACGGTAACTCTTTAATTTGTAAGAGATACCTCTCCTTTTAAAACCTTTACGTATAAATATGGGCCTAAGTTTAAAAGACTCTTCAAAGGATTTCAATCTGAAATTAATTAATACTCTGACCGTGTTACTTTGAACTCTTTGAAGCTGCATTATAAAAGTACGGTCACGTGAATGTGAAGGACTATTGAATGGATGAAATGTACAACCAAGGTCGATTAATATAAAGTAGTAGCATTGATTGTATGAATCAATATAAATCAAAATATGAATCAATGGCCAACTAGGCCATAAGGCCAAGCTTATTCATTACAATTTGAATGTTTAAAGCAACAGTGGTTAAAGGCTCCTACATACTGGCGCGACTTGTCGCGCGACGCGTCGCGACACAAAGGCACCGCTTGTAGCGCTACACGTGGTGTCTTTGTGTCGCGTCGCGTCGCGCGACAAATCGCGCCAGTATGTAGGAGCCTTAAGTCGGTGATGAAACCAAGTAAGTAACATTAAAATAATAACAATATCCTATAAAATGACAACACACTAGCAGACAGCAAGTGTAGAAAGCCTTAGTGTACTTATTTCTAAAAACAATAAAAGAAATCAACATCATCAACCGTCTCCAGACATGGTCCTTACAGCTACAATGATTGTCTCTTAAGCGATGTGATCCATAGACCACATATATCGCGGGAAAGTCTGAAAGGGATACCGAGGCCCCTTTTTTTTTGGGTGGGAAACTGTCAAATAGGTTCGAAAGGTCAGGTCAGGCAGGTTCCTTTCGAACTTCCACGCGACCGCAGCGGACCGAGGCTCCAGGCAACACAGGCACCGGAAGGAACACGGTTGGGTTTTAGCCAGTAAGAGTCTGACACACCCTCCCGCTCCGCCCAGAGCGGGAGAAGTTTGACAATTTCCCACCCAACAAAAAAAAACCGGCCAAGTACGGGTCGGACCACGCACAATAGAGTTAAAAGTCCTTCGTAGTAATTTATTTGAATTCTTAAAGAAAATAACAAAAACCTTAGCATTCGCTCTTGACCCCTAAAAACAGAACTCCAAGAAAACATTCACAAAATTAACAAACGTAGAAAACAAAAATATAAGACTAGGAGTTCATAAATCGCAAAGGATGCCAGTACAACCCACGCAACGCACTTTGAATTCAGCGTCAGTATTTCTAGGCGACATTGATTCGAATTTATTCCAGCTTGAATTAAATTTATGAATCATTTGGAAACTGGATTGGATGCAAAAAGTACAGGATCAACTTTAAGCATGACTTGAAACTGGAGATGTGACGGAATAACAATGGCTTGAATTTGTTCCTGAATTAATTCTATTGCTGGTCTTGGAATTCCAGATTTATCTGTTTTCTATACTTTTAAACCTATATATCTGGATAATAGAATGATTATGTCCTTTTACCTCTGTAAACCCTTCGGGGAAATACAGGCGTGATGTTATATTATGTATTTTTCCAGTAAATGTCAATTTGCCGTCGTAATAGACTCTTTTTTTTTGTGTGGGTAATTATCAAATAACTTCTCCCGCTCTGGGCGGAGCGGGAGGGTGTGTCAGACTCTTACTGACTAAAACCCACCCGTATTCCTTCAGTTGCCCGTGTTGCCAGGGGCTTCGGTTACCCTTTGGTACCTTCCCGCGACCCCGGCAGACATCGGCCCTAGTGGACCCCTACGCTTGTGCTGACGACATCACTTTGAGGTGCGCGTGGAATACAACGCGCCGTCGACCCGGGCCTAGTCCTTACTGGACGGTGAGCTACCCATTGCTCACCGTCCGCAAGCCCGCGCCTACGGTGGCCGGAAATCCGCCCGGGATTCTCGCCCAGGGCGTCTCCTGCGGCGGCTAGGGGCGAGAGCGGGCGAAATTGCCTTTCCCTCAACCGTCCCGCCTCCTCCTTTGCGAGAATTACTGCTTCGCAGAAGTAATTGACTCCTGAGATGGTGAAAACACCCTAGGCAACGTTTAAGTGTAAGTGTACCTAGAACGGAATTTTACAATTATACAGGGTGACATTGAAAACATGCGACAAATCGAAATGGGAGATTGTACTCATCATTATGAACAACTTTTACTAAGGGACCAAAGCTACAATCCCAAAAAAAAAAACTGCTGTCCCCTACATTTATGTTCGCAATACCTCATCAAAATGTAGGAAAAGCAGATTTTTTTTTTTGGGATTACAGCTTTGGTCCCTTAGTAAAAGTTGTTAATAATGATGTATACAATGTCCCATTTCAGTTTGTCGCAAGTTTTCAATTTCAACCTGTAGAAGTGTCTTCTGTATTTGTTCAATTCCATATTTGTAGTCAGTCCTTCAATCTCAGACGATTTTCTCTGAAACTAATTACGAAAGTCGCCACAAAAAATAATCAATGGCGCCGATTCCCTTGTTCACAAACTAAATTAAATTTAAGTTCAGTGCATCTTTTTCTTTCTATTTCATTAAGAAAAGGACAGAAGATAAATTTTAGTTCAGTCCTGTCAAATTAATCATCGCTTGACGTAAATTGACGTAATTTTAGTAGGCAAGTTTTTAATCACGTCTAAACTTGTATGGAGTAGTGACAGGCGCTGATTAATTTGACAGGACTAAACTAAAATTTATCTTCTGTCCTTTTCTTAATGAAATAGAAGGAAAAAGATGCACTGAACTTAAATTTAGTTTAGTTTGTGAACAAGGGAATCGGCACCAATTTCATAGATATTGTACTGAGAAAGGATATAGTATTGTAGTGGATATGTCGCAGTCATCTGGGTAAATTAGCCAGCTAATTGGACGCCTAGGCCGTTCATTCAACGCCGGCACCGATGTCGCAGCCAACTAGTTTAATTAGCCGTTTAGTTAACAGCCTAACCGTTAGAAGTAGCGCTCGCTCGGCTCGCGCGCGGTTGGTCACAGTTCTAACCTAACCTAACCCATTTGATCGGGGTGCCCTGGCTTAGTTACTGCTACCACTTCGGCGCGCGTGCTTGGTGACAGTTCTAGTTGTCCTCCAGCTATTTAATTGGGTGCCGGCGTTTAATGAACGGTCTAGGCGTCCATATAGCTGGCTAATTTAACCAGATGGCTGCAACAGGCTGTTAACTAAACGGCTAATTGGCTGCGACAGATACATGAATTTCTATAAAAATAGCCTAAAAATTACTACACCAACGAACCATTCCCTGTAACAGCAATACCTAACAGGTCCTCTCCAGCGTTGTAAAATTTATCACAAGTAATAAATGGTTAGGAGTTTCACTAAAAAAAAGAAATTTGGTGAAAGTCTCGCAGCAACACTGATTTATGAAGATGAGATGAAATATATGTTCTTACAGGGTTGATATTCTAGCTCAAGAACCACGTACATTAGGTCTTCTAAAATATTGCTAGGGTGAATAAAAGTTAAGTTATATTTTGAACTTGGAACATTTTAGAGTTTGAAGTTAAGATAAATATAGCCGTTACAGACCTAGACCACGATACACTTAAGGTTTCGAGTGTGACCCTCGGTGAAGAAAAAGTTGTATTAAGTTTCTTTATAACAGTATGTTGTAATACCAGCCTTTTATTGCCAAATTTCGCGCCCTCTCGCCCCTAGCCGCCGCAGGAGACGCCCTGGGCGTCGGGAATCCCGGGCGGATTTCCGGCCACCGTAGGCGCGGGCTTGCGGACGGTGAGCAATGGGTAACTCGCCATCCGAGAAGGACCAGGCCAGGGTCGACGGCGCGTTTTATTCCACGTGCGCCTCAAAGAGATGTCGTCAGCACAAGTGTAGGGGTCCAATAGGGCCGATGCCTGCCGGGATCGCGTGGAAGTCCGAAAGGGTTACCCCTCGGTAACCCTTTCGGACTTCCACGCGATCCCGACTAAAACCCACCCGTATTCCTTCCGTTGCCTGTATTGCCAGGAGCCTCCTCCTGGCAATACAGGCAACGGAAGGAATACGGGTGGGTTTTAGTCAGTAAGAGTCTGACACACTCTCCCGCTCCGGCCAGAGCGGGAGAAGTTATTTGATGATTTCCCACCCAAAAAAAGACCTAGACCACGATACACTTGAGGTTTTGAGTGTGACCCTTGGTGAAGAAAAAGTAATATTAAGCTTCTTTGTAACGGTATGTTGTAATACCAGCCTATTATTGTCCCACTGCTGGGCAAAGGCCTCTTCTCATTCAGAGAAGGCACGAGCATTGATCACCACGCTTGCTTATGACGATTTGGCGATTTCCGAGTTATATTAACTATAAGTCCTGGTTTCCTCACGATGTTTTTTCTTCACTGATGTCAGATACCTTCTATAGAATGCATCCTAGGGTTCTTAGGGTTCTTAGGGTCCTTAGTAAACAAGGCACCCTTATAGTTTCGCCATGTCCGTCTGTCTGTCTGTCTGTCTGACCCGCTGTAGCTCAGAGACTCTTAGTACTAGAAAACTGTAATTTGGCATGGGTATACATAATAATCACGGCGACTAAGTGGTAATAAAATCTTGAAAAATATTTTTTTTTAGGGTGCTGCCTTACCCGTGTGCTGTGTTGCACGTAATGTGGGGATGATATTTTTTTTTCTCGTCTTTCCCATAATGTGGGGTATCGTTGGATAGGCCGTTCAAAAATATTGCATGTTTGTGAACACTTTTTCGATTCAAGGGGCCGTTTGCGTAATATTAAGCTGTATAATGCTAATTCTTGTTAGTGTCAAGTGTCCCCCCCCCCCCCCCCCTGCCACCTAAATGGTTGTTTATGGAGATGTGAAAAAAATCATGGCAGTAATACCTATAAACAAGGTGTCGTTTTGCATCCTCGTCAAATTTCAGGAGGCTGCTATGAAAGACCTATACAATCAAATAAAATTACGATACCGGCTCAATAATTAATACATACTTGTTTTTTTAGTTATTTAATGTTGACAGTATTTTAGAATACACCACTTTCACGGAACAGAATCACCCCGCTGCGTATGCGGTAGTGTGTGTAAAAGGGCTGCTACAGTGCGGTATCACACGGGCTGCGTATTAACATGCGTGTCCCACACATACCAATTTCCGAAAATTAGAAAAAAAAGACCTACTTATTTTATTACCTATTGATTCGTGTCGAGAATCATTAGCATAGTTACCTCCTTGAATTTGATGAGGATGCAAAACGACACCTTGTATAATGAAATTAAAAGGAACACTATCACAGCTGTGTAGGCTAAGTCAACTAGTAATAGTCGACCAACTTAAATTTGCAGTTGAAGTGACCGTGACGTATATCGATGACATGGGTGAACATGTTTTTCAACTACAATTTTAAGTTTGTGTTTGGAATTAATTCATCCCAACTACAGAACCATTCATTGTGCGTGGTTCGACACGCACTTGGCCGGTTCTTCATATGCGCAAGCTGCAAGCTTTGACTACAGGATTTGCACACTAAGTCGGACACCGTATGTTAAACGTCTTCAACTCCCAACTTGTCTTGCTGACTGTTCATTCTCTTCTATAATTATTTCTGCCCATTAAAACCCTCTTTTCTCAATAATTACTGGGCTGACTGCGACTCTAATGAGATTTTCCAATTTCGAAAATATAATGAGTCGTTCTCCAGTTTATCACTGCAGATTCTCTCGCCATAATAACTTAAGCCCCTTTTAAGGCACTCGCAGATAGGTAGTCTTTAACAACCTCAGTTAAAACCTTTACTGCAGTAAAATTCTTCGTAAGTGTATCTAAACAACACTACTTTAAAGCTGTATCGGAAAGTGCTAGGAGCTCTTACTGCAGTACGTTTGGGCCATCAAAAGATAATGTGCAAATACTAAGTGCAGACTATTTGAAGAATCGATTTCTTCTATAAAGTATGCTTTACTGATTCCCTTGCATAATATTTGGTCCGTACAAAACGATCGGGGTTGTGGAAAAAGGTATGGGCTGAGGCGGTAAGTGTGCAAATAGTGCTGGAATTAGTTGCATAACTAAAAATTTTCTTCTGTAAAAATTAATTTTCGCTGTCTTCACTGGACTTTGAAGCACACATCGTGTACGTTGTAGATATGAACTGTGCAGAAACTAGAATCAAAAGACCATTCACAAAAACATAAGAAACCAAATTCCCATTTGTATATATGCGAAATACAAGAAAAGTTTAGATATAAAGCGCAATACTGTAAAACACATAATAGTCTTTCTATGACATCGTCAAAAATGTTAATATTTTAGAGTTGCCTTTGATAAAGACTGTTGAATTCAACCCCGTAATTTCAACCCGCTGTATTTCGCCCCTTCAGCCATCCTTTCAAAAGTTCAGTAAAGTGGCTTAGTCAAATGGCCGGTGCACTCGTCCCTGTATTTTCAGCTACAGCTCGGTTTCAGTGTCTCCCGAGCACATCTACTTCGAAAAATGTTTTATAAAACCATTCAGATTTTATGGTACAGACGCTATTTTGAACGAATTGGGAATACTAATCCTGTCGTCAGCGTTATGGAAGGTTGAAGGTCGGGAGATATTTATATATATTTTTGACATTTCTTTTTGCTGGAGAAAATGGATGTTGAAATGTTGGATGGCTTCTTGGGACATTGTTAAGGTTAAGATAAAGTCAGATGGTGTCAAAGGTCTTGAGTTTTTCTTTTGCATTTATTTTTATATATTCTTCGTCGTGTCGATGGCACGAGAGAGAATTTTTAGCTGGCCAGTTTCACGGCATCGTCTGTGGCAGCGCAGAGGCTCTCGCTATGGCTATATTTTATGGGGCACAGAGAGCAGGATATGAAGTTCTTTGTCTTCATGTATGAGAACTAACTGACAATATTGTTCCCTTCGAAGGTCATTTCATATCAATATTTTCTCTTATAATCAAACTATCCATGTCAACAAACACCCTAATTTCAAATAAACCTACGTATGTTTGATTAGAATTTGTCTAACTATTATTATAGTGCTCTAAATTCAGATTCAAGTATTCAACCACAGTCCATATATGATCGGGAATTCGGGAATCGAATAGTGTTTAGTCAGTTCAGTTTGTTTCCCTTAAAATATCACTCATGGAATTGGACTAACTATTTAGTCCAATTCCATTTCAGAAACATGATTCTGATTTGTGCTGTATAACTGTAATATATAAAATGACAAAGCATTTCTACATCCAGAACAAACAACAAGATAGGTTATTAAGCATGTTATAACTAAACTCAAAAACGGGTTCACCATTTTGGACGATGCTGCCAAAGATGGCAGTTTTAGGAAAACCCTTAAATTCCTTTTATTTATTTATTTAAACTTCACGCACACAATTAAGTACAAAGGCGGACTTAATGCCTAAGGCATTCTCTACCTGTCAACCAAGGGTGGTGAAGAGATAAGATGGCAGGTGCTCTGAGAGGAAATAAAAATAACTTAAAATATTAAAGATAACATAATAGATTATTAATAGAATAAGTACAGAAATACATAAATAGGTTACAAGCATAAAATACAAATACATACATATTTACTACAATATATACCTACATTATACACATATATATATATACATACAAATTCAACGAAAAGAGATACATAATTGAGATGACTCTACGCTATTTGTTTTGAAAATAACTCTGCAATTTCCGCATAAATGCATACCGACCTTTTCAACTCAAAAATCTGTTTGGAGGAATCTGGACTACTTAGTAAAACTTCCTAATCCTCATAAATACATTCTCTTCCTTATCTCTAAACAAATTCAGTCTCATAAGCAGTTTTCTAGTATTTTTAAAATCTTTCCCCTTCGTTTTATTCCCTCAGTTATGAGGTTTTCAAGATTGACAGTCACAAAGTTGTTTGTAGGGTTTCACTTTCAAACATAAATGGTCTGCTCATGTCAGGTTTTTAACATTCTTTGATGTGTGTGTGTGTGAGTGTGTGTGTGTGTGTGTGTGTGTGTGTGTGTGTGTGTGTGTGTGTGTGTGTGTGTGTGTGTGAGTGAGTGTGCGTGTGCGTGTGCGTGTGTGTGTGTGTTTACTTAGTGAAGTTATCATACTGTGAGAGAGAGAATTTGTTAATTCATGCGAGTGAGTAATTTTATTTCGTTTGTTTATTTGTCTAAAAGACGGGTTGATATTGACGTATTGTATTGTATATGACGTATTTGAAACTGTGTTTTTTTATATGTAATGGTATTTTAATGAAGGGTAAGGGCCTGATTTGGTTATTAACTTATTAGGTTATAGATAATTATGTTTCATCATCATGTAGGCTATGGATCTTATCCCAACAGTGGGCCAGGCTCAGCAATTAACTGCGGCACATGTTCCGAGTGCGATCGCACATTTTCCCCAACTTCTTTTTTGTGTTTGTGTTTTTTCGTATAAACGTAATTTCTTTCCTTTTTTACCCACACGGAAAAATGCTGAGTATTATGTACCTACAGTTCTAATTACTAGTTTGGGGCCAAGTTCAAATAAGTCTAAGTAAAAGTTTAAACAAAACATACGTTACGATTCTAGCTAATTATCGAACTCTACAAACTTAATCTAAACTAAACAAATAGTAATTATAACGTGGTATAAGATGTTTACGTCAAACTGCTGTTTGAAGCCAGCGCTTGGATAAAGAGAATAAAATAGAGAGCTATTAAGTCTACCCCTTGTATCTGACTGATATACCCTTACCATTTGCTTGTGAGAAGTAGGTGAGTTTTGTTGGTTGTAAGTAATGTATTATATTTTCATGAGAGTTCATGTTTGAGGGGCTCGTGGCTAAGTAACTAATAGTCACGCAGGGGTCGATCGATGAAGGATAAGCTATGCTTTCCGTGGTCGGTCCGTGGATGGGGACCGTCCTTCGCCATGCCTACGGTCCCGGCTGTCATACGTAGATCTTGGCAGTCGTTACGGGTAGTCAGAGGCCCAAAAGTCTGACAAACAGTCTTGAGCTGAATGGTGCTGATCCATGCGTCATGTTCGTGAACGGCGCCGTCAGTAGGGACTGGCCATATCTTAGCTGCCACGAAATATTATATTTTTTTTATTGTTTTTATCTTTTTATTACAGAAGCTTTTAACGTGAACGTTTTTAGGGTTCCGTGTCCGTCTGTCACCAGGCTATATTTCATGAACCTTGATAGTTAGACAGTTGAAATTTTCACAGATAATGTATTTCTGTTGCCGCTGTAACAACAAATACTAAAAAACAATAAAATAAATATTTAAGGGGGCTCCCATACAACAAACATGATGTTGCTTTTTTTATAGATAATGGTACGGAACCCTTCGTGTGCGAGTCCGACTCGCACTTGGCCGGTTTTCTACATTGTTCTGACATGTATAATTTCAACATGAACGATGTAATGAATATTTTTTAACAATATTTTGCTTTAAAATTAGAGTCCGTGGAGTTTCTTGCCCATTCTTCTTCATAGGAACAAGTGCCTCTAATTGGTTTATCTAAAAAAATGGTTTGAGTTTCCAAAGGAGGTATATATAAAGTCATGAAATACTGGTATTTCGGCTGCATCCGCGGGTAGACTGAAAGCTGACCTCAACATTGGTGGGAAAAGGCTAGGCAGATGATGATGGTTATTTTATTTAGTTCTACTACTCTATGAATTTTTTGTCTTTCTTTCATATCATTACGCCTGCATTCTCTGATGGGTTAGGCAGAGGTTTACTATTTTTAGTGTTTAAGTCCCATGTAATAGGGAGCGAGTCAATTGACATCAACGGGGTACAAATCCAGGCTTCAGGCTGCCACTGAGAAATTCCTGACTTCTGTTCGTTGAATCGTTGACCTCCTTAAGTTCTGAGTTGAGCTGCACAACTACTGATAAATGCGTGCACTGACTGGACAGGTCCAATCAATCTGTGTGGTTCTTTCATCAAAAGACCATTTCAGACACCAATCGACATGGTCTTCACATGATCTGCTAAGATTATGTCAGGACTTTAAAAAGGACTGTGACCTCTGAGTTTGTTTCGGCCTTTCTTCTCAGAGTAGTCAGATAGGAAATGCCGACCCCATCTAGTTTAAAAAAATATAATTGACGTGTAAAAGTGTTTGTACAAACCTACTTACAGAAATAAAATCATTTATCATTTATCTTCGTCCTTCTTAAGTCGTATGTTTGTCGTTTTGAACCACTAGTAGTGGTACCAAGTGGAATAATTATGATCTCGCTCCACAGCGTGAAGTATACTTAATGGGATTGGCTGAATCTTACGTAACTATCTTATTTTCTGTTCAAAATAAGATACTCTCTTCTAGTTTGTCCCCGGACTGCGCTGTGGAACTACTTTATAATTGTGTTGTTTCTTGCTTATTGTTTATTTTACGACTGCTAGATTATACGGTTGCAGATAACTATGTCTCAGATTCAAATCTCGGGTCAGCCCATATAAAAGTTATGAGTCTTCGTCGTGCCGGTTGTTGCTAAAAACCAGCGCTGGGGCTCTGTCTCGAATAGGCGCAAAACGGCCATCGCTCAGCATAATGTTGCGAACATTATGCTGAACGATGGCCGTTTTGCGTGGATGTTTCCCCCAACTTTTTTTTTTAGGGTTCTGTAGTAAACAAGAAAACAGACAGACGGACAGTTTCGCCATGTCCGTCTGTCTGTCCGTCTGTCCCCGCTGTAGCTCAGAGACGCTTAGTACTAGAAAGCTGTAATTTGGCATAGGTATACATATCAATAACGCCGACAAAGCGCTAAAATAAAATCTTGAAAAAAACAAATCTCCTTCCTCCCTTGCACGTAATGTGGGGTATCGTTGGATAGGCCGTAAACTTTTCTGTTTAAGGATCCGCTTGCGTAATATTAAGTGCTCTTTTTGTTAGAGTCAAATGTGAAAAAAATCATGGCAGTAGGTAGTACATATAATGAAATTAAAAGGAAAACTATCACATCTAAGTGGTCTTTACTAGGCATGTGTCATTGACGGTTTTTTGGTTAATGTAATTTAACTGTTAATCATCAATGGTCAACAGGTTGAAATAACTGTTAAATTATTAACAGGTTTTTAAATTTCAATTGTTGGCGTTTAGCGTCAATGTATGTCAACGGTTTCGATCAATAACAGTTTTGTGGCAAACAATTTATTGAATTTTCGTTCAATAACAATTTTGTTGCAACTAATTTATTGAAGATTATTGTTTTGATAAGAATTAAGATTACTTAATTTCTATTTTGAACTGTAATGAGAATGACTTTCCCTTCGTACTTTTTCCAGGCTTAGGACTGGCTGGGTAAAAATAGTATCCAGGATTCCAGGCGTACTTAAATGATCATCTGATTTTATATACATTATTCATCAATTTTATGTAAAAATAACAAATTGAACTTTCTTTTCTCGCTCACACGCATAAGTCCGCCTCCAATGCGTCGACGCGACGGTGTTCGCGCCAGAATCGCTAGTGTTCGGTATCCTTCGGAAGTATTCGTTCCGCATACTACGTAATTCTTAGAAATGAATAAAATAATAGTTGAGTGCGTTGACGCAAATTAACAGCTTATATTTTCAATCAGTTTTTTTCGGAAATGAACAAAGTAATGTGTAAAGACGTTGAGTGCGTTGACGTAAATTAACAGCTAATATTTTCAACCGGTATTTTCATTGATGAAAAACAGTTAACTCGTTGACGGACGAAAAGTCGTTAAAAAAAACAGTTTATTGATTCAACGCCTACCTCTAGTCTTTACAAGTTAACGAGTAATAGTCGACAAACTTGAATTTGCAGTTGGAGAATTGACCGTGGCATATATCGATGTATGGGAGAACATGTTTTTCAACTACAATGTTAAGTTTGTTTTTGGTATAAATTCATCTCAACTTCCCAATTACGGAACCCTTCATTGTGCGTGGTCCGACACGCACTTGGCCGGTTTTTATCATTCACCAGCCCTTATCCCAATTCCCATTTGGGGTCTTTTGTTCCATATGTCTCTATGAACCCTCTTCTCAGTAGTACCTAGTGGGGTTTCGGTCAAGAAATCATTCTCAGTAGTAAGTAGTTGGTAGGGTCGTGTGACACCCCAGTGCCTCGAAGAACTCGTAAAAACAAAAATGAACCAACAGTGAAGCGTCTGATATTTACTAAATGGCTGTTTTACGTTTGCATTGACTCTGAATCACTATCGTTTTCGGCTATCGCTGAAAATCAGCGCTGGGGCTCTGTCTCGCATAAGGTCGCAGCATTATGCTGAGCGTTGGCCGTTTTGCGTGAATGTGACGCATATTCTCCCCCAAATTGTTTCTTTTTTGTATTTGTGTTCCTTCTTTGCGTCATGTTTACCGCAAATAAACGTATTTTATTTCTTCTTTCTTTCTTTCTAAATAAACAAATAAGCAGCGAGTTTAATTCAAGTAGGAAAAGTTGTATCAAATCTGTCAGTCCCTAAGTGACAGTTTTTCATTGAGAAGACGTATAGACGTCAAGGGAACTAACTTCCTATATAAGTTCTCGCAACTTCATAACAATCCTTCCTATCCTAAGGGCACGTCTTATACATTACCGCGCCCCCCGGTCTACTCTTTGATATGCAATGGTCTCTGTAGTCCCATGAAACATGAGTGACTAGTGCGAATCCTTGGGTTCATTCAAGTAATCGAGTCTGGTCAAACCACGCTGGGGTCGGTGTGTAATTCATTCATTCAGATGTGTGAACGTAAACGAAGCAAAAGGAGAATGTAAGGATTGTAGCAGGTGGCGGTCTGTAGTTTCTCTGCCTACCCACATGGGAAGCAGACGTGAGTTCATGTACGTGTTAACTAATGCAAATATATATGTCGCAAACAGGCTCGATGCGACATCGACAGCGCGACGACTGTAATAGAAAAAATTCTATGAAACCTTCAAGGCACAAGAGGCAAATGACCGAAATAGGCTTGTCTTAAGAAAAAAAATTGCCAAATCTGTATATTCTGTGGTAGCGGAAAAAATATATGTTAATTTTGAACATATTTCTCAGAACTTGGTTGTTACCAAAACACGTTTTGAAAAAAAAATCTCGATACAAACTAACGTTAAACTAACCTCTTACCTTGAGTTCAATTCCAATATACATATCTGTATTAAATATCAACATACTTTACGTATTTAATTAATAATAAGAACGACTTAATTGCATGCAGAACTTGGTTGTTTTTTATTTTCGATTACTCAACTCAATTTTGAGTAAATAGATAATTGGTTCATATTTTGCAATAAATTACAAGCGTTGTGTCATCGCGCTTTTCTTTCTTTTTTATGCAGTCTGACAGTGACTGCGGTTTAGGTGTTATCAGTGTCTTAAGGCACGTGCAGACTAGCTCGATATCGCCCCAGTCTGCAAGAGCTTTTATGGAAATTGTTCTACCAGAATCGCGTCGCACCGTCGCGTCGCGCTTGTCTGCGGGAGCCTTAAGCTAAAAATTCACAATCAATCCCAAGTCGAAAACTCCACATTTAATTTGCGCGTTTGTTAATTAATAAATCACTCCCCGACAAATTATTGACAAACACAGCAGGTCGAGTTTGTCAAGCTTTTGATTATAAATCGAGATGATTTATTTGTCGTTCAGGTCAGAAGTCCTCTCTGAACTGCCACTGTTTTAACAAAGGCTATCAGGAAATAATGCCGGGGCTTATTGAGGATATCGATCCAATCAGGTGTGTCTTTGGTAATTGTTTGTTTGGCGTAACTTACTCTAGGTCTGTTAAGTTGAAACTTTGTACATTTAATCCGTTCTGTTTATTTAGTGGAGATGACCAGACTGTTGCCTTTTTTTTATAAATCATCAAATAATTTCTCCCGCTCTGGGCGGAGCGGGAGGATGTGTCAGACTCTTACTGACTAAAACCCTCGCTACGTAAAAAAATTAAAATTTCTAAAATTTCAGTTAGGAGTTCTTGTCACTTCAGCGTCGATATGCAGAGAGAAATTGAGCGACTACCGCTAAGTGCGCAAACATATTTTTAGTTCTACTAGCTGCTGCCCGCGACTTCGGCTGCGATCCAAGATGAAAAGCAGTATCTTATCTCCTCCAGGTCATGGTCTACCAATGTGCCAAATTTCATCTAAATCCGTTCTGCCATTTAAGTAAACTCACTTTCGCATTTATAATATTTTCTTCTATTTTATTGTATGTTGGAACGTGAATAACAAGCAGCAATCCATACCTAAAGGTTTTCGTCGAAAAACCTATGAAAAACCCAGCACACGAACATCTGTGTCGTTTTGAAACTTAGTAATAATCTAGAATTAGAGGTATTGCAAAACGTTATGATGGTGATAAACAGCATTTCAATAACAGCTTATTCTTAGTTTGATGTTTTATCTTAATACATAATCAGCCTATAATGTCCCCACTGCTGGGACACAGGCCTCCTCTCTGTGAGAGTGTTTGGGCCGTAATCCACCACGAGGGCCCAGTGCGGGTTGGTAGATGTTCTTCGAATTTTTGGTTCTAGGACATGCCGGTTTCCTCACGATGTTTGCCTTCACCGTTTTGAGAGCAGTGGTGATGAAATAATTTACACAAAGTATTTTATCTTAATGCTGTTTTCTAATAAATAATGTTCTGTTTAAGTTACACTAACTAATCATATATATGTATATATACAAATAAATAAAATTAAAGTCTCTTGTTTGAATTGTCAAAATAACAGATTTTTAGTAAATGCATATACAGGTTGAAATTGAAAACTTGCGACAAACTGAAATGGGACATTGTATACATCATTATTAACAACTTTTACTAAGGGACCAAAGCTGTAATCCCAAAAAAAAAGAATCTGCTTTTCCTACATTTTGATGAGGTATTGCGAACATAAATGTAGGGGACAGCAGTTTTTTTTTTGGGATTGTAGCTTTGGTCCCTTAGTAAAAGTTGTTCATAATGATGAGTACAATCTTCCATTTCGATTTGTCGCATGTTTTCAATGTCACCCTGTATAAGTAGATATACACGGTACTTATTAACAAAAACAAAAATTGTCTGTCTGTTTGTTCCGGTTAATCACCGACACAGCTGGACCGATTTTGCGGGACTTTCACTGGCATATAGACGATGTTATAAGGAGTAACTTAGGCTTACTTTTATTTTCTAAAAAATTGGCCTAGCCTAAAACGTGGTTTCAACAGAATGAGAATCCAGCTTATACTGGTTTTGTTACCTCTGACGAGTGGCCCACTATTCATGTATTGCTTAAGAGTCCATAATACCTCAGCGCCACCTCACTCATTAAACAAGCGAGACAGGGCGGCAGGGAGAAGGCTCCAAGGCGCCGATAGTTTTGGTTTGTTATCTTTACATTGAAAATAATGGTGATAAAAAACATAGTATCTGCTTTATATTTAGTTCAGTTATTATGCAAAATTTCACGATCTAATTTGAAGTTTTTTTTTAATACTAGCGGTTTACTGTTGGGTATTATGGAGGTGACATTGTAAAATTAAGAAAAAGCTATGCGGGCGAAACTGCAGGCAGCTCATAATTTATTACTGAAAATTGACATGTAAAACAGATTGAATTGCCAAGCTTTTATTATCAGAAACCGGGGTTACTTTACTACCCTATTCGATAGCAACGACCATATTACAGTTAAAATTATAAGTTATTTCTTAAGTTTACGACTACTTAACGTAAACGTCAAATAAAAAGCCAGGCTATGAGCATACAATATCGCATAAAGTGCACGGAACCATGTTTCATAAATATATTATATTGAATGTGGGCAGGGACGCACTCAACGGGGTGTAATAATCTATACTTTTATAAATATTATGAATTAATGTCGATTTTCGTGTCTGTCTGTGTGACCGCGTTATTACTCTATACGCAGTTGATTTATATGCGACTTTCACCATTATTTAGAGAATTTATTCCGAAAAGTTTATGTATATGTCGCAGCCTTCTGGTTAAATTAGCCAGCTAATTGGATGCCTAGGCCGTTCATTAAACCGACCGACGTCGCAGCCAACTAGCTTGCTAAATACTAGTTTGTTTTGACTGGACAGCGGAAATGTGACGGTAATTTACGCAGCTTTTATTATTTTTGGAACAAATATTACCTATATTAAAAATGACAGAAATCGATTCAGTAAACGATTCTGAACAAACTACTTTTATTAGTTACACATTTTATTATGTACATTAATATTAAACTTACATAATTATATTGAAGCCTTCTCGATGTATTGTCAAAACGTAAAATCATCCATGCAAGCACGGGTGGCGCTAGTTATGTAGGAGGTAATCTTCGGAACTGCTGATCTGATTCTGATTCTTTCACTAACGGGAAGCTACAGTATTGCCGAGTGTCCTAGATTATAATTATTATATGTTCAAAAAAAAAATGCACGCGGATGAAGTCGCGGGCAGAAGCTGGTATATAAAAATATTGCATCTTTTAAACTCTTTTTTATATTTAGCCTGCTATTTTTAAATGGTTTTTCATTTATTGTTTCGTAACTTCAATAGTCGATATTTAAATCGAAGGATTAAATCTTAATAACGTGTGCAATAGTGAATTTGTTGTAATTTCTTATTGAGTTTAATTAATCTTATCAATAAAGGAGACAGAATTTTAATAATTAATTTAAAAAATCCCAGAATTTTAATAATGAATTTATTAAAATCCTGTCTTCAGAATTTTAACTATCGTTTTCATTATATGTTCAAAGAAACTCACAACATTCAATTACAATATGAAATACTAAATTCAGAGAAATACCGAAACAGTTGAAAAAACTTGTTACAGTACAGAAAATCGTCACCTCTACATTAATTAGGTACCTTCTAGCAAAGAGCTGTATAATTATGTCTGAAAAGTGTCTGGAAACTTGTTTGTATTGTCACATTAATAGTTTGTATATAAAATTCATGAAATTGTGTTACTTTTTGAGCATTTCATGTAATTTTGTCTAGACGATATTTTTTAGGGTTCCGTAGGCAAACGGTAAAACGGGACCCTATTACTAAGTCTCCGCTGTCCGTCTGTCTGTCTGTCTGTCTGTCTGTCTGTCCGTCTGTCACCAGGCTGTATCTCACAAACCGCGATAGTTAGACAGTTGATGTTTTCACTGAGATGATCTATTTCTGTTGCCGCTATAACAAAAAATACAAAAAAAAACAGAATAAAATAAATATTTAAGGGGGCTCCCATACAACAGACGTGATTTTTTTTGCCGTATTTGCCGTGATTTTTTTTTGCCGTGCGCGAGTCCTACTGGCACTTGGCCTTTCTTTCTACACTATTTAAGCGTAGTTTTTGGTCCTCTTCCTGATACACTGCACATAATATCGATAGATTTCTAAGCATGGGTCTTTAAAGCTTGCTTGCATCCGAAATAATTATATGCGCTTAACGTTAATAGTACATTGTACAATTAACTTTAAAGAAGCCATATTAAAAATGCCTCGTTTATGCCGAGGTGAGTTTATACACTCTGCTTTTCACTTCGATTGCGAGAAAATGGAACAGGCATAAAGTTTATAACAGTGTTCCATTGTTTTACTTAAATCACTTTTCACCTTTCAAAAATGTTGCAAAATTGAAGAAGAGAATAGGTAGCTAATTCCCGCCGCGAAACTTTTTAAAAGTTTTTTTTTTTATTTTCAACATGTGTCATTCGGCTTGAGTACTTCATACTGTCATGTAATAAAAACTTTTCTTTGCGTTTTTAAATAATAAATGACAACTATTTTAACTGGTTTTATTAAATTAACGATGTAAAACACGGAAGTGATACAAATAAGCAAATGAAATAAAATAACGATTTGAATCTGCGACGTTTTATTGTGCGTGTAGCTGTTGTGCCTGATTTCCTTAGTCTTACAAAAAAGCAAAGCTCAGCAAATTTGTCATGTACACGCACATCGGACGCAGAGTTGTAACGCAGCTTCCCGAATGTCGACATCATCGTCCGACGATACAGATTTCTTAATGTGGCAATTGAAATTATTAATTCTTTAATTTTATGATTATAAAATAATTATCTTATTGGGGTGTTTGGGAGTGTGTTGCTCGTGTCCTCGTGGATGCGATCGGCGGCAGAGACCTCTCGCGTCCGGCCCTGGTTCAGGCCATGGAGTGAGAGGGCATGGGCAGCTGTCACCTCCTTCTACGAAGCAGTAATGCTCGCGAAGGAGGAGGCGGAACGGTTGAGGGAAAGGCAAATTTCGGGCCCACTCGTCCCTAGCCGCCGCAGGAGACGCTAGGCGTCGGGAATCCCAGGCGGATTTCAGGCCACCGTAGGCGCGGGCTTGCGGATGGTGAGCAATGGGTAGCTCACCGTCCGGTAAGGACCAGGCCCGGGCCGACGGCGCGTTGTATTCCACGCGCGCCTCAAAGAGATGTCGTCAGCACAAGTGTAGGGGTCCACTAGGGCCGATGCCTGCCGGGGTCGCGGGAAGGTACTAAAGGGTTACCGAGGCCCCTGGCAACACAGGCAACGGAAGGAATACGGGTGGGTTTTAGTCAGTAAGAGTCTGACACACCCTCCCGCTCTGCCCAGAGCGGCAGAAGTTTTTAATGATTTCCCACCCAAAAAAAAAAAAAGAAAACGAAGCTCCTTATGTAATATCCGTATGAAGGTATGTTTCAGCTACATTTTCAGTAGATTTCAATAATGCATGAGATGATGTTGTAAACAGGCTGATGCAGTAATTTTACGCTGTCATAAAAGTGTTGTGAGGGGAGATAAAATACTTGAATTGAAGTGTTGAAAAAATGAACAAAGCAATTTTTGATCTGTGTATTTTTTATGGAAAGTGATGAGAATTAAGGGATACTGGTGGTACTGCCTTTTGTATTTAATAATATTATGAACAGGTAAAATTTGTAACTTTGTATGTAAAGGGTAATTTTTCGGAACTGCTGATCAGATTCCGAAAATTCTTTCACTAATGGGGCACTATTGCCGAGTGTCGTAGGATATATTTTGAATGAATTAATGAAATGTACCGACCCCAGCGTGGTTAAACCAGACTCGATTGCTCGAATGAACCCAAGGATTCGCACTAGTCCCTGGAGCCTCATGTTTCATGTGACTACAGAGACCATTGCATATCAAAGAGTGGACCGGGGCGCGCGGTAATGGTCAGGAAGACGTGCCCTTAGGATAGGAAGGATTATTAAAACAAAAGAATAAATAATTAAAACAAGGATATGTTAAAACAAGAAATTACACACAGACGAAGTTGCGGGCAGAAGTTAGTATTAAAATAAGTCTAAGAGCGGATTCGACCTAACTTTGAATCACTTTTTACTCGAGAGTTACTCTAGCTGGAGTCTAGAAGTAGGTATTCGCAGGATAGGATTGACTCATGTGTGTGCATTTATGGATACAAATCTGACATGAAATGTGGTCATTTTTTTTTCTCTCTTTATTCTTGTATTTTTTTTTTGAGCGTGTGTATTTCTTACTTCGCTGTTTTCTTGTATTTGTTAATATTACTCAAACATTAATCGTTAGTGGAAGCTTGTAATTGGCCATCGCTTACACATGGTACCTACTAGATATTGCGATTTATTGTATTAGCGATAAGCTTTCCTAAAATGGATAAAATAATCAAATAAAAACATCTAAACCGAGAAACCTAGTTGAAACAAACGTTGTTTCGCGCAAGACCGCCTCATTGATCTAGTGGTTGCAAACGCTACTGCTGAGCATGAGGTCCTGAGGTCGATTCCCAGGTTAAGTGAATTTCTTAACCCGAAGTCTGGATTTGTGCCCGGTTGATGGCAATAGGTTCGCCTCCTTTTACATGGGACTTAAACATAACTGGCGAAATGTGGGCATACTACATGTACACCTCTGCTTATCCCTCCGGGGATTACAAGCGTGATGTTATGTTATTTGGCGCAAGAATCGCATCTTCGAGTCGTATTTCCCAAATCCAATACCAATCACTACACAAATCAATTAAAAGCACGTCCTTACAAAATTCCAGAAAAAAGGACCAAAAAATCCTCTCCCAAATCCGGCCCTTAAATACACAAGATACGCTATCGGCTGATATAAATAAACTTAGGGACAAAACAAAAGGGACACATGATACGATTAATGTCGCCGATTCAAGTCCCGGCTGCGTTTAAATACATGCCGTATGTTGTGGGTAGTTGTGGATAAAAATATGTGGGTTACAATTTATTGATCTTTTCTTTCCATAGTAGAGAAAGAGAGAATTGGCCAAAGTGTATTACAGGCTCGTGCAGACAGGCGCGACACGACGGCGCGACGCGACACCGTGTCACCCTATGTAAAATTTCTACATTTTAAATATCTGTAATTTTTATGGTGTACATAATAAAGAGTATTCTATTCTATTCTCACTTTCGCATTAAGGCGCTGACAAGACCCAATTGACCAAAATTGGCTTCTCTTAAGAAAAAATGTTGCCAAATCTGTATTGTTTGTGGTAGCGGAAAACATATATGTTAATTTTGAACATATTTCCCAGAACTTGGTTGTTACCAAAACACGTTCTGAAAAAAAAATCTCGATACAAACTAACGTTAAACTAACCTCTTACCTTGAGTTCTAATCCAAAATATCTGTATTAAATATCAACATACGTTACATATTTAATTAATAACAAGAACGTCTTATTTTAATGCAGAACTTGGTTGTTTTTTATTTTCGATTACTTAACTCAATTATGAGTAAATAGATAATTGCTTCATATTTTGCAATAAATTACAAGCGTTGTGTCACCGCGCTTCTCTTTCTTTTCTATGCAATCTGACAGTGACCGCGGTTTAGGTGTTGTCAGCGTCTTAATAATATTAGTAAGGATAGCATTAATTACCATTCCTAGAAGACAGCCGACACGGAACCATCGATGCGACGCACCGATAGAGTGTCAGTCGCCAGCCAGTGTCACTTACCCGACTTTTTCGGTGATTCCAGTAACTTCTTAGTCGCGATAACGCGCTCACTGTACAACAGAGAGCCCGCGAAGTACAGTTCGCGTTATTGCGACAATGTAGCCGTAGCATTAAGGCACAGATATATATTTTATTATCTATAATTCTACCTGTATTTTTTTTCAAATATTCATATTTTCGTTACTAAAATAAATAAATATTAACTTTTCGTTTTGCCCACCGCTCACGTAATTATATAATTAACGTGTAACAACTGATTAAACACAGGGCTTATAATAAATTAAATTCAAACAACCTTAGTAAATTGTTTTAATTAGTTATTTAGAGAAATCCCAGCAAATTATTTGAACTAAAATCCTTTATAATTTAGTCACACGAAAAGCAAATTAACGTAGTTTTCGTTATTTACTATACATAAAGGCTCCTGCAGGCAGGCGCAACGCGACACTAGTAGCACAATTTCTATGAATACTTCATGGAAAGTGTCGCGCTGCCTGTCGCGCCTGCGATATCGCGCCAGTCTGCACCAACCTTAAATATTGAACTGCGGCGGCATCTACATCGCCACATGCGAACTACGCAACACACAGACGTCACGCAAAATCCTGCATCGCGCAAGCAGAGTTTACCGCGCAAGTGGCGTATATATAACATCCCGACAATAACCGTCGGGCAGTTGCCCACCAGACTCGCCACCTGTCTGGTCGTAGGATCCTCCTTTTCTATGGAGGATGAGTGAATTTTACACCCTGTTCTTCATGCCTAAATACCAACATTTTACTAGGTACAATATAAATCAAAAGATTAGGTATACTTAGCAATACAAAATAGAATCAAGTTGACGGAGGTTCGAACTACACCCCGATTTTTTTTTTTTGGGTGGGAAATTATCAAATAACTTCTCCCGCTCTGGGCGGAGCGGGAGGGTGTGTCTGACTCTTACTGACTAAAACCCACCCGTATTCCTTCCGTTGCCTGTGTTGCCAGGGGCCTCGGACCTGCACCCTAATTCAATCAATCAAAAGTCATTTATTCAAACTAGGCTGAGGCTCAGCACTTTTCGAACGTCAAAATTACATAAGACAGTCCCCCAAAACGCCCACCCTTCGCCACTTCCTAGTGCTTTAGCTGGGAAGAAGAAGTGGCCAACAAACTCCCCAGCAGCACAGCTGTCTGTTCAGTTAGAGAAAAAAAAATGGATTCTATACAATAGTATGCAAAACAATTTACACCACGTGAAACACAAAACATTAAATTATTAGCCATATGTCAGCTAGCACACCACTTTACCAACAAAAAAAAAGAAAAGAAAAAGACCGAAAACTATTCTCAAGCAAAGATAAAAACGTAAACAGAACTTAAAACCTAAATAAAAGCCTCCAAGTATAAAGGGCGTGCCCGCTTACATATATCTACAGCCGTAACAGTCACAAATGATGAACTAGGACCATCAAAGTAAAATAAATAAACAGTTAATTACTAATAACAAAACAAAACAATGGTCAGCAAGACGACCAGTCACCACAAGCAGCACCCGTTCACGAGTATAACACAAAAATCAGCCATTACCCCCCTCGCCATATTTGAGGGAAGGAGGCAACCCGACCCCCGACGCTACCGCAAGCAGTGACATCTAAGGGAGCATGACGAACTTGCTGCCGGTTGTAAGAATAATATAATTTTTTCGTAACACACTATCAATCAGAATTTGAATGATTTTGAAGTATATTGCTAATCCATTGCGTCATATGTTCGAAAAATTTGTCTGCTCAGCAACGTTAATAACGCAATGAATGTTGTTGAACTGTCAAAATGAAACCCATTGCCAGGACCTGTCAAAAGTGTCCTAACGCCTATATTTTCTTTAATCGTGACTGAATGATGAAATAATGAATGAAACGAATCATGAACGTCATCATATATTTTATATTCATTGCCGAAATATAAGACCCGTTGTCAAAGTGGCGCCAACTGGTGGCGTATTTTTTTATGAAAACCCTCATTGCCGCGTTGGTCACTTGTCCTTGTGGAAAAAAGAGCTAGAATGAGACGTGCAAGCTTAGCTATGCACCATTTCCCGCCATGGCGTCTTGAAGTGCGTGGAGGGGCTTGATACAGTGGTGAGGGCACGCCGACAGTGTTGCCAGCGTCTTAAGGCTCATGCAGACTAGCGCGATATCGCGGACGCGTCACGCAGCACGACACTTTCCTTGAAGTTTTCATAGAAATCTTGCTACCAGTGTCGCGTCGCGCCTATCTGCGGGAGCCGTTAGCGAGCTAGTATAGATCTACCAAATGTATACAAAATACTGTACAACATCATTAAAGACCAGGTTCCTCTCCATACAAAAGTATCTTTTGGAAGGGGCTGAAATTAAATTTTCTTGTAATTCTAAATTATGTGCCTATTTGAAGTAAATGATTTGACTGATTGGTTTTATGGAAATGTTTTTAAGCCATGTATTTTACGTGGATGTTCCTACTATAGGTACATCTCTGCCCCACCCTTGGGGGAAACAAGGCGTGATGTTATATATACGTTTGTATGTTATGTTACGTCTAGCTTATGGCAGAAAGTTTTATTTTTATTTATATATGTAGGTACCTTCTACTGTTTTTACATAGATTCATTTATATTTTGTCAATGTGAGAACGTTGTAGGCTTAATAGACTAGATTTGTAGACCATTTATTTTTTGATAAGTACGTGGTACTTCTTGACAGGCCTACACTGTCCTCCCATACCTATTAACACTGTAATTTGTAAACATTGTAAAAGCCAATTATTTTTAAAAGAGCAAACGTGGAGTTTCTCTTACCTTGCACCTACCTTCTGACGTTTCATAAGTGCCCATGTAGGTTTATGTGCAGTAAAATATTTGGATTTTGAATCTAGAATCAAATTCACACCAGCTAGAGCTGCAGAGCTGCAGTACTCCTTATACCGAGTGTATCAGAAATTAGTGGTGTTATTAAAGGTGTGGTACAGACCATTAAACTGAACAACTATCTCCAAGGGACCAACATCGTAATCGCGAAAAAATAATTAGCTGCCCCATACAAAACTTCAAAACCTATTCGACCCAGATGTATGGGACAGCTGATAACTGTTTTTTCGCCGTTACGATGTTGGTCCCATTGAGAAAGTTTTTGTTTGATGGTCTATACCACACCCTTAAATATAATAATAATAGTAATTTCTTTTAATTCAATAAGGTGCATACATTATAATATAAATTAAGAATTATTTTAAATGAGCTTATACTAGCACTAATTCGATAAGACATCTGTGTCTGAATCTGATCTTTATCTCAGACAACAGCAGTCTTCCCTGAAATATACATTTTTAAAACTTGCCAATTTAATTTACTTTCATTTAATTATATTTAATTATTATGTGTCCTCATTGGTGATGTTCTTCAAAAAGGTTAGGTGCGTAGTACTCGCAACCGGCGTGTGTGTATGACCAGGTGTATGAACGTAAACGAAGCAAAAGGAGTATGTAAGGGGCGTAGCAGGTGGCGTTCTATAGTTTATATGCCTACTCCCATGGGAAGAAGGCGTGAGTTTAAGTATGTATGTAATTATAATATAAATATTATATGGCCACACATTTTTGAAACACGCTGTATTTGTGCCTTTATCTCATTCTAAATCGATTGTTATTTAACAAAAATCGATCACGTAGATCAAAACCCTTTCACATAACTCCCCTTAATTACTAAGCTCCGAATCACATCCGATGTATCGACATCGATCAATTTTCGAGATCCGATCTTTTGCACCGTAATTTATTAAAGAAAAGGTCTTGGTAATTTTTGAGAGAATCGATGCGAATTCTGCATTCCGTTAGTTAATCGATTCCCGATGCGATGGACGGATCGAGATTAAGAATCGAGAGTATCGGGTTCCGTCATCGTGGATTTAGTTACACCGTAGTGTACATTGACATTCGGTCAAGGAATACGGGTGGGTTTTAGTCGGTAAGAGTCTGACACACCCTCCCGCTCCGTCCAGAGCGGGAGAAGTTATTTGATGATTACCCACCCAAAAAAAAAAATGCGTACATTGACATGTGAGAAAGTTTTCAAAATATATTTTGTGAATATAAGTTTGTATGTTTACATACCCAATTGACGGGAAAACAAGGCGAATCCTACCTAATATTATTATAAATGAGTTTGTTTGTTTGTTACGCTTTCACGCGAAAACGGCTGAACGGATTTGGATGAAATTTGGCACATGGGTAGACCATGACCTGGATTAGGATATAGGATACTTTTTGTCTCGATATTACCACGGGTTCGAGACTTATGCGGCTGATTACGCATGTTTGCAAATAAATAAACGATTTAAAGTTTTAAACTATAAAAAGCACCAATTTACAACAAACAACAATATTTTTCTTTGCGCGTCGATGACAATCATCTAATTAAAGTCAGCCCAGAATTTAGCTACAAGTTTTGCACCTTCAGGCCGTTTGTCCACCGCACCGTCAACAGGACGTCAACGAGAACGAAATGACGACGCCGAAGTAGCGACCGTACATTTACTATGGCCGAATAATTTCGTTTCTCGTTGACGTCCCGTTCATGGAGCAGTGGAAATACAGTATTAGTAGCGTCTATATGTTTCTGTGTGCAGACAACAGGACACGCTGAACACGATGTTAAGTGCCCCATTGTTTGTGGAACAGCACCACACTTACACTCCAGGGCGGAGTCACCTGTGAATCTCCACCAGAGCAGGTTTGCTTTGCCTCGGCCTGCCATTTATCCGGAGTCTATTTAAAAACAACAATTATTTAAAGTAATTAAACGTAAGTACATACTTAAACAAAACTTAGCAGTTACTGCTCTTTAATAACTATGACGGTAACTTTAATTTATTATTGCAAGCATTTCTAAACTTGTAAAAGTCTAGTAAATTACATGTAACATTGAATTTACGGTCTAGTAAAGTTAACTATAAGTGTAATGAGATAGCCTATAATTATTGTTAAATAACAATAAACATTAAATGTAAGTGTATTAACTATCCAATACACTTGATATAATTATTATATAAAGATTTATGACAGAAATAATAGTTATTATGGGGTACTTGAGTTACAGTTAATTTATTTTTAATGATGATTTGAGAGGGGGAATACGCTCTTATTAGAATTAGCTAAAGCTTTTAAACATTTCCAAAAACTTTTAATTTTTGGAAATGTTTTAATTAGCTTGATTGCTTCAGCTTTTATTTTCAATATAATGAGTGTGAAGCAGTGGTGGCCTAGTGGTAACGGCAGCGACTTTGCGACTTTGTGTAAATTATTTCATCACCACTACTCTCAAAACGGTAAAGGAAAAGATCGTAAGGAAACCGGCATGTCCTAGAACCAAAAATTCGAAGACATGTGACATCTACCAACCCGCACTGGGCCCGCGTGGTGGATTACGGCCCACTCCCTATCGAAGAGAGGAGGCCTGTGTCCCAGCAGTGGGAACATTATTGACTGATTATGTTATGTAAGTTTTGAATATTCATAGGTACCAAGATTATTAAAAAATATTGGACACGTGTTTTTTATTTTTTTACGTAATCAAAAGATTACGGCGATACATTGAGTTAAAATGTGAAATGACGCCTTGCTAGATTTTATACTGAATTGTGACGTAGAGAGTCCCCACTCCTCAGTTTTAATGCGTTTTTAACTGACTTCAAAAAGGAGGAGGTTATCATTTCGACATGTTTATGTTTTTTTTCTATAATTATTTTTTTATTAATACGATAAAGCAAAAAATACTTGTCTAATATTTTTTTTTATTATCTGACTGATGGACTAAATAGGATGCCTTTTTTTTGCCAGGCATCATCCCTGTATATTCTATGGTGTTGTAAATTTTCAGTAAATCTTTTTATTGAGCTTTGGAAAAATGAGCAGACGCTCATTTTTCCAAAGCTCAATTGCTGACGTAGGTAATAAAAAGATTTAGAAATACATAATTATAAATTTAAGTCGCTTGTCGTGTCTGTCTGTTTGACCGCGTATTTCCTGACTGGAAAGACGTTCCGTTTTAGGGTTTCGTACGTCAAAAAAAAATCGGAACCCTTATAGGATCTCTCGTGTGTCTGTCTGTCTGTCCACCCGTCACAGCCGGTTTGCTCCGAATCTACTGGACCGATTATGTTGATATTTGGTACACATATGCATTTCTGTGACCTAAACACTGTCGTGTAGCGTAAATAAATTTTGAATATAAGGGTCACTTTTGGAGGGAAAACTAGACAAAAATAAAGGTTTTGCAAACTGAACCGTGTGTCATATCAAATGAAAAGGCTTCTTGTGAGGGAATCAATTTTTTTTTAAATCTCTTTAAAATAAAAACTTAAGGCTATTTAAGAATACGGTTGTCGCAACCCAGTGCTGGGCACGCCACGATTGCGGCGATAAGTCCCCTCTTTGAGGAGTGGCTAGAGAGGCGCCACGGCGTCCTCACCTTCCGCCTGACGCAGGTTCTCACCGGACACGGCAGTTTCGGGAGGTTCCTGTGTCGTATAAGGCGTGATGAAACGTCCGGGTGTCACCACTGTGTGGATCGCCCGGAGGACACGGTGGAGCATACGGTGGAGGTCTGCCCGGCTTGGGCAGAGCACCACCGTGTCCTCGTGGAGGCGATCAGCGGCAGAGACCTCTCGCGTCCGGCCCTGGTTCAGGCCATGGTACGGAGCGAGAGGGCATGGGCAGCCGTCACCTCCTTCTGCGAAGCAGTAATGCTCGCGAAGGAGGAGGCGGGACGGTTGAGGGAAAGGCATGTTTCGCGCCCTCTCGCCCCTAGCCGCCGCAGGAGACGCCCTGGGCGTCGGGAATCCCGGGCGGATTTCCGGCCACCGTAGGCGCGGGCTTGCGGACGGTGAGCAATGGGTAGCTCACCGTCCGGTAAGGACCAGGCCCGGGTCGACGGCGCGTTGTATTCCACGCGCGCCTCCAAGAGATGTCGTCAGCACATAGGTAGGGGTCCACTAGGGCCGATGCCTGCCGGGGTCGCGGGAAGGTACTTATGGGTCACCGAGCCCCCGCAACACAGGCAACAGGAAGGAATACGGGTGGGTTTTAGTCAGTAAGAGTCTGACACACCTTCCCGCTCCGCACAGAGCAGGAGAAGTTATTTAATGATTTCCCACCCTCAAAATAAAAAAAGGCTATTTAAGAAAATTGATGAAAATTTACCCTAATGTCTATAAGTTTGATCTTGGGATAAAAAAACATGGTAGGTAACATATTCTTCTGCATAGGAACCTACTGGAATGGGCAACTAGCTTCATATTTCTGACCGACCGACCCCATTACAATTCAAAAGTCTGTATTTGGTTTATTTGAAATCAATGCTTTGAGTTTGATTCATTGTACGGAACCACGCGATTTCAACTCGCACTTGTCCGGTTTTTTAATTCGCGATGGTCGTTACCGATGATAAGTTTCCGATGAAATTCCATTCGTCTCGATATTTTCGCAAAGTTTTTGCATATCAATCGATACTCGATTACTCGGTACTCGGCAATTATTGGGCGCATCGCGGTCGGGGATCGGTAAAAGTTTTCGTGAAATTATCGAGAGTTTATTGTGATCGCATGAATGTATATAGTTGAAAGTTTTTAATTTTGGTGATCTGTGCTCTCAGATTGATGTATACATACGTACGTTGTTACTCGAATCTTCTTGATTTTAGATATGACATCATAAGAAGTCTGCCTTAAAAATATATAGTTTTAATTTTTTGGGAATTGATTTCAGTTTTCTTATTAACGTATTGACCGCCACGTCAAAAAAACAAAAACGTGACGTCGGCGCTAAGCTACGAATTATTCCTTAAAATCAGTCATGTAGTCGTGAGTTAATGACCGTGGCGTGCTGGGCACATTTTGGTCTGTCATCTATACATGACTGTGGCGGTCAAAGAGTTAATTAAAACAGTGTTGGTGAGCAGTGGTGGCCCAGTGGTAACGGTCGCGACTTACGAGTTGTATGTCGTACGTTCGAACCCAGACAGGCGCTTTACTTTGTGTAAGTTATTTCATCACTACTGCTCTCAAAAAGGTGAAGGAAAACGTTGTGAGGAAACTGGCATGTCCTAGAACCAAAAATTCGAAGACATGTGACATCTACCAACCAAATATCAAAGTGTTATTTCTTAGAACTGAGCTCAATATCTCTGGATACCATCCAAATGACCCAACATGATCTCACATCGCTTTTCAGAAAATGTACGCGAATATAGACGAGAACGATATTGAACAAAATGGGGATACATTTGAAAATTTGCAGATATTCTTGTTTACCGGGTGTTTATTTTAAACTGCCTCGTTGGTCTAGTGGACGCCAGCGCTACTGCTGAGCATGAGGTCCTGGGTTCAATTACCAAACGTCGTGAGGAAACCGGAATGTACCGGTATGCACCTAGATTAAAAATTTCGAAAACATGTGACATCTACCAATCTGCACTAGGCCCGCGTGCTGAATTACGGCCCACTCCCTCTCACAGAGAGGACGCCTGTGTCGCAGCAGTGGGAACATTACCTATAGGCTGATTATTTATTAATTAAAAAGATCGCCAGGCTGCGATCATTACACCTTTTGCTTCATCCACGTTCATACATCAACGTAACTTGACTTAATTCTGTACTTAACTTTCCGTCACTTATTTCAATTTTAATTAACCAAATTATTCTTGTTTCAGGTACAACTTCAATTTTTCCTAGTACTACTTAGTAAGTCTCGATAGGTTTCGTAAGTAAATACAACTTTCCCCGAAACTTAACCGTTTGCCGTTAAACCATGTAGGTAATCCCAAGTACTTTTAATAATGAGGGATCAGAACTTTACAACTTACCTTTATTCGATTTCAGAGATTAATACTAAAAGAGCTTTAGTAACAGCAGATGAGATTATTAGTTGGTAAGGGCGTTGGTACACCGTAGCCGTCACCGGGACGTCACCGAGAAATAAGATTATTCGAACCGAACGTAACGGCCCGGTGACGGCGATCGTTTTCCACCGCGACCGACCTCGGCCGGCATAATAGATAAAACAAACATCGGGCGAACGGCGCAGTGCCGGTAACGGCAGTGAGTGGACAATATCAAAATCTCTAGCTGAGTTCTAGTGGTCGCGCCGTTTTACTCGAAACTTCGTCGAGTGACGGACGTGCGGTGGTCTCGTGGCCATAGTAAATGCCATATCTTCCGATACTTCGGCGCTGTCATCTCATTCTCGGTATTTCCCGATAACAGTGACGGTGGACAAACGCCCTTAAAGTAACTTAGTAATATTACAACTCAAGTTAATACTCAGAACCTTTTAAGACTGTTTACTACACTGTTTAACTGAAATTTTAAGACCTTATGGATTTCTTCTTAGTCAACAGGATTGAAGAAGAAATCCATAAGGTGAAATAGTTTCAGAGAAAATCGTCTGTGATAGACGGACCGACACTTGTCGGTCTGTCTACCACAGACGATTTTCTCTGAAACTATTTTACGGACAGATTTAGATTAATGACATCTTACTTTTGAATTGTAGAGAAAATCGTCTGCGGTAGACCGACCGACACTTTTCGGTCCCTCTACCACAGACGATTTTCTCTGAAACAATTTTACGGACAGATTTAAAATTAATGACATCTTACTTTTGAATTGTAGAAGTAATTGGTATTCGTTGAATTATGATGCTGAGAAATATGAAGGTATAAGTAAATTGGGATAAACGAAAGAGAATGATGACAATGGATCCATTTAGTCCTAGGCGCGCTATCGTGCGCGCTTAGGACGAAAAAGGGGCGACGTGTGTGGAGGGGCGGGCTTGCGCGAGTGAGAGAAATAGTACGCGACTGAAAGAGTAAACAATATTATCCCGCACGATTGCGCGAAGCAAAGCGCGTGTATCTAAATGAATCTAATGATGATGAAGTTAAAAGCCAAATTCCATAGAAATATCATTATAGTTACCTAATCATATTATTAACTAGCTGCTACAAGCAGCTTCTTCCGCGTGGCTTTTTCTAAAATAAAAGTAGTCCAGCCTAAGTTACTCCTTATATCATCAGCTATCTGCCAGTGAAAGTCCCATCAAAATCGGTCTAGCCGTTTTGGAGATTAGCCGGAACAAACAGACAGACAAACAACAAAAAAAAATTTGTTCCATAAGTACCGTATATGTATATACCTACTTTCTTAAGCATTTAGTAAAAAGCTGTTATTTTTACATTACGAACAGACACTTCAATTTTTATTGATAGGTAATTATTATCAATTACCTACCAGAGTTAAGGCTCCCGTAGACAGGCGCGATGCGACGGTGCGTCACGATTCTGGTAGAACAATTGCCATGAAGTTTTCCTAGAAATAGTTCTACTAGAGCCGCGTCGTGGTGGTGCGTCGCGCCTGTCTGGTGGAGCCTTAAGACGCTGACAACACCTAAACCGCGGTCACTGTCAGATTGCATAGAAAAGAAAGAGAAGCGCGATGACACAACACTTGTAATTTATTGCAAAATATGGAGCAATTATCTATTTACTCAAAATTGAGTTGAGTAATCGAAAATAAAAAACAACCAAGTTCTGCATTCAAATAAGACGTTCTTGTTATTAATTAAATATGTAACGTATGTTGATATTTAATACAGATATTTTGGATTAGAACTCAAGGTAAGAGGTAAGTTTAACGTTAGTTTGTATCGAGATTTTTTTTCAAAACGTGTTTTGGTAACAACCAAGTTCTGGAAAATATGTTCAAAATTAACATATATTTTTTCCGCTACCACAAACTATACTGATTTGGCAATTTTATTTCTTAAGAGAAGCCAATTTTGGTCAATTGGGTCTTGTCAGCGCCTTAACTCATTCTGCAACTCCAGGACTGACGCGTGGGATAAAAAGTAACTCGGTTTGGGAAGGTACTCTATGCTGTTTCTAGAAAATGTATATTACTCCGTCGTTGGTTCAGTGGTCGCGAGCGTGAGGGCCTCGGTTCGATTCCCAGATCGGGCAAAGTGTCATTGGGTTTTTTCATCTGGGATTTCTCAGTAGCAGCCCGGAGTCTGGATTTGTGCCCGGTTGAGGGCAATAGGCTCGCCCCCTATTACATATCGCTATCCCTTCTTGAGCAAGGGTGGTTATTTTATTTTATTTATTATGGGACAATAAACAGCTACAATATGAAATGTTTACAAATAACAATAACATAGGCTCATAAGTAGTATTAACAACATTGCAGCCCACTACATTGTCCGCATGTTAGCAAAATTAAGATAAAGCAAAAAGTGACACAGTGCCAAAAAAATATAATTGATCATTAAAATACAATACAATTAAATAATTATTAAATACGAATTATAAAATAAAAATATATGCACTTTTGGATAAAATTAAAAATTTTGGGATTATCCATTGTGGGTTGAAATAAGAATTAAGACAAAAATAAAAAATTAAATGACAGGACAATACAATTCATTAATACAAATAATTAAAACGGTTAAAATAGATTAAATTTAGAATCAAGGATTCACACTATTTCTTATTAGCATTAAATAAGATTTGAAAAACATTGGACTTAAATTTAGATTTGGAACATACAAAAATATCAATATCAATGAAGTTGCGATTATAAGATTCCACTATACGACGAACAGGGCAACGCAATCCTGAATTAGTCCGACAGCTATTTAAGACGCTGACAACACCTAAACCGCGGTCACTGTCAAATTCCATAGAAAAGAAAGAGAAGCGCGATGACACAACGCTTGTAATTTATTGCAAAATATGAAGTAATTATCTATTTACTCAAAATTGAGTTGAGTAATCGAAAATAAAAAACAACCAAGTTCTGCATTCAAATAAGACGTTCTTGTTATTAATTAAATACGTAACGTATGTTGATATTTGATACAGATATTTTGGATTAGAACTCAAAGTAAGAGGTTAGTTTAACGTTAGTTTGTATCGAGATTTTGTTTTCAAAACGTGTTTTGGTAACAACCAAGTTCTGGGAAATATGTTCAAAATTGACATATATTTTTTCCGCTACCACAAACTATACAGATTTGGCAATATTTTTTCTTAAGCGAAGCCTATTTTGGTCAATTGGGTCTTGTCAGCGCCTTAAAGCGAACAATGTACCTGCACGGACACTACGCTTATTTACAGTGCGGGGGACCACATAACATAACTTACTCGTGAGATCAATGGAATCGAAGTGATTAGATTATGAACAATACCATGTAGTATGTTGGCTTCTAGAAACTTACGTCTAGATTCTAATGTTAACATATTATATTTACTTAGTAATTGTGAATACGACAAACACCCTTTAAAGCACCTATAGCACATGGCGCGAAGAAATTTACGCTGGACTTTCTCGATCATATCTATATATTTCTTGTAGAACGGATTCCAGATTGGGACAGCATAATCGAGCTGCGAGCGCACAAGCGTCTTATATCAGTAAAGATAGGTGGAAGGCCGTTTAAACTCAGTAGATGATCTCATGACAAAACCATACATCTTAAATGAATTATTAACAATTCTTTCTACGTGCTGATTAAGCGATAACTTATTGTCCAGTAAAACACCAAGATTTCTTACAACAGAAGTGTTAAGGCCCCTACATACTGGCGTGACTTGTCGCGCGACGCGACGCGACACAAAGACACCGCGTGTAGCGCTACAAGCGGTGCCTTTGTGACGCGACGCGTCGCGCGACAAGTCGCGCCAGTATGTAGGAGCCTTTACTTAGCAAGGCATTATTTAGCCTATACTGAAAATTTGTGATAAATTTGTTTTTCGTGAAATTTATTAAATGACATTAATTTGTTATCAATGTTCATGCACTCTCTGCATGAGAAGAGGCCTCTGCGGGACTTAAAAATAACAGACGAAATGTGGGTGTACTGTGTACTCCTTTGTTTAAAACTCTTCGAGGAAAACAGCTGTGTTGTTGTTATATTTTTAAATACATTTTTTAATTATTATTTTTCAAATTTTAATTATTATAAGAATGATAAAGCAAAAACATGTTCAATGAAAATGATCCATTAACTGTTGTGTTCCACGCCTTCAAAAGCTGAATAGTTTCATAAAGTGAGGAAACGCAACTTGGGGTTGTTATAAAACTTTGTTTGACCGCTTTGCGATGGAAATATAGGGTTTTGCAGTCTGTACGGGCGCACTCCGACTTTGTGTGCAAATCTTGTTGTCAAAGCTATTAACTCTCCCTAGTGTATATGTCGCAGCCAACTAGCTTAATTAGCCGTTTAGTTAACAACCTTACTGTCGCAGCCATATGGTTAAATTAGCCAGCTGATTGGACGCCTAGGCCGTTCATTAAACGCCGGCACCCAATTAAATAGCTGAAGGACAACTAGAACTTTGACCAACCACGCGCGCCGAAGTGTTAGCAGTAACTAAGCCAGGGCACTCCGATCAACTGGATTAGGTTAGGTTAGAACTGTGACAAACCGCGCGCGAGCCGAGCGAGCGCTACTTCTAACGGTTAGGCTGTTAACTAAACGGCTAATTAAGCTAGTTGGCTGCGACATCGGTGCCGGCGTTTAATGAACGGCTTAGGCGTCCAATTAGCTGGCTAATTTAACCAGATGGCTGCCACATATAAGGGGAACATAGGTACTGCAGTAACATTACCAAAAAGTAATAAAAATTCTTATTATTATTGAAAATAAAAAGATATTGCAATTTAAAATTCACATTTTTAGTACCAAAATTACCCCAATTCCATAAAAAAATTGCAAATTGTCAGCAGAGGTCATAAACTTGACTTGTAGACAGACCTGCTAAATGACGGCCACCCGCGCCCCATTTAATAAATCGGTAAACTTCGCCATTGAAAAAAAATATGGAGTTTTTTTTTACCCCCTGAAAATGATCACATAGGAAGACTCCCAGTCAACAACACACTCATCAGACAGGGTTTTTGTTAAATGTTGTAGAAGAATAAAAATAAAAAAATGTCACTAATGAAGTTCGAAAAATAGGCACTGTCTGCTGGTGCTGTCCCTGGTGCCCATCAGAATTGGGATACGGGTAAACGAGAGAAATCGCTCCAATACAGTTTATTGCTACAGACTTAATTACTACCAGTAGAACTTAAAATGAAGCACTGAGCAGTTCCTAGGTGAGTATGTGTCGCGACCATATCTCAACGATCACTGTTCCTCCATTTAAAAAAAACATCGACTTTTTTAATACCAAATTAAATCCTTTTTTATGAGTTTCTGGTAAGTTTTTAGGGTTCCGTAGTAAACAAGGAACCCTTACAGTTTCGCCATGTTCGGCTGTCTGTCTGTCTGTCTGTCCCCGCTGTAGCTCAGAGACGCTTAGTACTAGAAAGCTGTAATTTGGCATAGGTAAACACCGACAAAGTGCTAAAACAAAATCATATAAAAACAGGTACTTTCCTTCCATGTAATGTGGGGATGATATTTAGAGATCCGCTTACGTAATATACAAGCTGTTTAAGGTATTATGCAATGCTATATAAGGTGTTGTTTTGAACCTGCAAAACATTTCAGGAGGTTGTTATGAAACTCGTAAATAATCGTATAACAATACGATACCAAGTCAATAATCAATAATACTTTTTATTTTAGATTTTTAAATTTTATCTTTTCTTTTTATTTTTTTTATTTCTTTTTTAATTTTTTTTTATTTTTTTTTTTTGTTGATTAGGGTCGAGAATCAGTAACATAATTACCTCCTAAAATATTTTGCAGGTCCAAAACAACACCTTATATAGCATTAAAGTGCTAATTTTTGTTTGAGTCAAGTGACCCCCCCCCCCCTGCCAGCTAAATGTTTGTTGTGATGTTTATGGAGATGTGAAAACATTCATAGCAGTAGTTACATATAATGAAATTAGAAGTAAAACTATCACAGCTAAGTGTGCTTTACAAGTTAACGAGTAATAGTCGACCAACTTAAATTTGCAGTTGGATAATAGACCGTGGCATATATCGATGTAAGGGAGAACATGTTTTCAACTGCAATGTTAAGTTTGTTTTTGGGATTAATTCATACCAATTTCCCAATTACGGAACCCTTCATTGTGCGTGGTCCGACACGCACTTGGCCGGTTTTTTGATTTACCTCAAGATTAAAAACCGCGCAACTTAATCCTCCCCGTATGTTTTCTACCCTCGAGATAGAATACTAATTATGAATTTCAGTGTTTTGCGAGTAAATAATTATGCACTGAAAAGTTTCAGGTTCTATGCTCACCGGGCGGTTAGTTACTCTATCTACTAACTAGAGATAAATTCTGCTAAATCTCAGACTCATTAGTATTACCGAGGCTATGGTTAAGAGGCTATGGCTTTGGTGGAGAGCAGTGGTGGCCCAGTGGTAACGGCCGCGACTTACGAGTTGTAGATCGTAGGTTCGAACCCAGACAGGCGCTTTACTTTGTGTAAATTATTTCATCACCACTGCTCTCAAAAAACGGCGAAGGAAAATATCGTGAGGAAACCGGCATGTCCTAGAATCAAAAATTCAAAAACATGTGACATCTACCAACCCGCACTGGGCCTGCGTGGTGGATTACGGCCCAGTCCCTCTCGCAGAGAGGAGGCCTGTGTCCCAGCAGTGGGAACATTACAGGCTGATTATGGTTAATGTTGTCAAGATTGTTTTGTTTCACAAAAGAATTTATTTTGTTTTAGGGTTCCGTACCTCAAAAGGAAAAAAACGGAACCCTTATAGGATCACTCGTGTGTGTCTGTCTCTCACAGCCGATTTGCTCCGTATCTGATGAACCGATTAAATTGAAATTTGGTACATATATCAATTTCTGTGACCAAAACACGGACGTGTTACGTAAATAAATGAATTTTGAATACGGGGTCACTTTTGGGAGATAAAAAAAAAAAAAAGTTTTGCACACATATTTTTACCCGACTGCCTCAGGAGGGTAATGTTTTTCGAGAGTAAGTATGTATGTATGTATGTATGTATGTATGTATGTATGTATGTATGTATGTATGTATGTATGTATGTCTATTTCTTTGGCACGCTCTGTAGCCTAAACAGCTTGATGGATTTTAACATATGAGGTGTCTTTCAATTTGTCCTTATTGTGGGAGTGACATAGGCTATATAATATTTATATGTTGCATCTGCAAATACAAAAAAAAGGGAGGGGAAGTTTTTTTTTTAAATTAATTACAACAATATTGGTATCAAATAAATGCTAGTAATGAGTAATTTTCAAATATGTATGTATATTAATAAAACTAAAAAGCTTGAAATAAAATAAATTATTTAAAAAACAAAAAACCCGACTGTAAAAACAAATAACTGAAAAGGGAAAAACAAGCATTATAATCTATATAATTTTGGTCTTGCAGGCGGGGACAGTCGAATAACCTGAAATATGGTGTAACTTTTGATTGTCCCCCCGCCTGCGATACCAAAATTCTATAGATTATAATGCTTGTTTTTATTAATAATATATTTTATTTAATAATAATAAGTTTTACAGATGAAAATTTTGAAAAAAATACGTAAAATAGTTCTATAGCTACTTATAGACAATCGCACTCTCCATGTCGCGATGAGATCCCGCCGGAGCTCCGTCCGCTGTGCCGCAATTTCTCGCGGCGGAGTAACGCCCCAGCGTTTCGCCTTCTCGCGCCACTCCCATACGTGCGCGAGGACATTTGCCTCCAGATCCCATGGCGGCAATCCAGCAAGGAGGCTCGCTGCCTCACCGGAGACCGTGCGGTATCCTCGGACCAGCTGACCATGACCCTTTGCGCCGCGTTCAACCGGCGGGCTGGCCGCAGCGCCAGGGAACGCGCCCACACAGGTGCCCCATAAAGGGCCATGGACCGCACGAACCCCGCGTAGAACCTCCGGCCTCCGCTTCAAGGCAGCCCCAGGCCGCTCCAGTTTTGGAGCCAAACGTCGGAAATGCTCCACGAAGTTCCACCGGCTGTCGAGGACGAGTCCCAGGCACTTCATTGTCGACTCGACGCCGATGAAAACCCCTCCTACCGTTATTTGGGATCCCGACGGTGGCACGTTCCGAGGACCATGAAAACACATGGCCTCCGAGGCCATGTGTTTTCATGTGCAGTCTTGTGCAGGGCTACCTCGAGTCCTAATTGCCGGATCCTTTCGACGATTGTCGCAACGCCGCCTGAGAAGTCTGGGATAAGGAGGATCCGCAGCTATAGCCCGCGCAATTCAATTTTATTTACGTTTTATGCAATCTGCAGGTCAGTTTCAGGGTGCATCTTGATTAAAATACGATTCGCGGCCATAAAGATAAAGATAAGATAAAGATAATTTATTTGCATAAACATGTGTACATTAGTAATTACCTTGCAGAGATATTTATTAAAGGTGATAAAGTTTAATTAGTTTCAAAATGTTTTACCATATTGGTGTACAAATCAGAGAAATAAACATATAATACATAAAAAGTATGTATTTACAGAATTTTAATCATTAGAATCATTAATACGAAGATAAGAAATTTTGAATTTCGTAATTAAATAGGTAATTTTGTAGTGAAAGTCATATGTGACCTTGTTGATGATGTTCTTCAGAAAGATCAGGTGCGTAGTACTCGCAACCAGCGTGTGGGTTTGCCCAGATGTATGAACGTAAACGAAGCCAAAGGAGTATGTTAGGATCGTAGCAGGTGACGTTCTGTAGTTTCTGCCCATGGGAAGAAGGTGTGAGTTTATGTATTTATGTATGAATGGAACCTCATAGTACTGATAGAACTCACTACCTACAACTCGTGGGTCGTGGCTGCCGCGTTACCACTTTTTTTTTCCCGGGTGGAAAATCCCCATGGATGTCCTCCGCCCTGAGGCGGGTGGAGGGGTCTGCCAGACTCTTACCTACCTACTCGGAAATTCAATAAAAAAGCGGCTTTAGTTTAACTGATAGCTAGATAGTTAACATTGGCTAGCAAGAGGTTGTAAGTTCAATCGCCAGATCGAATTGTTTTATTAAGTACGTACACCCAACATAATACAACTTTACTCATTAAGGGTCGGGTAATCGCCGTTGACCTTAGCCGTACAAATGTGCGTCGCGCTCTCGCCTCGCGGCCGTTCGGTTTCATAGGGAATATTTATTTTTAGTAACGAAAATATGAGGACAAAAAACATATATGAATATGATATGAAAAAAATCACATATAGAATGACAGATCATAAAATAGTCTATTGATACAAAAATAAAACATGAACATATTTTAAGTAGTCTGAAAGTAATATCGTTTTTTATGCTTTCGGTAGACATTACTTCCTGAATTTATTTCATAAAGTATTTTACACCAAAACTTAATATTCACATATAGAATTGATGTGTATGCGTTCTAGTTTAACATACACTTTTTGCATAACTTACTTGAATTATATGAGGGCGTACAGATTTAAAAGTTCTAAAATCATATATCTGCGCCTTAAGGGGAAACCTCGTTAGGCACCTATCCTACTGCCGGCGATTGACGAGAAGCGAGTAGAGCTAGCAACTAAAACCGAGTTGGCGAGCAACGAGCAGCCAGTGCGTGACGGCGATGAGCGATCACTCGCTGGTAGCGTTGCCAGGCGTCCGGATAAATCCGGACACTGTCAGGCTTTTTGGTTGCGTGTACGGCCTTATTAGACGGTATACGACCTCGGCTTTTGTTAGGCTTTTTAAATTTGACCTTTTTTACCATTTATGATATAACCATGACCATTGTGTTTTAAGGCGCTGACAAGACCCAATTGAACAAAATAGGCTTCTCTTAAGAAAAAAAATTGCCAAATCTGTATAGTTTGTGGTAGCGGAAAAAATATATGTTAATTTTGAACATATTTCCCAGAACTTGGTTGTTACCAAAACACGTTTTGAAAAAAAAATCTCGATACAAACTAACGTTAAACTAACCTCTTACTTTGAGTTCTAATCAAAAATATCTGCATTAAATATCAACATACGTTACGTATTTAATTAATAACAAGAACGTCTTATTTGAATGCAGAACTTGGTTGTTTTTTATTTTCGATTACTCAACTCAATTTTGAGTAAATAGAGAATTGCTTCATATTTTGCAATAAATTACAAGCGTTGTGTCATCGCGCGTCTCTTTCTTTTCTATGCAATCTGAGAGTGACCGCGGTTTAGGTGTTGTCAGCGTCTTAATATGTTTTCCATTGCAAATTAATTTTATATTTATTTAAATTAATTAATATTTCATGATTAATAATAAAGATGACTGATTCATTAAATTTTATTGTTGTTTGATTAGAATTTAAGATTTTAAGGTAAATTATAAAAAAAGCCTTGTTTTACTTACAAAAAATGTGATTTCATACTAAGACTAAATAATTAAGGGTGTCCGGCCTTATTAACTGGCTGGCCTGTCCGGCTTTCGGTTTTAAGACCTGGCAACCCTACTCGCTGGTATGCGTACTGAGCGAGTACTTTCTTTGATAGGTCTTGGCACTGCAACAAATAAGTACTCGACGGCAGTGTGAACAGTCAAGCATAAACTATTAATCGATTTGTCTCTTTTCCTTACTCGGGACTGTGTACCTACGTTTTTCGAGCGAGCAAATCGTTGATAGCCAGTCGCTTCTTCGTGCCGGTGGGACTGGTGCCTGAAGACACCAAGTTGATTCTTGTGAAGATTTTGTAGGCAGTCACTTAAACTTAACACATCAACGAAATTCATACATACCGTTTAAAAAAAACTCAAACTTCCAACTTATTCACCGTAAAATGCTTGAAGTTTAAACTCGTTCCATATTTATCGTGGTTATATTTCAGTTTCAGACCGTCGCGTATATCCGGATATACGGACAACCTGTATAGTGTATTATCTAGGGAGCTTATGTTGTGTGTGTCTAGCTTAGCAGTTTCGGTTTTGGACTTAAGTGTAGTCTAAGTTTAAGATGTATTCTAGTACTAACTTTTAAAGTCCTTGCGTCCATTGTTGATTAAATTATTTGTTACTATTCCTTGACAGCCTGTATAAGTTTTAACAGCGCGTGTGATTTTTTTAATGTAAGTAACATAATATAACATGACGCCTGTATTCCCCGAAGAGTTAGGCAGAGGTGTACCTACAGTACACCAACATTTCGCCAGTTATAATAATAATAATATTCTTAATTTTTCGGACAAGTGATCCATCGTGTTAGTAAGCAAAACAAAATAACTTATTTGTAGTGTTAGTAGTTGAGGTACAATAGAGAAGAAAGAGTAAATAGTATTGTGAAAAGGACATCCCCGGTTTAATGTCCAGTGGTTGTCCTTCTCACAAAACATTTAATAATCGAAGAGTCGATACTCTCCGCCATAGTTTTTAGGACGTTATGTTTAAGTCCCATGGGGGGCGAGCCTATTGCCATCAACATAATCAGCCTATAATGTTCCCACTGCTGGGACACAGGTGTCCTCTCTGTGAGGGGGAGTGGGACGTAATCACCACGCGGGCCCAGTGCGGCTTGGTATTGCCACATGGCACATGTCTTCGAATTTTTGCTTCTAGGACATGCCGGTTTCCTCACGATGTTTTCCTTCATCTTTTTGAGAGCAGTGGTGATGAAATTATTTAAACAAAGTAAAGCGCCTGTCTGGGTTCTGAACCTACGACCTACAAATCGTAAGTCGCGACCGTTATCACTGGGCCACCACTGTTCTCCGTACCCCCATATTGCGACAGTTATGTTTAAGTTCCATGTAACTGGCAATACGGGCTGGTGTCAGTAAGTCTGTAACTCCACGTTAAAGCGCGTATTTCGTACGGAAGTCTCACGTAATAGAAGGCCAGCCAATCATCAGGCACAAATCCAGACTCCGGGCAGATACTGAGTAATTCCTGATGGAAAACTCAATAACACTTAGCTCGACCTGGGAATTGAACCCAGAACCTCATGCTCAGCAGTAGCGCTGGCGTCCACTAGACCAACGAGGCATTGTAAAATAAACACCCCGTAAACAAGAATATCTGCTTAAACGTACCTATGCCCATTTTGTTCAATATCGTTCTCATCCATATTCGCGTACATTTTCTGAAAAGCGATGTGAGATCATGTTGGATCATTTGGATGGTATCCAGAGATATTGAGCTCAGTTCTAAGAAATAACACTTTGATATTTGTTTGGTAGATGTCACATGTCTTCGAATTTTTGGTTTTAGGACATGCCGGTTTCCTCACGATGTTTTCCTTCACCGTTTTTAGAGCAGTGGTGATGAAATAATTTACACAAAGTAAAGCGCCTTTTAAGTAAACTAAGTAAGTCGCAGCCATTACCACTGGGCCACCACTGCTCGCATCGCTTGTATAAATATACTTATTATAAGTGGAAGTCGCTTGTCGTGTCTGTCTGTGTGACCAAGTTGTTCTTCTAAACCACGCAACGGATTTTGGTGCGGTTTTCACCATCATTTAGGCAATTTATTCCGAAAGGTTTTTGTGTATTACACAAAACTCAAACTCAAAGCATTTATTTCAATTAAAACATTTACAGGAACTTTTGAATTGTCAAGGAGTCGGTCAGTTATAAATATGAAGCTAGTTTCCCATTCCAAAGCGTAGTAGGTACCTATGGAAAAGAACGGGCAAGAAACTCCATGGACACTCTTTTAAATTATATTGTTACATAAAGATTAGTATAAATAATGTTGAATTTATAACTAAGTATGAGGACGATGTAAAAAATATATAACAATAATATTTAACCTGCATATAATAAAGAAATCTCGATGTTTGTGTGCTAAGCAGTGACGGGTCACAGTTACGTATTATCTGTGCCTTTTACCTTTTGCAACGTACCTACTGTCGCATTGTAATCATGCATTATTTGCTACCATTTTGTATTGGGAAATATTTAACTGATTCTCTAAAATCTTAAAGACAATCTAGTGATGTACGCTTTTTAAAATTAATGAACCTCAAAAATCTTTTTGGGCTTCTAAAGATGCATACTTTTTAAAATGAATGAGCCTATTTTTAAGTTTCTGGACTTTTCTTGCAGTTGGTCGCTGTAACACTAAGCTAGGGTCGACCAAACGGGACAGGTTAGAACTGTTACCAACCGCGCGCGAGCCGAGCGAGCTAAGCGAGCGGTGCCATGTCAGCGGCCGGCGAGCGCTATATCCAAGTTGGTGGCAGTTACTTGGCTATTAAGTATTTTTAGACCCCAAAATAGGAACTTTTTGAGCTTTACAAAAAGAGTCTCATTAATTATATTAGAGTGTTCAATAATATTTTAAGCAAAATTGGAATTATTTGAGGTTCGATTAAACACGCCTTTTGTGCCAGCTAGGAAACAAAACAATATATAATCATGTGAAACGTGAACTGTTAAAATTGATTTAGTTTATCTTAAATGGTTGGTATTTTAGTTGGTTACCTTATTGGTGATGTTCTTCAGAAAGGTGTGCGTAGTACTCGCAAACAGCGTGTGTGTATGACCCCCTAGGGGCTCAAGTCTGCTATTTTTTATAAATTCGTCATTCCAACACGACCCCATTGTCATTTTGCTAAAAGTTCGTAATCTGCTAAATTCATGATGGTAGATCATTGGTCGGTCAATGGTCTCGTGATAGAATCGTGGTGGAATGACATTGTCGTATTGCCATTATTATAAAACTCGTTAGTAGAAATGATTTTCGAAAAACTACTATTTAATTTGATCATTTAGTCATACCAGATTTCATTTATATTTAAATTTACATATTATTTATTAGTGTTATATGCAATCTGAAGTATTAAGAAGTTCGTAAATAGCAAAAACATTAAATTTGTGTGAAACTATACAACTCAATAATATTTTATCTGTTTAGCTGTCAATGTGACATTACTGCTTACTGACGTTAATCTGTTTTTAGGGTTCCGTACCCAAAGAGTAAAACGGGACCCTATTACTAAGACTCCGCTGTCCGTCTGTCACTAGGCTGTATCTCATGAACCGTGATAGTTAGACAGTTGACATTTTCACAGATGATGTATTTCTGTTGCCGCTATAACAACAAATACTAAAAAACAGAATAAAATAAATATACAACAGACATGATTTTTTGCCGTTTTTATAGATAATGGTACCCTTCCTGCGCGAGTCCGACTCGCACTTGGCCGGTTTTTATTTCTAGCGGTCGGTGTTTTGTTAGTTATTTATTTTCATTTGAGTGTTTTCGTTATATTTTTGTTTGTACCTATATTTATTTTTTTTTATTTATTTATTACATTTTTTACAAAATGGTGCTAATTAAGCAAATTTCGGCTCTAATTGAGTTTCTGGAAAATCATCAAGACCTGGCGCTTGGCCACTGCAGCCGCAGCAATGAAGGACGGAGTTTATCCAAACGATATTGGATGGAGTGCGCCCAAATTTTAAATTCGATATCTGTGGACTGCCCCAATAAAACGACGACAGAATGGCGCACAGTAAGTACCTAAATACAGTATAATTTAGTAATAGGTATGCATTATAAAATGTATCATTATTGTAATTTTTGCACTTTTTTTAGTTCTTTATTGAATTTAAAAGTATAACTGGAAAGAAAATTAAATCACAGAAGAGTGAAATAAGTGCAACAACAATACTTTTCTTTTGGCAGCCTTGCAGAATTATAGTGGGAAGCATAATTATAGTAATAATTGTGTAACTTACGATGGTTGAGCCCATCGTAAGTTGACATCGACGTCTTTTGCATTCCGCCCATCTTCTTTCTCTAGCATTCACTGTCTTGGCTAGCTCGAGAATATTTGCTCGTAGTGAATACATTTCTCCATTCAATATTCCAGAAACACGATAGATACCAAACACTTTTTGAAAACCGAGCTATTAAAAGCAATGACTGCACAATGACGTTCTAATGGTAGGTCACTGATCAAAGGAACTGTCAAAATTTTAGGAGAGTACCGCATACGTCAGTCATTCATTTGTCATTATGTACGAGATTACCAGTCTATGCCATTTCTTTCAATGGAGTGTCAGTGGTTGACCATTGGAAAGTCATAATGACGCCATTGTATTAGTAGATTACCAAACTTGTCAAAATCAACAATTATGAAAATATCAATGATAGACCATTCTGACACTATTGTAATAGCAGACTTGAGGCCCTGATGCATGAACGTAAACGAAGCAAAAGGAGTATGTAACGAGCGTAGCAGGTGGCGTTCTGTAGTGTCTACCTACCCCAATGGGAAGACGGCGTGAGTTACAAATTACAAAAGTTATCACAGGAAAACCTAGACTTCGTTTTACTTCCAGTAGCTTTGTGGCAGTAAAAAGTATTGTCAAACACTTCAGTGTAAAAAGATCAAGGTATATCATAGTTCAAGAAACGTTAAAAATATCCCGAGGTCTCATAGGGATGTGCCAGCTTATCTCTGGATCACTCTACAGTCCAGGCGTGCGACTCGGCCCAGTTATTAAAGCTCTTAGTGACTCCAAATTTTAGATATTGCTGGCTTTACTGTCCTAGTTTTGATTCTAGAATTTCTAGAAATATAACTAATTTAATTCTGACATTAAATTCGGGAGTGGTTCCGTTTCTTTGTCAGATGTTGGACGTGGCCTCCATACTACATTTTGCAAGAGCCAGCGGTAGTGAATTTCCGGAGAGCAACGGAATGTAGTATAAATGTGATTAGTTTTTGAGTATTTGGGGCAAAAGTAGCGAATAATTCGTAATAATAATTTGATAGTAAGATATAATTTAGAAGTAGAATTTAAATGAGATGGTATTCGCAAGAGATATAAAAAAGCTTAATAAAGAAAGCATAAGTATCGGTCGGGAATAGGTAAAAAAATTCGGGAAATCATCGAGATTTTAGTGTGATCGCGTGATTATGATTGGAAGTTTTTAATTTTGGAGATCTGTGCTTTCAGCTTGATTTCTTTGTGCGTGCGTTGTTACTCGAATCTTCTTGATTTTACATACGACATACGAAGCATAATTAGCCTATAATTTTCCCACTGGTATATAGGCCTCCTCTCGGTGAGAGGGCGTGGGCCGTAATGCACCACGTGGGCCCAGTGCGTGTTGGTAATAAAGAAAAAGCCGGAAAATTTATCTACGACTTTTAATAGTCAAATAACCTATGAAATAAAATTGACGTCCAAATCATTAAACAATTTATCAGACAATGTCAAACAAAAAATGTCCCGGACCATCCTAGAAAAAAAGTAAACAACCGAAGGAAAATCGAATTTAGCAAAGTCGATACAATACTATCGCATAATATAAATATCAATATGGTAAACATAACTGTACGCACAATCCCGGTAAGACCACGATTACCATCTGTCCGACGGAAATCGCCGAAAAAAGCCGAAGTATGCCGAAAACAGCCGAAGCATTCCGAAACAATAATCCTGTCCGATTGAATTGGTTATAAGTTGGTAATACTATATTCGGGAGATCGGCGGGGGTTATTATGCGAATGTATCGGTGATACTACGGTTACTGTTTGGAGGAACTCGAATCGTGAGACACGCTCGAAACATGACTGTTTTTCGAGCGTGAGTTGCGATCGAGTGTTTTGGTTATTTTTAACAAGATATCAAAAAATGTATGAGAACAGTTTTTAGTTCGTAAACTGTAGGGAATATAGATATAGTGGAGATAGATTACAGTCAATTTACTATTTAGAGTCAGAAGCATTTTACTTACTTGGAATGTCTCGTTGGAGTGTCTCTTTAGACGCGGCGTCTCATGTAATTATGGTCAAACTTCACTTAGGTAAGAATAACCTTTAATTATTACATTCACAGTATCTGGTTTCCGAGAAGGGCGACCCACATCTGTCGAAAAGAACAAACAATTGACAATACGGCCGATGAATCATGGTCGATATGAGCATAGGCTCTTCGAACTGGCATGTTCTCGCTCGCGCGCTTGCCTCATGTCACCATTTGGTTCCCAATATCGGAAATCGGAAAACTTGAGACTAGAGATGCATTCCATATGTATTACATAAATGGCATAACACAGTAAAAGATCAATATGGACCCTGTCGGGCACAGCAAAATTAGGAGAGCGGATAAATCTTTTACAGTTCAAGCAGTACGGTTGTGGAATGCCTTGCCCGTGTCGAATATATCGATAAGGCGTGCTCAATCTTTGTCCACTTTTTTTTTAAATTACGGTAAAAAAACATTATCTCTCTCCTTAAACAAATACTTTTATTTTTTTGTTCTTTGCAGTTGTTTTACAGTGGCGTGCCTAGGGTTTCAAAATAACGCAAGCCCAATAAAATTTTAACCGATTTCAAAAAAAGAAAGTTCAGTTTTCGACTGAGTATGTAGGTACCCTACGTATGTATCATCGCAATTTTCTCATAAACTACTGGTTAGGTACAATAAATTAAAAGTGAATTCATCCATCCATTTTTGTAAGTCATGCCGGCAGGCTTTTGGGCTTATATGAAGGTACCGCCACTGTTGTTTAATGATTATTATATACGTATAGATAAGTTTTATATGTTTTATGTATGTATGTATGTATTTATTGTATATATGTAAATGGTACAGCAAAGACTACCAGCAATATTGACTCTCCTTCCCCCCTAATCCATCCAAAGGTTGTCTTTAAAAGACTTTTGACGATAAGACCGCCCATTGTGTCACCCTATGTAAAATTTCTACATTTATATCTGTATTTTTGTGGTGTACATTATATAGAGTATTCTATTCTATTCTAAAAAAAATATTGAGCCATGATGCATCGGCCATATTGTACTAACTGAAGTGAGTTGTCATCGACTCAGTCTAAATTCGAATTCCAACAGTAACACTCTGTAATGTAATAGTTCTATTCCCCGGCTTCGGTGAAATTTGATATTTTTACCGGAATATCGTTCCTGATCAGTTCCCATTTACTTTTACTTATTGTGTAAAGCCAATGTATGTATTAGATAACAAGTATGTATTATGAACCGAAAAACAAGGAAAAATCCCTCAGAATATCGTGTTTACTGTTACATAATCTTGTAAGCTTGTAAATGGACCTTTGATTATATTGTTATGTTTTTTGGGGAAGGACAAATGTCCCCGAAGTACTCTACGTCTATTCTGTTCTATTTTTTAATAAATGCCAAGCAAAGCCGATGTCGACTATTCTGCCAATGTCTGAAATGAGTTGGAAAAGAGAAAAAAACAAGTAAGATTTTTTGCACAATGTAGGTACATCTTGTTGGATTAGTAAGGGACTGAAACAAACAAAAATAGGAATGAATAAATATTATAATTGTTAAACATAAAATATACGTATACCTACCACGCATAATCAGCCTGTAATGTTCCCACTGCTGACACTGCGGACACAGGCCTCTTCTCTGTGAGAGGGAGTGTGCCGTAATCCACCACGCGGGCCCAGTGCGGGTTGGTAGATGCCGCATGTCTTCGAATTTTTGGTTCTAGGACATGCCGGTTTCCTCACGATGTTTTGAGAGCAGTGGTGATGTAATAATTTACACAAAGTAAAGCACCTGTCAGGGTTCGAACCTACGATCTACAACTCGTAAGTCCACCACTACTACCATACAGACAGAATAATTCATGACTTCATGTTATTGTGACGGATAATGGTCATCAGCGCCACAACCAGTTCTGAAGAGGAAATATGTTAGTAAGGAGGGGAAAACACCCAACGTCAATTTGCCGTGTTATAGCCATTTCGTACAACTGTTTAAGATTGATAGTTGTGATTTGAGTATACGGACAATTTACGTTGGTATTCAATTTGCTTAACAATAATTAATTCTCTTGATTTGACCTACCTATCTATCTATCTATATATCCATGCGAAAATAAACATTTCAATAATTATATTACTTATCAGTTAAAAAGTTTTATACTTAAACTAGCGACCCGCCCCTGCTTCACACGCTTTTTACGACTTAGGCGCGTTTACGCCGTACGGCATTTCATACAAATTTTCAAGTCCTTATTTTTCGAAATGACTGAACCGATTTTAATGAACACACACACACAGAAGCAGGATACATAGATCTAAAATGTTAGTAGAAAACATTTTTGAAATGTCTATTAAAAAAAAGATAATTGTAAATTTATATTTGTGTTTATGGAAAATTTAAAATCGCTCTAATTTTACTGTAAAATGTTTTCTACTAACTTTTTAGAACAGCAAGTCCAATTATTTGACAAAAAAAAAAAAACAATCTGCCTAGTCTTGTCCCAACTATGCTGTAGTCGGTCTCCATTCCAATCGGATGTAGCTGAATACCAATATTTTACATTGAGCAACTGCCTATCTGACCTCCACAACACAGTTACTGGGTAACACGATACCCCTTGGTAAGACTGGTTATCAGACTTTTGTGGTTTTAACTACCCGTAACGACTGTCTCCGAATGACACGGGGATAAACGAGTTTTTTTTTTTGGGTGGGAAATCATCAAATAACTTCTCCCGCTGTGGGCGGAGCGGGAGGGTGTGTCAAACTCTTACTGATTAAAACCCACCCGTATTCCTTCTGTTGCCTGCGTTGCCAGGGGCCTCGGTAACCCTTTAGTACCTTCCCGCGACCCCGGCAGGAGGGATCAACGGTTTAACGTGCTTTCCGAGGCACGGAGAGGTCTCGATATGTAATGGATGTTCACCCATCCACGAACCGACCGCGGCAAGCGTAGCTTAACCTTCGATCGACCCGTGCGGCTGTTATAATTTAGCCATGAGCTTATATGAACCAAAATATACGTTGCTAAAGCTATAATTCATAAGCCTATTCGTAATTACGGCCTTATTTTGACCGTTTGACCCAGCTAATTACTGAAACTCAATGTACACTTAAAAAGAAATTACTTTAGTAATTAATTTTAATTATCAAAATAAACTCACACTGTGTCCTAATTAGTAAACGATGATTATCTTAGTGTTAAATATAACATTGTGTGCTTTGTTGGTGATTTATGGCGTTGTTATATTTAATAGTGTACCATGCTTTAATTGATCGTGTATCCTACTTATATTATAAACGTAAAAGTTTGTATGTTTATTACTCAATCACGCAAAAACGGCTGAACGGGTTTGGATGAAATTTAGCACTTATATAGATTATAACCCGGATTAACACATAGGATAGTCAACGCAGACGATGTCGCGGGTAGATGCTAGTTAAAATAAAATATTACCGTCTTCGGTATCAATTAGAGTCGCCCATACCCTTATATAATTTAAGTATCCCGCTTCTCGGTCAATAGGTTGAAATTGAAATACTGAAGAACGTGGATAAAAGTTTTTTTAATTTTTTTATATATAACTATTTTTAAACCATGCCAGTAAAATATATGGCACTAGACGACCAGAACAATAACTTAAACTTTTATGCTTACTCTAGCGCCCCGCGGTTTCACCCGCATGAGTTTTGACCCTGTGGGCATATCGGGAAAAAAAGTATCCTATGTGTTATTCCTGGTTATAAACTATCTGTGTACCAAATTTCATCCAAATCCGTTCAGTACTTTTTGCGTGATAGAGTTGTTACTCTTGTTGATGTTTGTTAACATCCATCCATCCATCCATCCATGCATCCGTCCTTACAAACTTTCGCATTTATAATATTAGTAGGAAATATAGTAGGATAGGATTTTCAATTAAAACTTTACATGACAAACAAGAATCCCGTCAATTAGTCCCCAGTCCTTAGTTTTAATCATATTCAACGCACAAACATACATACATGCACACAATAAGTTATCACTTTTAACGATCGACCCTTAAATTCCTTTCATTTTTCTTTATTGGACTGGTAACATTACACCATATGGTTAGCTTGCCAGGCGCCTTCGAAATAATAAAGTAAATCAATACAAAAAATATAAGTTAAAGACGTGCGCGACTGTACCTACTTGAATTTCTTATGTGTAATTGTTTATTTTATTTTATTGGATGCTGTCTTATTAAGAAAATTAAGGTAGTATTGTCTTATTTGTTAATTATATTGATTCGTGTGTAGGTAGTTTAAATTCTAAAGTATTTCTCGCTTTTAATAAGAACTGCGTGCTGACTTCGAACTGACCTCTGACTTTGGTAATACATATAATATGCTAGTAATAGAAGTTCCGCCAAACGTGCATTCGAATAAAACATGATAAACATGAGCTATTTATTTAAACTTCTCGCACACAAATAAGGAGAGTTGTGGTAAAAGCCCCCCCCCCGACTTACAAGTTGCAAGTCGTAGGTTCGAACCCAGGCAGGCGTACTTTACTTTGTGTAAATAATTTCATCACTACTGTTTTAAAAAACGGTGAAGGAAAACATCGTGAGGAAACCGGCATGTCCTAGACCTAGACCAAAAATTCGAAGACACGTGACATCTACCAATCCGCACTGGCCGGTGTGGTGGATTACGGCCCGCTCTCTCTCGAAGAGAGGAGGCCTGTGTCCCAGCAGTGGGTACATTATAGCCTGATTATGCACACAAATAAAGTTGGTTTCCCACGGTGCGTATTTGCGGATGGACGTGAACCAGCGCGCACCGACGCACCGTGGGAAGAGTATCATCCGTGGTAGCGCAGATATGTAAGTCGCGATTCGCGGAGCGTCCGATCCGTGGCGAGTCGGCAACTTCAAAGGTGCGGTGCGAGTTCTCTTTACGAGTTCTCTTTCACTTTTCATTTTGAAATGAAAATGTATCCAAACTCAAGACCCACGCATACCGACACGCACCGTTGGAAGAGTCTTGGTGTGCGGTGCGTGGATGTGGTGCGGTCTGGTCCGCGTCCGTCCGCAACATCTCACACAATGGGAAGCCGCGTTTAGGCATTTTTTACCAGTCAACCAAGGTGGTGAAGAGATAAGATGGCAGGTGCTCTGTTTGAGAGAAACATAATAACAAAAAATATACTAATAAAAAAAAACAATAAACCTGTACAAAAAACACTAAACACTAATACTAATATTCGGTATACAGGGTGATATTTTAAGATGGGTTAAAAAAGGACAGCTGGCTTATACGTTGGTTTTCTTGCATTCGCTTTCATGGCAAACCGTTTGGTCTATCAACGGATAATTTCGCCCCCTCTATAAATACACTCCCGGACTCTTAAATCGACCCCCACCTGCACCTTTTGTAAAGAAGTCTATAACTTTTGAAATGGCCGTGAATTAAAATACGGAACAATGACGACACTAAAATGATGGCCAGCATGTTGGCTTCAAAACTGCATAAAAAACTGTTTCTTTGACTTATCATTATTTTGATGTTTTAGGCTTTTTTACTTCACATGGAATTCATGCCCGGTGGCTCTATTTAGGAGTCCGGGAGTGTATTTATAGCGAGGGTGAAATTATCCGTTGGTAGATCAGTCGCCAAATGGTGAAGTCCGGGAGTGTATCTTCAGCAACGAATCGATTGCCAAAACTCCGTCCGTATAACTAGTGCAAGTTAACGAACAATAAGACGTTGTTTAATATTCCGTGAACGTAGATCCCCAATCCTGCGCAATCATCTGTATGGCTCCCACAAATGAACAAATATTGGCCAAGTTGGAGTTGGCTAATGTATGAATTAATATTGTGCGATATATTGTGAGAAAAATCATTACATGTGTTAGAACTTTGTTAATCAAGTGTTTGTTTTTACGAAAAAACTCTGCATGGATATCGGTTTTTCCATTTTTAGGGAATGCTCTTGAAGCCTTCGTGCCTCTGAAAGCATGTTGGTCCCGGCTGTCATTTGTAGATCTTGGACAGTCGTTATGGGTTGTGAGAAGTCCAAAAGTCTGACGATCAATCTTACTAAGAGGTTAATATACGCTTGCCGTAGTTGGTCCCCTCCGGGCCTCGGAAATCACGCTAATTCGTGGATCTTTGACAGTCGTTACGGGTAGTCAGAAGCCCGAAGTCTGAACACCTATCTTACCAAGAGGTATCGTGTTACCCAGTAACTGGGTTGCGGAGGTCAGATAGGCAGTCACTCCATGTCAAATACTGGTATTCAACGGCATCCGATTATACTGGATGCGGACCGTAGGCGCGGGCTTGCGGACGGTGAGCAATGGGTAGCACACCGTCCGGTAAGGATCCGACTCTACGGCGCGTTGTGTTCCACGCGCGCCTCAAAGTGATGTCGTCAGCACAAGTGTAGGACTCCACTAGGGCCGATGCCTGTAGGGGTCGCGGGAAGGTACAAAAGGGTTACCGAGACCCCTGGCAACACAGGCAACGGAAGGGACACGGGTGGGTTTTAAGTCAGTAAGAGTCTGACACACCCTCCTGCTCCGCCCAGAGCGGGAGAAGTTATTTGATAATATCCCACCGAAAAAAAAAACGACCTACAAGTCGTAAGTCGCGGTCGTTTCCACTGGGCCACCATTGTACTCACACTGCTGCTTGAGATAAGCTTTAAGTCCAAAATAGGAAATAATATAAACAAGACGCCAATTCTAAATTCTGTTTCAAAAGAACGTATATTTTTAAAAAAAGGTTGTCATGTTTCGTATCAAATAAGTATGTAATCATAAGCTCTATTTGAGAAGAAAATTTCCAAAATTGATTGAACCCAATCTCCCTATTTGAGGGATGTTGTAAACAGGATATTTTCTTAAATTCCTTTGGGAACGATGTGAGGAAAAGGTACTGATTTTAAATTGGTATCTAGCAGGGTTGTTTTGGGTATTCGCATACGCATCCGCAATTGCGGAGCTTCCGCATTTATTTGAACCTCCGCATCCGCATCCGATTAATCAATGCGAAGCTCATTCGGATGCAGATGTGGTTGAAAAGGGTGAATATAAATAAAATCTTTTTTTTTTATCCTTTTTAGGAAAGCTTACAGCTAATACATTTTAATATCTAGTACAATGTGTAAAAGATGGCCAATTACAAGCTTCCAATAACGATTAATGTCCTAATCAACAAAATGGAAATTAATCATCAATATACCTCTAAATATAGTCTTATACCCATCAAACACATAACTTCGAGAGCTATATTGATTTTTAAATGATTTTAATTTAGTAATTATTTTATTATAATTGCCGCGAATTAAATTAAGATCAACATACAACTTAACAGCGCTGTGATTTGCAAAAAAGCAAGAAATGTTGAATTCCGCCTTGCTGCTTTGACGGATCCCTTAAAAAAACTTGAAATCCGCATCCGCGGATGTGAGCCACGAATAATCCTCATCCGCATCCGCGTATTTCAAAAAATCTGCATCTGCAACAACCCTGGTATTTAGATCTATCGCCCCTTTCATCTCATACTCTACACATGTCAAATAAGTTTTTACACATACATAAATATATAAACTCACGCCTTCTTCCCATGTGGGTATAGGCAGAAGCTACAGAACGCCACCTGCTACGATCCTTATATACTCCTTTTGCTTCGTTTACGTTCATACATCCACGGGGTAGTTGCGTACAGTCAGCGTCAATAATATCGTGATGAACAGACTGTTCAAAATGACAATGACACAAGAACTGTCAAAATGAAGAAAGTACACGACTACTGTCATTCTGACAAGAATTTTATCCAATTGAGATAAAGTTTAATTTTCTTAGTTGTTGAGATCATTTTGAGCAGTAGCAATGGGTTTCTTTTTGACAGTTCAACAACATCCATTGCATTACTTACGTTGTTGAGCAGACAAATTTTTCGAACATATGAAGCAATGGATTAGCAATATACTTCAAAATCATTCAGTTGTGATTCATAGTGTGTACTTAATTAGGGTGCTGGGGGGTTCTTAATTAGGCCTCTTATAGCAGTATTATTATAATATTACTTCCAGTGAGAAAGTGATGGAGCTATACAGGACTTATAGCTCCATCTCTTTCTCACGCTGAAGTAATATTGAAGTAATACTGCTATAAGAGGTCATGGTTACCCCCCTGGTCATACACGCACGCCGGTTGCGAGCACTATGCATATGACTTTTCTGAAGAACATCACCAATAAGGTCACTATAAGGTCCTTCTAGGGCAAATAAGTTTCAGTTCAATTCTATTTCTACATCGACTGACACCCTGTATTGAGAACAGTCTATTAAAACTTGAAACTCAATGTCATATTCTGAGTTCCACGAAAGTTTAATCTACAAGCCTTAATAACATTTCAAAGGAATAAGTAAAAAAAATATTTCGTGTTATTTTTACTGAGATTTGTCCCCGAACCAAACATACCTACATATTTACATATTCGGCCTGTTTCGAGGAATAATTTAAATTCCCATACAAGCAGGCAACATAGCTCCCAGTTCCCAGTACGTTAGGGCTGTCACAAACCTCACTTGCAAATCGCGTGTGGAGTAATAAGGTCCTCGCTTAGCAACGCGCGTGCTTTGAGTTGTAATGCGCAACGTCCCTAGCTTTTGGGGGTGGGTTTTTGTGATGAGCGGAGCGGGCGTATGAGCGATTTTTGTAGGTATATTGCTCCGTCTAAGAAGATGACATACATCTATCTAAGTTCAATTTGTTCCATAAGAACTTTTCCAGAACTTTTTAAGAGATTTGATTGTTCTTATGGTAAAAATCTTAACTAAGAGAGATGTATTAATGATTCTAATGGTTATAATTCTGTAAATACATATTGGATATGGTCACAATTCATATTTTGATCAAGAAACTACCTGATACTGACCTGCAAACTGCAAAAAACGTAAGAAAATTTGAATTTCGCGGCCTACCACCGCGGATCCACCTTAATGTATTTAAGGATTCGTGGTGCAGGTGAGCCTTTAAATTGGTTTAGATTGTCAATTGTCAAATTTGAGGGGCTTGTGGCTAAGTGATAACAGCCGCACGGGTCGATCGATCAGGTTAAGCTACGCTTGCCGCGCTTGGTCCGAGGATGGGTGACCATCTTTACATACCAAGACACCCCGTGCCTCGGAAAGCACGTTAAGCCGTTGGTCCCGGCTCTCATTTGCAGATTTTTGAGTCGTTGCGGGTCTTCAGAAGCTCGAAAGTCTGATAACCAGTCTTACCAAGGGGTATCGTGTTACCCAGTAACTGGGTTGTGGAGGTCAGATAGGCAGTCGCTCCCTGTAAAATACTGGTATTCAGCTGTATCCGGTAAGACTGGAAGCCGACCCCAACATAGTTGGGAAAAGGCTAGGCAGATGATGATGATTGTCAATTTCTCGCACAGTTGCTGTACGTTATAATAAATACCTACAATATTTTTTGACACATGTTTTAGCCTGTATTAAGAACAACTCTCCGCTAATCGCTACCGCTCGTGTCTTATGTTCTCATCCGTTTCTAGCAAATTTACTCCACGCACTGAACGTATGTCATCACACGGGCTCTGATACCAGCTTTGCGTGTTCCTAACACTGTGTGTGTGAAGTGTTAACCTTGCATTATGTACAGTCAGCGACACAAGAAAGTGATCATTTAACTTTGTGCACATGGGTTTTGCTTGATTCTAATTTCACTTGTATAATTGCAAGTTGAAGCAGTTATTAAATTGAACAATGAAGAGTTGTTTTGTATGAAGCATTTTTAACTGCAATCATTAATAATTATTTTATTGAAAAATGTAGGTTGAGAATATTATATCAACCGTAAGGATATAAAGAAATAAAGAATAACGTTTATTTGGACACAGTTCGTGAAACACAAAATACAAATAACAGAATAAAAAAGTGAAAATAATGTTTAATTGGTCAAGGACAGCTAATTGATTTTCTATTGTTTGACTCCGAATCGGTGTCGCACAGGTTAATAAAATAAATAATGTTTTATTTTGTTTATTGTGTTTTGTTTTGATATGTTAATAAGCAAATCTTATTAGCATCATTGATGAAAGAATTGCAACAATCAAAAATATTGATCAATTTATGCTGTTGACTGTAAAGTCAAAAAGTCAAAGTATTTCAAATAGGTACATAAAAGGCACCTTTAAACGTCAAAATAAACAAACAAATAAAATTGATTCTAGTTGCCCCTTCCAAAAGGTAGTTTCGTATGGAGAAGAATGGGCAAGAAACTCCCCCGTTACTCTTTTAAAATGTTTTACAATATATCTCTCTCCTGTAATGTACCTAATATTTGCACGCCACACTTGGCAGAATGTGATGATACCATCGACTAAACCTAAGACCATATAATGTACCATATTCTGACAAATAAATGATTATTATTATTATTATTTGTATAGGCACATTAATTGTATAATTGGATGTGAAGACGATACACGTAGAATAAAATTACTGTAACAAAAAAGGTAAAAAAAATAAAAATTGAAGCAATGTACTACATGCATGTACATGTTGTGGTAATAATCACGTTTGTAAGGCTTATAACTTCCTACAGTTAACTAACTTAACTTCCTGAAGCTTAAAGTTTGGGAACAACAACAAATTTATACAGGATTTTCGGAACTAGAATCTACTTGGAATTAAAATAGAAATTAGTTGAAACAATTACCTTTCAATTCGGCGTCACAATGACCGCTACGGCTCAAGATTCCGGCTTTGCATGCGTAACTGTTTCTAAAATTATAGCCAAAGTTATTCCTTATAACATCAGCTATCTGTCAGTGCAAGTCCCGTCAAAATCAGTCTAGCCGTTTCGGAGATTAGCCGGAACAAACAAATAGACAGAGAAACATTTTAAAAACCACGTTTGTGTTGGTTAAAGCTTCTTACAGTTGTATTTAGCTTAGAGTTTGGGAAGAACAACTAATTTATGTAAGATTTTCGGAGATTTATTGAACCACCTTGAAAATTAAAATAGAAAAATTGGTTGAAAAATTCAACAATTCGGCGACAAAATGACCGCTACAACAAAACATTTGTGGGTTTGGTAGTGGAAACACTTAGAGGTTTCCTGGCCTTAAGATTGATAAAAAAATACATTTTTGGGCAGCTTGATGACTAATTTATTACAACAATAACTTAATTATACAAGGTGTATTTTTGCATCCTCGTCAAATTTCAGGAGGCTGCTATGAAAGACATATATAATCAAATAAAATTACGATACCTGCTCAATAATTAATACATACTTGTTTTTTTAGTTATTTAAGTTTGACAGTATTTTAGAATACACCACTTTCACAGAACAGAATCACCCCCTTGCGTATGCGGTAGTGTTTGTGTAAAAGGGCAGTTACAGTGCGGTATCACATGGGCCGCGTTTTAACATGCGTGTCCCACACAGGCCGATTTCCGAAAATTAGAAAAAGAAAAGATCTTATTTTATTATTGATTCGTGTCGAGAATCATTAGCATAGTTACCTCCTTGAATTTAACGAGGATGCAAAACGACACCTTGTATACAGATCTTGTGGTCACATTGATACCTAATTACGTGTGTGCTGTGTGTGTATGGAGCCGATGAAGCGAAGATCTCAGTAGTTCCCTTATTAGCGCTGCCGGTGCGCCGGTGTTGGCGGCGCTTAGAACGAATGTATGTCGCTCTTGACGCTGACGTTGTTGTGCTACTGCTTGTTGTTGGTTGAACAACTTACGTATACATTACCAGTTGCTTATGATCTCGTAGTTCCCAGTTTGCACACTTATTGTTTTCCCCTTCATACTTTGAAACTTCTTCGATGTAGTTACTCATACGTAGGTAGACATTTGTCGGTAGGCGAAACACGTGCGGCCCGTAATACTTTCTTTTCTTCCTTCTTTCTTTCTGCAATATCTTTGTAAACTTGTGATAACTGGCTCATTTATTACTGTGATCTTTGTTTAGTTAAGGCTGGGAAAATGTTACCGATTTTGCTTGGCCGATTAAATTGGATAGAAGTTTAGATAATATTACAAAGGTGTTGGCGACTGTGAGCAGTGATGGCCCAGCGGTAATAGCCGCGAGTACGAGTTGTAGGTCGTAGGTTCGAACCCAGACAGGCGTTTACTTTGTGTAAATTATTTCATCACCACTGCTCTCAAAACAGTGAAGGAAAACATCGTGAGGAAACCGGCATCTCCAAGAACCAAAGATTCGGAGACGTGACATCTAACAACCCGCACTGGGCCCGCGTGGGGGATTACGGCTCACTCCCTCTCACAGAGAGGAGGCCTGTGTCCCAGCATTGGGAACATTACAGGCTGATTCTGTGTTTGTGACTAAAATGTTTTACAATTATGTTTTGCGATTAGGATAAAAATCAGTTACAATTTCAGGTGTGAGTAAAGGTTCCAAGTGAAAACCAGCCTTAATGTTCTGAACACCTAAATATCATACATATATGGTCCAAGTGTAAGGAAGAAACTTAAGAGAAACTCGTGCCTTAGTAATAACAGCGTCACGGGTCGGGTAATCCATCAGGTTAAGCTACGCTTGCCGGAGTTGGTCTGTGAATGGGTGACCATCTTTACATACCGAGACTCCTCCGTGCCCCGGAAAACACCTTAAGCCGTTGGTCCCGGCTGTGCTTAGCTGATGTTATATATTAAAGTAGATATATTTTAAGAGGTCAGGTACGTAGTTCTCGCAACCGGCGTACGTGTATGACCAGAAGTATGAACGTAAACGAAGCAAAAGGAGTATGTAAGGAGCGTAGCAGGTGGCGTTCTATAGTTTCTGCCTACCCCCCATGGGAAGAAATCGTGAGTTTATGTATGTATGTATGTATGTATATATTAAAGTAAAATTCTGTAACATAGTGGATTACATAAAAATACATCCATAACTCTTACAGTTTTTTTTTCGTATAGAGATTTTTGTTGGAAGCTTGAACGCTTTGAATCAATCAAATTCGAGTTTTGACGGCTTATTGGTCGATTTGCACGAATTTACTCGCCCGAAACGGGTGAATAGACACTTCTGAATAATATGATTTTTTCTGTAGGCGTTTCGCAAGAAGTTAATTTATTTGTGGGCGAATCGATAACTCCAGAAATATGTATTAGGCAATTGCCACACAAAATATGTTCTTTTATATTTGCTTATAAACATTTGCTGAATAAAACATAAACAGTTTTAGTGTACGGTTTTCATCACTTTCCATAAAAATCTTCAATGTAATAAAAAATCGTATAGGTACCTAGTTATTCTGTCATCGCTTCTAAATATTACGAACCACAAAAAAAATATAATAAAAATATCTAACATTTCATATTTGAAACCGCATAGCCAATGCAAATAAGAGGGTTTGCACAAACCCTTGATCGACAAACTACGTCACACAATACCATATAATAGGGGTGTACCCAAAATTCTATAGAATATCATATTTTTATGATGAGCCCTTATTAATCATGCTCTCTATGAGGGTTCGATTACAACCATAATTATTCTTAAACACAAATAATTTTGAATCGTAATGTTGAAGAAATAAGGTTGGTAGTGTCTGTAAATTTATGGTTAATCATGGTTCTCTATGAGGTTCCGATTACAAACATAATTTATTCAAAACGTAAATCATTTTGAATCTTATTTCGATTATAATAAGGTTGGTGGTGAACGCAAATTAGGGCTGTCAAAAAGTATTTGTTTAAAAGCTTATTTTTGGAGCTAAATACCCTTTGTTAGTTTTGGTTTTTATGAAAAGATTTAAACGCAGATGGTTAGAAATTGAAAGAAAAAAGGATATTTGATGTGGTTTTGTGCTTACCCCATTTGTGGGGTAGCATAATAATATCGATTGCTCTAGTTGTATTGATTTAGAAAACATGATATGAATATAAAATAATACCTATGATATTTCAAAGGAATAGGTACTTCTATTCACCCCCTATTTATTACGTGGGACTTAAACATAACTGGCTACATAGGGTGTACTATAGGCACACCCTCTGCTTAACCTTTTTGGGGATTACAGGCGTAATAATATGTTTTTGTTATGTTCTATTAAGGATTGAAAAGAATACAAACATTTCTGATAAAAGTTTTACAATAAACAAAACACATACGAGTATATACCTAATTAACAACATAAGGTTTGCACAAAAACAAAAAAAAAAAAATTTGTACAATTCTCAACCCAAAACAACAAACACATCAGTTCCAAAAGCTTCATTAATTTAATTAATTAATTCCCACTCCGACAAAAATTCTCTGTCGTAATATTTTTCAAACACGCAAATATGAATTAATTCATACGCGTTCCTTTAAAAATGAAACTAATTCGTTGCTCCACTGTGGTGTACATTTTGCTAAGAATAGCTCCCTTGGCTCCGAGTTCAATTAAGTGTCTTTTGTTATGACATTTATTATATGAACATTATAGTTTATTAGGAAGATATTAACAAGAAACTATATAAGGCTTCCGCAGACAGGCGCAACGTGACACTGGTACCTTGCACAATTTCTATGAAAACTTCAGTGAAAGTGTCCGAAAGTGTCGCACTGTGCGTCACGCTGCCTGTCGCGTCCGCGATATCGCGCCAGCCTGCATAAGCCTATAAAATTAAAAGTATCTAGATTAAAAGATAAATTAGGAACTCTTTAATTCAATTTTGTGGTTGAAACCTTATGTCGCATTAACAATGAGAATTTTAACTCGTGGCTAAGTAATAACCGTACGGTTCGATCGATCAAGTTCAGCTACGCTTGCCGCGGTTGGATCGTGGATAGGTGAACATCTTTACATACCGAGACTCCACCGTGCCTCGGAAAGCACGTTAAGCCGTTGGTCCTGTCTGTCATTCTTGGACCTTTGACAGTCGTTACGGGTCGTCAGAAGCCCGAAAGTCTAACAACCAGTCTTACCAAGGGATATCGTATTACCCAGTAACTGGGTTTTAGAGGTCAGGTAGGCAGTCGCTCCATGTGAAATACTTTTATCTAGCTGCATTCAGTTAGTCTGGAAGGCGACCCCGATATAGTTGGGAAAACGCTAGGCAGACTGATTCTTTAAACGTCACAAAATACATGGGTGAGCAGACGTTAATCATTATTTAACTTTAAGCGACGTTATTATATAAAGCCCATAAAATACTATTTATCACAATGTTGTGCGTATGACTGTATGTTGAAAGTAGTCAGAAAAGACATGGTTGTGCAATGACGAATAAAACCAAAAAATTTTCTTTGATTAGATTTGCAAGCTGTAGGTAATTATATACGTAAAATGCTGCAAGTCCAAAAAAGTCGGAAGAAAAAATTGTCAAGCCCCACCAAAAATGTAAATCCACGCCCCACTAATTGAAGACTTAATCAACTTAAGCTTTCAAATCAAATCCTTCTAACAAATATTGGTACAAAACCGAAAGGGAATTGCCAAATGCAATTACAAGTTAGAAACTGCATATTCATGTGTTGAACAAGCTGACATGACTAAACAAGCCGTCATAACGATGTCTGGGAAGGCACGAACAATTAAAACCAGAAACGACCACCCTGCTGCGAAAAAATGTGGACGAAAAAAAGAGATGCTTTCTCTTTCACGCGCTTTGTTGAATACCTAGATTATTGAGTTTAGAATGGAACAAGAATAGGGTATTTTACTATATACGAGAAAAATCTATAAATATATTATTTAGAAGATAGTTTAGGCAAAAAGGAGTCGGAAAATGTTAGTTTTTGTTCATAAAATAACAAAATAAATTTTAAAATTCAATTCAACGTTTTCAGTTTTTCTAATCTGTTAAAAACACCATGAAATAGTAGCCGCCATGTTATTACGTCATACGGCTATGTAAACTAAAACGTGTCAACTGTGAACTGATAGTTAGATAATATGTTTACATAGCCAAGTGACGTGATGACCACAGAGCAACATGGCATCCACTGCGTCCAGCGTTTTCGTCAAACTACGCGCGAAGTTTGAAAATGTAAAAATTTAATGCATTTTTATGGCACTTATTGATTGAATAAAAATTTTGTGATTTTTTTTTGCGGCATTTAAAAATGGGTGTAAGACCCTATTGCGTGCTCTTTCGCTCATCAACTGTGTATTTTGTTAAGCTCTATCCAAGTCTTATACCCGCACCCTAATTGCGTACCACATTATCAATCACAATCTGAATGATTTTGAAGTATATTGCTAATCCATTGCGTCATATGTTCGAAAAATTTGTCTACTCAACAACGTAAATAACGCAATGAATGTTGTTGAACTGTCAAAATGTAACCCATTGCTACTGATAGTGCGTTATTCAATTACCCCGCTGGTTTTTGAATTGAGAATAGATTGTGGATCTTGTCAAATTCTGGTATTATTTGAGGTGATACTCCGTGATACTGCGAAAATTGTTACGGTTTTTTCAAAACTATTTTGAATTCCGGTAGCTTCCACCTTAAGTAGGTAATGCTTGCGGACGGGGAGCAATGGGTAGCTCGCCGTCCGATAAGGAGCAGGCCCGGGTCGACGGCACGTTGTGTTCCACGCGCGCCTCAAAGATATGTCATTACAAGTGTAGGGGTCCACTAGGGCCGATGCCTGCCGGGGTCGCGGGCAAGTCCGAAAGGGTTACCGAGGCCCCTTGCAAGACAGGCAACGGAAGGAACACGGTTGGATTTTAGGTATGAGTCTGACACACCCTCCCGCTCCGCCCAGAGCGGGAGAAGTTATTTGATAATTTCCCACCCAAAAAAAAAATAGGTAATGCTAAAGTAGAGTTCACTCCTACAGTATCAACATAAATAAAAGCTAATTTATCTGTGTCTGCGTCACAAAACATCTGTCAATAGCGACACTGAGACTGTGCCGGGTGGGAAATCATCAATTAACTTCTCCCGCTCTGGGCGGAGCGGGAGGGTATGTTAAAACCCACCCGTATTCCTTCCTGTTGCATGTGTTGCCGGGGCCTCGGTGACCCATAAGTACCTTCCCACGACCCCGGCAGGCATCGGCCCTAGTGGACCCCTACCTATGCGCTGACGACATCTCTTTGAGGCGCGCGTGGAATACAACGCGCCGTCGACCCGGGCCTGATCCTTACCGGACGGTGAGCTACCCATTGCTCACCGTCCGCAAGCCCGCGCCTACGGTGGCCGGAAATCCGCCCGGGATTCCCGACGCCCTGGGCGTCTCCTGCGGCGGCTAGGGGCGAGAGGGCGCGAAACTTGCCTTTCCGTCAACCGTCCCGCCTCCTCCTTCGCGAGCATTACTGCTTCGCGGAAGGAGGTGACAGCTGCCCATGCCCTCTCGCTACGTACCATGGCCTGAACCAGGGCCGGACGCGAGAGGTCTCTGCCGCCGATCGCCTCCACGAAGACACGGCGGTGCTCTGCCCAAGCCGGGCAGACCTCCACCGTATGCTCCACTGTGTCCTCCGGGCGATCCTCACAGTGGTGACACCCGGACGTTTCCTCCCGCGAGACTGTGCCCTGCGGGTACTTTAAATAGGTATAAAATATGTCTTCTAAATGGGTATTGTGTTACCCAGTCCAGAAAGGAGCCGACAGAGGGATTCAGTTGGGTTGGGCAGCGTTTGGAAAACTTCGTCAAGTCTTCTCGTCACCAATCCCGCAGTTTCTGATGATTAAGGTCTTCAACAAGTGCGCCCTGCCCGTCATGACATACGGTGCCGAAACGTGGACACTGACAGTCGGCCTGATCAAATTCAAGGTCACCCAGCGCGCTATGGAGCGCGCTATGCTCGGAGTCTCTGAAGGATAAAATCAGGAATGACATTATGCGTTATGGAGTTACCGACATAGCTTGCAGAGTAAGCAAACAAAAGTGGCAGTGCGCTGACCATGTTTGTCGAAGGATGGATGGCCAATGAAGCAGAGTCCTGGAGAGAAAACCGCGTATCGGCAAGCGTAGTGTGGGACGCCCCCCAGATAGATGAACCGACGACCTTAAGAAAGTATCTGGGTCAGACTAGATGCGGAAGGCGGAGGGCAGGGTATTGTGGCGCAGCCTCGGAGAGGCCTATGTCCAGCAGTGAACTGCGATAGGCTGAGTTGATTGTATTACCCAGTAACTGGGTTGTGGAGGCCAGGTAGGCAGTCGCTCCATATAAAATACTAGTATTCAGCTGCATCCGGTTGACCCCAATATAATAAGAAAAAGGCTAGGCAGATGATGACGATAAGAAAACTTTCTTATTTGCCTAGTGCAAATGCGGATGCTTAATGCATAATCCCAGGTCTGGCAAACAGATAGTGAAATTTCCGCAAGTGTGGTCAGTCAAAGTGAGGAATAATTATCTTAAGATCCAGGGGGTCTATTCTCTAAGTCCATCAACGAAGATACGGGTCGCTCCGCAAGTAATTCATCCGTCAAAACAATTGACAAATTCAATTTTTCGAACGGGCAAAAACACGTCGCGAGTAGGGACAACTGTCAAGTCATGTTGTCATTCATTCTCAGTTCGGGCTCCGAAGTAATCTTAGGTCCGTAGGTGATACGGAGTGGGAAATGCCCGTAACTTCGGCCGAAACTACGGATTTCAAGCTTAGGGAGTAGACCCCTTGTTTCCGATAGCAAGACAGATTGAATAAATCTGTTGTCAATTACCATGTCAACTTTGATCGGTTATTATTATTTCGATCAACCAATCACAAGAGTTCAGATCCCAGATCAAGCTTTCAGGAACCGGTAGTTACTGATAGAAAAAAACCCTCATAGAGATACGTGCATATAAAAAGATAAGTTAGTACGCACGTTAGTTGTGCAGTTACTGCATCTATCATTGAACACAAGACATGCAACAATCTAAACACAGTGATGTCTAGTTGGAAAACGGCAAATCAACACGAGTCCCGGACGTGCCAATTAAAACCTCTGGTCTTTCTTTTGTCATTCGCTTCGTTTGTGCCAATTGCACTGGACATGAATGAAGCCGTAAAAGTTAGCTTTTACAGCCAATCTTGATCCTTTATTTCTATTTGAGGGGAGGATAAATATTTGATGGAGCACCATTTAGTTGATGGTTTATTGGCACCGGCAATTATTGGACGGTTTTCGAGGATTTTTATTTGATAGACGAAAAACCGCTCTGAGACGAATTTTTGGGTGCTTCGTGTGTTACTCACATTTGTATGACTAAGATTTTTGGGGTATTTTATAAGCTATCATCATCATAAACTTACGGCAGTCCACTGCAGGGCATAGGCCTCTGAAATCGCTATTGCATTGAGCTGTATTAAATTTTAATGATTATATAAATAAATATATATTTTTTTTAGACAGTCCAATTCTGAATATAGTCCTTTTCATATACCACCAAATAGCGTTCGGCAATAGAACGAGATAGTGCCAGAATCAAAGATTCAACATCCACGACTAAAATTCGAGTGGCTAATCCACTACGATCTGCCAGAAAATTTATAATTATTGGTAAACAATAATCATAAATTTTCTAGTAAGAAGACGTTACTGTTTACAGGTCTGATTTCGTAGAAACACTATGATTCCCTGTGTATTGTCATCATCGTTGAGTAAAAACTTAACAATGCATACCTTTTTTTAAAAAAAATACGTCGTATATAAATGTATGACACACGGTCAGCGCCATAATTCTTGTACCATCTTGAAATTATCATGATTACTTATTTCTGAAGAATGTCAAGTCACATAGTGGTTGTCAATTTGTGATTCATTCTTCAAGAAATGAGGTTTCATTCAAGTTTTTTCACAGATTGTCACTTGTATTTTTTTCCGTCAATGATTCAGTGACATTTTTCCTTAAATGCGGTGAATCATGGGGATTAAAAAATGGCGGAATTTAACGCTATATTGTTAACATAGCCTCTTTCGGCCCCCGACCCACCGCGTCGCATCACATCGCCCGCCCGCGCTGTTACTTCATTTTCGTTTAACGTTCTTACTGATTTTATTTTCAATGGTCAACGTGAGGTAACGTGATGTTAAAAAGCCTATAACCTTTCTCAAGAATTAGGCTATCAAATACAAAAATATTTTTTCAAATGCGACTCGTAGTTCCAAGTCCGCATAAACTAACAAACTAATCAGATTTATTATATTAGGAAAGATTGGAAGGGACCGTGGCGATTATGATACCGAAGCCGATTACACCTACAATTAACTCTGTCTCTATAAACAAAGATCTCCTTGATAAGAGCTTTGGGCCCTGGATTCGATCCTCGGGTCAGAAAAAGTGTCTTTCAATCTCCTTCTTCGTGTCGCTGGCACAACACTATTCCAAATGTTGTTGGCCCAAAACTTTGCCAGCGTCGTCGGCGCCAGCGAGAGAGCCAATCTCCAGAACAAAACATCATCAGCTCTTTGTGTCTTTTAATAATATTAGACAGGACAGAGTATGCATTTTTACGTGGTGAATGATAATACGTTTATCCTCCATTACGTAGGACTCAAAGAACTGGCGAAATGTGGTGTAGTAGTGGGGTGTAGTAACTCTGCCTTCTCCTTCCGGGAATCCCGGTGGAATATCGGGATAAAAAGTATACTATGTACTAATCCTGGTCATGGTCCATGTGCCAAATCTCATCCAAATCTGTTCAACCGTTTTAGCGTGACAACCTAACAAACTCACTTTCACATTTATAATATTACGGGCTATCCTAACTAATATTATAAAAGCGAAAGGCAGTTTTTGCGAGTAGGTACTCCGGCAGCGCGTAGTGTTCCACGCGCGCCCCTATTGAACGTCGCGTGGGGCCTCTTACACCTCACTTCCCCCGCAGGGCCTGAGGTGACCCGAAAAGGCGGGCGGGTACCAGCCGGGGATCGCAGAAGTCGCACAAGATCCCATGATCCCCGGTGCAAGTGTGAGAGGGGAACACCGGGGTGATTTTTAGTCAGTAAAAGTCTGACAGTGGTGCCGATTCTGTTGTTCATCGAACTTAACTAAACTATCACTAAAATTTCTTATTTTTGGTTAAGAGAATCCTAAAAGCTATTCTGCAAATAAGTTTCACTAAAATTAGAAACAATTTTGACACAATTGTATTCGAGTTTGACAATCGTAAGTTGAGTAAACCATAGGCCAAAATAGAGGTGACAAAATGCGTTCGACACAGATTATATTCAAAATAGTCGAATTTATAGAACAATAAATTTGTCAAATCCATGATTTTTGTATCTGTCGTAACTTCGTCAGACAAAAGTAAAATATTTTATTGGAAAATTCGAATTTGATTTTATTATTAAATAAAGTTTATTTCAATGTGTTTGCGATGGTAGCAATGAAAATAATAAGCTCCATTAAATAGAATACAAGTGCCTCATGCTGACCATGTGAAAGACCTTGGTATAAACCTCGGCAGACATCTTCCTTGGAAAAACACATTTTCACTAAGAAAGTTCTACTGGTCACTATTTGACCTGGAAAATAAAACAAAGCTATAATCGAGCCTTTATCCCTATGGCATTCAGCTATGGGGAACAGCATCATACTCTATTATAGAGATCACACAGCGATTTCAGACCAAGCTTCTAAGAACAATCACAAACGTCCCATTGTTGTACCAAATGAAGCTCTACACCATGATATAAAAATACCGACAGTAAAGAGGAAATAAAAAGCTATCTCAAGTTGTATAAAGAAAGAATTACTCGGTACCCATATATCCAGGCTAATAACCTAATGGATAAAAAAGGAATACACAGGCTAAAACACAAAATTCCACAGTATTTCATCAGACAAACTTAGCTTGTTGTTTCATAACTGTGTGGATTGTTTCATAACCTTGGATGTGTCAAAGGACACTTAACAAGCAAGACAGAACATGTCATAAAAATTACTGAATGTCCTAATACATAAGTGGCAGATTGTAAGAAAAAGGTGACAAAGAAATTGTCCAACATGAAAGGTATTTATCTCTGATTTTATATCTACTTACTAGAACTGTCTTACTTAATGTAAACTGACCAAATAAAGTTAAAGCAGTAGCTGATAATAGCTATGTATTTTCATGTCCTTTAAGAGCTTGTTCACACAAATATACCATTTAGAAATAATAATACTAATGTATATTTTATATTACTTCCTATTGCTTTTGCACCAGGGTTTCAGTGTTTTTTGCCTGCTTGTCGGTCTTCTATAGATTGTACTTCGGAGAGTGTGCTCAGGAACTCCACGACCTCATTCCACCGGTCCCCTTCTATTATCGGTCATCTAGGCGCACTTCAGGTTACCATCCCTTCCTGGTGGCTATCCCACCAACTCGCACTAAGCGTTTCCAAACTTCTTTTATAATGCGCACAGCAAAGGAATGGAACTCTCTGCCTGCGTCTGTGTTTCCGAACGCATATAACCCTAATCTCTTCAAAGTGAGAGTGAACAGGCTTCTTCTGGGTAAGCTCGCTCCATCGTCGACTTTGTTTCTGTCGCCTCAGACATAGACTAAGGTCAAGAGCAAACCCATCACAAAAAAAAAAAAAAAAAACAAATTATACTTGTTTACAGGTACGAGTTTGACTGCTGCTATGAAAGCCACACCAAGCACCAATACTATTTAACCTCACAAAGACAGCGAGGGAGGAGACCATTCTATGTGAAAAGATGAGGAATGAGGGTGGCATGAGAAAAGAATGGAACCCATGTCTTAGAGGAAGAATATTGGAAACAAAAACTTAATGAATAAACAAAAATGTAGCTTTATTATTTATAAAAATATATTGTTTTCTAGAAAAATGTCTTGTTATTTGTGTGTAACTACCACAACGTGGCTATAGTCCTGCTGTTCTGTTGAGCTTGTGTCATAATATGGGTACATGGGATAACACATTGGATAATCACTATCTCCGATGAGCTTTTTCACTAACTCATTCCATTCAAACCTGAGCGCCTACTGAGCCTCCTCCTGATTGAGCTTTCTCTATAAATCCGGTTTATCGTTCAGTAAAGTCTCCGGTATTCTCGTCGCTGTAGGAAAGCCCTATCAAGAACATCTTGTTAGTCTGTCCCAATCGGGAGTAAGTATAAAAATCTTTTTTCAGCCATTTGGAATGGGTTGGAACGGTCTTGCAATGTTTCCAACTGATAGTTGAACTCTAATAACTGAACTCTTTCTTGATAGATAAAAAAATAGTTTCTCATTTCACAGAATCTGGAAATGGATTTATCCACTTGTTTTCCAAATTATACACATACACACACATACATAAACCCACGCCTTCATCCCATGGGGGTAGGCAGAAAATATAGAATGCCACCTGCTACACTCCTTACATGCTCCTTCTGCTTCGTTTACGTTCATACATTTAATTTTGGTCATACACCCACGCCGGTTGCGAGTACTACGCACCTGACCTTTTTGAAAAACATCATTAATGAGGTCACTTTAAGTCTTTCTGGGGCGTCCCTTCCTGGCATTTCCACTCACATCTGCCTTGTAAATACCTTTTGATCATTCATCCTCTCAACATGACCAAACCATCTAAGCATACTTTTTTCAATTTTTGTCACTACATCTTCCTATATCCTCGTAAGGCCCAACGACCTAATTTAATGACAAAAAAATTTTGACACTCCGGCCCGAGACACTATTTAAAATCATTTAAATTATATATCTAATCATAAAAATATATATCGACCTAAATTTGGGTTGGGCCTTACGAGGTTAAACCGCATCGTTGCCTTATCACATCAATTTTCAGCCTATCATTTATAGTCACACCACACATGCTTCTCAAGGAACGCATTTCCACAGCATTTACTCTACTTTCATGCTTTTTCCAAATTATAACTAAGTCATTAGATGTTCAGTACAAAAATACCTTTAAGTTATCACGAATGAATTTCTAATATCAATAATTTTATTATTTCTTTCTGCCCCATCGACAACAGCTGCAATCACCTAAGCGTCCTTACTGATCAAAGATTTTCCAAACCCACAAGCATCCAAACTTTCAAGAAATCTAAGAGAAATGTGGTTTGTAAATTTTAGTTCATGACAACTAATTTTATTCCACACCTTTTTAATCGCGATTAAAAATAATCTGATTTAGTTTGAAAATTGCAATTTTAGTTGAAAAACGTCAAATTCAGAATAGCATAATTGCCATTTTCATTAAATTGAATAACTAAAATGACATTAGTGCTGTCAAACTATAATTTAGTTAATTTATGTCACTTTAGTTAATTTCAGAATGGGAAACGTCGTTTGACAGGAATAAACGTAATTTTGGTGATTTTTGGTCTAGTTTAGAGAAATTTGTGACAAGAGAATCGGCACCAGTCTGTGTTCTCGTCGGTACAGAATGTTGCCATTTTAAATATTTGTATTTATGTTATTCATATTACAATCTCACTGTGTGCTGCGGTCGACGTCTTAATGTCAACGCTGGCTATCGCTGAAAACCAGCGCTGGGGCTCTGTCTCGCATAGGGTCGCAGCATTATGCTGAGCGTTGGCCGTTTTGCGTGGATGTGACGCATATTCTCCCTCAAATTGTTTCTTTTTTTGTATTTGTGTTCCTTCTTTGCGTCATGTTTACCGCAAATAAACGTATTTTCTTTCTTTATTTTTCTTTTGACAGCCCCTCCGCCATCCATGAGGATTTTCCACGCAGGAACAAAAAGGGATTAGGATAGGATAAGATGCGAAAGTGAGTTTGTTTGTTACGCATTCACGCTAAAACGGCGGAACGGATTAGTATGAAATTTGGGACATGGGTAGACCATGACCTGAATTATGACATATGACTTTTTATCCCGATATTCCCACGGGATCGAGACTTATGCGGATGAAACCATGGGGCACTGGTAATAAATAACTGTGTACGTATGAGGAGTTGATGGACGCACATTACAGTCGCCTGCAAGCTACAACGCGTTCCAGCTCCGTTTGCGGATAAGCTTCGTGCATGAATATTAAAGTGAGGCGTTACTGTGGGGCTTGTTACACCAAAGTGAATGGAGGGATGGATTTCTTGAGGAATACTATGTAAAACCAATATAAGACGAGTTTATTTTTCCCTTTCATTCGGCCGGCATCTTTCACTCGAAGTGAAATGTCTGAATAAAATTAAAAGGATCACTTAAGAAAAAAATAAAAAAAAACATTATACAAGATTGCAAACTGAAATAAATCCATTCTATAAAGGCTCGTGCAGACTGGCGCGATATCGCGGGCGCGACAGGTATATTGCTGCTTGTCGATCCCGCGATATCGCGCTAGTCTTCATGAGCTTCAAGATGTATGTACATAAGGTGGTTCATCTTTATGTAAAAGAGCGCCTCTCGCCATCAAACTTAAAAGTTTGGCGAGTTTAGAATTAAGTAACACCTCTGTATTATAATGTCATTAAATAAATAAACATGGCTGAGCTGAGCAGTGACTTACGAGGTGTACGTCGTAGGTCGAACCCAGGCAGGCGCTTTACTTTGTGTAAATTGTTTCGCCACCACTGCTCTCAAAACGGTGAAGGAGAACATCTTGAGGAAACCGGCATGTCCTAGAACCAAAAAATGACATGTGATATCTACCATCCCGCACTGGGCCCGCGTGGTGGATTACGGCCCACTCCCTCTCACAGCGAGGAGGCCTGTGTCCCAGCAGTGGGAACATTAAAGGCTGATTGTGTATATATGTTATATATATTTAAATAAATAACAAAACAAAAAAAAAAAACAAAAGTGGAAAATTAATTAAGACGGTGACAACACCTAAACCGCGGTCACTGTCAAATTCCATAGTAAAGAAAGAGAAGCGCGATGACACAACGCTTGTAATTTATTGCAAATTATGAAGTAATTATCTATTTACTCAAAACTGAGTTGAGTAATCGAAAATAAAAAACAACCAAGTTCTGCATTAAAATAAGACGTTCTTGTTATTAATTAAATACGTAACGTATGTTGATATTTGATAGAGATATTTTGGATTAGAACTCAAAGTAAGAGGTTAGTTTAACGTTAGTTTGTATCGAGATTTTGTTTTCAAAACGTATTTTGGTAACAACCAAGTTGTGGGAAATATGTTCAAAATTAATATATATTTTTTCCGTTACCACAAACTATACAGATTTGGCAATTTTTTTTCTTAAGCGAAGCCTATTTTGGTCAATTGGGTCTTGTCAGCGCCTTAATTAGTGAACCGATCACACGATGTTGGATTTCCGTACTCGACATACTTTACTATAATATAGCCTACCGAATGATTGAAAAGTGAAATGAAATGTATAGTTGCACGGTCATTCCTAATCCCTGGCGTTCCTTTGCCAAGTACGTAAACAACAATGGCCGCTCGAAAAACAGTTTTTTTTTTATTTGGTTGGTTGAGTGATGTGCTTTTAGTTGTATGCATTTAAGTTCTTGGTATTGATGTTACAATTATAATTAGGTATATTATTTCCGCGCATAGAGTACCTATTATGTTATTTGAATTTTGATAATTTCGCTTAGTTTTTATTAAGAAAAAAAAAATACTCCAAATTAGTAGTTTTATTGAAAGATCACTTTACGAGTTAAATAAAAATATTTTATGAAAAGAAATTTGAAGTTCTCCTTCCATGAGGTTTTTCATCAACCTATAGCTCGTCCAGGCGTTTTCGGTACGTTGAGCAACTTCTTTTTCTTGTCAGTCCTTTTTTTTTTTGGGTGGGAAATCATCAAATAACTTCTCCCGCTCTGGGCGGAGCGGGAGGGTGTGTCAGACTCTTACTGACTAAAACCCACCCGTATTCCTTCCTGTTGCCTGTGTTGCGGGGGCCTCGGTGACCCATAAGTACCTTCCCGCGACCCCGGCAGGCATCGGCCCTAGTGGACCCCTACCTATGCGCTGACGACATCTCTTTGAGGCGCGCGTGGGATACAACGCGCCGTGGACCCGGGCCTGGTCCTTACCGGACGGTGAGCTACCCATTGCTCACCGTCCGCAAGCCCGCGCCTACGGTGGCCGGAAATCCGCCCGGGATTCCCGACGCCCTGGGCGTCTCCTGCGGCGGCTAGGGGCGAGAGGGCGCGAAACTTGATAATATAGCCTACCGAATGATTGAAAAGTGAAATGAAATGTACGGTCATTCCTAATCCCTGGCGTTCCTTTGCCAAGTACGTTAACAACAATGGCCGCTCGAAATTTAGTTTTTTGTTGTTTGGTTGAGTGATGTGCAATTACAATTATAATTAGGTACATATATTATTTCCGCGCATAGAGTACCTATGTATGTTATTTGAATTTTGATAATTTCGCTTTGTTTTTATTAAGAAAAAAATACTCCAAATTAGTAGTTTTATTGATAGATCACTTTAGTAGTTAAATAAAAATATTTTATGAAAATAAATTTGAAGTTCTCCTTCCGTGAGGTTTTTCATCAATCTATAGCTCGTCCAAGCGTTTTCGGTACGTTGAGCAACTTTTTTTTCTTGTCAGTCCTTTTTTTTTTTGGGTGGGAAATCATCAAATAACTTCTCCCGCTCTGGACGGGGAGCGGGAGGGTGTGTCAGATTCTTATTGAGTAAAACCCACCCGTATTCCTTCCTGTTGCCTGTGTTGCGGGGGCCTCGGTGACCCATAAGTACCTTCCCGCGACCCCGGCAGGCATCGGCCCTAGTGGACCCCTACCTATGCGCTGACGACATCTCTTTGAGGCGCGCGTGGGATACAACGCGCCGTGGACCCGGGCCTGGTCCTTACCGGACGGTGAGCTACCCATTGCTCACCGTCCGCAAGCCCGCGCCTACGGTGGCCGGATATCCGCCCGGGATTCCCGACGCCCTGGGCGTCTCCTGCGGCGGCTAGGGGCGAGAGGGCGCGAAACTTGATAATATAGCCTACCGAATGATTGAAAAGTGAAATGAAATGTACGGTCATTCCTAATCCCTGGCGTTCCTTTGCCAAGTACGTTAACAACAATGGCCGCTCGAAATTTAGTTTTTTGTTGTTTGGTTGAGTGATGTGCAATTACAATTATAATTAGGTACATATATTATTTCCGCGCATAGAGTACCTATGTATGTTATTTGAATTTTGATAATTTGGCTTTGTTTTTATTAAGAAAAAAATACTCCAAATTAGTAGTTTTATTGATAGATCACTTTAGTAGTTAAATAAAAATATTTTATGAAAAGAAATTTGAAGTTCTCCTTCCATGAGGTTTTTCATCAACCTATAGCTCGTCCAGGCGTTTTCGGTACGTTGAGCAACTTCTTTTTCTTGTCTGTCCTGGAAGGAGACTATTTCGTCTAGGTAGATGTACCTATTCTGGGACACATGCAATCTCCACCCCCTTTACATCCTGTTTTCGTTTGACGCTATCAGTCATGAATTTGGGTTTTGACATGATCATTCAAAGACCAATATCGAGGCTTGCCTTGTTCAATTCATTAAGCATTTCGTCTAAAGGCTCTTACAGACTGGGGCGCAATCGCGGGCGCGACAAGCATATTGCTGCCCGTCTTGCCCGCGATATCGCCTCAGTATGCAGGAGCCTTAATTCTGAAATAAAACAAGCTGATATTCCTGATAGTCGTAATTTTTTTTTCTGAACCTCTGTATTTTCAACCAACTGTTACATTACGGTGTAACAGAATTCGGTTTTAAAGCACCACGAGCATACATCAAATGCAGAACAGCACTTTGCATACGCGCGCCCTATGTTTGACTAACACGCCTTCCAAATGGACCACATGGGAACATTTATTTACTTAAAAATACATAACATAGCAACGAGCAAAAGTTAATGTATTTTGTCATACACCTAGAGCTGTGTGAATAATCATTAAAATTCATAATTTCAGCCGAAAGACGTCCACTGCTGGACATAGGCTTCCCCCAAGCACCACTTCGACCGGTACTGTGCTTCCCGCATCCAACGGATTCCTGCGGCCTTCACAAGGTCATCGGTCCACGTTGTAGGAGGTCTTCAAACGCTACGTCTTCCGGTACGCAGTCGCCACTCCAGAACCTTTCGGCCCCATCGGCCATCTGTTCCGCGAGCAATGTTTAAAGATAATGATGAAATATCTTAAAGGATATTTTCAGTGTCTCCCATTGCGCTGGGTAATCAAATCAAAACAAAATATTTTATTTCACATAAACCCATGGGCACTTATGAAACGCCAGACGTCGTTTCCTATGGAGAAGAGCCGGCAAGAAACTCCACGGTTACTCTTTTAAAAATAATTGGCTTTTACAATGTCTTCAAATTACAGTGTTAATAGGTATGAGAGGACAGTGTAGGCCTGTCAACAAGTACCAGGTACTTAAAAAACAATAAATTATTTACAAATCTACAGTCTATAAGCCTACAACGTTCTCACATTCACAAAATAAAAAAGAATCATACAAAATATTTTTATAATAATAAAAAAGTGATTGATATTACAACTGTAACAAGTTTGAATTCATATCCTGTCCACAAAAGCCACTAATAAATAGTTGAAATTTAAATTGTAGGTATATAATGTCGTATAATGAAAATATTGTATCAAGGAGGTATGTAAAAAAAAACATTGTAATTTGGGAGCAGTTACAATACTGACACGAGCTTTTATGTCTCGTGCAGACTGAGGCGATATTGCGGGCGCAACAGGCATATTGCTGCGTAACGCGCCCGTGATATCGCATAAGCCTGCAACAGCCTTTATAAGGTTAAATAAAGTAAAATATGAGCAATTGAAAAACCTATCCAGCAGTCTTGTTAAATTTGCCCGGGCCCGCTAGCCAAAATGGGATCCTTGCAACCATCCCTTCTATGGATACTTTCGCTTTGAATCAGAATAAGGCAAGAATTCAAACACTTCTTGTTTTTTTTGATCGATGTCACGAATTCTAGCCCAGTTTCTCCAGATATAAAAAATCGTACATTGCACAGGTTTTTAATTCAATTTACATAAAAGTCTTACCATCTTCGCATCTGGTGTATTGACGTATAAAATTGCCTTAATAAGTGCCCATCTTTGACAAGTAATTACTCCAACCACTCCCCTTAGTTCCTAGTACTCTCTGTTAGGCTTCACTGCTTGGTAATTCGAAGAACTATGGGCAGTCTTTGTGAAAGGCCATTGCCTTTCTTGGAAACGTTGTATGCATTGTCGACAACTGAGGCAGAGTACATGTTACTTGCCACAGCTATACAAGAAGCCATATGGCTCAACCAATTACAGCAAGAGTTTTGGCTCGCTTTATTATCAGGTATACCTATAACAATGAATCTTTGGACATATGAATATTATTAGCTAAACTGTGTTGATTATATTGACCGAAAAGCTGGCGGCTTTCTCGCGCAACTCATCAGCATTGCAATTCAGCGAGGAAATGCCGCCAGCATCCTCGGTACAATGCCCCGAGGGCTTTTTTTAAGCTTAACTTAGTTTTAATTTAATTTAGTTAATGTTAATAATCATTTTGTAATTTGGTTATGTAAATAAATATATTATTTAAAACTGGGTTGTGAGATATCAACCTGTATTATAGATACCTTCTGCCCGCGACTTCGCCCGTATAAATCATATCCTATGGCAGTCGCCAAATAGCATATACTCCATTGATTTAGGTAATTAAATAAAGTTAAACAAATTTTAAAAAGGGTTGTTGTCGATGACACTTTCTTGTTTCTTGCAGACAGCGCGACGCGACGCTATTTCTATAAAAATTTCATGGACTTCATGGAAAGTGACGCGCTGCCTGTCGCGCCCGCGATATCGCGCGAGTCTCCACGAGCCTTAATTTATGCGCTCAACCCACTTTTTGCGTCACGAATTTTATGAGGACTGCCATCTCTAGACGCTGCAGCGCCGGCGCTGCAATTCTGTACTCTGTGATCACAACACATTTGCCTGACGGTCGGTACTATCAAATAACTATCAATAATAAATAAAGATACATCATAAATTAATTAACGATTAACCCTCCATTAAATATGAAGCGAAAATCATGGTAGACGCCAATTATATGAGCAGGGTAAGCAGAATGAATAGTTAATTGAAATCGGCCATAAGTGGTGAGCGCTGGCTATGGACAATTAAATACAGAAACACTGAATAGCCGACGTTAATTTAATTATAGAGTGTAAAATTCAATGGCTTTGCATGTTTTGTATTGGTTGGTTAGGTTTAATCAGGTCTGGTTTTGCAGGGACAATACGAAACTTCGGAGTAGTAGATTTTGCTGGGGGTATCCCAGCCAAATCTATGGAAGTTTTTACTGGGATTCAACTATCTAAAGTGCTGCTCTAGTCCGTTATGACCGTGTGCCAAACGTCAGTCGTAATCAGGTGGCTTTTTTTTTTTTGGTGTGGGAAATTGTCAAATAACCCCGCGCTGGGCGGAGCGGGAGGGTGCGTCAGACTGTTACTGACTAAAACCCACCCGTGTTCAGCACTAGGAAGTGGTGAAGGGCGGACATTTTTGGGGGACTGTCTTATGTAACTTTGACGTTCGAAAAGTGCTGATTCTCAGCCTAGTTTGAATAAATGATTTTTGATTTGATTTGATTCATGCTATTTTCAGCTGACTGGAAAGTCTCCATTAACATTTTAACACGAAAATCTACATATTCGACTATCTAAATTCTAATCTGCCTCGTTGGTTTAGTGGTTGCAAGCGCTTCTGCTGAGTATCAGGTCCTGGGTTCGATTCCCAGGTCGGGCAAAGTGCAATTGAGTTTTCCCATCAGGAATTTCTTAGTAGCAGCTCGCTGTCTGGATTTGTGTCCGTTTGATGGCAATGGATACTTAAGGTGACTTAAATATAACTGTCTAAATGTGGGTGTACTACAGGTACACATGTTATATTAAAATTATAGTTTGGCTTTTAATTTGTACAGCCCGGTTCATAGGTAATAGCGGCTCGGAGCGTGAGGCGAGTCGCTGCGTAGTAACGAATTCATGTGTCAGCGGGGGTGAGGGGCAGGTACTGCGCAGCGAGTAGTGCACTTCAGAGCCGCCATCAAGTTTGACGCGTACTATACTTACTATTTATCTAGAATGAGCCCAAACATTTTACTAAAATAAAGGCCGTAGGTAAAGGTAACATTGTTAAACGACGCGACAGCGCGACGCGGTTCTAGTAGAACAAAACTTCATGGAAATTGTTCTACTAGAATCACGTCGCACCGATGCGTCGCGCCTTTCTACGGGGAGCCTTAGTCGTATAAATCCGGATCTACGATTAGGGGGGCGGTTCCACTGACGCGGAGCTAGGCGGAGAGCAGAGGAGCGGACCGTGAATTGGCCAAGCACAGTGCTCGAAATCTGCGGAGTGGAGATTTTGAGCACTGTGATTGGCCAATTCACGGTCCGCTCCTCTCCTCTCCGCCCAGCTCCGCGTCAGTGGAACCGCACCCTAAGGCATATTGCTGCCTGTCGCGCCTGCGATATCGCGTTAGTCTGTACGAGCCTTTATAATTACTTATAATTAAAATGAGAATATATAGTTTTAACGTAAAGAAAAAAATTATAACCCTACCTATATATTTTTTTTGTTTTCAGGTACATAAATCATCTCAACTTATCAACACAAGGAGTCTACGTAAGATTTTACTTCACATGGCATAAAACACCATCACGCCTTGTTTTCCCGAAAGGTTGAGCAGAGGGGGGTCGCGGGAAGGTACTAAAGGGTCACCGAGGCCCCTGGCAACACAGGCAACAGGAAGGAATACGGGTGGGTTTTAGTCAGTAAGAGTCTGACACATCCTCCCGCTCCGCCCAGAGCGAGAGAAGGTTTTTAATGATTTCCCATCCAAAAAAAAAAAAGAGGTGTACCTTTAGTACACCCAAATTTAGCCAGTTTTATTTAAGTCCACTTTAAAAAGGAGCGAGCCTATTGCCATCAATAGGGTGCAAATCCTAACTGGATTACAATATTTTACTTTAATACATTAATATTTCAAGACATCTCACGCCAAAACCCGCGGGCATTATTTTCTCATGTCCAGCTTTCCAAAAACCGGCCAAATACGTGTCGTCCGACACGTATTTGACCGGTTTTTAATTGCACGCATAATGAATGGTTCCGTAGTTGGGATGAATTTATCCCAAAAAAAAAACATGTTCTCCCATACATCGATTTACGTCACGGTCAATTCTCCAACTGCAAATTTAAGTTCGTCTATTATTACTCGTTAACTTACGCGCGGTACCCCACACCATGACATAGAAGAGAAAAAAAATATCATCCTTACTTTACGTGCAAGGGAGGAACCTACCCTACAAGATTTAATTTTACCACTAGATGCGCCCCGCGGATTCACCCGCATAAGTTTTGACCCCGTGGGTATGTCGGGATAAAAAGTATCCTATGTGTTATTCCTGGGTATAAACTATCTGTGTGCCAAATTTCATCCAAATCCATTCAGTACTTCCGACGCGTCGCGCGACAAGTCGCGCCAGTATGTGGGAGCCTTCACGAACATCCATCCATCCATACTTACAAACTTTCGCATTTATAATATTAGTAGGGATTTTGTTGGCGTGATTAATAAGACAGACAGACGGACATGGGAAACTATAAGGGTTCCTTATTGACTACGAAACCTTAAAAAGTGTATTAATAAACTACCAAGAGTTTTACAATAAACATCTTTAAGACTCTTACAAACAAGCGGGACACGCGACGCGACACAAAGGCACCGCTTGTAGCGCTACACGCGGTGTCTTTGTGTCGCGTCGCGTGTCGCGCCTGTTTGAAGGAGCCTTTATTCTAGCTATCTATCTTTCGTTGTAACAGGATGACAAATTGTACAGTTTTCCCATTTCCAGTTCGCTCATTTGCGACATTACCCTAAAAATACACCCACAAACGTACTAAAACTAAACCAACTAAAAACACAACTTTATACTTACCTCAAACAAGTCCTGATAGTGAATTTATTTTAGAACTACAAAGGTTTTCGAGCTGGAAACCATTTGAATACACATTACCTAAGCTGGATCGTGCTTAGTTCGGCCTGAGAAAAAGAAGTAAAAAGTCCTGACCGCCTGTTGCGGGGATGTTATTCTTATTTTAATCGTGTGCTGACGGCTAGGGATGGGAAAAAAGCGTGTTATCGATAATGAATGTTTCATTAATTTTGTTTTTAGTTATTCAGATCATGGAGATTGGAGACAGATATATTTTTGAATACAATGTAGTGTTACCGACGTAGTAAGTGAAGACGTTTATCTCACCTTAAGGCTCCTGCTGACTGGCGCAACGCAACACCAGTATAACAATTTCCATGAGGTGTTCATAGAAATTGTCCTACCAGTGTCGCGTCGCGGCAGTCTGCACGAGCCTTTGTCAATGTATCAACCATTCATAGTAGAAATCTCTACTAACGTTACAAAATAATCTACTGACTAACATTCTTCGAACACAATTTAATAAAAATTGGTGGGTAGGTACCTGGGTCGGGCCATAGTCATCCCGTCCTGTCCTATTTAAGTTTTCTCACACAGCTCAACCGGGTTTTAAACTTACAAGTATGTCATAAGAAGTTACATAAGGTCTGCAGAAGTAAAAGTAATATTTGTCGAGTATAGATACGTGACCACATATTTTTGTGAAATATCCACAAAATACCAAAACTTCCTTCGCGGCAAAACATAGCGCTCAAATATGTTAACCTAAGACCATTAAGTAAATACCTATGCTTAACAAATAAAGATTCTGATGCTGATTCCCAAATGTATCGACAACCACCACATCTCTAAAAAATGCATCAACCCGTGTGCACTACATGACACGAGGATATCTCTCAAGATTCTTTGGAGACTGCTCGCTTTGTCTACCTTCCACATAATCGATAATTTAAACGCACGTCACTAGAAAATGCGACGAACAGGCGTGTTCACGACGTCGGCGATTTTATATTATCGACTATAATATCCATATAGTAAGCTCTAATTTTAGTTTGTTCGATGCTGTATTAATAGATTGTGTTAGTTCAGTTTTTGTTTTTAGTCTTGTAAAAGTTGCTCTGTTGAATAAAGTTAGAATAAAGCGTGTAATGTGTGTGTTGAAAGGAAAAGTTTTTTAAGTAAACAAGTTAGTCTATACATATTATTTTCTATTAAAGTTTAAGTTAGGTGGATTATATCGTTTCTGTAACAATTTTAACTTAAACGTAACTGTCTCACTTGATTTCTCTGCGATAGGCAGAGTTGTAGTTATTCACTGGTAAAATAATACTCTGACAGTTTTTTGGTGGGCGAAATATTCGTTTAAATAAAACCGCATAATGAGATAGACTTTTTTTTTTTTTTTGAGGGTGGGAAATCATCAAATAACTTCTCCCGCTCTGGGCAGAGCGGGAGGGTGTGTCAGACTCTTACTGACTAAAACCCACCCGTATTCCTTCCTGTTGCCTGTGTTGCGGGGGCCTCGGTGACCCATAAGTACCTTCCCGCGACCCCGGCAGGCATCGGCCCTAGTGGACCCCTACTATATGTGCTGACGACATCTCTTTGAGGCGCGCGTGGAATACGACGCGCCGTCGACCCGGGCCTGGTCCTTACCGGACGGTGAGCTACCCATTGCTCACCGTCCGCAAGCCCGCGCCTACGGTGGCCGGAAATCCGCCCGGGATTCCCGACGCCCTGGGCGTCTCCTGCGGCGGCTAGGGGCGAGAGGGCGCGAAACTTGCCTTTCCCTCAACCGTCCCGCCTCCTCCTTCGCGAGCATTACTGCTTCGCAGAAGGAGGTGACGGCTGCCCATGCCCTCTCGCTCCGTACCATGGCCTGAACCAGGGCCGGACGCGAGAGGTCTCTGCCGCCGATCGCCTCCACGAGGACACGGCGGTGCTCTGCCCAAGCCGGGCAGACCCCCACCGTATGTTCCACCGTGTCCTCCGGGCGATCCACACAGTGGTGACACCCGGACGTTTCCTCCCGCCTTATCCGACACAGGAACCTCCCGAAGCTGCCGTGTCCGGTGAGAACCTGCGTCAGGCGGAAGGTGAGGACGCCGCACTATGGGACCAACCGGTATTTTCCACCTCAAAAATCGATAACTCTGTTGTTTTGTGATTTATCTCCTTGATTTTTTTTTCACGTATTTGTGAATATCTAGGCAATAAAAGAAATCAAACATCATCATTCTAAAAAAAACATTTTTTCCGAAAAAAAATGACAAAGATAAAGTTATACGAAATTTCATACAAAAAATCATACAGTTATATTAAAATAGCAATAAAAGTTACACTTATGCTTAAAATAAGTTTAAAACTAAATTATTATTATTAAACAAACAGTTACATGACAAAAAAAAATTATTACTTAAACTTATCCTACTCATCACTTTCTATTTCCAACAATTCTTTAGCTTCGTCAAATAATTCTTTGGATATTAGAAAACTTGGTTTATTTAAGCTAGATATATAAGGATCAGATGTATATAACAAAATATGCACAACGTCTTCGTTTGTTGCTGATCTGGAACACTTCCTAGCGTGATGTAACCTATATTTCTTATAATCTTTATTTCGAGCTTCCTGGGCATCTTCGGATAATTGTCCTATAGGCAAAACTGCATAATGCTCTATTATTTTAGCACCATGTATAAGTACTTTATGGACCGAAGATGGCATGTAGTACCAGTTATATTTGCTTACATATAATTGCGCGGTTACCAATGTATACTGACCAAATTTTTTGCGTTTATAGGAAATCCCGATGACATAGTTTGAAGAATTACATATAGTCTCTTGATTAATTCTTCATCAATTCCGGTTATCTCTGCAGAACATTGGTAATTTTGGAAAAATCTCCTTGCCGTATTACCGTCATTGCTATTACCGGAACCTTGACGTGGTTTATCAAAATGCAAGCCAAGCACTTCTCGGAAACGTTTTTGGACAATTTTTTTCTTGTCTTCTTTAAGTTGCTTGTTTTCTGGAGTTGTTGCAGACCACTTCTCAAAACCTAAATTGTAAGAAATATGGAGGATCATTTCCATAAATCTTATCCATGCGTGTAGCGTCGACAATCCGTATTTAAATGCATTTTCATTTTCAACTCTCGTTGTAATTTTTAAAAGATCATTCATTTGTCTGGGAGTTGCTCCACAAACAGTGCAGGTAGCACTGGATGATGTGTTTGTCAACACTTGAGCAACTTTCCCATCAATCATTGTCATAAACAGTTGATGTTTAACTTCGATGACTTTGTCTTCCATTGACACAAGAGTTGGAATCAATTGATTAATTTTGGCTTCAATTTCACTGACAACCGCTGTAGTTTTTTCGGGAGTTTCTTTTGCAAATTCTAATGAAATTGGTCTGCAATATCTAACAGATGAGCAAGTAGGGTTTTTCCATATGATCGTAGAAGTTTCTTCGTCTCCTAGTCGCAGTGGTACAAGGGACACTATAAACAAATTAGCGTCCGATATTTGTTCGTTTTCTTCCCTACCGGAAGTTTGTTTATACTCACTTTGCCCGGAGGATCCATCACATCCCCATTTAGTGAAAAGCTTGAGACGATTGTAAGTCGATCCTGACTTTATCCTTATAATACGGCAGACTGTATGGTCTAAGAGATCTTGCAGGTTGATTTTTGCGCTTATATTTGTCACGGTAATGCTGGATGCAGGCGGATAGCAAGCCTTTTTTGCTTCACTTAGTGTTTGATACGAAGGCAATACAGAACTTAAATTCTTATCAACGAGCCTTTTTCTTAGGTACGCATATTGTGCTTTGGTTAAATCAGTTTCAATGCATATACTCAATGCTTCCTCTTTTGTAAAGGAAAGTGCGTTATCTGGATTGAGTATGTTTTGTAGAATAACTTTTTTCTCTTCTTTTTCCTTATTTCTGATAATAGTCACAATCGACGCTTCGTCATTTTCCCCCATGGATCTTAAACCTTGCAAATAAGCGTTACGGACATGTCCCATTCCATACTCCTGGACCAGCTCCATATTTTTTCGTTTCTTTGTGTTTTCCGAGCACTCGTCATATTGTTTTGTTGGTCTTCCACGTTCACCAGAAGTATTCAAACCAGAATTTACAGTGGTTGAGGTACTGCAAGAATTCAATGATACTTTAAACTCACCATTTAACCAATTTGAGTATAGGCTCTCGAACCGGTCCGGCTTTCTTTGAGCTTTGGTCCATTTCTGGTTGCAACTCGATGTTAGATTTTTTTGAATACTCTCTATTACAGTATTAACGTCAGTTTCCGATAGTTGAAAATTTTCCAATAAATATTTTTTGAGGTCTGAAGTACTTTTCCCTTTTATTATTTGATCACAAAGATCGCGTCGAACACAAACGAATTCACTCATTGTTAGATAATAATGTTTTTTATGCGTTAATTGTTATTGAAAAGAAGTATCTGAACACTTTGATGAATCGTATGCTGAACATACACGGGTATTTAAAGGACTAATATTTTAGTGCCTTGTGCAAAAACCATGGGACAATTGATTATAACAGTTATCATCGAAATAGTGTAATCAGTACTGATTGTAATTATTTACCACAACAGATAAATAGAACTTCCGCAGCAATATAGTTTATCATACTTGTGGTTAAGGTGACCACCCCAAACAAAATTGCCATGGGAAGATTCTTTCAAATATAATAGCAGTTTTTTAATTTGCAAATGTATGTTTTTATCATAGAAATAGAAAAAAACAATATAGACATCAAAGGATAATAACTAAATATAATATTTCATAATAAAAAAGAAGAACCGTAATTTTCGAGGATTTTTCCCCGATTGACATTATTGCTTCAAATCACCTCTGGCGCAAAAAACGCGCAAGTTTTTTTTAAATCCTCATATTACTGAGTAGATAAGGTCTCTAATAGAGTAATTAACTTGACACCGGCTGCTTTCGGCAACAACGAAAACTCCAATTGAAATTAACAAAAACTAAATTTTCTTTACTTCACTAAAAAAATATTAAAAAATTAAATAAAAATATTTTTTTTACAAAAACTGAACGTGGTTGCAAAGTGTATATTCTAAGCTATCTAATGATGTATAACACTAATATGTTTCCTTGGAAAACTTCCGAATAATTATGTGTTGAACTCCCTTAACGGTAATTTAATTGGCATGAAAATATTTATGCCCAATGTTTGAGGTTCATTTTATAAACGTAAAACTTTATATTTTTTTATATTTTGTAATTTATTCGTAAGTTCCATCTTTTGAGAGTATAAAACCATAAAACAATCTATGGATTTACGACTTTCGACAAAACCATTTTTGAGATGGAAAATACTGTTTGGTCCCATAGTGCGCCGTGGTGCCTCTCCAGCCACTCCTCAAAGAGGGGACTTATCGCCGCAATCGTGGCGTGCCCAAATGAGATAGACTTACGGTCACACCAAGTAATTTTAGCTGAAGATAATAAAACAAATTTTACTTACCTATTCCAATTGCAAGGAAAACATAAAAAAACGTTTATAATTTAAGCGTTGACATTCCAATTCAACCTACTTCATTATTATATATTAAATTAAAAATAAGAAAACGAAAAAGAAGTAATTATTGTATACCCTAAGAAAGAAAATACTATATTTGCGGTACATCGCTAAGCATAATGCTGCGACCCTTTGCGAGACAGAGCCCCATCGCTAGTTTTCAAAGACAGCTGGCGTTGACGTTATGACGTCAACCGTTGCAGCGTTTTACGAGTTAAAATTAACAAAATAATAAATAAAATAAATACAATAATGTTTAATTCGTTCTAAATATTTATATAAATAATAACCCTAATTAATGTTAACTTCATTCATCGACTTTAGCACAACCCTATACAAGCTCCGCGTGTTCGCGACACTACCAGCGTGGCACCTCATTGTTTAACTTGGCTAATTAGTCGCTTGCGTGCAAACAGGACTGATAAAACAATCGTGTGTTTGCCTTTCCTATTTTCAATACTATTTACTTTAGGAGGCATACGTAGAAATGAGGATATTACCCCTGATTTGAGAAGCCACGATGTTCAAAATTTTATATTTATGTCAAAAATCCAGAAATTAAGTTAAAAATATCAAAATCAAAATATTTTATTTCACATAAACCTGCATGGGCACTTATGAAACGTTAGAAGCAAGGTGCACGGTTCCAATTGGTCGTTTCCTATGGAGAAGAGCCCTGTGACAGATGGACGGACGGTCTGTGGAGCCTTAGTAACAGGGTTCCGTTGGCACCCTTTGGGTATGAAACCCTAAAAAACGATTGAACTAAAACGGAAAACAATGTGGAACCAATTTTAGAAAATCTCTACTGATGTAAGTAGGTACTTGTCAATCTGTAGTTTAAACTCAAGCAGATAACTAAAATCAAGATTCGAATCTAGTTATGTATCAAACTTCAATAATCTGCGATGATACAACCACACTTTATCGATAACCGCTTCCCGTATCACGGTACACCACTAATCGTGTGCACGACACTACTCAAGGCGTATTGTTTGACTCCAGTAATTAGTTCCTCGCGTACTGCCTCTGATAAATCAATCTTATATCCGAGGATCATATGCAATCTGCTGATATGTAGGTTAGGTTCGAGTATTAACCTATCGTGTCCATGAACGTTGATCCACGCAAGACATAATGGCTTTTTAATTGTTTCTGTAATTACGGCATTCAACTGGTTAATTGATTATTTGTTGAAAAACTAGCTATTGCCCGCGGCTAAATCCGCGTAATATAATGTTCACACAGGCCTCCTCTCTTCTCAAAGAGATGTCGTCAGCACAAAGGTAGGGGTCTACTAGGACCGATCCCTGCTGGGGTCGCGGGAAGGTACTTTTGGGTCACCCAGGCCCCCGCAACACAGGCAACAGGAAGGAATACGGGTGGGTTTTAGTCAGTAAGAGTCTGACACACCCTCCCGCTCCGTCCAGAGCGGGAGAAGTTATTTGATGATTTCCCACCCAAAAAAAGAAAAGGCCTCTCTTCGAGAGAGAGTGGGCTGTAATCTACCACGCGGGTGCGGGTTGGTAGATATTACATGTCTTCGAATTTTTAGTTCTAGGACATGCCGGTTTCCTCACGATGTTTTCCTTCACCGTTTTGAGAGCAGTGGTGATGAAATTATTTACACAAAGTGAAGTGCCTGGCTGGGTTCGAGCCCACGACCTACAACTCGTAAGTCAGGGCCGTTACCACTGGTCCACCGCTGCTCAGTCAAGTCCGCGTGAAGGTGGGAAATTATCTCACGGGAACGTACTACCGGTATAAAAAAAAGTGTCCTTTGTCCTGAGGTCAACCTATGTGCCAAATTTTATCGAAATCCGTTCAGCCGTGAAAAGGTACCAGACAGACTTACTTTCGCATTTATAACATTATTATGGAATTTCTGAGTTTCTAGGAGCTGTTAAGATCGTCATTATCGAAACTTCTAGAACTTTAGAGACTACGAAACCAAAATGTTGTCCAACAATATTTAGGTAATAGTTGTCCAGTAATATTTGTGGGTGGTAATTTATGAAATAACTTCTCCCGATCTGGACGCAGCGGGAGGGTGTGTCAGACTCTTACTGACTAAAACCCACCCGTGTTCCTTCCGTTGCCTGTGTTGCCAGAGGCCACGGTATCCCGTTCGGACTTTCCCGCGACCCCGGCAGATAAGTGATAGCCTAGTTGTGTGACCGTCGGACTGCGAAGTTATCATCAAGCATAGTTCTCGAGTTCGAACCCAAACCACACGCACCTCTGACTTTTCGGATTCATGCGCGTATTGTATAATTATCACTTGCTTAAAAACGGCGATGGAAAACATCGTGAGGAAACTGAGAGATATTTCTCGACGGCATGTGAAGCCAAGTCAGAAGCCCATGGGCGGCATAAAAACTAACCAGGTTAGTCGCTAACCACACAAAAAAGAAGAAGAAAGAAGAAGAAGTGCCAATAACCAAACCGTGATATCAGGTTCTGAATTTGAACTCCACCTGTTCCATTATCTATTGTCGAAGAGCCACTCCTTGTACAGTCGCCAGCACATACAAGTTACCGCAAACTGTCAAAATTCTTTAAATGATTTTAAACCTTAAAATGTTGGTTTAAATTAAAAGGTTTAAATTCGAATGAGAAAATTTATCAGTGCTGGCGACTGTACCTACCTAACACGCACATTATGCTTATTGGAGGGATAAATAGGAACACTACAAATAAGTAGGTAACCAACATTGCTGTTGGATAAATTACGGGTAACCTAAATCATACTAAAACGAGAATTGGCTATACTTAATGAAAATTGTAAAAGTAAAAAATGCCTGAACCTGAAAAACACATACAATTCGAATTATTTATTCATTGAAGTGTTCTGATATGTGCTAGCTGTCGCTTTGTGTAATAAAATCGCCATAGTTATTGTAACCTTGGTCGTTTAGTTTAATCGACTTGTATAAGTGTAAAATAAATGTATAATAATAAGTGTAAAAGTCTAGAAAATAATATTGACGACCATTTTATTACACAAATTTCTTTTTATAAATTTAGATATAAATTATATATAAATTCTCCTCCTCACTTCCAGTGAATTAATAATTCCACGTTCGGTACTTTTCATTACAGATACTTAAGGCTCCTACATACTAGCGCGACATGTCGCGCGACGCGTCGCGTCACAAAGGCACCGCTTGTAGCGCTACACGCGGTGTCTTTGTGTCGCGTCGCGTACCTGAACGTAGGCAAAACTAAGGTATTTGATGGTGAATAAACGGCTTATTACTGCTATTAACGACTCCAAATTTACTCAACGATCTAAACAAATAAACTAACTAAACCACGACGGTGACTCAACTGAAATCTAAATCCGAAACTGAACCATCGATTTTTTCGCCATCGAATATTTAAAGCATTGCAACGACCGTTCAAATGTTTACAGAGTTTGGGTAATGTAGGTTAATCGATGTGCATCGTATGTGATACTGTTGAGTCCGTGTATGTTAAGTGTTTAGTGGATGGACATTAGATATAGTTGATGTGTTATGTAGTTTTGTAAGGATATCGTTTGGAAGTTGACAAAGGCAATTTTCTGCATGGATGTAAATAAAAGGATTATATCAGGAATAGCGGTTAAGTAATAACAGCCGCACGATCAGGTTAAGCTAAGCTTGCTGTGGCTGGTCCGTGGATGGGTGAAAATCTTTACATACCAAGACCCCTCCGTGCTTCAGAAAGCACGTTAAGCCGTTGGTCCCGGCTGTCATTTGTAGATCTTTGACAGTCGTTGCGGGTCGTCAGAAGCTCGAAAGTCTGACAGCCAGTCTTACCAAGGGGTATCGTGTTACCCAGTAGCTGGGTTGTGGAGGTCAGATAGGCAGTCACTCCATACTGGTATTCAGCTGTATCCGGTAAGACTGGAAGCCGACCCCAACGTAGTTGGGAAAAGTATTTTACTGCAATACTTAAATATTTACATATAGTATTGATAACTATGCATTCTAATTTAATATACATTTTTTGCATAACTTACTTCCTTATATGAAGGCGTAATAACAGATTTAAAAGTCACTAGAATCATATATCTGCGCCTTAAGGTGGCCGGAAATCCGCCCGGGATTCCCGACGCCCAGGGCGTCTCCTGCGGCGGCTAGGGGCGAGAGGGCGCGAAATCTGCCTTTCCCACAAACGTCCCGCCTCCTCCTTCGCGAGCATTACTGTTTCGCAGAAGGAGGTGACGGCTGCCCATGCCCTCTCGCTCCGTACCATGGCCTGAACCAAGGCTGGATGCGAGAGATCTTTGCCGCCGATCGCCTACATGAGGACACGGCGGTGCTCTGCCCAAGCCGGGCAGACCTCCACCGTATGCTCCACCGTGTCCTCCGGGCGATCCACACAGTGGTGACACCCGGGGAATCGAACCCTGGACCTCATGCACAACTACTGCTGAGCGTGAGGTCTAGTGGTCGAGGCTGATATTAAAAATAGCTAGTATTTTTAGAAATAGCTCAATTTCAGTTTGGAATGTAAGTACGGTGGTTGCTTAGCTCTAATAATGACCAATATATTTTAACTCCTTCTCGTAACAAACATTACACCAACAATGAATCATAAATTAACTACGAGTGTATGAAAGACGTTTATCTTCAATATATCATTATTACACGGTGTATCGGTTCGTGTAGAGCAAACTGAGCGTGTGTCGTGACGGGGACTTGAGAAGCCATGTGTCATATTTGTTGCGTAGTTTTGAAGCATGTGCTAAGTTGATGGTGGGTTTGTTAGTAAGAAAGTATATGCCGTGGTGTGGATTAAAGTACACTCTTCTTCAGTAGTACCGTGATTTTCACCGCGAATCCAGAATGAAATGGAGTTCTTTTTTATAGAACAAAGGTGTCGTAATTATGTATGAATCGTACCTCATTAGGCCTCGCGAAGGGGCTATAGATAGCTACTCAGTCATCCCTTAGATTTGCTTGTATTGATAATAATAGCTTGTTGCTGTCTTCAGTGGAAGTCATGAGCTCCCAAAAGTGAGCTAGCTACACACAAAAACAAGAGTCAGTAATAATGGCATAGCACCCCAACTTCGCAATTTTCCTGACAAGTACCAACCTACTTAAGGGTCGGGTAATCGCCGTTGACCTTGGCCATACAAATGTGCGTCGCGCTCACGCCGCGCCGTCGTTCGATTTCATGGGGAATATTTTTTTTTAGTAACGGAAATATGAATATTTGAATAAAATCACAGATATAATTATAGATGATAAAATAGCCTGTTCATATAAACAAAAAACATGAAAATATCTTAAGTACTTTGAAAGTAATATCGTTTTTTATGCTTTGGGTAGACATCACTTCCTGAATTAATTTCATAAAGTATTTTACAATAATGTTTAAATATTAACACATAGAATTGATGTGTATTCGTTCGTGTTTAACATACATTTTTTGCATTGCTTATTTGCTTTATAAGAAGGCGTAATAACAGATTTAAAAGTCACTAAAATCATATATCTGCGCCTTAAGTCTCTTCAAATAACACAACGACTAAATACATTTTATATAATTCTATGTATATCTCATGCCATTTAGATACATTTCTCTTTTAAATTATTTCTATTATATCACAATTTCTGACACAGAATGCATTCGGCAGTCGGTACGCCATACTACAGAAATACGCGATCGCCTCGCTTCGGCTTATTAACCACGATGAATGATTTATAGTAATATAAGACTTATGGCGTTTGGAATAACGACGAGCCTGTAATTTAGATAAAAGGGTTATTTTAGCGTGTCAATTAAGTATTAAAGCCAAGCTCTCTATATTTGGATTCGACTCGAGCCGCCATATTGGATATGGCCCTTAAAATATATGCTGTAGAGATGTATGTTTATTGGAGTTTGTGAGTGTTTTTTAATGTTTAAGTAATTAAATATCATTGTGAATAAGTTTGCGTTTGGATTTTATGCCTCTCTTAGCATTTTTTTAGTCTTCTCCTTAGCGTATCGATGGAAAATATTTTAAATAATATGTTTGGCAAAAAATTCAGGTACGCGAACTACAATCACTGTGATAACTGGGCATGCGGCGCAAGATGGAAGGTGGGCTATTGTCTGTGGGAAGACTCCGCATACGCACTTGTAATCTGAGCTGTCCACGAACCCCTATCTGTAGAGATCTCATAGTAGTTATTAACCTATATTTAAATGTCGAGAGTATGGGCAGAAGGATTCTTGTTTCATTGTGTGACGATAATTATCAACATACTTATATGTGACTAAAGGTACCTTGTGGTCGATATGGAGTTATGCATACGCTAGTAATCTGCGATTAATACGCTGTAGATATCAAAAAAGATCAACCTCCTACGATGTTTTGTTACGGAGATATATATTTTTTTAAATTATATTCGAAATTGTGCAATTTCGAGAAACAGACATTTTAAGTTCAGTCACCTCGAACAAAGCAATAAAAAAAAAATCTATATTTCTTGCAAAATTTACAAAACATTCAATATCTTCGAAACTATAAACGTCCATAAGGTACCTTTAGCCGCGGATTGTCACATATTCCCTTTGGTATCATTATTCCTGGATGGAGGCTCCTCCGTCCTGGAATAACTTAGCCACGACCTTTTGTGGCTAAGTAATAACAGCCGCACGGGTCGATCCATCAGGGTAAGCTACGCTTGCCGGGGTTGGTCCGTGGATGGGTGACCATCTTTACTTACCGTGACACATCCGTACCTCGGAAAGCACGTGTATCTTTGGTAGTCGTTAGGGGTCGTCAGAAGCCCGAAAGCCTGACAACCAGTCTTACCTAGGGGTATCGTATTACCCAGTTACTGGGTTGTGGAGGTCAGATAGGCAGTCGCTCCATGTAAAATATTGGTATTCAGCTGGATCCAGTTAGACTGGAAGGCGACCCCAACATAGTTTTTTTTTTTTAATATTTATTCGTTTTTTATTTTTTTTTCACTACATATTTACTCGCCAAACCTATTCGTTGTTACCTATAAGTTGGAAAAGGGGTAGGCAGATTGGTATCGTTATTCCAATATATTCCATAAAAAATTCATCATAAGAATTTTTTTCATTATTTGGAACAATATGTAAAACCAGAGTGGTTTCAGTGGTTTTTAAAGATCCAGATAGGAAGTAACCTAACCTAACCTAAACGTGTTTGGACATAGGAAGTAACCAAACACAAAATTCACACCAACGATTTTATAAAAAAAATACGACACTGTGTTAAATTTGAAGACAGCATTTTTCATTTAATACGGCGTAAATAATGTATACGAGTATTGACTTCCTAATGTTTATACAGCGTGTATCAGAAATGTGAAGTCATTTAAGGGTGTGGTACAGACAGAGTATACAGTCCCGGGAACCCGTCCGTTTTCTAGTCCCGAAAATCCTGGGATTGAACTTGGCTAATCCCAGTTTCGAGATTCCCAGAAATAGGTTTTGTTCGCATTCCATTACGCCTTGCGTATAAGCTTATTTTGTATTTCATTAAGGGCATTTCTTTTCGACAAAACTTACAAATCAACATAAATACAACACAAGTATCCAACTGCTGTTGACACTGTAGGAAAAGTGACAGCTAAAAAGATTGACCAAATCCGACTCATTTTGTGTACAAAAGCAGTCGGGTTTGGTCAAAAGCATTAGACGTGAAATTAACTTATTTGCAAATGGAGAAGTTCGTGGATATCATTCCTTCAGCCAGTGTAAAACCGGAGCGAGCGTTTTCGGGTGCTGCTTATATTGGCAATAAACTAAGAAGCAGGCTGGAAATTAAACATTAGATGCTTTGATATTTTAACACTTGCATTTTTGGAATTCCAAATAGTGTTTTTGGATATTGTGTTTCACTTAAGTACATTTTATTGTGTTTGCAAATAAACGACTTTAATTTTTATTAGTTTATCGTTCAAAAATATTAATTAAGATACTTCATAAAATATAAGAGATACAAAAAATACATAATTTTATCTTTATTTCAGTCCATTTTGAACTTCATGGTCGAACCCCGGGATCCCGAGTTCACGTATCAATAATCCCGAAATTCCGAGATTGATGAAAATGTCCCGGGACTGTATTCTCTAGGTACAGACCATTAAACTGATCAACTTTCAGCCGTCCTACATATTTGGGTCGAGTAGGTATTGATGTTTTGTTTGAGACAGCTGATAATTTTTTCGCGATAACGATTATAATTATTATTATTTATCATAAACAAAGTTTATAAAAACCTTTACTTAAGAACTATGCCCCGCAAAACCGTTTTCACGGTTTGTCTGCGGCGGGAACAGAACAGTTTTACAAAAAAAAGGTTTTTACAAAATTAGTGCGGACACTTAATTTTCACTTGTTGCACTTATAAAGTAACCAATGATATTATCTTATCTTATTTGTATCAAATGACTCATATCTTATAAAACACTTAACCACTTATTTGCTCTCCTTCAACAATCTGCAAACCACTTTCCTAAGAACTTAGTTTACAAACTCCCGAAAAAGAACTGTTTAAGTAATGTTGGTCACATTGAGACACATGTGTTCAGTTTGTTAGTTTGTACCACACCCTTACATATGATCACGCATTTCTGACACACGCTGTATTTACACATCAACTCATATAAATGCAAATTACTGTTTGATTACCCAAAAAGCACTTTCCCAACAGTGGGAATTTAATGACCAGTTAATATGCTTTTTTATTGTTTATTTAATTTTAAAACACAAATCAGTTCCGATTACATTAGTTACAGAAACCAATAATATTTAATTTAATTATAGAATAAACATTACCTGTGCGTTGATACCCGTTGAAACAGTTAATTATTTTTAGAAGTAAAAACCGGCTTTAAGCGGTTATAAGTAGTCTTAACTGGTTATAACTAGAATATTTTTATACGATGCATGGGCTGTGGTGTTTTAAAATAAAATGTATGTAAATATGACAAGACTGTCGCTTTGTAAAATGTTTGGGTCCCGCATGTTTAAGGCAATTGGATTTTCGTGTGTTCTGTCTAATTTTGGAGTATGTTAATTAATATTAATATTACACCTATCTATTGAAGATGGCTGTATAATCAATCGATTTATTTATTCCGATTGAATACTTACGTTTAAAAGCTGCTTAATTAATGAAGGCGTCGATTTTATTTATGTCGCAGGTTTTCCGTAAATTGGTGTAAATTGTTTTTATGTGCAAGATGAATTTAAATTGTCATTGGCTAGTCCTAAGGGATGAGTGAATGTAGATTTTTGCTTAACTGTGGACGGTCTTGAACCAAGTAAATTGGGAAAATGATGCTGTAAAGACTTAACTTTTTGTTTTGTTGTACTATCAGTTTAGCGTTTCTAATTACCCAATACTTAATTGTAGCTAATTGCAACTTACAGGAATTTCTCAGTAGCAGCCCGGAGTCTGAATTCATGCCCGGTTGATGACAACAGGGTCGTCCCTTTTACATGTGACTTAAACATAACTGTCGAAATGTGGGTGTACTAAGTAGGTACACCTATACCTAACCCTTCGCGAATACGGGCGTTACATTATGTTATGTTACAACTTACAGAAAAACAGTGATGCACACTTGAAGCGTTTTCCCAACCCTTTTTTTTACAACGGACCCCTAAGAATTTAAATCCCACTAAACGGATGGATGTGAACGTAATTTTAGTCGTAAAATTGGGCCAGCACCGCGGGGCCAGCACCACGGGGCCTGCGGTCGGGAATACGCGTGTGGTCCACCCTTAACGGACATTTTACGATGCCCGAAGCGATGTCGCTGACCCTTTATGCTTTACACTTGATTAACTTAGTTTAATTGTTCGTATTAGTATTTTTATTGTTTTATTTTTTGTAAATTTTAGTGATGGCGATAATGGATTTGACATGAAGCTTCTATGAGTAAGTAGGTATATCAGGTTGTGTATTTGTGGTTTTGCTTGATGATAATTAATAGATAATTAGATTATCTGGGTGATTTAGGAAAAAGCTCTTTATTTAAGATATGTTTTTAAGGCTCCCGCAGACAGGCGCAACGCGACACTAGTACTACTTTTTAAGTGTTGCCTGTTGTTTTTAAGTGTTGCGTCGCCTGTCGCGCCAGTAAGCACGAGCCTTTAAACTAACTTTGGTACTTATATTATTTAGGTGCTATTATTATTTATTTACTCACTCGTACTTACCCAATTTCGTAACCAGATCAAACACCTATTTTAAAAACTGAACTGAAATGTACGTTATGTACGCTTATGACGCTTTGGTTCCCCGAAGGGTTGGGCAGAGATGTACCTGTAGTAGGTACACCTACATTTCGCCAGTTATGTTTAGGGCGCTGACAAGACCCAATTGACCAAAATAGGCTTCTCTTAAGAAAAAAAATTGCCAAATCTGTCCAGTTTGTAGTAGCGGAAAAAATATGTGTTAATTTTGAACATATTTCCCGTAACTTGGTTGTTACCAAAACATGTTTTGAAAAAAAAATATCGATACTAACTAACGTTAAACTAACCCAAATCCAAAATACAGATATTTTGGATTAGAACTTAAGGTTTTACCTTAAGTTCCAAAATATCCGGGTGTCACCACTGTGTGGATCGCCCGGAGGACACGGTGGAGCATACGGTGGAGATCTGCCCGGCTTGGGCAGAGCACCGCCGTGTCCTCGTGGAGGCGATCGGCGGCAGAGACCTCTCGCGTCCGGCCCTGGTTCAGGCCATGGTACGTAGCGAGAGGGCATGGGCAGCCGTCACCTCCTTCTGCGAAGCAGTAATGCTCGCGAAGGAGGAGGCGGGACGGTTGAGGGAAAGGCACGTTTCGCGCCCTCTCGCCCCTAGCCGCCGCAGGAGACGCCCAGGGCGTCGGGAATCCCGGGCGGATTTCCGGCCACCGTAGGCGCGGGCTTGCGGACGGTGAGCAATGGGTAGCTCACCGTCCGGTAAGGACCAGGCCCGGGTCGACGGCGCGTCGTATTCCACGCGCGCCTCAAAGAGATGTCGTCAGCACAAAGTAGGGGTCCACTAGGGCCGATGCCTGCCGGGGTCGCGGGAAGGTACTTATGGGTCACCGAGGCCCCCGCAACACAGGCAACAGGAAGGAATACGGGTGGGTTTTAGTCAGTAAGAGTCTGACACACGCTCCCGCTCCGCCCAGAGCGGGAGAAGTTATTTGATGATTTCCCACCCTCTCTGTATGAAATATCAACATACGTTACATATTTATTTAATAACAAGAACGTCTTATTTGAATGCAGAACTTGGTTGATTTTTATTTTCGATTACTGAACTCAATTTTGAGTAAATAGATAATTGCGTCATATTTTGCAATAAATTACAAGTGTTGTGTCATCGCGCTTCTCTTTCTTTTCTATGCAATCTGACAGTGACCGCGGTTTAGGTGTTGTCAGCGTCTTAAGTACCATGTAATAGGGGGCGAGCCTATTACTACACGAACTACGAACTGAAATGTATCTATTATACCTATTATAAATCATACACATGTCAGTAAGCAGTAATCTTAAGCTTTAAGGCTCCAGCAACAGGCGCGAAGCGACGGCGCAACGGCGCGACGCGACTCTGGTGGAACAATTTTATGAAAAAACTTGACGGAAATTGTTCTACTGCTGTCGCGTCTCGCCTATCTGCACGAGCCTTTAATCACTCACGTTTATCTCGTTTATCCTCTCTCTCAAATAAACATCAACACCAAGATTCTATACGTACTTATTACTCGAACTATAATACCCTCATTGATTGTTAATTACAGCACCAATATAACCCGATACCAATGATGGCGGATATTCATTCCGTGACGTCACAGCCGGTACCCTATCATAATAACGGCTAATAACGTTCAACAAACAGATCGTAATGACACTGTCGAGTGAGGCTGCAGAAAGTCAACTTTGTACAGAACACGGGGTAATAATATAGGATCTAAGAGTTACAGAACATAACATTAGGTCTCTATATTCCTTGAAGGGGGTTTTGTTCTATGTTTTCTGTTAGATGGTTTGGTTTCCGCACCTAGTCCTCCAGGTGGACCATTATGCGAGGACCATGGCGGCCGTTGGTGGTTATTCCAACTACCCCACTTCCCTCCAGAAGTTGCTTAAGTCTTCTGGTCTATTTAGAACATCTGCGAACAGTCTGGGAGCCCCAAGGGTTTCTGTTCTAAGCTGGGGTACTCCTGTGCTTTCAAAGAGCACATGCGCAACGGTTTCCTCAGCCTCCATGCAATTCTAGCACCGAGGACTGTCCGTTATGCCTATTGTGTGGAAGTGTTTGTTTAGCAAGCAGTGTCCCTTAATGGTCCCTCTCCGTCACCAGGCGCTAAGTGTTCCTGTCCTAGCGTAATAAATGCCTGGTTAGCCTACCATCTAAGGATGGCATAGCTTCCCTGGACTGTCATTTCACCAGTGACTTTTAAGTCCCATGGGTCCAAGGGTTGAGCTTTTTCCCATTAACTAGGCACAAATCCAGACATCGGGCTGTTTTTGATGGAAACACCCAACAACATTGCTGTAGAGTTTGTGTTAACCAGAACGACGCATTCAATCCAATTATATTGGAACTGGTAATTGCAATGTGCGTCTTCTCTTAAAGTGACAAGCTGTACGAGCATAGCTAACCAGTTGCTGCCCGCAAAATCGTCCGCATGGCTTTTTTTAAAATAAAACTAACTCCTCTCTAAGTTACTCCTTATAACATCAGCTATCTGCTAGTGAAAATCCCGTCAAAATCGGTCCAGCCGTTTCGGAGATTATAAGTATCGTATATACTTTTATATGCATTTAGTAATAAGCTGTTATTTTGACATTCTTCAATTTTATTTATTTGCAAGGTTGATTTGGGTTGTTCTTAATAAGCCTTTTTCTTCTTTAAAGAATGGATCGTGTGAAGTAGTCACGTACACGTCTTTTTATACATCGTTTTCACATATAATTTAAAATTCAACATTAATAATGTACATTTGTAACTAATATTTTGTAACAATATAATTTAAAATAGTTTCCATGGAGTTTCTAGACCGTGCTTCTCCATAGTTACCTACTACGCTTTGGAATGGGCTTCGTATATCTGACTGACCGAGTCCTTGAGCATTCAAAAGTGCCAGTAAATGGTTTAATTGAAAAAAAGAATGCTTTGAGTTTGTGCTTGATTTGAGTGAGCTTTCTGAATCTTCTCTGTATTGTGTTAATTTAATGCTGAGCGAATACAAGCCGTATACTTTTATGAGTATATATGCGGATTTGGATACAATATTGAATGTATGTGCTTCAGTTTTACGCGATGTATCAAGACCCTTCTCTTACCTATTGGGTTGGTTGAATTTTGACTGGATCAGGGTTATTTTTTTTTTGAGGGCAGTGGTGGCCCGGTTGTAACGGCCGCAATTTACGAGTTGTAGATCGTAGGTTCGAACCCAGGCAGGCGCTTTACTTTGTGTAAATTATTTCATCATCACTGCTCCAAACGGTGAACGAAAACATCGTGAGGAAACCGGCATGTCCTAGAACCAAAAAATGGAATGTATGTGACATCTACCAACCCGCACTGGGCCCGCGTGGTGGATTATGGCCCACTGCCTCTCACAGAGAGGAGGCCCGTGTCCCAGCAGTGGGAACATTATAGGCTGATTATGTAGGGATATTTTTAAAGGGTGAATTGTTCAATGTACCTTTTTGGGAGAAGATGTTTGTATCGAACGGTTGTGTGGTCATATTTTAGGGTGTACAGACCATTAAACTAAACGACATTTTCCATGGAATCAACATCGCAAAAAATCAGCCGTCCCCATACATTTGGCTCAAGTAGGTATTGAGGTTTTGTACGGGACTGTTGATAATTTTTCGCGATTACGATTCTGGTCCTATGAAGAAAGTTGTTCAATTATCATGGTCTTTACCATTTACCGGAGGACCCGGAGGACAGCATACGGTGGACGTCTCCCCGGCTTGGGCAGAGCACCGCCGTGTCCTCGTGGAGGCGATCGGCGGCGGAGATCTCTCGCGTCCGGCCCTGTTCCAAGCCATGGTAGGGAGCGAGAGGGCATGGGTAGCCGTCACCTCCTTTTGCGAAGCAGTAATGCTCGCGAAGGAGGAGGCGGGACGGGTGAGGGAGAAGCAAATTTCGCACCCCCACGCCTCTAGCCGCCGCAGGAGACGCCCTGGGCGTCTGGAATCCCAGGCGGATTTCCGGCCACCGTAGGCGCGGGCAGTGAGCAATGGGTAGCTCGCCGTCCGATAAGGACCCAGGTCCGGGTCGACGGCGCGTCTTGTTCCACGCGCGCCTCAAAGAGATGTTAGCACAAGTGTAAGAGTCTGACACTGGCTGGAGAGGCGCCACGGCGTCCTCACCTTCCGCCTGACGCAGGTCCTCACCGGACACGGCAGTTTCGGGAGGTTCCTGTGTCGGATAAGGCGGGAGGAAACGTCCGGGTGTCACCACTGTGTGGATCGCCCGGAGGACACGGTGGAGCATACGGTGGAGATCTGCCCGGCTTGGGCAGAGCACCGCCGTGTCCTCGTGGAGGCGATCGGCGGCAGAGACCTCTCGCGTCCGGCCCTGGTTCAGGCCATGGTACGGAGCGAGAGGGCATGGGCAGCCGTCACCTCCTTCTGCGAAGCAGTAATGCTCGCGAAGGAGGAGGCGGGACGGTTGAGGGAAAGGCACGTTTCGCGCCCTCTCGCCCCTAGCCGCCGCAGGAGACGCCCAGGGCGTCGGGAATCCCGGGCGGATTTCCGGCCACCGTAGGCGCGGGCTTGCGGACGGTGAGCAATGGGTAGCTCACCGTCCGGTAAGGACCAGGCCCGGGTCGACGGCGCGTCGTATTCCACGCGCGCCTCAAAGAGATGTCGTCAGCACAAAGTAGGGGTCCACTAGGGCCGATGCCTGCCGGGGTCGCGGGAAGGTACTTATGGGTCACCGAGGCCCCCGCAACACAGGCAACAGGAAGGAATACGGGTGGGTTTTAGTCAGTAAGAGTCTGACACACCCTCCCGCTCCGCCCAGAGCGGGAGAAGTTATTTGATGATTTCCCACCCTCAAAAAAAAAAAAAAAAAAAGAGTCTGACACACCCGGGTTCCCGCTCCGCCCAGAGCGGGAGAAGTTATTTGATTTCCCACCCAAAAAAAAAACCCTTAACCACACCTGTCACATAAATTCTGTATTTTGACGTACGTATTGGCATTACTCGAAGTAAACTAAATACAGTAGCAACACATGTAAGCTCTCAATTTGCCAGATAATGACAGATGGCGGCGGTTCATCGCCTGAGGGCGCCACGCGTCCACTGAACTCCTTCTGGTTATTGAGTTATCGATGACCAGTATTTAATAGTAATGAGTTAATATTATAGTGTTTAAGATCATTTTTATAGTGTTTAAATTGTTAAGTGGTGTATCATAAATGTCTTTAAGGTTGTCTTATATAAGAAGTTCTGGTTTAAGTATTCAAATAATCAAATCAAAGCACTCAATTTGTAAGTGTACATTTGCTAATCCATTTGTTTACATACTTTTGTAACAGACATTAGAAGGACGTACTCCGATTGTGGGCTATGATCGTGTTCTTCAAAAAGGGCAGGTACACCATGCGTAGCACTTACAACTGGTTTGCATTTTTACCGAATTCATAAAAAGTGGTGATGAAGTCTGTTAAAAAACGCAAGACGGTCGACGGTCAGACGAAGCGTAAAAACTATGTAAGAATCGTAACATGTAGCGTTCTGTAGATTATGTATAAAAAAAAACGCGTGTTTTTATGTATACAGAATCTACAGTCATGAACTTTCATTCATTCATTTCATTCATTTCGTTCATTTCATGAACTTTAAAAAGTCTGTCTAGGTTACCAGTCTTACAGCCTATCCCTAGGGGGATGAAACTGAGAAAAATATTTTCTATCTCCAAAAAAAGCCTTACATTTTATTTTTAAAGTAATACCAACCTTATGGATTTTCCCATACTATGGAAGGGAAATTTTTCCTCGGTATATTAACCGAATCCGCGAATAATGAAGGCTTTTTAATAGATAAAGGTTTTTAATAAGATTTTCGAACTTCTAAGGTAGTTTGTGAGTTCAGTTAATTTCTGATGGCGTTCATTTAGACACACGCGCTTTCCTTCGCGCAATCGTGCGGGATAATATTGTTTACTCTTTCACTCGCGCAATAATACTATTCCTCTCTGACTCGCGCAATCCCGCCCCTCCACCCACATCGCCCCTTCTTCGTCCTAGGCGCGCACGAAAGCGCTTACGTCTCAATGGACCCATTGACAAAAATTAAAGTTTGTTCAAAGTTTCAATACAATCATGTTTATACTTACTTCATAAAACTAGTTATTTTAATCAGCATTGTTTAGAAAACATGTTCGGCTGGCCGTGACCAGGAAGCTAAAAGTAATGAATTCAAAGAAAATACTCCGAAATTCCATCCTACACGGAAAAAAAGGATGTCTTAAATTAAGACAATTCCTTTTGGTCAAGACAAATATTGATTCATATATGGAGAAAACAATATATTCTTGAATGAAGTAAAATTTTGTCTTAGTTTTATTGTCTTCTTCGAAGACATTATACTTAATTGATAAATTATTAAGTTTAATTTTAAGAATATTATTTTTCTCTTAGAATATTTTCTTCAATTAAGATTATTATAGTCTTGAATCAAAAATATTTGCTTAAGTCAAGAATAAAAACCAAGTATTTATTATTCTTAATTTAAGTAAACAGGTTTTCTTGGACTGAGTACATTTACTTACGTTAAGAAAATATTTACTTGGATTGAAACAATTTTTCTGAGAATATTGATATTCTTCGCTGAAGAGATCCTTTTTTTCCTTGTACCGACATTGTTTTTTCACATTACTATTCATTCCTGTTTTCCGAAAACGATCTGATATTTTCTATAGGCTTAGAGGGGTTCATGGCTAAATGGTAATAGCCACACGTTTGCCACGGTCGGTTCGTGGGTGGCTTACATATCTTGAATCCTCCGTGCCCCGGAAAGCACGTTAAGCCGATGGTCTCGTCTGTCATTCATAGATCTTTGACAGTCGTTTCGTCGTTGCTAGTCAGAAGCCCAAAATCCTGACAATCAGTCTTACCAAGGGGTAGCGTTTTACCCAGTAACTGGTTTGTAGAGGTCAGATATGTAGAATACTACCGCTGCAGTATTTTTGTTTCAGGTATCGAGGCATCATACTGAGATAGGAGCCTTTTTTGCCTCGCAAAGGACTTATTTTTTGTTTTTATTTTTAACAAGGAACCCTTATAGTTTCGCCATATCTGTCTGTCTGTGTCTGTCTGTCCCCGGCTTAGCTCAGATACCCTTAGTACTAGAAAGCTGTAATTTGGCATGGGTATATATTTAAACTAGATGCGCCCCGCAGTTTCACCCGCATAAGTTTTAACCCCGTGGGTATATCGGGATAAAAAGTATCCTATGTGTTATTCCTGGTTATAAACTATCTGTGTGCCAAATTTGATTCAAATCTGTTCAGTACTTTTTGCGTGAAAGAGTAACAAACATCCATCCATCCATCCATCCTTACAAACTTTCGCATTTATAATATTAATAGGATTAAGCACGCAAACAGTGGTAAAATTAAATCTAGAAATTTTTTTTTTTAGGTCGCAATTAATGTGGGGACGATATTTTTTTCTCATCTATCCCATACTGTGGGGTATCGTTGGATATGCCGTTCAAAAATATTGCGAAAATATTGATAAATTCATCCCAACTACGGAACTTCACTGTGCGTGGTCCGACACGCACTTGGACGGTTTTTAATTTTTAAATACGGGAATTGGCCTTCTGGTTGACTTAAGACGTTTAAAAATATGAAAAGTGTGGGATTAAGCAGACGTTAATCATAACTTAACTTTAATCAACGTTTAGATTAAAATAATAATAATAATAAATTTTATTGAAACGAAAAAACTCAGTTTACAGAAACTCTGTGTTCGATAACAACTGCATTAGTATAATACTGTGTCGCAGTCATTAACCACCTCCAAAAAGTCGAGACAAAAAGCAAAACTAAAAAACAAAAAATTAAACTAAATTAAAACTTAAAATTAAAACTAAACAATATTTTTAAGGAGTAATTTATGTGAAATTGTGTGTTTGTATGGAAGGATTGTGTATGTTTTGTGTGAGAGATTCCTACAAATAATTTAACATTGCATCGCGCTTGTAATCCCCGAATGGAAAGGCAGAGGTGTACTTTACCTTATAGTACACCCATATTTGGCCATATAAATAAAAAACAAACCCAATGTTATAATGAAATGAGTTTGTTCATCGAGCTTTATCTTTTAAAAGTTAAAACCGCATTAATCACTCACAAATACCCAATCCCGCTGCTTTAATTAAATAAACGCAGTTGTAATAGTGTAAATTAAAACGCACCCAAAAAAAAGCAGACATCGAAATACTGTCAATTTGGCCTGACCTTGTTCCGTCCGCCATTTCCCCAATTTTCACCAATCAAATAACGACATTATCGAAAGGTAATAAAGTTTATTTTTGGTTGTGTTTGTGTTTTGCCGCACCTGTTGTTATGCGTCATCATTAATTTGTTCAGGAACGCAATTTCGCTCGTTAAGGTATCGTCTCAAGTTGCAGGGGGCTCGATATTCATGGCCACCCCTTTGTAACAAGGGTGGTGTTTTATGTTTATTTATGTGCGCATGTATGTGCACAGTGCAGTCGACAAGAAAAGTGGGTAATAGATAATAGTTTTGGCAGCTTGTATAGGTAATAATAGATTTTTAGGAATATTGGTTTTGAGTTACAAAATGGTTTTGTGTATAAGAATAGAATAGCATACTCGCTATTCGATTAAAGCCATTTTTTTTAAACCTTTTTTATTTTTTATTTACCTAAACACAAGTTAGGTAACATACAGACATAGATAATGAAAATTACATTAAAAAGTAGAAATAGCCGTGGGCCCCAAACTAGGCCTGCCAGCCTGTATCTTGGTGGCCCAATACATATTAAAAGTAAAGACAGATGGAGTTGCCGAACGTTCATTGTGGCACAGGACAGCCGGACAAATAACAATAATTAATAATGGAAATAGTGATTATAAAATTACAAACTTCAAAATAAAAAGATAATAATGAAGATAAACATAATAACAATCAGGATTTAACATAAAATATGAAAACTGCTGAATATTATTATTTTTTGTTTGTAAATCGATTCAATTTGAATATTATTACACTTTTCAGAATAATATAATAATGCTGATGTTATAATAGTACTGGTAAATAATATTATACTTAGCTGCCTACTTCGTCATTTATGATAAGTATGATAACTGATTAATTCTTTTTTTTTAATTTGATAGAGGATACAATATCTCATTGGTACCTTAATACAGATAATAGAATTAGTATTGCTTAAGAAATGTGATTGGCTACTATACTATTTCATAACACCGAAAGTCATGAACTTTTGCTGTTGACTGTACCACTAAGTATGTGTGAAATTGCTTTGTATCAGTTGTTTGCTCAGTATTATGTGATGATTATAGAACATAGTTTTCTTATCTCGTGACGCTTATGTCGATACCAGTTAGCAAGATGTAAATGGCGTAGACTGCCCATGATTACTGTTTTAGATGTAGATCGACTAAATTAAGAAAACATTATTTCATTTGAGACCCTTCAACGCAGTAGGATAAATATAAAGCGCACATTTATGTGTGTGGCTGTAAAAAAATGGTGGTTTAATGGAGAATTAAAAACCGGCCAAGTGCATGTCAGACCACGCACAATGAAGGGTTGATAGTTGGGATGAATTTATCCCAAAAACAAACTAAACATTGTAGATGAAAAACATGTTGTTCATCGATATACGTCACGATCAATTCTCCAACTGCAAATGTAAGTTAGTCTGCTCTTTAACTTATAAAGCCTACTTAGCTGTGATAGTTTTCCTTTTAATTTCATTGTATGTACTACTGCCATGATTTTTTTCACATCTCTATAAACAACCCTTTAGACTGGCGGGGGGGGCCGACACATGACGAACAAAAATTAGCACTTTGATGCTTAATATTACGCAAGTGGATCCTTGAATTGAAAAGTAGCGTTCACAGACCCGCAATATATTTGATCGGCCTATCCAACGATACCCCTCACCATGGGGTGGACGAGTAAAAAAAATATCATGCCCACGTTATGTGAAAGGGAGGTAACCTAAAAAAATTTTTTTTTCAAGATTTTAATTAGTCACTTTGTCGGCGGGATTAATATGTATACCTATGCCAAATTACAGTTTTCTAGTACTAAGTGTCTCTGAGCTACAGCGGGGACAGACAGACAGACAGACAGACGGACATGGCGAAACTATAAGGGTTCCTTGTTTACTATACTACGAAACCCAAAAAATATCATACCCACTTGTTTACAACTTTGTCAGTGTGATTAATATGTATAGCCATGCCTACCCATTTCAGCTTTCTAGTACTAAGAGTCTCTGAGCTAAGCTGCGGACAGATAGACAGACAGACGGACATTGCGAAACTATATGAACCCTAAAATCATTTATGATGATGACATTATATTGTCTAAATATCTATAGAATCAAGTTTATATAACTAAACAGACAGACGTGCTGCTGGGGAGTTTGTTCCACCACTTCTTCTTCCCAGCTAAAGCACTAGGAAGTGGTGACGGGCGGGCATTTTTGGGGGACTGTCTTATGTAACTTTGACGTTCGAAAAGTGCTGATTTTCAGCCTAGTTTGAATAAATGACTTTTGATTTTGATTTTGATTTTGATTTTTGAAATAATTATTTATTCCCAAATTTTTGCTATTGCACCTACCACTGTTTGTCTCTGCATCACCCAAAGGTTGACTGGTAGAAAATGCCAATGGCATTAAGTACGCCATTTGTGTGCTTATTTATAGTATTAAATAAATAAATAATAGAAATAAGACGGAACGATTATTTCTGTTTCAAATCGATTTCAAGGCATAAAAATTAAGAAAAAAGCAAACATCGAATCAGCCACAAAAAAGAATCCTTTACAAAGAAACAAGAACCAATTTCAATACGATTTACAATTAAAAAGAATACATTTACATATTACCTTGCCCGGGCATTGAATCCCCTCGCGTGCATTGAAATAATAAGTCCGCTGTCAGTTTAATTGACAAGCCTGATGTCAGTCCGTGCGTACTGACAAGCTGTTGACGTGTAGCCTGCCTTATGTATGGGTACATTGTAATGGAATGAAGTGGATACTAAGTTTTGTCGGCGGATGGAAGGTATCATGGTTATGTTGCTATAATTTGTGTTTATTAAGGGTCGAGTAATCGCCGTTGACATTGGCTATACAAATATGCGTCGTACTCACGCCACGCTGCCGGCGCCGTTCGGTTTCATAGGGAATATATATTTTTACTAACAAAAATATGAATATTTGAATAAATCACAGATACAATTATAGATATTAAAATTGTCTGTTCATATAAAAAACAACATAAAAATATCTGAAGCAGATTTAAAGTAATATCGTCTTTTATGCTTCGGGTAGACTAAAATACTTAAATATTCACATAAAGAATTGATGTGTATGCGTTCTAGATAACCTATTGACCGCCACGTCAAAAAAGCAAAAACGTGCCCTGGGCGCCAAGCTACGAATTATTCCTTAAAATCTGTCATGTAGTCGTGACCGTGGCGTGCTGGGCACATTTTACTCTGTCATCTATAAATGACTGTGGCGGTCAAAAGGTTAAACATATATTTTTTGCATAACTGACTTGCATTATATGAAGGCGTAATAACAGATTTAATCATATATCTGCGCCTTAATTACTTTTTATCGCTTTTTTGTCTTCCTCGTAGGTCTAGTGGTCACTAGCGTACTTCTGAACTAAGTTCTTGGGTTATACCTGGCGAGATGTGGGTGTACTATAGGTACACCTCTGCCTAACTCTTCGGGGATTACAGGCGTATGTTATTTTTTGTAATAACTGCTTTTGCTTGAGTTTCACTTACGTATACCAGATTATCATCTTTTTGATGTTCTTGTATACAGAAAAACTATCACAATTTATCGTTAAGACGCTGACAACACCGTAACCGCGGTCACTGTCAAATTGCATAGAAAAGAAAGAGAAGCGCGATGATACAACGCTTGTAATTTATTGCAAAATATGAAGCAATTATCTATTTACTCAAAATTGAGTTGAGTAATCGAAAATAAAAAACAACCAAGTTCTGCATTCAAATAAGACGTTCTTGTTATTAATTAAATACGTAACGTATGTATGTTGATAGTTAATACAAATATTTTGGATTAGAACTCGACGTAAGAGGTTAGTTTAACGTTAGTTTGTATCGAGATTTTTTTTTCAAAACGTGTTTTGGTAACAACCAAGTTCCGGGAAATATGTTCAAAATTAACATATATTTTTTCCACTACCACAAACTATACAGATTTGGCAATTTTTTTTCTTAAGAGAAGCCTATTTTGGCTAATTAGGTCTTGTCAGCGCCTTAAGCAGGTATGTGTTAATCCAGAACATATTTTATTTGGCTGCTAAATTATAAATATCTTGCCTGGGTCGTAATGTGCGTTCACACACACAAATCACACATGCACAGCCACTGGACCCTGCTTAACCATTTGTGGGTACCTAAATTGATTTGTACATGTACGGGAAACTAACCTGTGCTGTGATTCGTAAAGGTTCCCGCCGACAGGCGCGACGTGGCTGTAGTAGAACATTTTCTATGAAAACTTCATGGAAATTGTTCTACCAGAATCGCGTCGCATCGTCGAGTCGCGCCTGTCTGCACACACGCACAGCCACTGGACCCTGCTTAACCATTTGTGGATACCTAAATTTATTTGTGCTGTGACTAGTAAAGGTTCGACGCGACAGCGCGACGCGACTCTAGTAGAACAATTTATATGAAACCTTCATGGAAATTGTTCTACCAGAATCGCGTCGCATCGTCGCGTCGCGCCTGTCTTCAGGAGGAGAGCCTTAACTTAGCAGAATCCGCTTAGCCACTCACTAGAATCAACTTGTGAGTAGGTACAACGTTATCGGCATCGATTCGGCCAAACAAAATGAAAAGATTGTAATTAAAAGACTTACTAACGAAAACATTTCCCGTTCATCAAATTAACACAATTTACCAAACATGATGATTTAAAACCCCTCTCAATTTAAAACGTAAAAACAATAACGTATCTCTTTCTTTTACAAACAAATTACGGAAATAAGAAGAAACCCGTTTGCCTTATAAATTCACTCGTTTATAAAGGTACGTTCACACTTAAGCATAATTATGGATGTAACGTTCTTGCGAATAATACAAGCAAAAGCTCAATATTCTAAAGATTATTTCTATGTAATGGACTATCGGTACCGTGTTACCCAATAACTGGGTTGTGGAGTTCAGATAGACAGTCGCTTAATGTAAAATACTGGTATCCAGCTGCATTTGGAAAGTCTGGTAGCCGACCTAAACATAGTTGACTGAAGGCTAGGCAGATGATAAACGTCCTTACGAATGCTTCCTCGAACACACCGTTCGCCGAAATGCTCCTTGCGTGTGAGGTTTTACTTGTAACACGTTCTTTTTTGTAGTTCACTCCACTCGTGCTCATCAATTTATGCTCTAACTAACGGTTTGGTTGTAACCTGGCCCCATTAGACACGCTTGCAAGATACGAAGTTTACGAAAAATACAACGCGGCATTGATTCGTTAGCAAAAACACTTAAGACGCTGACAACACCTAAACCGCGGTCATTGTCAGATTGCATAGAAAAGAAAGAGAAGCGCGATGACACAACGCTTCTAATTTATTGCAAAATATGAAGCAATTCTCTATTTACTCAAAATTGAGTAGAGTAATCGAAAATAAAAAACAACCAAGTTCTGCATTCAAATAAGACGTTCTTGTTATTAATTAAATACGTAACGTATGTTGATATTTAATGCAGATATTTTGGATTAGAACTCAAGGTAAGAGGTTAGTTTAACGTTAGTTTGTATCGAGATTATTTTTTCAAAACGTGTTTCGGTAACAACCAAGTTCTGGGAAATATGTTCAAAATTAACATATATTTTTTCCGCTACCACAAGCTATACAGATTTTGAAAATTTGTTTTTTAAGAGAAGCCTATTTTGGTCAATTGGGTCTTGTCAGCGCCTTAAGCTTAATCTTTCACGTTAGCAACTACTAAGTTGCGATAAAAATTTGAGGATTAAATAAAATTGGATCACACTTTCTTTGATGAAATGCTATACAAATTCACAATTCCTCAAAAAGAGAGATTTGTTTTTAAAATCATGTTGTAACAAAACATTGAGCGTCAATGTCCACTTCGTCACACATAAAAGTGGCTCGATGTACTGTTACAAGGAAATGCACTAATGTGGCCTCACCTTTACAAATTCCCTCACTGGAACACGCGTCATGTGGTTAATGAAAAATGGTCTGGCTGTCTGTTTGTTTTAAACAAATTTGTGAGCGAATACCGTATATATCATGTTTAAATGTTTATTTTTCACGTGTACAAATATTTGTGTGAATATTACTGATGTTGTGAATTATGGCTTTGGTTTTTATAATACTGCTATGCATGTTTGATGGTTAATTTCCATATTTAATTCAATGTAGCTGTTAGTTTTGGCTCATAATTGCACATTTTGACAGACTGGAAGCTGAAAGTAAATAAAACGTGCCTGCTAGTTCTCGAATATTGTTAAATCAAGCTTTCCGCAGCTTTTAGTCATTTAAGGCGCAGATGTATGATTTTAGTGACTTTTAAATCAGTTATTACGCCTTCATATAATACAAGTAAGTTATGCAAAAAATGCATATTAAACTAGAACGCATATACATAAATTCTATATGTGAATATTTAAGTATTGTAGTAATATACTTTATGAAATAAATTCAGGAAGTAATGTCTACCCAAAGCATAAAAAACGATATTACTTTCAAACTAATCTTAGGTAGTTTGAAAGTAATATCGTTTTTTATGATTTGAGTAGACATAACTTCCTGAATTTATTTCATAAAGTATTTTCATGTTTTTTTTGTTTGTATGAACAAGCAACTTTATTATCTACAATATTACGTATTTTATTCAAATATTCATGTTTTCGTTACTAAAAACAAATATTCCCTATGAAACAACGGCGACAAGGCGTGAGCGCGACGGGCATTTGTATGGCCGAGGTCAACGGCGATTGTCCGACCCTTAAGCGTGTCGGGCGGTCCTGGGCTGGTGCTGCCCCGTTTATGTAGGGCATCACGGATGTCCCCGGTGACACGCACTGACTGTTTCCAAGCTTCTATGCGCAAGCAATGTACGTCCCTGGTGCGCCAGGTGCAAGCCTGTGTGGTTCTTTCCTCAAAAGACAATTTCAGACACCAATCTACATGGTCTTCACATGATCTGACCAAGATTATGTCTGGACTTTAAAAGAGACTGTGACCTCTGAGTTTGTTTCGGCCTTTCTTCTCAGAGTGGTCAGATAGGAATCGCCGAGCTCATCTAGTTTTTTTCTAAATATGATTGACGTGTAAAAGTGTTTGTACAAACCTACTTAGAGAAAAAATAAAATTAATCAAATCAAATCATTTCAGCCAGCCCCAGTGCCAGCCTGGCAATGATCGCCAACAGGCTGGGCTGCCACCCCACATTTCGCCAGTTATGTTTAAGTTCCATGTAATAGGGGGCGAGCCTATTGCCATCAACCGGCCACAAATCCAGACTCCGGGTTGCTACTGAGAAATTCCAGATAGAAAAACCCAATAGCAGTTTGCCCGACCCGGGAATCGAACCCAGGACCTCATGCTCAGCAGTAGCGCTTGCGACCACTAGACCAACAAGGCTTATAAATAATTAATAATAAATAATAATAAGCCTATCGGGTTCGCAGTGATTTTATTTATAATACGCGAAAAACATGGACATTGTAAGTGGCATATCCAAACCTTCTCCAAGAGGTTTGACCCATTTCCAGTTTTAGTAAAATTACTAAATACCGAAACGCTTTAAACAAAACTTTATTCATACAAGGGACCCAAAACACTGTAAAAACAATCGATGCTTTGGTGAATACCCGACTCCCGAATGTTAGATTCAACCAAATCCCGTCGCTAAAAAGAAAAATCCAAAATCTTTCCACACACACACATGCCCAAACTCATAGGTTCATTTCCTTCTTTCCTTGCAAAATATAAATCCCCATCAAACTCCCATCCATGAATCAGCCACAGACTTCCTTATACCGTTACATTAGGATCCTTCCATTTGGCGACCGTCCAGCCAGAGGGGCCAGCCGCACGACCTATTTAGATTTTATCGTCATATGGATGGAATTAAAGCGATCCGATCCGGTTTAAAAGGTATGTTTTCGTCAGTTTGACAATGTTGCTGCAGTATTTTGATAAGGATTTTAAAGTATATCATTGATATTAACACTACGAAATCCATACATGTGGCGGCATCTACATCGCCACATGCGAGCTACGCACACTGACGTCACGCAAAATCCTGCATCGCGCAAGCAGAGTTTACCGCGCAACTAGTATATATACAACATCCCGACTTCAACCGTCGGGCAGTTGCCCACCAGACACGACACCCGTCCGGTCGGAAGATCCTCCCTTTTCTATGGAGGATGAGCGAACTTTACACCCTGTTCCTCATGCCTCTATATATATATATACATACATACATACGTAAACTCACACCTACGAGTATGTCCCATGACAGGCAGAAACTACAAAACGCCACCGGCTACGATCCTGACGTACTTCCTTTGCTTCGTTTACGTTCATACATCTGGTTATACACGCTCGTCGGTTGCGAGTATACGCATCTGAACTTTTTGAAGAATATCACCATTAAGGTCAGTGTATATACGGTGGAGGTCTGCCCGGCTTGGGCAGAGCACCGCCGTGTCCTCGTGGAGGCGATCGGCGGCAGAGACCTCTCGCGTCCGGCCCTGGTTCAGGCCATGGTACGGAGTGAGAGGGCATGGGCAGCCGTCACCTCCTTCTGAGAAGCAGTAATGCTCGCGAAAGAGGAGGCGGGACGGTTGAGGGAAAGGCACGTTTCGCGCCCTCTCGCCCCTAGCCGCCGCAGGAGACGCCCAGGGCGTCGGGAATCCCGTGCGGATTTCCGGCCACCGTAGGTGCGTCTGACACACCCTCCCGCTCCGCCCAGAGCGGGAGAAGTTATTTGATGATTTCCCACCCTCAAAAAAAAAAAAAAAGGTCAGTGTATGTCAACACCAGGAAATAATACATAACATTACGCCTGTCTTCCCCGACGGGTTTGGCAGAGGTGTACCTATACACCAACATTTCGCTATTTATGTTTAACCAGGAAATAAAAATTTCATTCATTGGCTATCCAGTGCTAGATATCATCATTTCAGCTGAAAGACGTAGGCCATAGGCCACCCCAAAGCATCGCCACAAAGAAAGATCCTATCACCTGTGCTCAGCGTTGCCAATATTTTTTTCTGGCAAAGCGGGAGATTTAAATCTTTTATTCGTCAAAAGCGGGACTCAATAAAAAAACGGTATATTTTTATTTTTTTACTACTTATTCTGTTATTTGAGTTCCAAATAAAGTTTACAATGATGATAGATAGCCATAGAAAATGTATTAAATATATTATGAAAATACGTTACTTTACTATTCTAATAACCACCGCACAGTTGAGCAATTCCCCAAAAGCGGGACTTTGGGCTGAAAATCGGGACGTCCCTCCGAACCCGGGACGTCTGGCACCGCTGCCTGTGCTTCTCATATCTGCTAGTCTCTCCAATTGCAAGCCACTGAGCTCGATACCTAGCCAATGTTATTCCACGTTTACTGTTTTATTAATATTGACAATGGAAAGCACACTAATCGACGGTACGGATGGATTGTGGAATGTTATTTGTTATTGGCTCCCACGATGCAGCCCATTTTTAGGGATAAAAATATTCTTAATTTCCTAGAAATCACCTTCTATACATCTGCCTCTCAGTTTCAACGGCATTACAACAAGTAACAGCTATAACAAGGAACTCTTAGCGCGTAACAAATATTGGAACTAACGCCGCCATCTTGATATATAATAGAATAGAATAATTTATTTCAGATAATTATAATCCATATCTTGTTAGTATATATTATATATATACAATGATATGCACGCCATCTTTACATACCAAGACCCCTCCGTGCCTCGGAAAGCACGTTAAGCCGTTGGTCCCGGCTGTCATTTGTAGATCTTTGATAGTCGTTACGGGTCGTCAGAAGCTCGAAAGTCTGACAACCAGTCTTATCAAGGGGTATCGTGTTACCCAGTAACCGGGTTGTGGAGATCAGATACGCAGTCGCTCCATGTGAAATACTGGTATTCAGCTGTATCCGATAAGACTGGAAGCCGACCCCAACGTAGTTGGGAAAAGGCTAGGCAGATGATGATGATATGCGCCTAACAACGCTTCAGCGTGTGAGTGTTCCACTCAAAAAATGCCTCGCCAAAATTTGCCAACATAAAATCGTTTCTATACTCTCAATTATACATGGAATTTATATTAGCAGAGAAGTTTTAAAAACTAGAGACTTGACATTGTATGATTGATATATTTTTAGATAGATATTATACCAAAAAATATAATTAAGAAATTACGTGTAGTGCTTTCCGTTGGGAAGTGTGCCGTCGTCACCATTCACGTCGTCACATACAATAGATTAATCTAAATCTTCTTTCTATAAGTTTTTTTTTTCATCCTTTGAATTAGCCCTATTGATTTTCGTTATCAAACTTATAACCGTTCTAAAGATATTAACAGAAATCCATGAATTTTCTTAGATTTATTTCGTAAAGTATGTAGTCTAATTTGTACTCTGTGAGGCGCACACTTTTGGATTTTCCAAATTTTCTTAAATACACTTTAAAAAAACTATATCATAATGTTTACCTACAACGCCATCTTGTCAATGTCATTCAAGGGTCAAAAATCGTTGAAACATAACATAGTTAGCCCATAATGTTCCCACTGCTGGGACACAGGCCTCTCGGGGAGAAGAAGTGAGCCGTAATCTACCACGCGGCCGAGTTCGGGTTGGTAAATGTCCCATGTGTTCGAATTTTCGGTTCTAGGACATGCCGGTTTCCTCACGATCTTTTGCTTCACCGTTTTGAGAGCAGTGCTGCAGTGGTGATGAAATAATTTACACAAAGTAACCCCTGCTGCGCCTGTCTGGGTTCGTACGTACGCCCTACAACTCGTAAGTTTTACCCTATTGATATTATACTATAGAGTATCCTATGGCACTGGGCAATAGTGGCTAACTGCCAGTGAAACAATTTTCGAAATCGGATCAGTATTTCCAGAGATTATCTCCTACATACAAACTTTACCACCTATAGAATATTAGTGTAGACTTACATTCATCATCATCTGCCTAGCCTTTTCCCAACCATTTTGGGGTCTGCTTCCAGTCTTACCGGATACAGCTGAATACCAGTATTTTACATGGAGCGACTGCCTATCTGACCTCCACAACCCAGTTACTGGTAACACAATGCCCCTTGGTAAGACCTGTAGACTTACATTAGCATGAATAATATTCGTTCAATAAGTTGGTATGACTTTTCTTTTAACTTTTCCTGTTCAATAACCAATCTTTACACCACTCAGTTCGCTTTTTTCACTGGTTTTGTATCATTTTTAGGGTTCCGTATCTCAAAAGGGAAAAACGGAACCCTTATAGGATACTTTCTTATCCGTCTGTCTGTCAAGACCCTTTATCTCGAGAATGAGAGAATGATGTAGAGGTATCGAGTTGAAATTAAAACCATATACTCAAGTCTAGAGTCCCTTGAAGCTGTGAAAAATCAAACTTCTAAGTTAACGTAAAAAAAAGATACGGCCGTTTATGTCGCAAAAAAAACGAATATTTCGACACTCAAGGGAATCAAAATGTGTAGGGTACTTTCCGTTGACCTAGAACTATGAAATTTGGAAGTAATATCGTCTTATGCTACAAGTACAGAGAAAAATCTGACTCTTTACATTTGTAATGAAATCACAAAAAAAAATATGGTCTATATTTAAAGTACCATTCTTTATTCAATCACCACTTACAAATCTGGATTAAATTTCATATTTAAATAAAAAACAACTTTGATTAGGTTACCTAACTAATTAAGGTATGAACTGTTAGTATAACAATAATATATGTAATTATAAGTTTTGGAAACTAAATTTCGGGAAAAGCTCGGAAAAAACTGCGGGACTCGACTCCCGAAATATTTATAATATGAACCTACAAATTTGTACGGAACCCTCGGTGGGCGAGTCTGACTCGCAGATGTCCGGTTTTTTTTTAAATTAACGCTAAGCCTTTTTTTTTGGTGGCAAATTATCAAATAACTTCTCCCGCTCTGGGCGGAGCGGTAGGGTGTGTCAGACTCTTACTGACCAAAACCCACCCGTATTCCTTCCGTTGCCTGTGTTGCCAGGGGCCTTGGTAACCCTTTCGAACTTCGACGCGACCCCGGCAGGCATCGGCCCTAGTGGACCCCTACACTAGTTCTGACGACATCTCTTTCAGGCGCGCGTGGCACACAATGCGCCGTCGATCCGTGTCTGGTGCTTACCGGACGGCGAGCTACCCCTTGCTCACCGTCCGCAAGCCCGCGCCTACGGTGGCCGGGAATCCGCCCGGGATTCCTGACGCCCAGGCCGTCTTCTGCGGCGGCTAGAGGCGAGAGGGCGCGAAATTTGCCTTTCCCTCAACCGGCAAATTTCGCGCCCTCTCGCATCAATGTCATTGCGTCGTCGTCTTCAATCGATGCCATAGCAAAACTATCTGAAGTCTATGGGGACGGTGCGGTATACCGGAACCGGTATACCGCACCGTCCCCATAGATGCTACTGACATGTGGTGGACCTGCGCAGGCAAACCTGCACAGATAACCTCTCCGGTAGACCGTATAATGAGCTTCCGTGAATGCTATATTCCGGGATAATCATTCCCAACATTCGATGTTGTGTATGATGGTATGAACTCATGGCATAGACCAAATGGTAAACAGAAACAAAGCAGAAAAAAAGCTGTGCACCACTATGTGGGAATAAAACTCGGAAGAGAGAGAAAAAAAAATCTTTATCTCTTATTCTGTTTCATTGTGGCTATTGGTGCCAATTCCCTTGTTCACAAACTAAACTAAATTTAAGTTCAGTGCATCTTTTTCTTTCTATTTCATTAAGAAAAGGACAGAAGATACATTCTAGTTAAGTCCTGTCAAATTAATCAGCGCTTGACGTAAATTGACGTAATTTTAGTAGGCAAGTTTTTAATCACGTCTAAACTTGTATGGAGTAGTGACAGGCGCTGATTAATTTGACAGGACTAAACTAAAATGTATCTTCTGTCCTCTTCTTAATGAAGGGAATCGGCACCATTACCACACATATTTTGATGAAACCAGGTAGAGATTTGGCTATATATTTATAAAGAAACGTAAAAATATAGTTCAAACAATTAATGACACATTAATCTTAATAATATTAGCGTCAAGTCAAACCTCACAATGAAAACCAACCCTAATGAGCTAACCCGTGAACCTAACTCATAAGCTACACTCCGGGATAATCAATCACTACAGTTTCCATTCGCTGTCTAATGCAATCCAATACCACGCTATGCGGAGCAAACTCATGTTCAAAAGGTCGCATCAAATTGGATCGGCAGCTACCTATATTTGTGACATCACTGGCACCAGATTTGGTTTAACAGCTGTTTTAGTGATCTATCATTTTATTACCTAGAAATGCTAGATTATGGTGGAAATTAGAGATCTTGCTTAGAAATTTTCTACATTCTGGTAAGGGTGTGAGTGAAGAGGATGACCGTCAGCGTTCTCCTTTCTGCTGATAAATACACAGTGTATTTTAAACTGGGACGATATGCGGGAATCCGAATCCATAAGAGATACGGGGAAACTTCGTAGGAACCATTTTGAAAATATTCTGGCATACTTAACTTTGTATTTCATTAAGAAGAGGACAGAAGATACATTTTAGTCTAGTCCTGACAATTTAATCAGCACCTGTCACTACTCCATACAAGTTTAGACGTTATTAAAAACTTGCCTACTAAAATTACGTCAATTTACGTCAAGCGCTGATTAATTTGACAGGACTAAACTAAAATTTATCTTCTGTCCTTTTCTTAATGAAATAGAAAGAAAAAGATGCTCTGAACTTAAATTTAGTTTAGTTTGTGAACAAGGGAATCGGCACCAGTGTGAGTTGTCCATTAAAATGAGTAAAAAAATCCCTGTCCCGCAGTCCATAATCTATCGAGCATGGTATAGTGATCCTGTAATCATAATAAATAGTATTGACGAACGGAGAAGACGTAAAAAACAGGAAGGCGAAACTTGAAAAGCTGTGTACCACTCTATGGGCCTCGGAAGAGAGAATGTTTCTTGATATCTTTGTCTATTTCATACGGAATAGTAGGTCCGGAAACAATTTAACCAAAGCAATCTAAATTAAATCTGGCAGTATGTTTCTCATTTAGAACTAATGCCGTCGGAAAAACTACTTTTACTTCGTTTTACAAACAAAAATCTTACCTTCGCCGAACACATCTAACTAAATTAATATCAATATTGTCTTAAGCCTAATCAAACCCTAATCTCAGGTGATTACCCGTTAGACGCACAGGACCAAAACAAAGACACATCGTATCAGAGACTATCAAGGTGGAACAATGGAATATGTTCACAATACCTATAATTGTGATCTTGGACAGTTTGGCGGGAGTCCAGGAGTTGACAGCCACTCCTGGGAACCCATTAAGATGTTATCGTCATGTGGCAGGGATATGTAGAAGGTTAAGTGTGGCCAATTTTATAGGACTGCCTCGTTGATCTAGTGGTCGCAAGCGCTACTGCTGAGCATGAGGTCCTGGGTTCGATTCCCAAGTCGGGCAAAGTGTTATTGGGTTTTTCTATCTGACATTTATCAGTAGCAGTCAGAGTCTGGATTTGTGCCCGGTTGATGGCAATAGGCTCGCCGCTTATGACATGGAACTTAAACGTAACTAGCGAAATGTGGGTGTACTACAGGTACACCTCTGCCCAACCTTTCGGAGAAACAAGGCGTGATATTATGTTATGTTATTTTATAGGAGATACATAAATACGCTTCGCAACGATCTTGATTGTATCACCTTACAGCGAGAGCAATGGTGGTCGTTGGTTTGAGCTGAAGCTAACGCTTTACTTTGTGTAATTATTTCACCACTACTGCTGAAAACGGTGAAGGAGGACCTCGTGAGGAAACTGCCATGTCTTAGAACCAAAGATTTTAAGTCATTTCTCACACTCACCAACTCGCACTGGGCCCGCGTGGTGGATTACGGTCCACTGCCACCAACAGAGAAGATACAGCCACTATTGAAAATTATGGTATTCGTAAGTTGTAAGTTTCACACAAAAAGTTTCGTCCTGTCTTTTTTTCTCTATAAATAAATAGCATAACATGTTGCACCGACCCAAATAAATTAGGATAGGGGCAGGAGAATACTGAAGATAATGAATTCCAAAGGATCAGATATGGGCAGTATTAATCAGTTTGCTAAAACGCGCTGTATAGCCGAAGAAAACGCTCATAAACACATGATGAACATGGGTACTTCATGTGTTTATGAGCGTCAAATATCGGATGTCTACTTATTCACTTGAGCGATAAATTTTCTTCGGCTATACAGCTTGTTTTCGAGAATCGTTTATTTATTTCAAAAAGGCACTTACTACTTACTTAGGCAGGTACTTTTGAAGGTCCAAATTTCCAAAAAAAAATAGATATGATTCTAGTCGCCCCTTCCAAAAGGTAGTTTCGTATGGAGAAGAATGGGAAAGAAACTCCACCGTTACTCTTTTAAAATGTTTTACAATATTTTGTATTGGTACATTAATTATGTATTACATGTGAAGACGATGCACCTAGAATAAAATAAGAATGACTCTATACAAATTTAATAAAAATGAAGCAATGACAGTTAAATTAATTACGTGATAGATACATGGTGCTCTTAAACATTGTAAAAGTATACGTTTTCCTTTTGAGTTGAACTTCTCTCCCTATTCTCTTATTGGGACCGCTATCTCAGACGCGGTTAGATTATTTATCAACCAGATTCCCCGCGGTATTAGAAAATGAATGCCGTAATGAAAGAAAAGCAGTTACGTTGCCTTCGAGATGTCATTTGTACAGAGTCCTGAGCTAAACTGATATAATTGGGCATTTGCTTTGTGTGATTATTATTATAACTATGCTTATGGCGAAGATGGCGGGATGAGCTTGACTACTCCCGAAGGGCCAGTCCCTTCGGGAGTAGTCAAGCTCATCCTGCATTAGCAGCAACCTGAGAATTGTGTGAAAAGATATGATGTTTTTTGTAAACGGGCTAGCTTTTACCCGCGGCCACGTGTTGGATCATTAAAGCGCTGACAAGACCCAATTGACCAAAATAGGCTTCGCTTAAGAAAAAAAATTGCCAAATCTGTGTAGTTTGTGGTAGCGGAAAAAATTATATGTTAATTTTGAACATATTTCCCAGAACTTGGTTGTTACCAAAACGCGTTTTGAAAACAAAATCTCGATACAAACTAACGTTAAACTAACCTCTTACTTTGAGTTCTAATCCAAAATATCTGTATCAAATATCAACATACGTTACGTATTTAATTAATAACAAGAACGTCTTATTTGAATGCAGAACTTGGTTGTTTTTTATTTTCGATTACTCAACTCAATTTTGAGTAAATAGATAATTACTTCATATTTTGCAATAAATTACAAGCGTTGTGTCATCGCGCTTCTCTTTCTTTTCTATGGAATTTGACAGTGACCGCGGTTTAGCGTTGTTGTCAGCGTCTTAAGCTCCCTTCAAAATGGTTGAGCTGAATGGTGCTAACCCATGCGTCATGTTCGTGAACGGGCGCCGTCAGTAGAGACGGGTCATTTCTTAGCCGCGACGGCTTATTTTAATTTTTCGATTGTTTTTATCTTTTTAATACGGACACTTTTGACGTGCACGTCTTTCTGCGTTGTTCTCACATGTATAATTTCTAAACGAATTATGTAACCAATATTTTTGTAACAATATTTCAATTTAAAAGAGTGTCCGTGGAGTTTCTTGCCCGTTATTCTCCATAGGTACCTACTACGCTTTGGAATGGACAACTAGCTTCATCTTTCTGACTGACCGACCCCTTGACAATTCAAAAGTGCCTGTATTTGGTTTATTTGAAATAAATGCTTTGAGTTTGAGTTTGGAGGTCGAAACATATCCCACGAAAAAACTCAATACCGAGATAAAAATATCCTGTCCTACACCAGGGGTTTTTTTTTTTTTGGGTGGGATATCTTCAAATAACTTCTCCCGCTCTGGGCGGAGCGGGAGGGTGTGACAGACTCTTACTGACTAAAACCCACCCGTATTCCTTCCTGTTGCCTATTCCTTCCTGTTGCCACCAGGGGGTAATTGCGTAACACACATCAAATGACAATTGATCCTAATCGATTTCATTTTGACAGTTCACCCACGTCCATTGCGTTTTTTACGTTGCTGAGCAGACGAATTTTTCAAACCTATGAAGCAATGGATTAGCAATATCCTTCAAAACTCTCGGATTGTGATTCAAACTGTGTTTCGCAATTAGGGTGCGTCTTGGTCTGTCCGTTTTCCGTTCATCCAAATCAATTCAGCCGTTATGGCCTGAAAAGATAACAGCATTACACATAATATTAGTATGGATTATTTTACATATTAATACTGTATTGTTACTTCGAATCATAGGACCGATAGGGACCAGATATGGGTTATACCTAGAAATCAGGTAAAAAGGTGGTTGGTTGTTCTTCTCAAAACAGTATTTAAGACTCTTTTATACTGAGGCAATATCGCCCCAATCTGTAAGAGCCTTTATTAGAAGTATTTTATGTTTATTAACATGTAACTTAATACTTTATTGTGTCTTTTGAGAGAGACACGAAGAGAGCAATGGACTATTAAGTGATCCTTGAGCCGTACAATACACATCTCAGATGTGTATTGTATGGTGCTCGAAGACGCAGCCGAGTCATTAAACCTTAAGACGCTGACAACACCTAAACCGCGGTCACTGTCAAATTCCATAGAAAAGAAAGAGAAGCGGGATGACACAACGCTTGTAATTTATTGCAAAATATGAAGTAATTATCTATTTACTCAAAATTGAGTTGAGTAATCGAAAATAAAAAACAACCAAGTTCTGCATTCAAATAAGACGTTCTTGTTATTAATTAAATACGTAACGTATGTTGATATTTAATACAGATATTTTGGATTAGAACTCAAGGTTAGTTTAACGTTAGTTTGTAACGAGATTTTTTTTCAAAACGTGTTTTGGTAACAACCAAGTTCTGGGAAATATGTTCAAAATTAACATATATTTTTTCCGCTACCACAAACTATACAGATATGGCAATTTTTTTCTTAAGACAAGCTTATTTTGGTCAATTGGGTCTTGTCAGTGCCTTAAGACTCTTTTATACACAGGCAATATCGCGGGCGCGACAGGCAGAGGTATGCCTGTCGCGCCCGCGATATCGCCCCAGTCTGCAGAAGCCTTTAGTCGTGTTATAAGTTTATTAATATGTAACTTAATACTTTATTGTGTCTTTTGTACACGAAGAGAGCAATGGACTATTAAGTAACCCTTGAGCCATACAATACACAGATGTGCATTGTATGGTGCTTGAAGACGCAGCCGAGTCATTAAACTTAAAGTAGAGATGCCGCAAATACTTAGTTGTTATAGCGAATAGTCGGATACCGATTAATCGCCATTCCCTATGGCGAATAGTCGAATACTCGCCATTATTACTCGACATAAAAAAGGAATGTAAAAAATTATTCATTTACCAATATTACAATCACAATCTGCCTCTTTTAGACTTTAACTTCAACAGGACTGTTTTTTGGCTAACTTTTTATATTAATGATAATAATAATACTAAGTGTGTTTTGTTTTTAAAGATTAATAAAAGAGTAACTATTTTTAAGTCTATAGTTCTTCTGTTCATTAAAAGATTATTCTTATTAAGACAACTATTCGTCGAATGTCGAATAATAGACACTATTATTCGGTGTTCGACGAATAAAAAAAAATGTCGAGTAATGCCGAATACCGAATATAAGCGAGTATTCGCGTCATCTTTGTTTAAAGGGTATGAGACTAAATTGCTGTTTAACCATACTTTGAACGAGAAGGGTAGAGTTATATTTCATTTAAACCTATAATACAATATTACCTTTATTCCACGAGAGTATAATGCAAGGCATAATTCACAGAGTTTGAATTAGCTTCCTATTACTTAAAAGAGACGTATTACGTCCACGATCATTAGATGAATAGGGGCAAAGAAAGAAGGTCTGCAGACTGACCTATCCTTATTTAGCCAATTACAATAAAAAAAAGTTGTATTTAAGGTACGTGCAGACAGGCGCGACGCGACGGCGCGATGTGACAGACGGTTGAACCATTTCCGTGAAGTTTTCATAAAAATTGTATCACCAGAGTCGCGTCGCGCCTGTCTGCGGGAGCCTTTAATGTAGTTATATTTGAGGTACTTTTGACAGATTGAGAAACTCAAACAACAAATAAACCAGTTGCAGGGACTTTTGAATTGTCAATGGGCCGGTTAGTTAGAAAAATGAAGCTAGTTGCCCATTCCAAATCGTAGTAGGTAAGTACGTATGGAGAAGAACGGGCAAGAGACTCCCCCACGCACTAAATACAAGGTGTCATTTTGCATCCTCGTCAAATTCAAGAAGATAACTAGTCTAATGATTCTCGAAACAAATCAATAATAAAATAAGTAGATCTTTTTTTACTCTCATTTTCGGAAATCGGTATGTGTGTGACACGCATGTTAAAACGCGGCCCGTGTGATACCGCACTGTAACTGCCCTTTTACACACACACTACCGCATGCGCAACGGGGTGATTCTGTTCCGTGAAAGTGGTGTATTCTAAAATACTGTCAAACTTAAATAACTAAAAAAACAAGTATGTATAATTATTGAGCAGATATCGTGATTATATATGTCTTTCATAGCAGCCTCTTGAAATTTGACGAGGATGCAAAACGACACCTTGTATAATAGGACCTTCGTTAAAAATTCGGGAATTGCCCCTCTGTTCCTGTTTTCTATCTTTAGATAGTCTTGCACCAATAACTGCATATTCACTTGTATTTGTCTCTCTCATCGAACATCAACAACAGTTCATTGGCTTAAAAGATCTTTAAAAAAGATAACCATGAGTCATTGTGATCAATGTACTGCATTCGATAATATATGTATATCGTCGGCGTCTCTTATACCGGAAAGGACCGGAACCGGTTGTTTTTGATGGTAGGCACATGCTTGGAATTGTTTATTAATTGTTTGGTGATACTTGCATTTCCTTCCTTGATATTTTTTTATTTATTTAATATTTTAAGCACACAGGCATTTTCTACCAGTCAACCTTAGAGTGATGCAGAGAAAAACAGTGGTAGGTGCAATAACGAAAATTGTGGAATAAATATTTATTTAAATATAAGGATATACATACATACATATACCTATTAAAAACTTTAAATATAATATATATACCTGACAACCTAAGCTTTTGCCCGCGGCTTCACCCGCGTGGGTGGAGGTTTTTTTTTCTTACATCAGAACCTTTTTTTTTTGGGTGGCAAATTATCAAATAACTTCTGGGAGCTCTGGGGAGCGGGAGGGTGTCAGACTCTTACTGACTAAAACCCACCCGTGTTCCTTCCGTTGCCTGTGTTGCCTGGGGCCTCGATAACCCTTTTGTACCTTCCAGAGACCTCGGCAGGCACATAAGAATCTACTGACAATAACAAAAACAACAAAAAAAAATTGGCGAAATTGGTCCAGCCGTTCACGCGAGATGCCATGACCAAGGGAAATAGGGATTCATTTTTATAGAAATAGATTATACATAAATATAAGACCAAATAAATACACATAAATACACGAATACAGAATACCATACAGAATACCAGCGCTGCGACACTTATTTCTTAAGTACTGCAGCATTATGCTGAGATAGGAGCCTTTTGGCCTCGTACAGGACTTTTTAATTTTATTTTAATTTTACTTTGTTTTTTTTTATGTTTTATGAGTGTTTTTTAGTTTAGTTTAACGTGTGATCTCCTGTGCGAGTCCCAATAAATAATTTTTCTTTTTTTCTTTCTTTCTTTTAATATACTAAAACAAATAAGACAAACAATGGGAAAACATTACCGTTGTGACGATACTGCCAGCTTCTTACGAATGTGCTCGCAAACTGTAAAGGATAATCGGTTGGTTGCCATTCTGATTTCATGGGAGAGCGCATGCAACAGAGAGATAGACTAGACGAAGAAGGAAGAGTGAATGAAGTCAGTTCGGTGAGTGGGACATTGAAGAAGACGATTGTGTGATGAACGTAGATTTCTACTGTGGTTCGCGCAATTGTACTGAAAGTCAAAAAATAAAAACAAGGTTGCCAGCGCCCTTTGCTCTCTGCGCCGGTATGGGCAACTTTAACAGATAGGTGTACGAGTATTAATTTATCTGAGCCGTCTTTAACGGCTGGATTAATTTTGACGGGACTTTCACTGGCAGATAGCTGATGTGTGTATGATGTATAATGAGTAACTACTTTTATTTTAGAAACAGCCACGTGGGCGAAGCCGCGGGCAGTACCTAGTATTATAAATAAAATATAGGACAGCAGTCTTATTTAGTACCTACAAAAACAAATATTTTTATTAAAAAACGAATAAAAAAATCTCTATTAGCCTATCAGTCCTGTCCTGATACCATCATCTTGCACGAAATCAAATGCAAAAAAAAAACAGTGAAATATTTGACGCATTGGTAGATACAGGGTTGATCTTTCATCCCCGGAAATATAACAAGGGGTGAAGATTTAGCTAGATTAAAATAGTATAGCTAGATATTATTCCAGCCTGTTAAAAACCAATTATTGACGGATATACTTATTCTTAGTACATTTTGCCGTAAAAAAAGTATATTAAAATGAACACTGAAGGTTTTACAGCCTTGAAAATGTATCCTACGTCATCAGACAACGCCGGCTATCGCTGAAAACCAGCGCTGGGGCTCTGTGTCGCATAGGGACGCAGCATTATGCTGAGCGTTGGCCGTTTTGCGTGGATGTGACGCATATTCTCCCCCAAATTATTTCTTTTTTGTATTTGTGTTCCTTCTTTGCGTCATGTTTACCGCAAATAAACGTATTTTCTTTTTCTTTTTCTTTCTAAAATGAACACCAACTTCACCAGCACCATAATTGCGTACCGCACTATCAATCACAATCTGAACGATTTTGAAGTACCTATTTTGCTAATCCATTGCTTCATATGTTCGAAAAATTTGTCTTTTCAACAACGAATATAACTCAATGAATGTTGTTGAACTGTCAAAATGAAACGCATTGCTACTAATAGTGTGTGGTACGCAATTACCCCGCTGGTGTTAACCAAATGCATCATCAACTAAGCCATAACCCAAAAAGTGGTTAAAATTGATCACCACATCCCAATATCGGGCATCACAGACATAGCATACGGCTTGATGTAAACAGTAATTTGCGTACGCCACTCTTGCCAAATGTACTTGGCAAAGTGCCAACTAGAGCAGTTTCGGCTTTCGGTTTTCGGCTTAGCCAGGGAAACCTAATAACCGAGAAATTAAAAATTTTGCGCCCATAATGGTCGGGTTTTTTGTTTAAGTTTGCCGTTTCGCTTTTGTTTTCGTTTTGTTTGTGAATTTATTGGTCTAGTTGGGGTTTTTGTGTGGCTTGTTTATTTGGATATTTTAGTTTGTTAGGTACTACTTTGAATTGGAAGTTTTTGGCTGTTATTGATTAAATCGAAGACAGGCATATTTCTTTCTGGTTATATTACTTAAGCCTGTCGTTTTTCGACGGCGCGTTGTATTCCGCGCGTGCCTCAAAGAGATGTCGTCAGCAAAAGTGTAGGGGTCCACTAGGGCCGATGCCTGCCGGGGTCGCGGGAAGGTACAAAAGGGTTACCGACGCCCCTGGCAACATAGGCAACGGAAGGAATACGCGTGGGTTTTAGTCAGTAAGAGTCTGACACACCCTCCCGCTCCGCCAAGAGCGGGAGAAGTTATTTGAAGATATCCCACCCAAAAAAAAAAAGCCTGGCGTTTTTAAATGAATTCAATTAAATTCAAGAATGCGACTTCAAATAAGAAATTGATATCTTTCTATATACATTATGTATATATAAAGATTTTAATTTCTTATTTATATAAAACGAATTACCGTGCGTTAGTCTCGATATCAAATACTCGAAAATGGTTCGACTGATTATGATGAAACTTTGGTAAGTTGTTGAGAGAGATGGTTCCTAACAAAAAAGCGTTGTTATGCCTTTTCATTTTTGAAAAAGGCATTTCATCGCATTAAGGCTCGTGCAGACTGGCGCGACGCGACACCGGTAGAACAATTTATATTAAAACTTCAATGAAAATATTCCACCGGTGTCCCTTAGCATTAGCTTGTCACTAATATAAATGCAAAACTCTGCGATTAAGGCAATTTCGACCTTGATTTCGTTCTTGATTGGCATCATTTATGCTGGAACAGTTTCCTGCGCCACTTCGTCCCAGCTGAAGCAGCAAGCAAGCTCGGGAGTGGCGAAGGGCGGGCGTCTAGGGTTGTCCTATGTAATTTTGACGCTCGAAAAATGTTGATTCTCAGCCTAGGTTTAATAAATGACTTCTCATTTTGATTCAGCAATATTTATCATCCTACCAGCATGTCAATTTATTTGGAGTCGGCTCAGTATGTCTTCGTCTTCAATATACCAATACATCTCTGTTCGTCGTCATCTAAGAGCTCACATCCTACATTAACTTATCACTTCACCACCCTTGGTTGACTGGTAGAGAATGCCTAAGGCATTAACGCCGGCTATCGCTGAAAACCAGCGCTGGGGCTCTGTCTCGCATAGGGTCGCAGCTTTATGCTGAGCGTTAGCCGGTTTGCGTGGACGTGACGCATATTCTCCCCCAAATTGTTTCTTTTTTGTATTTGTGTTCCTTTTTTGCGTCATGTTTACCGCAAATAAACGTATTTTCTTTCTTTTTCTTTTTCTATTAAGTCCGCCTTTGTACTTAATTGTGTGCGAGAAGTTTAAATAAATAAATAAATAACTTACTAAGCGAAAGTCAAATATTAGTAATTTTATAACTTAGTCCTAAATACTAAAATATTCTTCTAAAATGTGCTGATCACTATATCATCATCTGCCTAGCGTCTTCCCAACTTTGTTGGGCTCGCTTTCTAGTCTAACCGGAAGAAGCTGAATACCAGTATTTTACATGAAGCGACTCCCTATTTGGCCTCCACAACCCAGTTACTGGGTAATGCGATACTCATCACGAAATCATCAAATAACTTCTCCCGCTCTGGGCGGAGCGGGAGGGTGTGTCAGACTCTTACTGACACACCCGTATTCCTTCCGTTGCCTGTGTTGCCAGGGGCCTCGGTAACCCTTTAGTACTTTACCGCGACCCCGGCAGGCATCGGCCCTAGTGGACCCCTTCACTTGTGCTGACGATTAGGGGCGAGAGGGCGCGAAGTTTGCCTTTCCCTCAACCGTCCCGCCTCCTCCTTCGCGATCATTACTGCTTCGGAGGAGGAGGTGACGGCTGCCCATGCCCTCTCGCTCCGTACCATGGCTTGAACCAGGGCCGGACGCGAGAGATCTCTGCCGCCGATCGCCTCCACTAGTAAAAGGCGGTACTCTGCCCAAGCCGGACAGACCTCCATCGTATGCTAAGATAAGACATAAGGTAAGACTGGTTGTCAGACTTTCGGGCTGCTGACGACACGTAACGACCGTCAAAGATCCACGAATGACAGTCGGGATCAACGGCTTGACGTGCTTACCGAGGCAAGGAAAGGTCTTGGTATGTAAAGATGATCACCCATCCAACCGCGGCATGCGTAGCTTAACCTGACCGCTCGACCTGTGCGGCTGTTATTACTTAGCCACGAGCCCCACTGACCACTACATACTACTAATACATAATATACGTACCTAAATACAAACAATTAATAATATCGGTACCAACTAACATTTTGATCGAACGGAGAACCGAAGTCCTGCGACTTTGATCGATCATCGCTTTTGACTTCGCCGTATGGCGCTACCAAGATAAAAATAAACTACTCAAAACAATCTTATTCAAATCTCAACTTTAACTCCTAAGCTTTAAGTTGCTTTTAAAAACAGGTGTAGTTTACAAAATTGTCATTGGAATTTGAATCTTATTGCTTTGAGAATAAGGTTGTCTAACTAGTTGCAGGTGATACAGTGGACGTAATATATAAGATGGTGAATATGTGGAATGTAATCAGTATTGTTAAGGAGTGTTTTTTTTATTCATGCTTGTGTGAATAAGTTATTAAGAGTAAGTTTTTTTGTTTATTAAAGCTATAGATTATGTTGTAGGCTTTTTGCAAATGCCTTATAGGTTTATGACCTCTCCGTTCACAGACTAAACTTATGAAACCTCATAAACTCAGCGTTCAGCCTCCCTTATAAAGGCACGACGTGACTCTAGTGGAACAATCTATGAACACTTCCTGGAAAATTTTCTTTTGGCACCGTCGCGTCGTGCCTGTCTGCCTTTAATGTAGGGAAATATTGAGTAGGAAGCTTTATATTTTTTTATTTTAGAATAATGATAATTACGTAACATAACATCACGCCTTGTTTCCCCGAAGGGTTAGGCAGAAAAATAAATAAAAAAATAGAAAAAAAACATTTATAATGATTGAAAATTTAGTTTTTTTTTCTGTCACAATGATGGCTTTTTACTTGCCCTACCACCCCACATTAATATTGTCATTTTCAAATCTCATATGTAGGGATGCTACAATACGGGTGGGTTTTAGTCAGTAAGAGTCTGACACACCCTCCCGCTCCGGAGAGCGGGAGAAGTTATTTGATGATTTCCCATCCAAAAGGGATGCTACAAAATAATAAATATCTGAAAATGAATAGTAGAAAGTACTCATCCTACTTTTATTTGGTGGAAAGTCGACGCATATTAAACGTAGACTTTCCATAAAAACCTCCACTGTGCTCTACTTTTAGAAAAAATGTACTTAAGGGTTGGGTAAACGCCGTTGACCTTGGCCATACAAATACGCGTCGCGTTCACGCCGCGCCGCCGTTCGGTTTCATACATACATAATCAGCCTATAATGTTCCCACTGCTGGGACACCGGCCTCCTCTTTGTGAGAGGGAGTGAGCCGTAATCCACCACGCGGGCCCAGTGCAGGTTGGTAGATGTCACATGTCTTTGAATTTTTGATAAAAATCACAGATTGAATTATAGATAATAAAAGAATAGGCTTTTCATACAAAAAATCATGAAAATATCTTAAGTAGTTTGAAAGTAATATCGTTTTTTATGCTTTGGGAGACATTACTCCCTGAGTTTATTTCATAAAGAAATTTACCACAATACTTAAATATTCACTTAAAGAATTGATTTGTATGTGTTCTAGTTTAAACATACATTTTTTTGCATAACTTATTTGCATTATTTGAAGGCGTAATAACAGATATAAAAGTTACTATGTAAGTTACTTTACAACTTTGTACCCTTTGGCGTCGAGACCCTCGGTCCGTGGGGTCCCAGTGCGCATAAGTTATTTGCGGAAATCGCGAAACGTCTAGTTGATGTAACTGGTCACCGAAAAGCTGGCGGCTTTCTCGCGCAACGCATCAGCATTGCAATTCAGCGAGGAAATGCCGCCAGCATCCTCGGTACAATGCCCCGAGGGCCTTTTTTAAGCTTAACTTACTTTTAATTTAATTTAGTTAATGTTAATAATCATCTTGTAATTTGATTATGTAAATAAAGATTTCTTCGTAATTTAAAAAAAAAAAGTTACTAAAATCATATATCTGCGCCTTAATCTATATTCAAAGAACCATCCCTCTCCCGTCTATCCCCTACTATCCCTTTAAAGGACTGATATGTGTAGTATTTAAGACTCTCGAAGTAAAAACCGCTCATAAATTTTTCACGACCCAATTCTAACGTGCACATTTTTCACAATCGATCAAATTGCTGTTTGACCTAAAATCGATCATGTGCGCAAGACCTTTAATCATTTGATTAATTACACTAAGCGTGTGTGTTTTAACGCGGATCTAAGGACCAGTACTGGAATACTAGATGAGGCGCCAGGTACCGCATCTATGAATAGAATAGAATGCTATGCTAAGTTACATTACAGTATCTAATGTTTCAATGACATGAAATCTGGAAAACCATCGAAAAACAGAACCGTAAAATGTTTTTTTTTTCGCAATTGTTCCATAGCACCCTAATTGCGTAACACATTGAACTGTCAAAATGTAAGCCATTGCTACTGTAACTGTGTAATATAATTACCTCGCCGGTCAATTACTGCCTTTTACCAAAAAAATAAATCATCATATTGTTCACTTTATCAATCTTTTATCTACTGGGCACAATTTCCGGCCTCTTCCCTAAAGTGGGTTACAACCTACCCTTTCCTGGTATTCACATCTCGTTGCGGTCTTCAGTGAAAACCACATAAATGTCGCGTTCAATCTTAACATTGTTTTATTCTATTCTGCCTGCTCTCATGTCGTCGGAGACGGAGTTCCCTTTCCATCACGGCATACACTAGAAAATCCAGAAAATCAAAATCAAAAGTCATTTATTCCAACTAGGCTGAGAATTAGCACTTTTAGAACGTCAAAATTACATAAGACAGTCCCCCAAAACGGCCACCCTTCACCACTTCCCAGTGCTTTAGATGAGAAGAAGTGGCCAACAAACTCCCCAGCAGCACAGTTGTCTGTTCAATTAGAGAAAAAAAAATTGATTCTATACAACAGTATGCAAAACAATTTACACTACGTGCAACACAAAACATTAAGTTATTAGCCATATGTCAGCTAGCACACCACTATACCAACAAAAAAAAAGAAAAGAAGACACTGAAAACTATTCTCAAGCACAGATAAAAACGTAAACAGAACTTAATACCCAAATAAAAGCCTCCAAGCATAAAGGGCGTGTCCGCTTACATATAGCGAGCAGAGATTAGTGTAGTCTCTTCTAGCTGCAACTATATCCCCGTTTCACCTAAGTTGTGCGGTTAGAACTTTACTAAGTTAAAGTCCGTTAAGGTGAACTTGCAGCTTGAAACTAGCACCCTCGCGTTTCGCCTGCTCGCCACTTTTGTTGTGCTCACTTTAAATTAACTTCTTGCAAGTTAATTTTAAGATTAAGTGCGTTTAGGGAATTGTATGTATACTGCTTGACAGATTAGTTCTATTGTTCTGAGGGATTGTCTTGGTGAATTGCGTCAAGAGAAGGAGTAACGTCTTCCTGTGTGTGAACAATGAAATGCTTTTCAAGACTTTAGGATCGTAGCAGGTGGAGTTATATTTCTGCCTAGCCCTATGCGAAAATAGGTGTGAGTTTCTACGTACGTAGTTGTATCACTGGGGGGTAACCATCACCTCTTACAGCAGTATTATTATAATATTACTTCACAGTGGGAATGTGATGGAGCTATAAAGGACTTATAGCTCCATCTCTTTCTCACGCTGAAGTAATATTGAAATAATACTGCTATAAGAGGTGATGGTTACCCCCCTGGACGTTAACAAATAGGATGAGCAATATTTATAGCAGTTTCTTCATCCAGACTGTTAGATTGTAGACAGTTTTAATCAGCCTACCTCCCAAAGCCTTTTTGAGAATCGTGGTACTTAATACCGATGCTTATGTGTGGAGATTCTGGGACTTTGCATGTAATGTCTGCGATCTATCCCAGCCTCTGTACACCTACGAAAATAAGACTAACTTCTTTCTAATATTTTTTCTCAATTTCTAAGCTGTATTCTCTGTTCAGGTGCTTCTACAAAATCAACAGAAACTGACAAGGTCCTATTAGAATTTGCAACCACACATCACCAAATTCATATCTAAAATATAGCCGAAAATTAAACACCCAGCTGTCCCCTTAAAATAACATAACTACAGCCATACACATACAGAAGGGAAGCCTTTCTAAAATTCAGTTAATACCATTTCATATACATAATACAAGGCTGCCGTCACCAAATCAAAATTCGGTCCGAACCGTATCCGATACAGGACGTGTCTTCTGAATATTTATCAGGGTGCTGGGACGCAGCTGTGCACGGACAATTGAAATTGTGACGAATTCCGTTATTTTGATACTTGATACCCCCTTTGGTGTTCTGATCTAATAAGCTGGCTTGAGGAGGGATTGGGGGAAAAAGATGACTTGTAAATCCTTGTTGTTTAATGGTAGTGTTGGTCAGATGTCACTTGCGCACTCAAAAGACCAGAAAATCTACGGTAAGGCAGAGTTATTTTAAACTGAGGCCATTTTAAACCCAAAAAGCTTCCTTTTATTTATTTATTTTAACTTTTTACACTCAAAAAAAGACCAAAGGCAGACTGACAGATGCCTAAATGCTTAAGCTTTTTCAGATTTATAAAAGCCTACAGTACACCCACATTTCGCCAGTTAGCTTCTTAATCCGCCTCTTAAACCTTTAAGACAACGTCATTTAGCATCTATCAATTACATTTCAACCAACACTGGTCAGACAAACCCAAAACTTACGCTTGAGCGGAACCTTAAAAATTTGGATAATCCACAATCCACATGTTGACGATAGATTTTACGGAAAAATAAATTTTTGTTAATATGTTTTGAATGGTTATGAGTTTAATGACAAAAATCTATTTAAGGCTCATCCGAAGGACGAAAGATAACTTATAAAAGAAGATTTAGATTAATCCATTGTGACAAACTGACATACTTCCCAACGGAAAGCACTACGCGTAATTTTTGTAATTTCATTTTTGTTATATATATCAAGGTATATGTATCTTATAAATATATTAATCTTAGAATGTCAAGTCTCTAGTATTTAAAACATCTCTGCTAATATGAATTCCATGTATAATTGAGAGTATAGAAACGATATTATGTTGGAAAATTTTGACAAGGCGACATATTGAGAGTGCAACGCCTCACAACGTTTCAGCGTGTGAGAGTGTCACACGCTGAAGCGTTGTGAGGCGTGCAAATGAAGATGGCGGCTTTAGTTGCTTGTTGTAATGCCATTGAAACTGGGACGTAGATGGATTTCTAGGGAAGGACTAGGCGTGCATAAAGCATAATATAATTTTATTATGAAACTTCCAGTCAATAATACTGAACCATTCCATAAAACACAATGTGTCTTCGATTTTATACAAGATCCATTTATAGCAATTTTGTCGCGCGGAATAATTGTGGCCTTTTTTATAATTTTTTACACAGCCCGTGACAATTAATTACTACATGTTACAAAAATGATCAGTGGAGCTAATATTATAACATGTGACACCAATGTATTTACAAAAACTTCTTTATATCGGGCAGTGATGCGACCATTGAAACTTAGAAATGATAAATTAAAACTCGATACAGCTAAACCACTAATAACAAAATAAAATCAACGTTATGTTTAACCGAAAATTCGTATAAAATAATCATTTATAGGGCGAATTCCCGATAGTAACGACATGGCGACAGTTTAAAAAGTTGAATATTAACAACGGTTGTTACATTTCGTGAAGAGGAAGAAATTGCGGATAGTATTCGGGAACAGAATTGTCGAGATCGATACTGCACCATTTTGGCACTTGAATAACCATAGAATAGGTCTAGAATCTTCACGTAGTCATTTACTATAACGATAGTGTTTATGTATAGTCAAGTCAGTTGTCTTCACTACTTTGCGTTGCGGATGCCTTCCATCAAATAAAACAACATGGCGGCGACCACTGCACTTGTTCGTTCAGTAAATAATTATATAAAAGTGTCTGATCCGCGGCGATCATTCCCATTCGGTGGTAACCTGTAAAGCGTTTAATGCAATGATTAAACACATGAATCTGTCTCAAAGTTTTAACATACAATTCCATTATCTATTATCTATTATCACTTCAGTGAATTAAATGACAGGTCTATTATTAAAATAATATATGCGGTCAAGCTGTAAAGTGTTTAATGCAAAATCTAATTTATGAATTATGATTTAAATTTTTAAAATTATTTTATTATGGTATTGTAATGATTGCTGATGAGGGTTTATTGCTGGATGCATAGCTATAGCCTAACTGAAATTATTTTATCGATTTATTGTTAACTGCTGTCAAATGGGTTCTTTGGTACTGGGGGGTAACCATCACCTCTTATAGCAGTATTATTTCAATATTACTTAGCGTGAGAAAGAGATGGAGCTATAAGTCCTGTATAGCTCCATCACTTTCCCACTGTGAAGTAATATTATAATAATACTGCTATAAGAGGTGATGGTTACCCCCCAGTACTGTATTGTATATACTAGTTTTTTTGTTACTAATTTGGTTTAAGACCCTTGGGAGTGCATGAATTCAGTATAAATGACAACATACATCCCAAAGCCTGAGTCAGTAATCTTGCATGGATGATCAACAAAATGACAACACAAAACGTTTTAATGTTGAAATAAAATTCAGACTAGATGCTTCAAAAACAATTCCTAGTCATCATCTACCTAGCCTTTTCCCAACTATATTGGGGTCAGCTACCAGTCTTACCGGATACAGCTGAATACCAGTATTTTACATGGAGCGACTGCCTATCTGACCTCCACAACCCAGTTATTGGGTAACACGATACTCCTTGGTAAGACTGGTTGTCAGAATTTCGAGCTTCTGACGACCCGTAACGACTGTCAAAGATCTACAAATGACAGCCGGGACCAACGACTTAACGTGCTTTCCGAGGCACGGAGGGGTCTTGGTATGTAAAGATGGTCACCCATCCACGGACCAACCGCGGCAAGCGTAGCTTAACCTGATCGATCGACCCGTGCGGCTGTTATTACTTAGCTACAAGCTCCTCAAAAAACAATTCCTAGTAATTCCTTCAAATTAACAAGTGAATCAAGGCGAAATAAGCAACAAAAAGATCTCAATAGAATCCAAAGCTCTTCAAAGAAAATAATAAAAAACCGGCCAAGTGCGTGTCGGACCAGGCACAATGAAGGTTACCGTAGTTGGGATGAATTTATCCCAAAAACAAACTTAACATTGTACATCCCATACATCGAGAAATACGTCACGGTCAATTCTGCAACTGCAAATGTAAGTTGGTCGACTATTACTCGTTAATTTGTATAGCTTACTTAGCTGTGATAGTTTTTCTTTTAATTTCGTTATATAGGTATACTACTGCCATGTTTTGTTCATGGCAGGGCCACAAACATTAACATTTTAAAGCTTAATATTACGCAAACGAATCCCTGATTCGAAAAATGACACCCGCAATAATTTTAACGGCGTATCCAACGATATCCCACACCATGGGATAGACGAGAGAAAAAAAATATCCTCCCAACTTTACGTGCAAGGGACGTAAGGACCATGCAACACTTTTTTTTTCAATAATATAAAATATTTTAACTTTTTCGGCGTGCGTGATAAATATGTATACCGATACCAAATTACAGCTTTCTAGTACTAACATTCTCTCAGCTAAGCCGCGGACAGACAGACAGACGGACATGGCGAAACTATAAGGGTTCCTTGTTCTCTACGGAACCCTAAAAAGGACTACTGTCACTTCCAGCCGTTTCCACTATTCTAACGTTTCTAATTTGTCTACCGGCTAGTGGAAACTAAAGTTTAGGTGACAAATTAAGCCCATGTTTTGCAGCTTTGTACACTAATCTATACTAGAAAATTAGTGGTTTCGCCCCCAGTCTAGACTTAGCTTAACGGCACGTTAAGTTTGCTTGTAGAATCGCTTTTAGGGTTATCGTATCATGTTTTTGTTATGCCTGGATCCTTGTCAGCCATTTTGTGTAATAGCGTATTTAGTTTTAAGGGGTTTTCGGTAAGGGCTGCTTGGCTTAAAGATGGGTATCAAAATGAGGATGGTGACATGAGCTGGTTGAACAAAATTGGTCCTCATACTCGGAGTATGGAGAGCTCTTTTCAAAATTGTGGGGTGGAGTGACTCACTAGTAACAGTTAGGGCGCGTTTTGATGACTACGCGTATACGCCGCTGCCTGCCGTAACTGCCTTCTCACCACGAACGTGCAGCCACCGAGTGTTTGCCGCGTTGCTGCCTCGCAGCTCTCACTCAGCTGCTAGAGTGTCCATTCTATAGTCCACAGTTCATCTGTTTTCACTGCGGCATTCAGACGTGTTTACCATGTACTCCTTGAATATGCTAATGCTCATATTTGCATATTGTTTTTATAAAAAATGGAAAAATTAAAGAAAACTGGGTGCATCCTATTTTAGCTCTTCCAAAGAACGTGGCGAGTATTGTCCCACAATACATCCCTCTCTTCTATTGGCGAAATTTATTCTTCTGCGGACATAGTTCTTAAAGATAACGCGCTTCCGTCTCGTCCGTGTCAAAGCGCGGCTCCAAACAAGATGAAAGGACACACTAGTGACGTGGAGGTGGCGCAGGTGCTGAGCGTATACTGAACGATGACTGCGCGGTTGCTGCTCGGCCCTCGGCGGTAGTGGTGGTTAATAAAGCATATAGCATAATAAAGCATCTTGCTTATCATAAATAACATAAAGCAAATGCTATCGTGGCTAACACCTGTTGCTATTTGCTTTTTGCTTTACATCGCACCCTCTGGCTCTGTCCGTCGCACATCGCAAGCGCATGTAGTAATAAGCAACCAGGCATAGCAAAGCGGCGGGTGCCGGCCGCCGGGTGGCTAATCGTCGCATGCTAGCGTTTGCTTTCGGTCGCGTGTGTAATCGTTTTAGGCACCGCGTGTGTTATCGCGATCTCAGGCGGCTCACGTACGTAACGTAATATTATAAACAATGTTGTTTTTCTTCGTGCGTTTTTAGTGTAAATAAACAGTGATAGGATACTCAATATTGATTATGTAAATAAAAACTAATTGTGTAAGTATGGACGATTGAATGAGTGAGGTATCGTGTTGTTGTTTTGTGTGTAGGTATTTAACGGACGAAAATGTTTAGAAAGAACATTGAACTTTTATATACGCCTTTAATGGTTTTAAATACTAACATACTTTATTTCCTAACAACACTTTTTCGTTTATGAATTTATTACGGAACAGTAAAAAAAAACAATGAACTTTCCTTCATACTTTCCAGGCTTAGGATTGTCTAATCAAATAGACAGTCCTAAGCCTGGAAAGTATGAAGGAAAGTTCATTGTTTTTTTTTTACTGTTCCGTAATAAATTCATAAACGCGATGTAATATTCCACTCTGACAACACCGCGCTGGTTTTTTTCGCGCCCGCCCGTTTGGTTGTAACAAGTACCTACGCATATAAAAAAGCTGCTGCTGCATGCTTAAAATAAAGCATATAAAATAGTATGCTTAAAATAAACAGCATATAACATTAAGCAAGTGATTGCCATAAAGCAACTTTGAACACCACTACTCGGCGGCTGTGTTGTATGAGGATTTCAAAATAAGCTTTCTGTAATTAGCATAGGTCTCAAAGTAGCAATAAACTTTGGGAGTACACGTGACGCGCGCCGAATTCACGCGCGCAAAAAGCAGATATTAAAAGTTGACATGCGATTACATGGACTGTGGATTTATGCCCGTTTTAACCTAACCATATTTGCCTAATAAGTACTGTTGGGTTTTCAATGCCAGCTCAGGGGTCTACTCGGCGGGAGGAAACGCCCGGGTGTCACTACTGTGTGGATCGCCCGGAGGACACGGTGGAGCATACGGTGGAGGTCTGCCCGGCTTGGGCAGAGCACCGCCGTGTCCTCGTGGAGGCGATCGGCGGCAGAGATCTCTCGCGTCCGGCCCTGGTTCAGGCCATGGTACGGAGCGAGAGGGCATGGGCAGCCGTCACCTCCTTCTGCGAAGCAGTAATGCTCGCGAAGGAGGAGGCGGGACGGTTGAGGGAAAGGCAAATTTCGCGCCCTCTCGGCCCTAGCCGCCGCAGGAGACGCCCTGGGCGTCGGGAATCCCAGGCGGATTTCCGGCCATCGTAGGCACGGGCTTGCGGACGGTGAGCAATGGGTAGCTCACCGTCCGGTAAGGACCAGGCCCGGGTCGACGGCGCGTTGTATTCCACGCGCGCCTCAAAGAGATGTCGTCAGCACAAATGTAGGGGTCCGCTAGGGCCGATGCCTGCCGGGGTCGCGGGAAGGTACAAAAAGGTCACCGAGGCCCCTGGCAACACAGGCAACGGAAGGAATACGGTGGGTTTTAGTCAGTAAGAGTTTGACATACCCTCCCGCTACGCCCAGAGCGGGAGAAGTTATTTGATGATTTCCCACGCAAAAAAAAAAAATTAAATATAAAAGGGGATCTACTCCACAAGTACGATATCCGTAGTTTCGGCCGACGTTACGGACGTTTCCTATTCCGTATCACTTACAGACAAAAGATTAGTTCAGAGGCTGAACTAAGAATTAATGACAACTCGATTTGACGCGTCGGCAAAAACACGTCGCGAGTTGTCCCTACTCGCGACGTGTTTTTGCCCGTCCGAAAATTTGAATTAGTCATTCGTTTTGATGGATCTACTACTTTCGGACGGGGCCGTATCTTCGTTGACGGACTTAGAGAGTAGACCCCCTGAGCCCGAAAAGGATACCGTCGCGAGAAAGTCCGAAAAGGATACCGAGTGCGCTTTTATTAGGCAATTTAAGGCAATAATTTTAGGTTTTGCGTAGTGTTAGTGAAAACGGGATCTCGGTATTAACAAAATGATATGTGCTAAATATAATCTCACTCTTGAGATTCTATATTGACAAACAAAGCCAATTTTACGTTGTCAAAAGTTCTTGGCATTCAGTTCTCAAGTGTATACCTGAAAACGCTATGCACATCCACGTCGTAATGACTCATTCAATGAGTCTTTCACTAAATAAATAGCCCTTTTCAAACAAGCTGAAACTACTCAAATATACAAATAAATATTTTCATTTACCTAAACACACGTTGTTTGTATGTCAAGTGCACACTGCTATATTGGGAACGGCGTTTTAGAGTGGTTTCGCGTTCACTCATACGAAACTGTAACACTCTGTAGCTGTAACGTTTAAACGTGGGTAGGCTATTTCCTGCGGGTCGCCTGTTACACCGAAGTGTAATTGTCGATACGTATATGGCCTAAATTGAACGGCACTTGCTTGAATCGAGAAGTGTATTTGGTGCGACGATTTTGGAGTTTTCCAATCATATTTTTGTACAGCAAATCATCATTCTCCTGCCCTTATCTCAATTTATGTGGGGTCGGCGCAACCTGTATTTTTCTTCCACACTTCTCTATTAGTTTAAAAGAGAGAGGAGTTAAGTTTAGTAGACTTTAAAACAGACTGTGCCCTCTGAGTTTGTTTCGGCCTTTCTTCTCAGAGTAGTCATATAGGAAACACCGACCTCATTGAGTTTTAAAAATATGATTGTCGTGCAAAAGTGTTTGTACAAATTTACTTACAGAAATAAAATCATTTATCATTTTTAGGTCCAGGTTTCCGCACACCGTTTTTCCTTCACCGGTGTCAGTAATGTCCAGGATAAACTCAGAAAGTACATGAGAATTGAAAAAGTCTCATTGATACTTGCCCGGATTTGAAACTATAACATCATGCGTGAGAGACGAGGCATTAACCTGGGCCATCACAGCATTTATAGACATATGAAAAGAATGAACATAAAGTTGAGAATGGAGAAATGTTCGCTTCAAAGGACCAGGAGTATACTTCGGTGTAACCAACGTCCATGTTTACAGTACACAGAGTAAGGATTAAGAAGTTGCCTTTTCGAGTACCTTGCAAACAGGGGCCCACTCCAATGCAAATGTACCACCGGGTCGGCTGAATTTGACAGTCAAATCGGGGCCCAAGTAAGTACGTCTATAATGGAAATCTACTGTATTTGCTTATCATAAGTGCTTGATTAGATTTAGGGAGTATTGTACTGGGGAAGTTTTAATGGCTGGTTGGCTGTGTGGGTGTGGTAGGTGGATTTACTCGGAAGTTCGCAAGTGCGGCTTTGTTGGCGTCCTCCAGGTTTTTTTTAAACTCAACTTTCTGTTCTGTAGACGGAGGAAAGGAATAGTTTTTTTTTTTGTAATTTTTTAAACATAATCACATTACACAACGTCAACAATATTTTGGTAAGGTTAACATTCGTTTTTAAGTACAGTCACGAACAGTCAGTTTACCAACAGCACTTTAGGTTATACGAAACTGTCAAATTTCTCCAAATTATTTTAAATAAATAAATAAAAAAAAAAAAAAATTCGTTTAATTCAGGCAAAACCCATTACACAAAATAAAACAAAATAAAACAAAACTGCAACAGAATAGAATAAAATGTCAATACAATTAAATATACAAATTAATAGGTACAAATAATAAAGGTCACAGAATATAATAAAATGTCAATACAATTCAATACATCTACGAATTAATAAGTACAAATTATAGAGGTCACAGAATAAAATGTCAAATTTGGGTCAAAAATTAAATTTAGAAAATATCTAGTAATAAAAATTTCATATAAAAATAATCAGCTTAAGTGGCTATACATGTCTGTTACAGCATTGTCGTATGTAGGGGCAGTCAAAACGCTCAGCGATCATAACCAGGACAGCATTGGAGCTGGCCCGCACCCTGCGCACTAAGGACGCGCACCGCTTGCGCATGGTGGCGTGAAAACAGTCGGTGCGCGCTTCCGCAAACATGCCCGAGGCGCTGCAGAAGCGGGGCAGCCCCAACACTGCTCTGAACGCGTTGTTATACTGGACGCGGAGGGCGCTGTAGCACGCTTGTGTGTAGCGAGCCCACAGGCTGCACGTGTACAGTGATGTGCAATATGCCTTGAAAAGGGTGATCTTAACTTGATCGGAGCAACGTGCAAACCTGCGAGCCAGCATATTCGCTCTTTTCGACAAGGCCCTCCGCTCCCGTTCAATGTCAGCATGATCCCTGAGGTCAGTCGTGACTAAATGCTCTAAGTATTTAAATTGGTCCACTCTGTCTAGGGGAACACCATTAAGAAAGACCGGTGGTACACTTTCCAGGCATTTTGCACCGCTGGCTCCAAAGACCATGCATTGACTCTTGCCAACATTATATTTAAGCCCATGTCTACCCGCGTACTCCTCACAGACCTGTATCAGCTTCCTCAGGCCACATATCGACGCGCTCAGCAGCACCATGTCGTCAGCATAACTAAGATTGTTGACGCAAACACCATCAACGTGGCAGCCGACATGCCGACTGCTGAGCGCGACGATCAGTGCGTCCACGTAGAGGTTGAAGAGGGTTGGCGAGGTCAATCCACCCTGCCTCACTCCACACTCAAGCTGATACGGTTCCGACATTGCCCCCGCCCATCTGACACTGTTGACCTGATGCGTATACCAAAACTTGAAAATAGTCACAACTTCAGGCGGCAAGCCAATACTGTTCAGTTTATCCCAAAGAATATCATACGCAACCAGGTCGAAGGCCCTAGACAAGTCGAGGAAACAAGCGTATACAGGGGTCTTACGATCCGTATAGTATCTGACGGTATGCTTAAGACACAGTATAGCACTCTCTGTAGACAGTTGAGGTCTAAAACCAAACTGGTTATCATGCAGGTTTACATATTTATCCAACTGTGTGTTAAGCAAACCGTCAAACACTTTAGCTATGATGGTGGCTAGGGAAATAGGCCTGTAGTTTGTTTGATCGGAAAGGTCTCCCGTCTTATTTTTCACAACAGGCACCACCACAGCCTTCATAAGATCTGACGGCAGGTAAGAGTGGCTCACGCACAGTGAGAAGAACATTGCTAAGACTCTAGAGATATGCGGGCCAGCATGTTGCAGGTGTTCAATGCTGAGGCCGTCGTGCCCCGGGGATTTGCCTCTCGTCGATTTCTTAATAAGTTTATCCACATTTCTCGCAATAAATCTTACCCCGACTCGCTCGTTCGGCATCTCAGCATTGAAGAACCCACCTGCAGGCCCCAGAGGGGATTGTACAGCAAACTGGTGTCTAAAGATATCCGCAATGTCCTTATGGTCACTTACTCCATCGATGCTCACTGGAAGACCCAGTCTAACATTTACGTTACTCGTGCTTTTCCAGAAACCACGAAAGTCACCCTTGGAATGCTTCTCAGCAAGAGTGTCCATACGGATCTGATCCTCACGATCCTGGCAAGCCTTCAGTCGTGACTTGAACACCTTTCTGCTCTCACACATTTCAGTGTACATGATACCGTACCTAGGCCTACCACACGCTACCCACTGCGTAAACTTCAACCGAGCCTCCCCGTGAGCCTCTCTGATATGCTCGTTCCAACCCACTACACACGAACCACTCCCACCCGCCTTCGTGCTTCCTCGACCTACCGAAGACGCATCGCAAAGAGCCTTTAAACCTTAAAATGTTGATGGTTAAGTTCAAAATATAATGAGAAAATTTGACAGTTTGTGGTAACTTCACGTGCTGGACATAACTGATTTATTGTGACTCCACCCCTATAAAAACTAATCTACGGTTAAACAAAATAAACGCTTGTTAACTACATAATCAGCCTATAATGTTCCCACTGGTGGGACACAGGCCTCCTCTCTGTGAGAGGGAGTGGGCCGTAATTCAGGCCAGTGCGGGTTGGTAGATGTCACATGTCATCGAATTTTTGGTTCTAGGACACGGTTTCCTCACGATGTTTTCCTTCACTGTTTTGAGAGCAGTGGTGATGAAATAATTTACAGAAAGTAAAGCGCCTGCCTGGGTTCGAGCCTACGACCTACAACTTGTAAGACGCGCCCGTTACCACTGGGCCACCACTGCTCTCCTTGCTTGTTAACTGATTAATAATAATTATTTATTACCTTTTCGTGGTAGTTATTAAACATCAGTTTCGAGAACTGTCAATGAAATACCTGTATAAGACTACCCAGTTCTTGTAACAAAATATTATAATCTGGGTTAAAAGATGAGAATACTTATCTTATTCCGATTACTCCGAACCGACTGGACCAATGAATAGCAGTTGTTCCTAGGTAATTAAAAAAAAACATAAAAATACAACGACCATTCCATTCTTATATACAGCAGGCTTAGCATGAAAACCATAGAGAAGCGTTTTGTCGATGGAAGAGTAGACAAAAATGGCGTTTCCGTGTAGATAATTGACAGTTTTCTACCGAATTGTAGACAAGCGATTTCTATTCTAAGCCTTCAGGTAACAACATGGGAAGTCTACTTTTTGATTTAGAGGTTGCTTGAATAAGTCTCTAGAATGTATTGTACCTACCTCCTATTGGAAAATCATCATTATGGCGATGATTTCAACCTCATAAAGTTCCTTCTAAATATATGCCTTTTAATTGTTGTCACAATAGTTAATAATATATAAAATAATTAAATGAATCTCAACCTAATTCCCCACGCTTGGTAGATGAATCGTCATCGCTAATCTTCTTGGAATCGTCTCTTAGTCGCTTTGCATGACACCCACAAGCTAGGTAGGAAAGCTATCCATAATGGATGCGTTCAAATTAGACACTTCCACCTTCTCCCTCTAACCGTAATTGTGTCCCATACAATAGTTAGTATTAGCAGTTAAACCTATGAAATTGGCAACACGTACAAAATTGCAATATCATGACATGTAGTTACCTCGAACAGGGATTACTGGTACTCTATTAAAGTTCGTCGTGTGACCCCGTTTTCGATAACTCAGGGGTGGCACGGGGGCCAAATTTTACGGCATTAGGTGGTTAAGGTGGCTGTTAGCTGGTGGATGGCTCGTGGTTAATAGCTGGTTGAGTGATTTGAGAGATAAAGGGGACGTGGTTTGGTTGGATGATCTTTCGTAAGATGAAGTTCTTTTCCGTGTATATTCCGGGTATGCTTAGTCGAAATATGAAGTGTTGAAGCAAATAAATCACGTCCTTTTACAAGAAAAAGGTACAAAAGCCACATAGAGCAATGACCGACGTTTTTACAAACGTCTTTTCCTTTTTTTTATTCAGAAAGTACATTATTTGTTTTGATTTCGTATTGAGATGAAAACGCCTTGCAAGTACGAATATTTCTGTATTTATATTCTTGCACACATACAACTTGGTATTTAGCAATATTTAACTAACTATTTAATTAGGTACTCAATATAATAACAGTATAGACTTTAGACTTCTTGAAGACAACCTTTACATTCCGTGGCTCGAAGAGAACTTAGCAACTACGCGGCACACCAAATATATCATATTTTCCATTCGGTTGTGTTAAAAAAAATCAGTACTTTTACGGTAACTGTCAAATTAGATATGCTTCAAATGATTTTTGAATCAGGGTAGACATGAAGTTCTTTTAAACTTCATGACTTACCTTAATTCTCTACTATCACTTGTTTATACTCAGATTGTCAAAAGTCACATTGGGTCATTCTAGGAACCTCAGCGGGATAAGGCTCCTACATACTGGCGCGACTTGTCGCGCGACGCGACGCGACACAAAGACACCGCGTGTAGCGCTACAAGCGGTGCCTTTGTGTCGCGACGCGTCGCGCGACAAGTCGCGCCAGTATGTAGGAGCCTTTATTCTGCAGTGTCTTTTTTAAATTTTTACCTAACGTTAAAGGTATGTTGTGCCTTCGTGCCTCGGAAAGCACGTTAATTTAAGCCGGTGGTCCCAGCTGACATTCGTAGATATTTGCGATTTTTTTACAATCGTTACGGGTAGTTAGAAACCCGAAAGTCTGATAACCAGTCTCCATTTGTAGAGGTCAGAGATGTAAAATACTGGTATTCAGCTGCACCCGGTTACACTATGTTGCCAGGCAGATGATGATGTTGATGTTGTAGGTATGTCTGTTGTCAGGGGTTATTCTTTATTTTTCTTTCTTTACGTGTAGGACAACATTTTACCAGCAACCAAAAGAAATATGTCACAGGAAGGGAAGGATACAAACTAATCATTCATTTACCGGTAACGTTCCTGCCATCCCTGTCAACTTTAGGAATACATTGTTGGTATATTGTTAAGTGAGTTACGGGCATCGTTTTTGCTCGGATTTGGTTAGTTTTGATCTAGAAATTTGTTTATTTGCACGTACTCTGTTTGGTGAACCAATCAGTTTCAATTCAGGGTAATAGAGCATGATCGGAGCCTGGGAATTTTAACTAGATTTTGTGGGTTAAATGTAGGAAGTGTCAATTTGTGGATATGTATGTGGGATTTAATTTATTTTGATATTTGGATTGTTATCAATGTGTTTTCAAATTCACTGCATAGATATTTGTCGATATTTATGGAATGCCTTGAATTATGAAAATCCACGTGCAAAACATTATGAGCTCTCGGAAGTTGCTCGCGAGTGGCCTGAAAGTATATTATTAGTTTATTAATTTGTGATGAACAAATCAATGCTGTAGGTAATCTTCTCTAATATATAAAAATCTTGTGTCACGGTGTTTGTGGTCGCATTCCTTCGAAACGGCTCGACCGATTTTTATGGTGTTTTATGTATTTTTGGTAGGTATGAGATTATAAGTCTAAGTAAATTTCATCCCGATATTTCCACGGGATCGAGCCTTAAGCGGGTGAAACTATAAAAAAATTACGTAGTGTAATTAACTATTAATGTAGGTACTTTTAGGCCACTTGCGTGCAACTTCAGAGAGCTTATAAAGTTTTGCGCGTGCTTAACCTGTACCCCATTTACACCTGGGGGGTAACCATCACCTCATATGGCAGTATTATTATAATATTACTTTACAGTGGGAAAGTGATGGAGCTATACAGGACTTATAGCTCCATCTCTTTCTCACGCAGAAGTAATATTGAAATAATACTGCTATAAGGGGTGATGTTACCCCCAGAGGGGTATTTTTAAGGTTTTATTCAAATTCTAATCACAGTCTCAATCTGTCAAAAGTACAATTAACTTAGCAACGTTTTTTAAAAGTATCTATTTTTACCTTTCGTCGCTGAGATGAGATTGCATCTTGAACGTTTTTTAAACACGAGAATTGTCCATCTGAAATCTATGGATGGCCAATGATGCCAAAGACTATAAATGTGAACAAAACTCGGTAGGACATTCTATGTAGAGATTATTCGATTTCCAACTGACATCAATGATACAAAGAAAGAAGAAAGGTTTTTCTCGGTACGTTTTGTTGACTTTGAAGGGCGTTTTGAACCTTGTTTCGAAGGACCAATAGGCCGGACGTTGGTTTATTCTGCTGATGTATTGAATATATTTTTAAAGTCCTTGCGTATTCACATTTTGCGGCAAACGTTGAACTCGACCACAAACGGGACCAGTCATAAAACAAAACGTAACTTTAATCGATAAAAGTTTTCAACTAATTTGGTCCTTCTTCCCTTTCTATTAAAATGTTAATTTTATTGCATTTATTTATTATTTCTTCCAATAACAGGACTAAGTCATCAATAAAGAAGAATTTTGCCCCCAACTGTATTTGTTGATTGATTCCCTAAAAACTGCATAGAAAGGACCTTCTTCGTTTCTGGCAATATCGAACTAACTTATTTTTACCTTTCTATCATTCAATTGTCGACTTTAATGAAAGGTGTTAAGGTGTTATCGTGATAATAAAGGTATCTTTTTAAAGTCCCCACATATGGCCATCAAAAAAAGGGTCCGATCGCAGGTAGAAATGAATACAAAAGATAGCGCGCGTCGTTCCTTCTACAAACATGCTTTTTATTTTAAACTAACGTATTTCCTGCTGTATTCATAACAAACTAAGGTTGATTTTCCTTTGAATTTTTGTAGTGCGTTTGTGTAATTGCTCCGAAGTCCGAGTTTCCTTTGAAATCGTTTATAGGCGGTCAAATTTTTATGTTCTGATGAACGAGCGAGAGAATTTTAGGTTAGTTTGCTTTAGTTTAGCGGGGATGCGTTGCGTTTTACAGCGTTTTTAATTTAATTAATAGTTTTTAATGCGTTCTGTACATAATACGCGTATCAAATAAGTGTTTTTGTTTTGTTTTTAGTGATAGTGTTGTGTTGTTTTAAACTTGTGTTGTGTTCCATTTTTGGATTGCACTGTTTTTGGATATTGTGTTCACGTGTTAAGGTTGGTATTTTACTATTGAAAATGTTTTTGTTTATTCGTTTGAAACTGATATGATAGAAGAAACTTTGAATAGAAAAATATATGTGAAATGTAGGTTGCTACTCAATTTAGGTTAGGTATTTTCTATATTTTATTTGTATAAGTAAAATTGAAGTGTCCGCTTGTAATGTGAAAATAATAACAGGCTTTTACTAAATGCATATGAAAGTATGTACGGTTCTAATAACAAATATAAACATTTTTAATTGTTTGTTCCGGCTAATCTCTGAAATGGCTGCACCGATTTCGACTTTTATTTTAGAAACAAGCCACGCGGGCAAAAGCTAGTCTATTCTAACATTATAAAGAGTGAAGACGCTGACAACACCTAAACCGCGGTCACTGTCTGTTTGCATATCAAAGAAAGAGAAGCGCGATGACACAACGCTTGTAATTTATTGCAAAATAAGAAGTAATTATCTATTTACTCAAAATTGAGTTGAGTAATTGAAAATAAAAAACAACCAAGTTCTGCATTCAAATAAGACGCTCTTGTTATTAATTAAATACGTAACGTATGTTGATATTTAATATAGATATTTTGGATTAGAACTCAAGTTAAGAGGTTAGTTTAACGTTAGTTTGTATCGAGATTTTTCTTTCATAGCGTGTTTTGGTAACAACCAAGTTCTGGGAAATATGTTCAATATTAACATATATTTTTTCCGCTACCACAAACTATACAGATTTGCCAATTTTTTTTCTTAAGAGAAGCCTATTTTGGTCAATTGGGTCTTGTCAGCGCCTTAAAGTTTGTATTTGAGTGTAATTTTGAGGTAATCTCCGAAACTGCTTATTCGATTTAAAAAAATATTTCTAGAAAGTTGCACTATTTGCGAGAGCTATAGAATATATTTTATGGTATAGTTGGCTTCCATGCGGACGGAGTCACATGTAGAAAGAAGCTAGCTGTGAATATTTGGTATTAAGACCATGTTTAATGCCCATAATAATTTCTTAGAACTAAGTTACTCAAGAAATGTGTAGGCGTTTAGATTCCCCGTAAAATGTTTGTTTAGGAAGTTTTATACGTTAAATTCTACCGCATATTATTGTTAAGTTGGAAGGATAACGTACACACAGCTACATATCAAGCTATACATTTCCAGTATAAGCTGATCTCGCATTGTATAGGATTTCCGTAAAATGAGCTCAGCTTATACTGGAAAAATATAGCCTTGATTGTAGCCGTGTGTACTTGATATAAACATTGAGGGAAAACAAGTACCTACTGAAATTAAGACTTTGATGAATTGACGTCGTACTGACAATAAAAAACTTATCTGAAGTGACTCTACTATACTCCTAAAACGTCAAAATATGACGAAATATCAATTCTTTTTCTGAAACTAGAGAATTTTATGCTCTCATTTAATGCTCGAATTTTATACTACAACAGCAGGCTTTTTTTTTGGTGGGAATTCCTTCCTGTTGCCTGTGTTGCCAGGGGCCTCGGTGACCCTTTAGTACCTTCCCGAGACCCCGGGTGACAACAGCAGGTTTAGCATGACGCTTTTTATTTCTACTCTACCGAGAATAGAACCGCTTGTCTCTATTTCTCGGTAGAAAACAGTCTACATGGAAACGTAATTTTTGTCTACAGTTCCGTCGACAAAACGCTTCACTAAAGTTCTCATGCTAAGCCTACTGATTTCAAGTTCCATTAACAACTAACTTTGTTTTCCACTAGTTTTGCATAACATAGAATCTCCATGAGCGTGTAAATGATACCAGTACATGATTAACTAAGGCGTGTTAATGAGATACGTGTTGAAACATCTGTTTCTCTGTGAAACCGAATAACCATTACTTGCTTTGATACCTGTATTATACAGTCAGGTAGGTATAGTATTATTATTATAGGGAATTATCTAATTACTTCTCCCGCTCTGGATGGACCGGGAGGGCGAGTTAAACTCTTACTGACTAAAACCCACCCTTGTTCCTTCCGTTGCCTGTGTTGCCATGGCCCTCGGTACCTATCCCTTTCGGGGTTTTCCCCGACCCTTGCAGGCACCGGCCCTAGCTGACCCCTACTCTTGTGCTGACATCTCTTTGAGGCGCGCGTGGAATACAACGCGCCGTCGATCCGGGCCTGGTCCTTATCGGACGGCGAGCTACCCATTGCTCACCGTCCGCAAGTCCGCGCCTAAGGTGGCCGAGAATCCGCCTGGGATTGCCGACGCCCATAGCGTCTCCTGCGGCGGCTAGGGGCGCGCGGGCGCGAACTTTGCCTCTCCCTCACTCGTTCCGCCTCCTCCTTAGCGAGCATTACTGCTTCGCAGAAGGAGGTGACGGTTTCCCATGCCCTCTCGCTCCGCCCAAGCCGGGCAGACCTCCACCGTATGCTTCACCATGTCCTCCGGCCGATCCACACAGTGGTGACACCCGGGTGATTATCTGTGAGTCTGGGTATTTTGTTTGTTTATTTATTCAGAAAGTACACCAAAAACTTCTGTATCTTAAGTACTAGAGGTAACAATATAAAAGCCGCACGGGTCCATCGATCAGGTAAAGCTACGCTTGCCGCGGCTGGTCCGTGACTCCGTAGATGGGGTGACCGTCTTTACATACCAAGACTGAGGGGTCTTGGTATGTAAAGACGATGCCTCGTAAAGCACGTTTAACCGATATTGACTACTCTTAAAGACTCGTGCAGACTGGCGCGATATTGCTGGCGCGACAGGCAGCGCGACACTTTCCATGACGTTTTAATAGAAATTGTGCTACTAGTGCTGCGTCGCGCTGTCACGTCGCGCGTGTCTGCGGAAACGACTTAAGACTGATACACAACACATCGTCAGGCGCCTACGTTTTGGCGCAAAAAATTACCTCCAACTACTGCACTCGGAGGCGCCACTTAAAAATGTTCGTTATCTTTACTTTACTTTAAAAGTTCAGCACATTTTGTTTTCTTCTATCTTAAGGCGCTGACAAGAGGCAAAACACCAAAACAGGTTTTAAGAAAAAAAAATTGCCAAATCTGTATAGTTTGTGGTAGCGGAAAAAAATATATGTTAATTTTGAACATATTTCTCAGAACTTGGTTGTTGAATCTCGATACAAAGTAACGGTAAACTAACCTTTTATCATGAGTTACAATCAAAATTTCCGTGTTAAATATCAACGTACGTTACGAATTTAATTAACATATAATTTGAGTAAATAGATAATTGCTTCATATTTTGCAATAAATTACAAGCGTTGTATCATCGCGCTTCTCGCTCTTTTCTATGCAGTCTGACAGTGGCCGTGGTTTAGCTGTTGTCAGCGTCCTAATAAACTTAATTATGCCAACACAATTGAAATGCTCTGAATCTGTCATAGTTTTGACTGATAATGATCCAATGTTAACCTACCTACTTGACAATTTGTGACATATATTTAATCAAACCATAGATAATTCCCATTCAATCAAACCATAGATAATTCCCATTTTACGATTTCGCGGGCGCGACAGGCATATTGCTGCCTGTCGTGCCCGCGAAATCGTCTCGGTATGCACGAGCCTTTATTGATTTTTTATTTGTTAGTTTAAGGCTCCTACATACTGGCGCGACTTGTCGCGCGACGCGTCGCGACACAAAGGCACCGCTTGTAGCGCTACACGCGGTGTCTTTGTGTCGCGACGCGTCGCGCGACAAGTCGCGCCAGTACGTAGGAGCCTTCATTTTAAAATGGCGGCCTTGAGTGTAGTCGTAAAATAAAATAAAAATATCATAAGAAAAGTAAATAACTCGTATAAAAATCACTCAACCGCGTCCAATGAAATTCATATATTCAGAGAACAAGCCTTCTACTTTCAAACTTCTTTTAAGTACTCTTCAACGTAAAAAAGATAAATTTGGAAAAAAGATAGCTTTTATAAAAGAAAAAGCTAACAAAGCCGCAACAGAGCGCCGACGTGTGAGAACTTGGCTTTAAAAGTTACGACTTGCTAAGTTTGAACTCGGTGCATCCATACGTTGAAGTTTATACATTTATAATGCTGTTTCGAGATTCGAGTCGTGAATCGGGAATTTTTTGAAAGTTTCATTGGTTACCGAGAAACCTAGACTGAAAGTTTTTTCTTCTTACCAACTTTTATGTTTCTAATTGTAAATCAAAATTCCAGTCTTTTTGTAATGTCGTCCATTTTTCAGTTTATAGGCTCAGGCATGACGCGACACACTGGTAGAATAATATCTATGAAAACTTAATGGAATTTGTTCTACCAGATTCGCGTCGCACCGTCGCGTCGCGCCTGTCCGTGGGAACCTTAACCAGATGCAGCTTCCGTCTTAGTTTCTTGAACGTAGAGGTTCTCGTACTGTGTGGATCGCCCGGAGGACACGTTGGAGCATACGGTGGAGGTCTGCCCAGCTTGCACATAGCACCGCCGTGTCCTCGTGGAGGCGATCGGCGGCAGAAATCTCTCGCGTCCGGCGTTGGTTCAGGCCACGGTACGGAGCGAGAGGGCATGGGCAGCCGTCACCTCCTTCTGCGAAACAGCAATGCTCGCGAAGGAGAAGGCGGGATGGTTGAGGACAAGGCAAATTTCGCGCCCTCTAGCCCCAAGCCGCCGCAGGAGACAACCTGGGCGTCGGAAATCCCGGGTGGATTTCCGACCACCGTAGGCGAGGGCTTGCGGACGGTGAGCAATGGGTAGCTCGCCGTCCGATAAGGACCAGGCCCGAGTCGATGGCGCATTGTGTTCCACGCGCGCCTCAAAGAGATGTGTTGCCAGAGGCCACGGTATCCCTTTCGCACTTTCCCGCGACCCCGGCAGACTGAACAGACCTGAGAATCGAATCTCATACTCATCAGTAACGCTGGCGGCCACTAGACCGAAAAATGTAGAAAATACAACATTTTTATTACTTTAAACGTATTTCTGCTTTAACATAATTTCAATATAAATTCAGGTTCCCAGCTTCCGCACCACTTGAACAAGCTAGACCCCTTATTGAAATCGTTTAAAGTTAAACGTATTACCTTCGAGCTTCGTAAGGAAACCTGCTAACATACGTTCTAATATCATCTTATTTAAACTTGAATATAAACTTTCTCTACATCGTGGTGCCTGGCATGAGGACCGGTCTGGATTGCAGTTGTAGCCTTCAGATTCGAAACCTATATATTATTATTTAAGACAATATTCAGTTAAAGTGGAAAAAATCATTCGACATAAAATTAAGGCTCCTACATACTGGCGCGACGCGACACAAAGACACCGCGTGTAGCGCTACAAGCGGTGCCTTTGTGTCGCGACGCGTCGCGCGACAAGTCGCGCCAGTATGTAGGAGCCTTTAGGCCTGAAATCACTATCCGACATGAGGAATACTGTAGGTATGGCTTACGTGACCAGTCATGACTCATGATTCTTAGTGGTGGCGGCATTGACGATCTCTGTTTGTTAATATTTACTGACGAGAGGACAATTTTATTTCTACACTGATCTGAGAGTTGCAGAGGGTTGTGCTTAGGTCCAGGGGTGAAGGATTCAGGGACATCCGTCGCCCCCACACAGCAGAACCCGAGATGGCGGCGCGTAGTGTTCCACGCGCGCCCCTATTGGACGTCGCGGGGGGAGTTTTACACCTCAATCCCCCCGCGGGCTTGAGGTGGCCCGCAATGGCGGGCCGGCACCAGCTGGGGATCGCGGAAGTCGCCTTAGATCCCATGATCCCCGGTGCAAGGGGAACACTGGGGCGGTTTTTAGTCAGTAAGAGTCTGACTGACCCCTTCGCCCGCCCCAGGGTAGAGGACATCCACGAGGATTTTCCATCTCGTAACAAAAAAAAAAGGATCTTGCTTTTAATAGGTGATATGTCTTTAGGTTATGTATCTTTCTCACTACTACTTACATAATATCAGCCTATAATGTTACCACTGCTGGGACACAGACCTCCTCCCTGTGAGAGGGGGCCGTAATCCACCACGCGGGCCCAGTGCGGGTTGTTAGGTGTTCGATTTTTTTAGGTTCTAAGACATACCGGTTTCCTCACGATGTTTTCCTTCACCATTTTGAGAGCAGTGGTGATGAAATAATTTACTTAAAGTAAAGCGCCTACCTGGGTTCGAACCTACGATCTACAACTCGAAAGTCGCGGCCGTTACCACTGGACCACCACTGCTCCGCTACTACTTACTAAGAGAGAAGAAATTACACCATTCTCCCTACTTAACCTTGACCCATATTATAAAAATCCCCATAGCAACAAGAAAGTCGGACCTTCTGGTCCTCCGAGCCACATAAATAATTAAATCACAAAACTCAAGCGATAATTAAATAAAGATGATAACGATATCAAAGCGGATTTTGTTAACATTTTATCATTAATAAAGCATGTTTAACTGTTTGCGAGACATTTTCGTATTAATTGGACTATCTAATTAGATAAATTACCAGATTACGACCGTGTTTTTAGGTTTTGTAATTTTATGTAGGTTTATGCTTTTGATAAAGGTGACTTGTAAATAAAGTACAAGCGTTTTGATACTACCATGGATTTGGAATTTGTCTGTAAAAAGCAATGTGGTAACTTATGTCTGATTTTATCGACTAAAACCATAAGGCGGCCGTCATCAGTACAATGGGAGGGTAGACATGTGATCGCCTCTTCAGCATTCAGTCGTCTGCCTCAGGATCTCTGGAGGACTGCACCAGCTGTGTTACGTTTTTGGCACGTCCTGGAAAACAAAGTTGTATCATCACCCTCGTCGTGTATAACAGCATGTGGTGCATAGCCGCTCTTGTCCACCCAGGGGTCGATAAATGTGTCGATTCCCGGCCACCGTAGGCGCGGCCTTGCGGACGATGAGCAATGGGTAGCTCGCCGTCCGATAAGAACCAGGCCCGGGCCCGACGGCGCGTTGTGTTCCACGCGCGCCTCATAGAGATGTCAGCTCAACTTACGGGGTCCGCTAGGGCCGATGCCTGCCAGGGTCGCGGGAAAATCTGAAAGGGATACTGTGGCCTCTGGCAAGACACAGGCAACGGATGGAACACGGGTGGGTTTTAGCCAGTAAGAGTCTGACTCGCCCTCTCGCTCCGCCCAGAGCGGGAGAAGTTGTTTGATAATTTCCCACCCAACGACTTTTGTATTCAATACATAAACGGGCGCGATATTGTCATCGATCTTTTTATTAAAATGTTTAGAGCCAAAATGACCTATTTCAGTGTACGGTACTGAATTCGGATAACATCATCGGGTAGTTAAGTTAACCGAAAATTATGCGTTGGTGGCGAATTTGACCAGAAATGTTAATGTGTTCTGGGCTGTCAATAAATATTTATACGCAAGTCAATTTATGAAATGAAAAGAACTTTCTCTAACGTATTTCTTCTTTTGTTCCAGATGTCACAAAAAATATAGCAGCTGGATCCGACCCTAAACCACCGATGGCATCAATCCGCTTTGAAATGGGAAAGCAAGATTCCAGCTGGCGAAGAGTCCAGGGGTTGAGTGTTAGTATAGTGCGGTGTCTAGTGATAGTGACAGTGTTTGGGCAGTGCGCTGGAGGCAAGCCCATGAGTGAGACGCTGCAGAGGGCGCTGTCGGCAGTCCGGGGCCCCAGTCCTGGTGCGAAGAAGCTGCTTAATATTCCTGAGGATGGAGGTGAGCTAAATTGGTTGTTGTAAGCTCCTATATTAGTAGGCGAAAGTGTTTGTATGTTCTTCTTTCACGCAACAAAGCAGTGACAACAACGGATTGACGTGTAGGTATTTTGCATAGTTTGTGGGTAAGAAACTTTTTAAAATGGAACTTTTTAATTTGGAAAAATGCGTGGTCTCTCCGAGACAGACCACAGTGGAAAAGTCGCAGGTATAAGCTAGTTAGCTATAAAGCGCGTTGCCCTTGTAAGAATAATTTCTTGAAAAGCAATTGCTTACAAAGATAGAAGTTCACTGTAGCTGGTCCATCACATTGAGTCATAGCTAGACCTAAGCAGTATGGCAGTCCTAAGAGGCAGAAATTACCCCTTTAATGTCGGATGAGCCTCCTTTAGTTACTGCAATGATACTGAAAGGTCAGAAAGGCAATCAGGGCAAGGCAAAAAAAGGACTAGTTATTATTACATAAATAATAATACTTTAATTAAAATACACATTTATGAGTAACTGAAGACGATTTAATTAATAGATGACGAGATTGTATGACAGATCAGGCCTATCCATTACCTTAAGTAAACTTGATAATATGTACAGAACAATATTACGAAGTAATATTAGAACGATAATATTGATTATGTAAGTCTGTTTGACTTAGGTTTCAATTAGCTTAATGGCTTAAAGCTAATATTTTGGCTATTATCTTATCCTCACTTTCCAGTCGAAGGCCTTTAATAATTTATTGAGTGACATGAGCTTAAGTTGAGGGTATATTCAGGTCGTCGCCATTTATTGTTGTTAACTATTTATTTATTTTAATGTAATTTATGCATACCCACTGCTAAACTGTCTAATCACTTCTCGACGTACAACTTCTTGATAAACGACCACAATCAACACTAGAAATTAGTTATAACTAATTGTACAATGTTATAAGAGCATGTATTATAGGACCAAGTTAAGCTTTTCAGTTTTCAACGGGTTCGCTGTATGAGAAACTACTTTTGTGATGCAAAAATTATAGGCCAGCAGCTAAATTCTGCCTCTTTCAGTGATATCATATGTCAGTCTAGATAGGGGATAAAAGTTTGTTAGGAAATTCGCTGTTTTTGCTGATGGGAAAAAACGGCTTGCATTTGAAATGAGAGAGCAATAACAGCCGCACGGGTCAATCTATCACGTTAAGCTACGCTTGTCGGGGTTGGTTCGTGGATGGGTTACCATCTTTACATACCGAGACTCCTCCGTGCCTCCGAAGCCACTGGTTCCGGCTGTCATTCGTGGATCTTTGTCAGTCGTTAGGGGTCGTCAGAGGCCCGAAAGTCCGAAAACCAGTCTTACCAAGGGGTATCGTATTACACAGTTACTGGGTTCAACATATTGAAGACAGATTGATTGACGGCTTTTATTTGTAATAATCACCCAGTTATACGTAGATGGACTTTCATCAAAACTTTGCAATAGTCGTCCAAAAAAGGGTCTTCCATAATTACTAACCCAATTGTCATTGAAGATTCAAACTGCCAAAAGGGATCAACTGTACTTAATTACTCAAAAACTTTTGACTTGTGACTTCACAAAGAGTTTTGGATCTCTTGCGTTGTAAGCCCAGTCCGCGATGTCCTACCGTCTTTTGCACAAATTAGGGTTATCAGAAAAAGTTCTCAGAAAAAGAGGTATCTATTATATCACATTTTTGCCATACGAAACTACTTTCTGGAAGGGGCAAAAAGATTCAATTCCTGTTTTCTCTTGTATTTGACCATGTGCCTTTTAATGGTCTAATTGAAATAAACGCTTTAACTTTGGTGTTTTTCTTCGTTTTCCGTAAACTACTGTATTAAACTAAAAACATCGATCTATAGCAGATTTAGACATAAGGCTCCAAAAATCTTATCCATACTTGTCTAATCATTTTTGTCTCACTTTCATAACAGCATGGTAACCCTGCGCGCGTCTTTGAAGTTTTAAAGTTTGAAGATCCTTATTAATTAACGGACTCCTGCAATTAAAGTCTTCAGGTGGTCTTTTGAAGGCGTGAAAAGGACAAAAAGTTTTGATCGTTGGTGTCGAATTTTTCCCTGTTTCTGATGAAATTCTTTAAAAAGGGCCAAACAAAGAGCTTTTCATGAAAGCGTTGATAATGATGGCGGAATTAACTTGACCTTTTTGGAGGAAAAGTGTGGAGAATTACGTTTTATGTTTAGTTTTTGGCCATATTTTAAGACTTCGATTAAGGTTGATGAACCCTTTTTATTTGGGTGGGAAATTATCAAATAACTTCTCTAGCTCTGGACGGAGGGTGTGTCAGACTCTTACTGACTAATACCCACCCGTGTTCCTTCAGTTGCCTGTGTTGCCATGGGCATCGGTATCCCTTTCGGACTTTCCCGCGACCCCGGCAGGCATCGGCCCTAGTGGACCCCTACACTTGTGCTGACGTCATCTCTTTAAGATGCGCGTGGAACACATGCGCCGTCGACCCGGGACTGGTCCTTATCGGACGGCGAGCTACCCATTGCTCACTGTCCGCAAGCCCGCGCCTACGGTGGCCGGAAATCCACCTGGGAAAGGTTGATGAACCCTGGCCAGTCAATATCGTCATCATTGGCAGTCTTCTTCCACCCACTGCTGACTATAGGTGCCTTTTGTGCAATGCTTCCCTGGAGAACAATGTAAAAAATATATATTAAAAACAATTCAAAATATAAGATTAATAATTAGCCCTGGCAGTTAAAAGATGACCAGTCTCAACAGACGGCGCCCGTTCACGAACAAGGTGCGTGGATCAGCACCATCCAGCTCATCCCTTTTGTAGGGAACCGAATGATCCAATACACGCGCCACCATCAGCGATACATTTAAGTGAGTATGACATACTCTCAACTGCCAAGCTTTCTTAAGTCAACATACATCATAACATAATAAACGGTTCCATGGTACTCACATTTACAAAATTGAAAAAATGCTCAAAGTGACATTCTATCAGCGAGACTATGATGGATAAGTTAAAAATGTATTGGATTTATATAAGCTACTGGAAAGCTGTCAAAGGATTGCCATGTCTAGTCATAATCAGGAAAAGGCTGACTTGATGATGCTGCTGTTGTCTTGTTTTATCATAAAAGATAAGTCTGTATTCATGAAATGTTCAATCTTAAGTTCAAACAAACTAAAATAACAATGATTTTGATGGCACTTGAACCAACTCCGTTAATCGTCTCGTTTATTCCTCCAACTTACAAACTCCAAAATTAACTGCACCATCATAATCCTAACTTGCTAACCCCAGAACTTTGCAGCATCAATCGTTTTATCTAAAACATTAACTAATGCAGCATAGTCAATCTTCAGGACAAGGAGAAAAAAAATCCTTGAGTAATTCCGGGCAATCAGTCTCCGGCCGATAAAAAGGCTTTTATGCCGACTTCCAAAGTCGCTTTGACACGAACCCCTAATTAGTCCTCAGAAATGGATGTTCAGACAAAATTATTTTTGGCATTCTGGCAGATGTTTTCCTGGGTTTAGTGACGCTTTGTTGAGATTTATGTGAGGAAGATTTGGGTGGTTTAATAAATTGGTATTTGTGTTAGTTTGCGGTTGTCGCATACCAGGATGGCATAAGCCATATCTTGGAGACCAGTGGCTGCGTCTAGTGGATAAACAAATGGATTAGTTATCCATTTGGTTGGTGCATAATCTAGTAGAAGTGCTTATGTGATTTGGAGACGCATCATAACGGCTTTTGGTGGAGCTATAAATATGCATCAGCTGGTATCTGAACAAACGCTAAAGATTGTTTATTTATTTAAACTTCTTACACACAATTAGGTACAAAGGCGGACTTAATGCCTTCGGCATCAGTCTCTACCAGTCAACCAAGGATGGTGAAGAGATAATATGGCAGGTGCTTGAGAGCAAATAAAAGTAATGAAAAATATTAAGAGGACTACAGGACCTAAACGCAACTTTTATAAGTTTTATAATGCCTTAAAGTATATGATCCACTGCAGTAAACAAAATCAGAAAAATATATGATATTCTTAAGGATATATGCTAGGTAGATAGTGTGTTGAAAACATATAACCAATTTGATACGATAGAAACAAATCACGAAGATACATCTAAAAATTATTATATATAAAAATTATTCTACAAGCAACATATTAGCATAATAGTGTTTTATTTTTTTTATACAATTTATAGCTTTTTTGTAAATCGATAATTGCTTCATATTTTGCAATAAATTACCAGCGTTGTGTCATCGCGCTTCTCTTTCTTTTCTATGCAGTCCGACAGTGACCGCGCTTTAGGTGTTGTCGGCCTCTTAAAAGATAACATAATAGATTATAAATAGAATATGTACAGAAATACATAAATAGGTTACAAACTTATAATACATACATACATTATCATATTATGATGTTTATATTATTTATTTGAAGACTTTCGCTGTGCGATAATTTTGCACAAATCACGTTGATTTTAATTTATCCCCAACTTGATATTTCTTGCTCTTCTATACTTATCTATCTACTTTTTTCTATGTGTATATAATTAATAACAAAACCTCAAAACCTGGAATTCAAATACAGGACATCATAATCACCATTCCTTAAAACCCTTGATTTTATTTTCTTATTTTACGCATCCTATCTAGGCAGATAACCCAACACACATCTGCAAGTACCAGGAGTATATACACTGCAGGTAGTTGATAAATGATAATATATGGAACAGCACGTTATGATGTTACCAAAATTTACATATCCTCAGCAACTTGTCTTACATAAACTGCGTGTGAGATATCTGTACTACAGGAAGCTGTTTCGTATTAAACAATGTGTATTGTAGTGTTCATGAATAAACATAGAACTCAATATAATGCTCATTGATATTACGAAATGAGACAATGTTTATAAGTGACGTGATAGAGTGGTCGCCTTTATTCACTGACGAAGCAACTAGAGCTAGGTAAAACACGCACAGAAACGTCAACACGCCTAGAAAGCCTACCGAAAAAGAACTTTCAAAGTCAAAGTCAAATGATTTATTTGAAATAGACACATAAAGGGCACTTTTAAACGTCAAAATTTGTAAAAAAAAAAGAATTGATTTTAGTCGCCCCTTACAAAAGGTAGTTTCGTATGGAGAAGAATGGGCAAGAAACTCCACCGTTACTCTTTTAAAAATGTTTTACAATATTTTGTATAGGTACATTGATTATATAATTATATGTGAAGACGATACATCTCGAATAAAATTACTATACCACAGTAGGTAAAAAGAAGTAAAAATTAAGCAATGACAGATAAATAAATTTTGTGATAGATACATGGTGTTCTCATATTTACAAACTTTGTAATAGTACTTATAGGAATTCCTAAAAAAAAAAATAAGTTACATTGAATTCAATTACAGCTATCGCTCATATTGGCGTAATGCATATCTCTGCCAAGGTTGATGACGTACCCATTGCTGATCGTAGTACGCTACGAAGTTATTATAAAGTTAGGAAGCTGGTTCCTGTCCCTTTGCATGTACCCTGATGCGATTAAATAGTCATACCAACTGTCTATAGGTTGGAGATAGAGTGACCTATTCTGTCACATTTTAGTTAGTCCCTTTCCGTCTCATTACAAAACGAGTTCTATCTTTGATCCAAGCTTAAACCTTCGAGCCAGTTTTTGTGTCTTGAACCTTATTTTGATCGTAGTAAAGTAGCTTTATACGAAATTGATCTCTTTGGCTCGGGTTAAACATCTGTTTTTGTATTAAGAACTTTATCTTTGTTGAAAAAAAGTTTAAAATTAAAAAATGAATCGGTGGTTTAAACCTGGTTCTAAAGACAAACGTTGGTTTGTAATAAGGCCCAGTAAGCCTCAAAGCCTCAACAATCTACTGAAAACGACTGAAACTCGGAAAATAACGCACACTGCACTGCCAAAAAGTCAGAACCTGCCAAATACATTCCACAGCCTACCCACAAAACTCACACGATCAGCACAACTACAGTTAGATAACAGTAAAATAGGTGTCACAAAGTAAAAGAGACGGTTCTTGAACAATGCGTCGCTCACGGAGCGCGGCCGAGCAGAATAATTTGCAAGTTATTTAAATGTGCGAGCTCGCTAACTATGCCCGGACTTTGGCGGTGCACCGATTTTCGTTGGGACATACAGGTGGAAAGGAGAGAACGTGGAGAGCAGGTTTTAAAACGAGCTTGTTGGTATTTTTTGGTGGATTTAACCGCCTTTGACCGCCACGTCAAAAATGCAAAAACGTGCCCTCGGCGCCGAGCTACGCATTATTCCTTATAAATCTGTCATGTAGTCGTGACCGTGGCGTGCTGGGCACATTTTGGTTTGTCATCTATACATGACTGTGGCGGTCAAAAGGTTAAAGCCGTTAGAAAATCTTGCGAGTTCTTCTGGTAAAGTTATCACAATGTTTTTGGGATACCTACTGTCGAAAAAAGATCTATTGGATGGATAAAGAGATCCAATTGATTTGATCCCTCTCACCGAGAGGAGGCCTGTGTCCTAGCAGTGGGAACATTATAGGTCATCCTTGATTAATAAATAATAGACACTCACATTTAAAAGCAAATAGCTACCCGCACACAAGCCAAAACCTTGAAGGGGCTTGTGGCTACAGCCGCAAGGGTCGATCGATCAGGTTAAGCTACGCTTGCCGCGGTTGGTCCGTGGATGGGTGACCATCTTTACGTACCAAGACCCCTCCGTGCCTCGGAAAGCACGTTAAGCCGTTGGTCCCGGCTGTAATTTGTAGATCTTTGACAGTCGTTACGTCAGAAGCCAAAGACTGGCAACCAGTCTTACCCAGGGGTATCGTGTTAATTAGTAACTGGGTTGTAGAGGTAAGATAGGCAGTCACTCCATGTGAAATAGGTACTGGTATTTAGCTATATCCGGTTAGACTGGAAGTTGACTTCAACATAGTTGGGAAAAGGATAGGCAGATTGATTGTCCACTAAAATCTGTGGTCACTTTAATTTGATATAATTTCTGTAATTTATTTATTTCATCGACCTGTTGCATTATACAGATACAAACTCGAGTTTTATAAGAATATCATAAACCTACCATAGATGAATAGACTAGTTAGACAGAGCTAGTATTAGCCCAAGGGAAACATGAGCTGAAGAAGAGCACAAGCGACATATTAGGAACTGTTAGTTGATCACATTCTTGGTCCAATGTGAGAAAGAGAGAGTTAACAGGACGTATAGCAATATCTCTTTTGGGAAAAGGCTAGGCAGATGATGACACAAGCCAAAACCTATCTAGGTATACGAAGGAAAAGTGCATTAAGTAACCGAATCACACGCGCTGTCACTGCTCACCTCTACCATCAAAGTCACGTAGAAGCTCAAAGCTTTTAAACCAACACGACGAAATTCGTACTTTGGTACGTAAAGTGCTCAAATGCCCGGTCCTTTACGCCTTTGAAATTGGGATTATGGCTACAAAAGGATTTGAAACCATGTTTATGATGTCTGGCTTGGGGAACACTTTGTAAATGAGTCGCCTTGGTATTGTGCAGGAGTTATGTTGAACTTGAATGGCTTGACTTGTTGAATGCACTGATTTGTGTGATATGTGGTGTTACCACAAACTGTCAAATTTCTCCAAATGATTTTAAACCTTAAAATGTTCATGGTTAAGTTCAAAATTGAATGAGAAAATCTGACAGTTTGTGGTAACTTCATGTGTTGGCGACTGTACAAAGTAAAGGAACGAATACCATCACTATCATGTGTAATGGTCTGTCAGTGGTCCTGTGAATTCAGCACAGCAGTTAGATTCAATACAGCTTCCATCGTTTCCATTTGAGACCTTTCGATCGTAACTCAACGGAATATTTAAATTAATTCTCCTAGCAGGTGTAGACACCATTAAAAGCATATAGGCGCGACGCGACGCGATTCTGTTAGAAAAAAAATCCATGCATTTTTTATAGAATTAATGTTCTACTAAAGTCGAATTATTAATTCACTGGAGAAATCTTTAATCGAAAATAATAAGTGTAAAAGTCTAGAATATAATAAATACAATAAATGACCATTTTATTACACATAGTGACACCTAGCACGTGTCAGATTACCTACTTCACTTTACTTAAGAGTCGCGTCGCGCCTATCTGCCCCTGAGCTTTAAATATTGAACAAGAATTTCATGTCTTTCTATACATCATTTAGTAATTTTATCAGCATCATCATCCACACCACAGACCATGATCATGCCCGACGTCACCTATCGGCCTCTTTTCTTGTGCCAATCCCCACGCATCTTTGGCCGCATCATCCAAGACTGGATGACGAGGTGTCGGTCTTCCGACGTCGAGATGAGCGGACGAAATTGTTGCCATCGCGGCCAAATAATTTAATACTCATCGTTTACTCGCTTAAATCACCGCTCGCTGACCTCAACGATCGTATGTCACACAACTTACAACACCAAACACCTGGATTATTTAGCGTTACTTTAGATCCAACATTATACATTGCGCGTCTTCTTTGCCTTCTAAACTAACGCATTGAAGTAAACCGGTAATGTATGCCACGCGAATGCGTACGCAAGTGAAATTTACATGTAAAATGGTAGTTCCATTGCCGCCGTATCGTTCGTGTTCAAAGTTATGCAGATTCGTAGGAAATCCCATGGAAATGAAATCGTCTAAGTTACTGGGAAATGTTAGAAATATTTCCCTGCTTAGATTGTTAGGATGCGTCTGGGTAGTTTGAGTCTAGACTTAAATTTATGTTGAGTATAACTGGGCTATTGTTTGGGGTACCATTTAAGACGCTGACAACACCCAAACCGCGGTCACTGTCAGATTGCATAGAAAAGAAAGAGAAGCGCGATGACACAACGCTTGTAATTTATTGCAAAATATGAAGCAATTATCTGTTTACTCAAAATTGAGTTGAGTAATCGAAAATAAAAAACAAGCAAGTTCTGCATTCAAATAAGACGTTCTTGTTATTAATTAAATACGAGCCAATTGAGCAAAATAGGCGTCTCTTAAGAAAAAAGTTGCCAAATCTGTATAGTTTCCGGTAACGGAGAAAATATATGTTAATTTTGAACATATTTCCCAGGACTTGGTTGTTACCAAAACACGTGTTGAAAAATAATCTCGATACAAACTAAAGTTAAACTAACCTCTCACCTTGAGTTCTAATACAAAATATCTGTATTAAATATCAACATACGTTACATATTTAATTAATAACAGGAACGTCTTATTTGAATGCAGAACTTGGTTTTTTTTTTATTTTCGATTACTCAACTCAATTTTGAGTAAATAGATAACTGCTTCATATTTTGCAATAAATTACAAGCGTTGTGTCATCGCGCTTCTCTTTCTTTTCTATGCAATCTGACAGTGACCGCGGTTTAGCTGTTGTCAGCGTCTTAAGGCGGATGGAGTGGTATCCCGCGAAATTCAAAATTTCTTACATTTTTTGTTTCTTCCTTAAGAGATTTGTTCTTATGGTCGCAAATCATATTTTGATCAAGATACAAACTGACACTGACCTACAAATTGCGAAAAACGGAAGAAAATTTGTATTTCGCGGCCTACCACTGCAGATCTTACACATAAGTTCTGTTTCTTGTCTCTTTTCAATTAAAAATCGACTTCTAGCCACACTGACTACGCAGGAAGTTTAGCATAGATCTAACTATCACAACAAACAAATCACTGCCACAACATACACCAGTTACTATCCGCACTCTAGCTAGTCCAGGAGCTCGTTAACTATCTGATAGTCAATTGATTGCGGTAAATACTTGGCACCGGTCGCGCCGCAATGCAGTCTGACAACTGATGTGGTGGACAGTTGAGCAAATCATTGTCAGCTTATGTTGATAATGTGTAAATATTGTTGTCTAGCTCGGTGACTATGTTATAAGATATTCGTTGATAGATACTAGAATAGGATACACTTTATTGTATGAATTACGGATATAAATGTACCTAGACATTTTAAATAGGGTGTCACAATGGGCGGTCCTATCGCTAAAAGCGATCTTTAAAGACAACTTGTGGATGGATTAAAGGGAGAATGAGAGACAATGGCGCCGATTCCCTTGTTCACAAACTGAACTAAATTTAAGTTCAGTGCATCTTTTTCTTTCTATTTCAATAAGAAAAAGACAGAAGATTCATTTTAGTTTAGTCCTGTCAGATTAATCAGCGCCTGTCACTACTCTATACAAGTTTAGACGCGATTAAAAACTTGCCTACTAAAATTACGTCAATTTACGTCAACCGCTGATTAATTTGACAGGACTAAACTAAAATGTATCTTCTGTCCTTTTCTTATTGAAATAGAAAGAAAAAGATGCACTGAACTTAAATTTAGTTTAGTTTGTGAACAAGGGAATCGGCACCAATATGAAGGTAGTCTGCAGTGTACAATGATGGTGTACTTAATTGATAGAAGTACGTAGGTACCGTCTTAATAAAAATTATAATAATAGGCCGACAGAAGCGAAAACTGAAAACATTAGATTAATATTTAAATACATATACGCGTTTATATTATGTACAGAGGCCGCTGCGCGTCACCGCCAGTGTGGCGCAACACGTCATATGAGCATGTCGGTGACGCAAACCGAACCGAACGAAGAATATTTATCACTTAAAAATAGAGTTGTAGTAAAATTGGTAATTTTTTACCAGTTTACACAGATGATTTATGAATACTGTTGCTTAACTCTCTGACTATAGTATAAGTACCTAGTATGGTTGTTGTTATGTTAATTCATATAATAATAGACGTTCCTATCGCTGTTATTTTTCTTTGTATATAAAGTTTTAAAGCAGTGAGCAAGCGTGGTTTAAAATGTTTAAATTGTCTGTCAATTTTTGTACCTACATATACTCTGATTTTTTTATTAGCTAGACTAAAATGACATTTGGTGTCGACATAAAAATTGCCTAGTAAATAATCTAACTACCGAGTGACTCTCAACAAGGACCTCTGAATCATTCTCCGCAGGAGGACCTTCACTGTTGTCGTGACTCGTGTTGTCTTTGTAATATGTTTTATTTTATCGTGTTATTTAAAAAAAAAATGTCGATGACAGCTGTCATTTTGGTCTAGCAAATTAAAAAATTGAATTTAGTCTGCGGCATGTTCAGACTTAATTAATATCTTAGAATATAATAGAATACCCTTAATTGAAGTAACATCTTTCCTCTCTCTTTCTGTGGAAGTGATTTCGTGAAAAGAGACGGAAGTGTGTAACAGGAAGTGACAGCTTGAGCATGGAATAAGTATGTAGGTACTTTATAATAGCATGGATATAGTGTACTCATGGAATTAGTAAGTACCATATAGATTGTAAGTAGAGGGGGTTGAATTTCGACCAGTGGGCGACCACTAGTAATGAATAATTATGAATGAAAAATAATTGTTATTTTGAGGTTAATTTCTGTCGCTGCTGAGTTGCTTATTACCGACGTGAGATGTCAGATGTTATACACGCGACTACTGTAAAGCACGCTCGTATTTAGGGTTCCGTGCCTCAAAAGGAAAAAACGGATCCCTTATAATAATAATAATAATTTTTATTCATAAGTTCACATACAAATTACTAGAAATTACATAATTACAAACTTACATATTAATTAGTAAGAAAATGTTAAACTATGTCTAAAATAAATCTAGTGTATAACTTATATAGATTGGTTAAGGGTCTAATTCCATAAAATAGCGACCTGCCTGATGTAGGTTTATTCAAACCTGTGTTTCAGGCCATCACTTAACAACGCTGCGTGCTTTAGTGGACAATATGGTACTGTACATAGTGCTAGCATTGATACATATTAATTATATTTTAAAATAAATATTTATTTAACACTAATAAACTTATTTTCTTAAACTTATTTACTTAAACTTATTTACTTAAACTTATTAACTTATTAAACTTATTTACTTACATCTAGCAATTTTTCAGTGTCTGAGTAATTAAATGTCGCTAAATATTCACATAACATTTCACTGCATTTTTTACGATTTACACTATATATACTTAGAGACTTACTGATTTTATTATATAAGAACGGACCTAAAAATACATAAAATTTATTTATAAAAGTATGTCTAGTTTGAGGCTTTATGCAAACCAAGTCTTTTCTTCTCTTATCTATAGATATTGGGATATAAGGAAGTTTGCTATGCTGGAGTAGTATTATATTCAATATAAATAGTTGACGCACGGTTAACACCTTACATGCCTTGTAAAGCTCGTGTGTGGGAAATCTAAATGGGCGAAAGGTGGCTACCTTAAGGATAGCTCTCTGCGCACGTTCTAATGGCAATAGGATTGATTTAGCAGCCCCACCCCATGAAGTTATACAATAAGTGAGAATGGATTGGCACAAAGCTAAATATACCTGTTTAATTAATTTGTAGTCTGATATGTATCGTAAATTCTTAAAAATGTACATTAATTTACGCATTCGTGTGCATAATAAATCGATGTGTTTACGGAAATTCAGATTTGTGTCAATCGTTACACCTAGATATTTCATATGATCGGTTTTTGCTAAGGTAGGACAACTACATGCATTGTCAGCATACGTGTTGCACTTATGCGCATAAATGTTTATGTTAGTAGTTGGCAGGTTAGTATTTCTAATAGTAAATAAAATGTGTTTGGTTTTATCTGCATTTAGTGTTAAGAGATTTACATGTAGCCAATTAGACACTATATTAAAACCGTTCTGGGCTTGTTTATACACCTCATCTCGAGATTTGTCTGAAAACAATAGAGCTGTGTCATCTGCATATGACATTATGACACCATTTTGGAGTGACAAGCTGCACAGGTCATTTATATATACAAGGAATAAAGTAGGACCCAAAATACTACCTTGTGGTATTCCGTAATTACTATTTCGAAGCTCAGAACTAACGTACTGACCAATTTTGACACATTGTTCGCGGTCAGTAAGATAATCAGAAAGTAGTGAAAGAGTTGTTCCTCTTATTCCCAGCGTTTCAAGCTTGTGCAATAGTAAAGGACAAGAAATTGTGTCAAAGGCCTTGGCGAGGTCTAGGAAGATCCCAATGGTGTGCATGCCCTTATCCAAATTAGTCGTTATATAATCTGTCATTTGATGTACTGCTTGGTAAGTTGATTTTTTGGACCTAAAACCAAATTGGCTATCTGAAAGTAAATTTTTATCTTCTAGGTATTTAATTAATCTAATATTAATGATTTTCTCTAGGATCTTGGAGATTCCTGTTAAAACGGAAATGGGTCTGTAGTTATTAGCACATTTTTTGTCACCAGATTTATAAACAGGAGTAACCACTGCCTTTTTAAGCGACTTAGGGAATATACCATTACTTAAACATAACTGAAAAATATGAGTTAGCGGCGGAGCAAGTATGTATCTGAAGTGTTTAAGTATGTTGTTTGAAATACCGTCCCACCCAACAGCACAAACGTCCTTTATCCCAGAAATAATTGTTAGTACTTCCTCGACATCCGTATCTAAGACAAACGATTTGAGTTTGGGGACTGTTTTAGGTTGGTTTTGAGGGAAGAAGCTTTTAGATGTTAAAGTCTTTTCTGCCAAGGTTTTACCTACGTTAGAAAAATAGAAATTAATTTTATTTGTTGATTCGATTGGGTTGTCCTCAATAGTCAATAAGTCAAGTGGAGGGTCAGGGATTTTTGTTCTAAATGTGTTTGATTTTATAAATTTCCAAATAAGTTTACAACTTTTGCCTGCTTTCTGCAGTTCATTTCTATCATATTCATTTTTTATTTTTTTCAGAAGGGTGTTGCAGAAGTTTCTATATCTTTTATACGTAATGAAAAGTATTTCATTTCCAGGCTCAAGTTTGGATTTTATGTGAAGTTTGTCTCTATGCCTAATACATCGAACAAGTCCGGGTGTAATCCAAGGTTTAATGCACTTATACTTCCTTGGCGTTATTTTAGCAACTGTATGTTTTATTATTGAACAGTGAAGTGAATTTATAAAATAATTAATAGAAATATTTGCATCGGTAGAATTATAAACGGGGTCAAAATTAATATTACGTATGTCTTTTTCGAGGAGTGTCATGTTGACTTTAGTATAGCTACGTAAACAATTTTTCCTGGGTAAAGAAACTTGTAATGTTAGTAAAACTGCTTGATGATCAGTAACCGAAGAGTTAGTAACAAATGTTTTGGTTGGGTTATTTGTTTTTATAATGAAATGGTCTAAACATGAACCGCTTTGATGTGTGGGGTGGTAATGAGCTGGCAAGAGTCCGTGGAATGTGCAGATATTAAGATAGTTATGTGCATGCATATCCATTTTCCCGGAAGCAATGTTGATATTGATATCACCCATTAATATAATGTTTTTAAAAGTTGTTAGTCTTTGTAACTGTACGTTTAGTGAATCTAAGAAATTGTCGACATTTTGAGAGGGAGGTCTGTATATAGTCATAACTACCCTATCTGAATTAATTTTAATGAGTAAGCAATTACTATTTTGTAGCAATGGTTCTTCTACAGTTGCACTTAAATTATTGCTAGCAAATACAACTATACCATCATTCTGGTTGATGTTTCTGTAGGTTCTATGCGAATCATATCCGTCTAATGATGGTATAACAGCTGTTTGTTTTGACAACCAACATTCTGTTAGGACGATAATGTCGCAACTTATACCTAGGTTCTGTAGTAATATTTCAAAACCATTTATATTTCGATTTATGCTACGAATATTTTGTGTGAGTAGGGTCAGCGGTTTCTCTCCCAAGGGAAAGTAGTGTTTGCAGTCATCAACATTACAAATTATAGCATCAGACACAGAAAATTGATCTAGGTCACTAATTAATTGATCAGCCATGATAAATAAACAACTAACAAATATAAATAAACAAAAACTACTACTAGTGTGCTTAATAGATAGGTTAATAGGTAGCGCTCTTAGGCGCCCTCATAATCAATGGAATTAATATAGTTGTCCTCGGCATATTTTCGTGCTGGACAATTTACATCACCAGTTTTATGGTCAGCTTTCCTCTTAAAACGTTTGCATGTCGCACAGTTGGGTGGAGTGGATTTTGTGCTGCATTCCTTGAAAGTGTGGCCAGTCTCTCCGCAGTGATTGCACGTCGGGCTAGTTTCACGGCATAACTTGGCCGCGTGACCGAACTGCTGGCAGATGAAGCACCGTGTAACGATCGTGAAGTCTCGTACTGGGCATGACGTCCAATTTATAAAAATTCGTCCTTGATTCACTAGAATCTTCCTGCTGCTAGCCGGCACTTCTAGTATGTAATTGCAAGTAGGGAGGTCTTTTTTACCAGATTTATGGCTCAACTTAATTTGTTCTTCAAACGACTCACGAGTAGTACTCATCTTATCTGAGAGGTTTTGCTCGTAAATGCAGTCAAAGACCTCCTTATCAGTCAGGGCTACCGGGACACCAATAATAGTGATTCTTGGGCGCCGTTTGGATGGTTCTTCGACCTTAAGGCCCGAAGAAACAAGTTTTTCTAAGCTTCTGAGCTTTTCAATGTCCTCTTTGGAGTCAGTACTAATAAGAACCCCTCCATTTTTGACTTTCTTAAGGCCACGAACATGTAGTTTAAGTTCCCCGGGTGAAATAATTTTTTGTACGAGTGACTTGGTATCATCACTAGATTTGGTCCTGTCGCTGGGATATATGGCCACTGAGCTTAAATTTGCTGGGCGCACAAAGTTATCCGAGCCTTTTTTGACCATATTAGCGTACGAAAAGGGTTCTGGGGGCTTTGAAATTCCTTCAACTACCTCTTTGAACTGCATGAGAGAGTTCGCGATGTTCTGTTGTTGCTGTAGGTGCTGAATGGTATTATGGGCTTGTATGGTTTTTTGCTTTAAGGCTTGATACAAAACAGCCATCTGAGATGCGCCATTTGAGGCCTTACGGCAGAGATTAGTAACACGAACCTTTTGTTCCGCGATCATTTTTCCCTCAGCGACTAAACTGCAAACTTCAGTTAGAATATTATCGATTGCCCCCATCCATTTCTGAATCTCCGGCGTAGAAATAACTTCAGTCGGTAGCTCGTTCTCCAAGGGAGGTGGTGGATTTGGGTCTATAGGCTGGAAATCTTGAGTTGGTGTCGGCGGAGGGCTTCGTCGTAATAGTTGACTACGACCAAACGGGCTAGATCCTGCGTTAGACATATCTAACACAGTAACACTATTTGTCTTAAAAAGTACTTTAGTTCATTCTTGCCCAAAGTCTGTAACTTAGTACTAATCACTCGCGACACACTTATATCACTGACGACGCAAATAATTCGAACAATATTATTTGTAATTAATTAAAAGTGTCATAATAAGCTAAGCAAGAAACGTCCGCGCAGTCAAGCGATTGTCTCGATTGATCCCTCGTGTGTCTGTCACAGTCGATTTGCTCCGAATCTACTGGATTTCGTACACAAATGAATTTATGTGACCCAAACACGGACGTGTAACGTAAATAAATGTATATTGAATATGAGGGTTACTTTTGGGGGGCAAATTAGAAAAATTTAAAAAGAAGTGTTGCGAACTCTATTATCAAACGAACGGGCTTGTTGTTAGAGTCTCAAATATTTATTTTATAATTGGAAAATAAATAATTTAATTAAGGAAAATAGATGAAAATTGACCATTCGCCTCTTATCTCAAAAACGGCTGAGCCTAAAAATTTGGAAAAAATACAGTTAATAGTTCTTTACTTATAGATTGCAGAAAAACAAAAAATAAGTCTATGGTCTTAAAATAACATGGTAAATCACTGAAAATTGTGCGTACAAACTTACATTTGCAGTTGGAATGTATATGGGAACATGTTTAACAAAAACAATGTTAAGTTTGTTCTTGGGATAAATTCATCCCAACTACGGAACCTATAATTGTGTACGGTTCGACATGCACTTTATCGATTTTTATGTACACCATTCGAAGCTTTAAATAATATTTTTTGTATTTCAGAAACGTAGTTTCAATAAACTCAAAACTCAATTTTTATAGTACTCGCATTTATTTCAAATAAACCAAATGTTGGCGACCAGCAACCAACCTTTTTTATACCCGTATTTGTTTCTTTTTTTTTTAATTTCTTCTTCTGTTTTAGTTTGTATCATTGTCTAGGTGAAAAGAAAATATACGTCTTAAAACTGTGATCGTGTTTCCTTTATATAATTCATAACCATCCTCAACACCAAATACAGGCATCTTTTGAATTGTCAAAGGGTCGGTCAGTCAGAAAGATTTTTTTTTTTTTTTTTTATTTGTGGTGGGTTTGCTCTTGACCTTAGTCTAAGATGAAGCTAGTTACTCATTCCAAAGCGTAGTACTATTCCATACCTATGGAGAAGAACAGGCAAGAAACTCCACGGACACTCTTTTAAATTAAAATATTGATACAAAAATATTGGTTACATAATTCATGTTGAAATTATACATGTGAGAACAATGTAGAAGACGTGCACGTTAAAATTGTCCGTAATAAAAAGAAATAAAAATCAATATACGCCCATCGCCCCCAAAACATACTTTGATAATGAAAGAAAAACCATCTAAACCAAATAATACTGAATATATTTTTTCGTTCCCACGGTAGATTGAATGAAAACACTCATTACATTCATTGGCTGGTTCGTTACGGTCGCAGGTTCGATTCCCGTTAGATGTCGTAATCACTCTGTTGTTTTACGATTAGTCATAGTGGGAAATTGTTTGAATGGTTCTTTAAGTTTTTGTTGAGTGTTGGGTGAAGATCTATTACTCATCTACAGCTGAACCTACAGGTTCTCAAGAAACTCAATGCGTTCCTTAAATCTGTAAATGATTACGAAAAACAAGAACCCCAGACATCTTTGCAATCGGGTTGATGGTTGTCATCCTGCCCATTCGCTATATCAGGGTTTCATTTCCTTCCTTGTTATGTCGAATATCACACAAAACTTCCTTAATTTTAAGTAGTGATGCAACGAATACTACTTTTACGAATACGAATACCGATTGTACTATTCTCCGAATACGAATACCTGATTCTACTATAGCTGCACGCATTTATTAGTCAATGAAGGTGAATGGAAATGAAACACGTTAAGCAATATGAATATTTACACGAAATTTAATAATTAAAATTAACTATAGGTAAATTTTTATTTTAAAAAACTTAATAGTTGCCAGAGTTTTGGAGACAAATGGTTTCTTTTTTTCTGTGTATATATTTATTTTGTGTGTATATTTTCTGCGTGCGTAAATACGTGCCCACTCCTACCGACTTTGCTACAAACAAAAACTAAAAGGTCGCCACAATTGCTGACCTGTGGATATAAACAAAAGATATGAAAGTTTTATGAATTTATAAATTAATCTTTGTGTCGTGTCAACTCACTCTCAGTCGCAAACGCAACGCAATATCTACATATATGGTATTTCTAGGAAGTCACTAATAATTACGAATGTCATGAAAGAATTCGGTGCATACGAATATTCGGTATTTTTTTGGTATTCGTCGAATAAAAATATTCGTATTCGTTATATCACTAATTTTTTTAATATTTCTCTCTTCTTAAAACTTCTTTAAAACTTTACTACGTAACTTGTTTCTTATTCCTCCGAATCAAAATCTTGATAATTAGTCGCTACTGGTATATTTAGAATCCTTCTACTGCCCATCATATACACGGTGTCCGGTATAGAATGGATAACCACGAAATAGCATATAATAGACCTTATGGCCATTCTAAAAAAAATCCCAAGTAGTAGGTAGGTACCCAAGATTTTTTAGAAAAAAAAAAAATCTATCTTTTCAACCCTATTTTACATTCTTCACCGCGACAACAAATGAATGAATTCCATCAGTTATTTGTTTTTATAATATTTTACGTTGACGATGCCTACAGAGAGGCAGTAAATAATGTGACTAGAAGTTGCATAGTATTTTTTTCAAAAAAATGGTGTAGGTACAATTTTTTTTTTGCGGGGGAAATTATCAAATAACTTCTCCCGCTCTGGGCGGAGCGGGAGGGTGTGTCAGACTCTTACTGACTAAAACCCACCCGTGTTCCTTCCGTTGCCTGTGTTGCCAAGGGCCTCGGTAACCCTTTCGAACTTTCCCGCGATCCCGGCAGGCATCGCCCCTAGTGGGCCCCTCACTTGTGCTGACGACATCTCTTTAAGGCTTTGTGCAAGTACTACTTGGTATATATTTTTATTTTGTATTTTTTGTAGAACGGCCATTAAGTCAATTGTATGCTATTTCAAGGTTGTTCTTTCTTTACCGGACACTGCAAATATCTCGTTGCATGTGCAATATCAACGTACAATGTCAGCATACCTAACCAAAATACCCCGACCACTTCTCTCAATGTCAAAACAGACCCAGAAGCCCTGAGTCCCTTCCTCACTCATCACTACAGCAGTCAGCTATAAACAGACACGACTATAAACAGACGAATGTCACGTCACGAGACATTCGTCTGTTTATAGTTTACATCAACTATAAACAGACGAATTTATAAACATTAAACAGTGTCTTTGGAAAGGAAACGAAGCATGTAAACATACTTGCGATTTGGACGCACGTCTGTCACTCATGATGTGTTTACTGCCTTAAGTTGTTTGATTCTTGTGTTGAAATGTTTTGGGTGTGTGAGTGAAATTGAATCCTATATGTTGAATATCTTACGTATGCATAGACGTTTGTAATTGTTGTGTTTTGGCTTGGGTTTTTGACAATTGGACTATCTTGATTTTTCTATTGATGTAATAAACGATGAATACGGGATAATGATAAGAGTACACGGGATAATGGTACACGGAAAAAACGTAACGGCTAGAAATAAACAAGTTGTTGCTATTTACAATTGAGCGAATTTGTTGCTAGAATTGAACAAGTGAACTTGGTTAACGTAAATTGGTAACGTTAACTCAGTTAATTTATTAAAAAATAGATAACCTAGATTGCTTACTTTTAAGCTATTCACTCTGTAAACTTAACAAACCTAATTGTGTTATTAACCAAGTGATTTTGTTAACTATAACCAAGCAAATTTGTTGGATTTAGCAAAGTAGCTAAAACCAATCTAGTCTGTTATTATAAATTAATGTAATCGGTAACCGTAACCAATTAACTTGGTTATTATGACATAACTCTCACTACAGCCAACGTGCTTTGTTGGATTTAGCAAAGTAACTCGGAAACTACAATCAATTAAATTGGTATTCATAGCCATGTTACTTGGTATTCTGGAGAGGGTTAATTGGGTAACTACAGCTAAATACTATCTGCAAGCACCAACTCTAGACGACACATGTCAAGGTATACATTTTCAGTAGAGGGCTCTCATTATACAAGATGCAGTTTTGAACCTGCAAAACATTTCAGGAGGTTGTTATGAAACTCGTAAATAATCATATAACAATATGATACCAAGTCAATAATCAATAATACTTTTTATTTTAGATTTTTAAATTTTCTTTTTTTTTTAATTTTTTATTTCGCGTTTTAAAAACGGGAGTTCACACTTACCAATTTCTGTAAATAAGAATAAAATGAAAAAAAAAATACCTGCCCATTCTATTGTTGATTCGGGTCGAGAATCACTAACATAATTACCTCCTAAAATGTTTTGCAGATCCAAAACAACACCTTGTATTTAAACCTAAAAATGCGAGGTGAGCTTCTACTGAAAATGTATAGCTTGACATAATGTCATCTTACAAGTCGTTTGTTAGTAATACCAGAGAACATTAAGGCGCTGACAAGACCCAATTGACTAAACTAAGCTCCTCTTAAGAAAAAAATATGCCAAATATGTATAGTCTGTGGTAGCGGAAAAAATATATGTTAATTTTGAACATATTTCCCAGAACTTGGTTGTTACCAAAACACGTTTTGAAAACAAAATCTCGATACAAACTAACGTTTAACTAACCCCTTACCTTGAGTTCTAATCCTAAATATCTGCATTAAATATAAACATACGTTACGTATTTAATTAATAACAAGAACGTCTTATTTGAATGCAGACCTTAGTTGTTTTTTATTTTCGATTACTCAACTCAATTTTGAGTAAATAGATAATTGCTTCATATTTTGCAAAAAATTACAAGCGTTGTGTCATCGCGCATCTCTTTCTTTTCTATGCAATCTGACAGTGACCGCGGTTTAGGTGTTGTCAGCGTCTTAAGCAATGCTTGCTTGTATGATACTCGTATTAGCAACGCTGTATAGGAAACAGGTTAATAAATTACAAAGACCAAGCCAAAGACATGTCTATCCCAGCAGTAGGTGAAGTCTGACTGTGGACGATGTTGATGATCTGATAGAAAGTATTTAGCGCAGCCTATATTAAGGCGCAGATATATGATTTTAGTGACTTTTAAATCTGTTATTACGCCTTCAAAGCAAAAAGTAAGTTATGCAAAAAAAATATGTTAAACTAGAACGCGTACTCATCAATTCTATATGTGACTATTTAAGTATTGTAGTAAAATACTTCAGGAAGAAATGTTTACCCAAAGCATAAAATATAATTTTACTTAACTACTTAACATTATTTTGTGTTTTTTTTTGTATGAGCGCGCGAGCGTACTATTCTATTATCTATAATAATGTCTGTGATTTTTTTCAAATATTCTTATTTTCGTTACTAAAATTAAATATTCCCTTTGAAACCGAACGGCATGCGGATGCGCGGCGTGAACGCGACGCGCATTTGTATGCCCAAGGCCAACGACGTTTATCCGACCCTTAAGCAGAAACACTAAGGTTTCTGCAACCTAAGAGTTGAACGTCAAGGTCTTCATGTGCCATTTTACTAGATTCACCTGTCTCTCAGTCGGTTCTTCACATCAAGAACACACGCCCTTAAAAAGATCTCATTATCTCGGCTGCTGTGTCACACTCTATAAAACAGTCCATCTGTCCGTCTATTTGTCATTCTGAACTAGTAACGTGCCCCAGTTTCGGTTCTAACAATAACCGTTTTATTATCGTTTCGTAAGAATCAGGGCGACTCGGCGGTTCATTGAAAGAGATGAGTAAATAAATACGAGGTGTTTTGTTGATAGCTTTCTGGCTTTTAAATCGTAAGAAGATGCTATGAAAAAAACTAGGGTTAAGTCTCCCGCAGACTGGACAGGTATATTGCTGCATGTCGCGTCCGCGATTTCGAGCTAGTCGGAAAATCAAAATCGTTTATTGCAATCCATAATGTACAATTACAGGTGGTAAAAAGAAAAAAAATAGAAACAATTGTGGACCCTGTCGGGCACAGCTAATTTTAAATAAGTAGAGAGAGGAGAAGCGCTTTATTAATTTAGGTTCTATTTATATCCGACTGTAATTGGCACACTGAAGGCCAAAAGCTTCATCTTAACAGAAATGGAAATTGAAAATATTCGTGTTTGTGTTGTTGTATTTATTAAAATTTTTATTTATTATTTATACTCTCATTGTATATAAGCTGCATCGGTCAACGTCATCACGTCAACGCCGGCTGTCGCTGAAAACCAACGCTAAGTCTGTGTCGTATAGGGTCGCAGCATTATGCTGAGCGATGGCCGTTTTGCGTGGATGTGACGCATATTTTCCCCAACTTGTTATTTTTTGTGCTTGTGTTCCTTCATAAATAAACGTATTTTCTTTCTAAAATTGGAAATTGGTCATTACATTTTTTAACTAAAGAAGACAATATCCAGTAATCACGACTGATCTTGTGTGGACTGCATAAAGTAACAAAACGTTTCTAACAGATCATTTTTGTAGCAGTCAACGCCTTAATAATGATCCCGTTTTTGGTAAACCATCTCAGACTTAAAAATATCCCGTTGCGGCTCGTAGAAAGAAATCATGACTGAGAATCCTTGGTATCACGAGTGCTGCTCAAAGGTTTTGCGTCCAGAAATATCAATAAATTTTTGAAGACCAAAAAACCCGACTGGCTAAATTCCTTACGGCCCGTGCAGACTGGCGCGACGTGACTCCGGTGGAACAATTTCTTTGAAAACTTCATAGAAATTGTTCTAACGGTGTCGCGTCGCGCCAGTCTGTACGAGCCTTTATTCGGAGACATTAGATGTAATGTATAGCGTCACGTGACATTCAAGAACATTTATAAATTCTCATGACAAGCCGGAGTTTCTACATCTTACACAGTAATTAAATTAAAACAATTACCAACCCTGGCGAGAACATAACTAAATAACACTAAGCCGAAAGCACTTTAACTGCTCAAAGGCAAAAAAGGAAAGGAAATGATGATTCAGAATTAACTCAAATATTACGTTTGAACTTAGTAAAGTTTAAGTCATACATTATGGCTCACTTGCTCCGTCTGAAATTCGCGAAAACATTGTTTTGAGCGTGGTTCATGCCAAAAATACAAACGCTTTTGCCTTTCGAGTGGAAACAAACAAGTTTTCAAAGCCGAGCTCCTGGCGTTTTTGGGTGGGGTCATAGGAGAGCGATTAGCGGATAAATTAATGACTTAAGCGAAGCAACGAATGGAAATAAGAAACATGCTAAACTTGAAGACCATCATTTGCTAAATAAGAGCTCCCACAGACAGGCCCTGACGCGAAACTAGTAGCAAAATTTCTATGAAAAGTGTCGCGCTGCCTTGCGCGTCCACAATATCGCCCCAGTCTACACGAGCCTTAAAACGCAGGGGCCACTTTTCTGGGAGATCACCTAATTTTTTTCACAAGCTAAGTACTTACTTGCAGTTTAAAGTCTATTGCGCCCACCTTTTTTTTATGTATGGCATCTCGTAGTTAGGGTTGCCAACTTTTTGTACAAGAAATAAAGTATATTATGATCAAAGTGGGAAAATAAACAGTATCTTGGAAAAATAAACAGTATTTAAAGTAATTTTTTTAAATAGGTATAGACTCGCGCAACACATCAATTTAGCACCAATTTTGAGGGTTTCGTAAGCCTCACCAAATAGACGAGGAGCAATATTTTTATTAAATGTATTGAAGCTCTATTTCTATAGTTCCACCTTTTAGTATTCCGATAGCAATTATCAATTTACTATGTCCCGAAAATACGAGACACATTAACAGTTTCATTCTGAAATTAAGGCTAGCTGAATCACCGCGCCCATGCCCTGGTGCATGCATGATGGTCTGCGTAATAGATTAAACTTTTTATTTAGGTATAGCTCTGGATATCAGCGAAAACAGTATATTCATATACTTCATTTTTGTTGAACAGTAAACAGTATTTTAGAGTGCAAAACAGTATAATACTGTTTTTAACAGTATGGTTGGCAACCCTACTCGTAGTTGACCTTGAGAGGTCGTGACTACTTAACCGGACTATCTAGTGGCTGCCTTTCAGTTAACTCAAAGCCTCCAGCCAGGGACAGGCCTCCAGCCAGGGAACGCACACCTTCATTGTTGTCACAAAAATACTCTACCCGCTTTTCCACCACCAACAAAAATGCTATCCGCTTTTCCATCACCACTGTGTCCTCATCCCCAATAAGTTGAACACGGCCGTCATTTGTCTCATTTAAATACGAGTTTGCGACACCTAATGCGCGGCTACATCACTCCGGGTACATTTTTCAGGTCCATCACAATCCATGTTTGATGTGTTTGAGATATTGCTGAAGTTCGTGCGTCTTAGTGCTGGGAAGATGTCTTTATGGTTTGGGTATAATGGACTTATTGCAATTTATACTAACTGTGTAGTCTATTTGTGTTATGCTGGCAAACAGGCCGATGGAAAGTGAAATGAAATATCAGAATCACTTTTACACGTCATATTCAAAAAAATATTAAGAATTAAGCTAGATGGAGTCGACATTTTCTATCTGACTACCCCTAAGAAGAAATGGCGAAACAAACTCAAGGGTCAGTCTCTTTTATGGACCTGTCCAGTCCAGCGGGGTCTTGGTGACCCATAAGTACCTTCCCGCGACCATTGCAAGCCCCCAAGCCCCGCCCCCCCCCCCCCCCGCCAGCTAAATGGTTGTTTATGGAGATGTGAAAAAATTCATGGCAGTAGTACATATAATGAAATTAAAACTAAAATTATCACAGTTATGTGGTCTTACGAGTAATAGTCGATCGACTTAAATTTGTAGTTGGAGAATTGGTTGTGGCATTTATCGATGTATGGGAACATGTATTTCACCGACAATGTTAAGTTTGTTTTTGGGATAAATTCCTACTAACTTCCCAACTACGGAACCATTCATTGTGCCTTGTCCGACACGCACTTGGCCGGATTTTATGCTTTGGGTAGACATTACTTCCTGAATTTATTTCATAAAGTATTTTACTACAATACTTAAATATTCACCTTAAGAATTGATATGTACGCGTTCTAGTTTAACATGTTTTTTGGCATAACTTGCGTTATAAGAAGGCGTGCGAGATAACAGATATAAAAGCCACTAAAATCATATATCTGCGCCTTAAGACGCTGACAACACCTAAACCGCGGTCACTGTCAGATTGCATAGAAAAGAAAGAGAAGTGCGACGACACAACGCTTGTAATTTATTGCAAAATATGAAGCAATTATCTATTTACTCAAAATTGAGTTGAGTAATCGAAAATAAAAAACAACCAAGTTCTGCATTCAAATAAGATGTTCTTGTTATTAATTAAATACGTAACGTATGTATGTTGATAGTTAATACAAATATTTTGGATTAGAACTCGACGTAAGAGGTTAGTTTAACGTTAGTTTGTATCGAGATTTTTTTTCAAAACGTGTTTTGGTAACAACCAAATTCTGGGAAATATGTTCAAAATTAACATATATTTTTTCCACTACCACAAACTATACAGATTTGACAATTTTTTTTCTTAAGAGAAGCCTATTTTGGTCAATTGGGTCTTGTCAGCGCCTTAATAGGTTCTATTTTTGTAGTAGCACCCCCCAACACCGATTTTACTACCCTGGCTTGTGTACTAGCCTCGTGTGGCCGACGAAGATAGAACCCAGTGGGATCTTTTTTCTCTACGGACGAAGTCACTGCAATGCTATTAGCTTAAAATTTACTAGCATCGTGAAAACAGCACTAGCTTGTGCCAAGTCAAGATAGAATACAGAGGTTCTAGGTTTTTCTATCCTTACTTTAAAAAACGAGCCTCGTGTATCCCGGGTATAGTATATTACAGAGTAAGGCGATTAGTCCATCAGGCTTCAGGTCATTCGTATCAATCACACCGTTTTGTCGCCTGATATAATGGCCATATATCTAACTTCTAGAAGAATGAAGGGCTGCAAGTATTGAACGGGGCATAGCTATTAATTAAACAAACTCAAAGCATTTATTTCATTTAAACTATTTACAGGCACTTTTTATTTGTCAAGGAGTCGGCTAGTTAGAAATATGAAACTATTTGCCCATTCCAAAGCGTAGTGGGTACTTATGGAGAAGAACGGGCAAGAAACTCCACGGACACTCTTTTAAATTATATTGTTACATAAAGAATAATATAAATAATGTTGAATTTATAACTAAATGTGAGGTCGATTTAAAAAAACGCGTCCATACTACAGCAATATAAACTAAAAAAGAAAACGTTTTAAAAATAAAATAATTAAAAATAAGCCATGGCAGCTAAAATCTGCCCGGCCCCAACTGACGGCGCCCGTTCACGACCAGCAGCAGCAAGCAGTTCTTAATTGCATGAGGGTCTGATCGTTGCCAAACGTATTAAAAGCTTCCATTCCACACTGAGTAACAAAAAAACAACCAGAGCTCAATAACACTAAAGGCTTTAGACAGGCGACACGCGCCTGTCTGCGGGAGCCTTAATACATTTCGCAATGCCTTGTAATTTTTAGACAAATTCATAAACCAAATTGGGTCTTTTTAACTCCATTCAAACTTGTAGAACAATTTAATTCAAAGTGAACAAAATAGTTTGTTGTACAAATAGTTCAGAACTTCCCAAAAAAAACAAAAAATATCGCTTCGGTATTGTTTAGTGTGTAGAAAGGATTAAAAACAGAGTAAAATGCAATACGCAATGGTATTTGGAAAACTCGTTGCTATTCCATTTCAAATTGAATTCAGTCGAATTGAAACTCACATACCGTTCACACATTTTTGCTATACAGAATAACTGACTGAGAGCTGAGATTTCTAGAAATTTCTGTAGCTTATCATTTTTTTTTGCTTATTTACCAAAGTACACTAAGGATAAGCATAATCAGCTTATAATGTTTCCACTGCTGGGACACAGGCCACCTCTCTGTGAGAGGGATGCGGGTTGGTGGAAGTCACATGTCTTCGAATTTTTGGTTTTAGGACATGTCGGTTTCCTCACGATGTTTTCCTTCACCGTTTTGAGAGCAGTGGTGATGAAATAATTTACACAAAGTAAAACGCCTGTCTGGTTTCGAACCTTCGACCTACAACCCGTAAGGCGCGGCCATTACCACGGGGCCACCCCTGCTCTAGCTCTCAGCTCAAGCTCTCAGCTCAAGTAGACTAAAGAAATGATGGATTGAGTGTGTGAAAGATTCAGATTCAGCCAGAAAAGGGGTGTAAATTGAGATGGTGACTGATAGTGGTATTTATGGATGAAGAAAACATGCTGCGCTAACCGGAAACAAAATGAGACAGGGATAGAAAAAAGATGGATGAGTTTACTAAATCGTTAAAACTATCTTAAGAGAAAAGTTGCTTATTAAAAAAATGGTTCTCTGTAAAGTCGGTTTACGTACGATAATTTTACGTGATAACGAGAGAGAGATGCGTCACAAGCCGAACGCTTGGCCAATCGTGCCTCTCTATCGCTAGTTCCGCGCTCTCGCTTGCACGCTCGGCTCAGGCGGAACGTGACAATGAGTCATGCTTTTTCGTGCGTGCAGCCGGCGTTCATCGATTTATAACGTCAAAACCCTCATCATAATCTTAAATAGTTCAGCAATAACCATGTTAATTAGGAAAGAAATTATCCAAAAAGAACCGGATTTACCGACGTAGCTTGCAGAGTAAGCAAGCTGAAGTGCAGTATTCTGGCCATGTTTTTCAAAGGACCAATGGCCGATGGGGCAGACGAGTCCTGCAGTGGAGACCATAGACGTATCGGTAAGCGTAGTGTGGGACGCCGCCCAGCTAGACGAACCGACGACATTTAAAAGGTGGCTGGGACAGACTGGATGCGGAAGGCGGAGAACAGGGTGTTGTGGCGCAGCCTGGGAGAGGTCTATGTCCAGCAGTGGACTGTTATAGGCTGAGTTGATTGATTGTATGTTAAAGTCACAGATATAACCTTTAAAAGTACTTTTTTGAAACTTGTGCCACACAAAAGCCACAAAATAAAAGTCATCTAAAATCTTCAAGGTCAATTAACTCCGGAGTAGGTTGCTCTGTCACCCATCTGTCTACAGTGGTCGGGTGTGGACGAAACAACCTGAATGAAGTATCCATCGATAAATCTACGTCGGTCCACCAATTCTCGATATATGAGTGGGTTCCAAGCATTTCTTTTCAGGCGATACAATAGATTTGGGGAACAATTACGTATGACGATAGCAAGTATATAAAGTTAATAACGATAATAGTCCTCCAGACCGAATTTCGGCCATGGCGGCAAATCGCAGCGGAGACTAGCCATCGACGGGGGGGACCTTACTCTCATAGTCCGATGGGACGGCTATCCGACACGACCAGAGAGAGATCAGGTGCAGGACTAACGGCTTAACGAGCTTTCAGAGGCACGGAGTATCACACCGCCAACTTCCAAACTCCGGGCTGTTACTGAGGACTTCATGGAAAAACCCAATAACACTTTACCCAACCTGGGAATTAAATCGAGGACCTTACGCTCAACATTCGCGCTTGCGATCACTAGACAAACGGGGCAGTCAAAAGTTTATATACACGGTAATGTAAAGCAACAATAAATATGTCTCTGAATTACCATTAACTTTCCTGTTTCGTATTTGGCTTCCTTTTTACAGCAGTAATTAGGGAAAATTATGGTCGTCGATGTTTGCGGTAGGACAATAAATTAGGGGGAGACACTAAATGGATTACAACAGCGAATTATTTTCATAAGAATAATTTACGCATTGCCTGACAGACTGGATGCGGAAGGCAGAGTGTTGTGGCGCAGCCTGGGGGAGGCCTATGTCCAGCAGTGGACTGTTATAGGCTGAATTGATTGAGTCATTGCCTAGTAGTAAGTATTACTATCAACTTTAACATTGGTTCCTGTGAACAATTTACTTCCTAGATCTATTATCTTGTGGCTAAATAATAACAGCCGCACGGGTCAATCGATCAGGTTAAGCTACGCTTGCCGCGGTTGGTCCGTAGATGGATGACCATCTTTACATATCAAAACCCCTCCGTCTCGGAAAGCACGTTAAGCCGTTGGTCCCGGCTGTCATTTGTAGATTGTTACGGGTCGTCAGAAGCCCGAAAGTTTGACAACCAGTCTTATCAGTCGTATTACCCAGTAACTGGGTTGTGGAGGTCAGATAGGCAGTCGCTCCATGTAAAATACTGGTATTCAGCTGCAGCAGCTCCAACGTAGTTGGGAAAAGGCTAGGCAGATGATGATCTATTATTAAATCAGTACCTTCAAAAATGAACTTTTTCAATATTTCTTTTTCTAAAGCCAAACCAATTTCCACGTTTAATTCCTATTTCTATTCTGTTAGCAATAGAAGAAACAAGCAACACGTAATACAATCTCAAGTTCTTTCCCATTTGACCTCAGACGTGACAGGGAAGCATGGTACCGATTAATTCTCGTCCTAAGTGCACACTGGACTTGAGTTCTGATTACCCCACTGGAGCTAAGTGGCTTGATATTAATTTAGCACCGACTTTTATCAAGAAAAGTATTTTCTTGTGGCGATAATTCTTGGATATCGAGTAACGGTAGCTTCGTATTGAATAGTGGGTTTTGTTAATCAATTTTTGTTAGCGTCCAGTTTTTTTTTCATAGAAATCTCCGTCGGAAGACCCTTACAATACCAGCCTCTTATGGTGCCACTGCTACCTGCTGTACGCGGCTTCGCCCACGTGGCTTTTCTAAAATAAAAGTAGCCTTAATTACTCCTTATACTCGTAACATCAGCTATCTGCCCGTGAAAATCGGTCCAGAGGTTTCGGAGATTAGCCGGAATAAACAGACATAGAGATAAATTAAAATGTTATACTCGTAAGTACCGTATATACCTACTTTAATATGCATTTAGTAAAATGCTGTTATTTTAACATTACAAACAGACACTTCAATTTTATTTATTTGTATAGATAAGGAAGGATCCTGGACCTGGGAAGCCTGGTAAGGGTCCTTACCAGGCTTCCCAGGTCCAGGAAGACCCGCCACTATGAATAATCTTGTCAGAGCCTGTCATACTTTAAGATGTAATTTAGTCCCCTTATTCTAATGAATAACCTGTATTAATACCTGTGTTAATGCATTGAATTTTGCATAAAAAAGAAAAGGCCAGTTTATTACCCTAACAGCTTTATAAATTGAATTAAATACAAGTTTTTTAACATAACTCACATTAACACTTCACAGAAACATTTAAGTACTATGAATAATTTCGTCAAAACCATTCGTATTTTAAGATGTAACTTTGTCCCCCTAATTATTAACTCTAAAAGAGAAACTAACTTAATCAATTTAATGAATTTTACATAAAAATTAAAAAGACAGTTTAGTATCCGAAAACCTTTATGAATTACAAGTTTTTATAAATGTGGTTAATAGAACTCACATTAACACTAAATTCACAAAAATAATGAAAGTACCGCGAATAATTTTGTCATAACCGGTCGTATTTTAAGATGTAACAGTCCCCTTATTCAGGAACTTTAAAGAACTAACTGTGTCAATTTAATGAATTTTACATATAAATGCTAGTTATCAGAAAAAACTTTTATAAATTTGGTTATCTATTAACCACATTTATTAACTCACATTGACACTTTCCATTTATAATGAAAAAATACTAACTCACATTACAACTTCCCTACATTTTCAGCATTACGTTCCGAAACTAATTGCGCGATATCAATCTAAAGTGCCAATTTAAAATTACAAAACAAATATCGTTTTCATTGTCCCGTAGGCCCAGTCCTACGATTATATTACGGGTTCAGAACCATAATGATCGGTGCGAGAACAATAGCGTTGACCATAGATGTTATGGAGTTATAAATCCTTTCAATTCTTAGCTCATTTACAATTGCTAATATTTTTTATTGTGTGCTGTTGACATTTGAGACATTTTCTGTGCAAAGGTTCGGTATAGTTTTGTTATTTGAGGAGCTTTTTCTAGTTTATGATGGCATGGTCAACCTTGATAAATCAAATCTGATAAAATTTAATACTTCCGTGAAAAAATAAAAATAAACTGTAATTATCAATCAACTCAGTCTATCGTAGTCCACTGCTGGACCACAACATCCTGCCCTCCGCATCCAGCCTGTCCCAGCCACCTTCTTAAGGGCGTCGGTCCATCTAGCTGTGGAAGACACACTGCGCTTGCCGTCTACGGTCTCCACTCCAGGACTCGTCTGCTACTGTAATGGTGTCCTTCTAAATGGACAAGTGAACATCATCATGGGACGGTGCAGTATATCTTCTTCCATACATTTATATTAACTTGCATCTCAGTTTTGTTCCTTTTGTGTAGCCATGTTTTATCTTCGACACAATCCATCCATCGTTTCATTGGTCCTCCCGTAATCATGAAGCTAATAAATTTCTCGGAAATAGTCGTCCTTTTTCTTATGATTAAAACATCAAAAAACTGCAATTGCCACATTCTGGAAATTGACACTTTTCTGAATGTCCTTATAAACGGCGTTGTTCTTCTAAACTACGCAACGGATTTTAGATACAGTTTTCAACATCATTTTGAGAATTTATTCCGCAAGGTCTACGTTACAATACATTCATATTAAACTTACTTATAATAAAGAAATCTCGATGTTTTGTTATCTCCTAAAACCTTGTGAAGCAGGAGCGGGTCACTTGTGAATAATAAGACGAAAAGCTTCAATCATATTCCGTGAAACTATCAAGAGATGAACGGAGTTGTTGCGTTACCTGGATAACGCTAGACTTAGGCCTCTCCCAGTCTGCGCCACAACACCCTGTCCTCCGCCTTCCGCATCCAGTCTGTCCCAGTCACCTTTTTAAGGTCGTCGGTCCATCTAGCTGGGGCGTCCCACACTATTGCCGATACACGGTCTCCACTCTCGCTCTCAACTCACTCTCCACTCCAGGACTCGTCTGCTGCACCGGCCATCGGTCCTTCGGCAAACATGGCCAGCCCACTGCCACTTAAGCTTGCTTAGTCTGCAGGATTAATCCTATGAAGCTTTAAGTAAAAGAGCAATATTATTGGAACGAAGTTCCTTATCGAACATTTTTTTCTTTCTAGATCTCATTCGCCAAGTGTGCAGAAGCGAAGGGGAACTTCGTTCTGACTAGGTGTCCCACGACACCTCCAGTTTTATTTTCATAGATATAGGCTATAATTACTTCTCTAGATGATTAGGGATAAACTGCTTAATGCACAAAGACTGTTATTAGGATTCGAACTTTATGGCAGCTCGGAACATGAGACGAGTCGCTGCGCACTAATGAATTCATGTGTCAGCGGGGGCGAGGGGTGGGGTACTGCGCAGCGAGAAGCATACTTCAGAGCCGCCATTAAGTTTGACGTGTACTATAGTGTATATGAATTCCAAGTTACTCTCACGTACTGTATGAGAAAAACTTATGTCAACGTGGCTGATAGCCTTCCGGCCACCGTAGGCGCGGGCTTGCGGACGGTGAGCAATCGGTAGCTCACCGCCCGGTAAGGACCAGGCCCGGATCGACGGCGCGTTGTGTTCCACGCGCGGCTCAAAGAGATGTCGTCAGCACAAGTGTAGGGGTCCACTAGGGCCGATGCCTGCCGGCGTCGCGGGAAAGTTCGAAAGGGTTACCGAGGCCCCTGGCAACATAGGCAACGGAAGGAACACGGGTGGGGGTTTTAGTCAATAAGAGTCTGACATACCCTCCCGCTCCGCCTAGAGCAGGAGGGTGTAAAAAAAAGGGGAAAAAAAAGGGTTGCAGAAAGACCTTTGTTCACCTAAACCTAACTAACGCCGCAAAAGGAAATAATCAATTTTGAACATACTTTTGTCTCACGTCGTTAATCAAGTAAGTAAGTAAGATTACAAACTGGAAATGACTATTTAGTAAGCAATTACTCAAAAACATTGCATTAAATATCACTCAACCCAAGATGAAGGCTTATAAATTGTAAAGCGGACCTCTAAAATCTAATTAAGCTCGTATTGCAAGTGTTTATTGCCGTACAATTATCGCGGACCATAAATCCAGCTCGGAGGACCAATAAAATGGCGGAAGAAAAGAGCGCGAAACGCACGGACGCCATTACAAAAACGCGGGAATTTGCGCGAATTCAATTTGAAATAACTATTAGTTGTTTAATAGTTATTAGGTTTTTAATGGAAGCTTTTTTATTTAGTTGTTTTTAAGGTGTGTGGTCTATGTGTTACTTGTTGCGTATGTGTAGACCATCTTTTTTGGCTGTTAAATCTGAAATTTGCTTCTTATTATTTTCAAAATTGTCTATGGGCTGTTCTTCCGAGTAATGTATGATAGAAATATTTAATCATAAAAACATGCTCGCACAGTCAGCAATGCATTAATTCATTTGGGTACTAATAAAACAGGAAGGCAGCCGACGCAATTATGTGAAACCTTATCTAAATTGTAAATAACGATGCCTCGCGGCTTTGTACAACTAATTAACTTTGTGCAATCAATAGTATATTATTTTAGTAAATTCAGCTTAGGTTTAACTTATTACAACAATTAATTATGTGCTTAATGTAGGACAAAAGAAGGGAAACACTACCTACTTATAATGCGAATTGTAGAATCCTGTTGATTCCGTATTTAAATTGGTTATTACGGATAGGTAAAAATCAATTGAAATCAATTTGAAAGTGTGGCCCTGCACGAGAAGCTTGGTGTGGTATTACATACCTTTACCATATTAGTATACCACACCAAGCTTCGCGTGCAGGGGCACACTTTCATTAGGTACCATATTAGTATACCATACCAAGCTTCTCGTGCAGGGCCACACTTTCATTACCATATTAGTATACCACACCAAGCTTCTCGTGCAGGGCCACACTTTCATTACCATATTAGTATACCACACCAAGCTTCTCGTGCAGGGGCACACTTTCATTGCCATATTAGTATACCACACCACGCTTCTTGTGCAGGGCCACACTTTCAACCTTCTCCCGCCATTCCAGGTGACTGACAGATGACATTAGTGACAACAGCTACCTCACCACTCTTGTAAATGTGACAGTGTTTTCATTATCTATTAAAAAGACTACACCAATCAGTTTCCAATCGATTCTATCTCCATCTGTCACCCAAAATCGATACCTACGAATGTGTTCAGTATCATCCATCTATAGAGAGACCCAAGTCACGATCTTGGTGATTTATATCCAAACTTGTCGTGTGCGCCCGTCCTTATAACATTTTCCATTTCGCTTGTCTAAGTCTAGCGGGCGATTTTACGCGCGGATACTCTTGACGGTATTGCCTGTCGTTTTAGAGAATCGGATATTTTCGGATATTGTAATTTAAAAAGGGCGATGTAAAAAATTTGAGAAAAATCACTTCCAGAAAAAGTGAAGGGTTTTTAGAATTTTCTCAAAAAGTTCATTTTGTTGACACATCTCACAATCTGCCAAGCCTTTTCCCAACTAAGTTGCGGTCGGCTTTCAGACTAACAGGATTCCGGTGAATACCAGTATTTTATGTGGAGCTACTGCCGATGTGACCTCCAGAACCCAGTTATGGGTAACAAGATACCCCTTAGTAAGACTTCATACCACTACAGGTGACGACTATCAAAGAGCTATGAATGACAGCGGGGATTAACGGCTTTTTTTTTTTTGGATGGGAAATCATCAAATAACTTCTCCCGCTCTGGCCGGAGCGGGAGGAGTTATTTGATGATTTCCACCATAAAACCCACACGTATTCCTTCCGTTGCCTGTGTTGCGGGGGCCTCGGTGACCCATAAGTACCTTCCCGCGACCCCGGCAGGGGGATTAACGGCTTAAACGTAATCGACAGGATTGTCAAACTAAAATGGATTGATTACGAGGCTTTTAGCTACTTTGTATAAGTGTTTATTTTACGTAAATTTTTGTAATGTGCGTTTTGTTTGTGCAGAATAAACAATTTTTCTTTCTTTCTTTTTTTCTTTCTTTCCGAGACAGGGCGGGATCTCGATATGTAATGGATAAAAGAAAGAATAACGTTTATTTGGATACAGTTCGTGAAACACAAAATACAATAAACATTATAAAAAAGTGAAAATAATGTTTATAATAATGTTTTTATTGTGTGTATGTGTGATAGTCACCCATCCACGAACCGACCGTGGCAAGTGTAGCTTAACCATCGATCTACCCGTGCGACTGTAATTATTTGGCCAAGAGCCGTCAACAAATTCATCGAAACAAAAAATCTATGGATTAGGTGTTTTTTTTTTCTTCTATAATTTTAGATTTAATCCGATAACGAATATTGATTCTCTGTAAAGTATCTGATTTCTGAGTAATTATAACCAAACTTATCGGATCCCTTTCACAATTTTGCTCAAATATAATGATTTCGTGGAAACGACTACGTTACCTTGTTTCAAAGGGAAGAAGGAGTGTCTATCACAGTGTACAAATCGACTAATTGAAGAAAAGGCGATGTTCTCAGAAGCAATCAATAAGTACTGTTAACATCTTACCACAAAATAGATGGACTACAGAAGGCTAGCTCTATACAACGAGATATTCTCAGTAAATTCTTCTGAGCGAGAACATTCTCGAGAATGTTTCCAAGAAAATTCTCATTAATTCTTCTCTAAATTGATGTATTAAAACAAACTGATTTATGATAATATGATTTACAAATCTAGAAGCTTTAATAAAATTTATAAAAAACAATATTAAAAACAAGAAAGGAATGGTAATTAATTTAAAACATAACATAACATCACGCGTTGTTTCCCCGAAGAGTTGGGCAGAGGTGTACCTGTAGTAGTACACCCACATTTCGCCAGTTATTTTTAAGTCCCATGTAATAGGGGGCATGCATATTGCGGTCAACCGGGCACAAATCCAGACTCCGGCCTGCTACTGAGAAATTCCTGATAGTAAAACGCAATAACACTTTGCCCGACCCGGGAAACGAACCCAGGACCTCACGCTCAGCAGTCGCGCTTGCAACCATTAGACCAACGAAGCAGAAAATCACGATTGCTTTAGAACAGACTTTGATTTTGTAATTTAACAAGTTTTTGGTCCTTAGTTGGTACTGGCACTAACATTAATTACCTCCATCATAATTAACTACTACTTTTTACACGACTGCCCAAAAAAAGGAGTGTTATGTTTTCAGGTTCATGTGTTTGTGAGTTTCTTAAAGGCTCCTAAATACTGGCGCGACGCGACACAAAGACACCGCGTGTAGCGCTACAAGCGGTGCCTTTGTGTCGCGACGCGTCGCGCGACATGTCGCGCCAGTATGTAGAAGCCTTTATTCCACCATAACTTCTAAACGGCCTTAACCCATATCAATATATGTAGTATCGTTAGAAGCGTTGCGTTATCCCGGGTAACATAGGCTGCTGAAAATTTAAACAATATAATGGGGAAGCCATGGTTCATAAAAAAAAAACATTTTTATTCATAAAAAAATTGCTGCTTATACTATCATCGTCTAGAGCAGGGATTCCCAAAGTGGTCGATATCGACCCCTTGGGGTCGAAATCGGTTTCCTAGGGGTCGACCTAAACGAAAACTGATTTTGGGGGTCAACGAGGTCCTAAGTTCGACCCCTATTAATTAACACAAGTTCTTATTTTAAACTTTCAAGATACTGTATAAGTTGTGTTACGTGTACCAACTTGTTGTAAGAATGACAAATATTTTAGTAGGATGTATCATTGTTGTACTTTTAAACAACTCCACAAGTCGATAAGCGTGCACAAGTTCGTACACACGGCTACATATGAAGCTATACATTCCCAGTATAAGCTGACCTCTATTTGCACGGAAATCCTTTACGATGCGAGATCAGCTTATACTGGAAATGTATATCTTGATATGTAGCCGTGTGTACAAGATGAACAAAATTGGCTGAGGTATCAGTTTATTTTGGAAAAGGGGTCTCTTGCCCAAAATAGTTTGGGAATCCCTGGTCTAGAGCTTGCTTAGTACATAAAAAATAACAGTAGTATTCAGTATGCATTCGCTCACTAATAAAATAACAAAATAAATAAAATAAATATAACAGTAGGTACTATTCAATATATTATATAAAAAAAATTGTAAAAAAAATATTGTTTTATCACTAAACGATATAAAAAAAAACGCGCCTCCCTTGTCAAAAAGTGAATTACAAAAATTGAACTAAAAAATTAAAAACAAGCTAAACGATCTTGAACTGAATACCAATCTGTTCATTGCACCTGTAAAGAACTGTTCGAAGGAACCGTCCCCCGACTACAACGAACAGATCGGTGTTCAGTTCAAGATCGTTTTAAATTATGTATTTCAATTTCTGTAAACCTAACTTAATATTATAAACTGCTGAATAGATTTGGATGAAATTTGGCACATGGATAGCCCAGGGCCTGGATTAGGACATAGGATACTCTTTATCCCGATATTCCCACGGGATCGAGACTTAATGCGGGTGAAACCGCGGGACGCAGCTAGTATAATATAATATTGTCGATCGGAGAACGGAGAATGTTCTCCGATCGAGAATATTATATTATAGATACTATATGATTATATATGAGAGAATATTCTCGACCCATCACTTCATACGATTGTCATTTTGTTGGACTTTGCTTGCGATCCCTGTAAGTACCATTGTACCTGTTAATGCCCCTGGTTTCGCTCGTTGTGTTAAACGGACCTTCTGCAAGCTATAAAGGCACAAATAAAGCCTATGTCCTAAGTTAACCCATAGAATAGTTTTATAAATTAGTTGCCTTAGGAAGCAAATGTACTACAATCTGTTTTTATATAAATAAAGATTATTATTATTATTTGTTATGGGTTTACATAATTATTATTATTAATTTAAACCGTAAAAAATCCTAGTATAAAATCAATCTTCAAAACAGGCGTAAAAATCGTATTCCTTAAAAAAAAACACGTCGCAAAACTTTTTCGTACAGATTAAACTCACTTCGCATTCGCATATTAAAGACGCCATCGAAAAACTAATTTCTAACTTTTTAACAGTGAGACCCAACTCTCAAGTGATGGCTTACGTTTAATTGCGTCAACACATGGGAATGGAGGAAGGCTATGAAAATGATCTAAACTTAACTTTGTTTACGACCAAAGTTAATAACTTGTGCTTTTAAAGTCCATTGGTGTGATGAATTGATGACGGCTTTGTGTCGAAACTAATGCTATACTTTTTAATAAGATGTCAATGATGAACAATAAATAAATATTATACAAGTTTCGTTTAGTTCTGACTCAATAACGCTGCCTTTTTTTATTTTTTGGTTGGGAAATTATCGAATAAGCGGGAGGGGGCATGTCAGACTCTTACTGACTAAAACCCACCCGTGTTCCTTCCGTTGCCTGTGTTGCCAGGTGCCTCGGTATCCCTTTCGGACTTTTCCGCGACCCCGGCAAGCATCGGCCCTAGTGGACCCCTACACTTGTGCTGACATCTTTTTGAGGCGCGCGTGGTACACAACGCGCCGTCGACCCGGGCCTGGTCCTTATCGGACGGCGAGCTACCCATTGCTCACCGTCCGCAACCCCGCGCCTGCGGTGGCCGGAAATTTTCAATAACGCTGCCTGTCCCGGGAGTTGAACCGAGTACAACGCTCAGCAAACATGTTAGTTGCCTCCGATCTAGACCAACGAGGGACGGACAAACCGTAGAATCTTGGTGCCCATCCTCTTACAGAGTTCTCTAAATCACCTTTTACGACGAAGCTATTTTTCGTTGCCTGAAATCTAAAGGCCAAACACACAAGTAAATTATATCAAACTCCGTAGAAGTCCATTTCAAAACACAAACGAAAGTACTCCACCAAACCAAAGCCTATTTCATACAATTGTAGGAATCAAAACGCGACTTGGCACTAGAAACGAAGTTCTATCAACATCGTGTCCGCATCTCCAAACTCAGTTACTGAGTTACGTGACACACGGCTTTATGTACGATTTACACCGACCGACCGGCGCGCATCTGGCCGTATCGGAGCGCATTTTACAAGGTTTTAAAGGAAATTAAAGCAGTTTATGAAGTATTTAAATGTCATATTTGCACAGTTTGGTGTGGGTGGTCGGATTCGCGCGAATGCGGCGGTAGTCGGTCGGCTCCTCACGTACACGGACGGCTGCGTTCGCCTACTGTTGTATTTGTCGGATTGTTTCAGCTACGATCGTTTGCGCCGGGCAAGCTATTTATATTTATTTATTTAATTATTTATTTCAGACATAATTCTACTCCATATTTTTACAAAAATACATTTAAATTAGACTACTATAAAAAACAGATAAAAACCCAAAATAAAATTACGATTAATTAAATTTAAATATTACAAAATGCTACGCTTCGACGCGCTGCGCTGCGCTCCGGCGTGGTGCGCTGCGCTCCGGCCTGGTCCGGCCGGTGGAAATCGTACTTTAGGTTAAGACCAGCCAATTCGTTGGCCTGGATTGCAGACCGAGTTTCATATAAGTGGAGTTTTGTCAACTTGTGTCCGGGGCATCGTGACTTCATTAACGAGTTGGTGACACACTGCCTTTGTGGATTGGTAGCAGATTTGTTGAATATATTTGTGTGTATTAGAAGTTTAAAAGTTGGTGTGCTAATGGCGCACTACTGCCTAACTCTTCGGGGAAACACAGGCTTAATAAAGCAATATAACTTATATAACACATCATTGTTATATAAGTTATATTGCTTTATTAAGTTTGAAGGAAAAGCAAGTTAAAGTACGGATGTTAGTGGAAACGCCATAAGGGGACGCCCAAAAGGATTTATGTACTGATCTTATTGGTTATGTCCTTTCAAAAGGTCGGTGCGTTGCGTAGAACTCGCAACTAGTGCGCGTGTATGACCAGATCTATGAACGTGGACGAAGCAAAAGGAGTATGTAAGGATGGTACCAGGTGGCGTTCTGAAGTTTCAGCCTCGGGGAAGAAGCGTGAGATTATGTATATGTCGCAGCCAAATTGTATAATACAGCGTTACAAAACGTCTAGCCGAAATACACAAAGTCGCTTATTTCTATTACGGCTGATTGAAGTTCAGTGAAAATGTCGTAATGATATGTTTGCCAAAATGGCGGCCAACCTTTAGCGGTATCAGCGGTAATAGGTTCTGTTAGAACTGTTACGTATTTCGGCTAGACGTAGGCATTATACAATTTGGCTGCGGTATAGGTATATACGTATATATAGTGCATTTTTATTAACCTTATTGTCCAGATTGTGAACGAGTGAACCCGATACTAACATTGTTAGGTCTAATAGAACATGTTAAGGCATTAGACCTGTCATGGTCAACAAAAGTTGGATACAAATTAGTGATGTCATCAGCTTTGTCGTAGTGTTGGACTGTTTGTCGCAGTAAAAGGGTTAACAAATTGGGCACACTAGATTTTTATTTTGTTAAAACTTTTCGAAGTAAATCAAATTGGAAAACAGCCAATGTTGCTGTTCCAAATTAAACTTGAGAAGCATAAATAAAATATGTTTTTTGAATGAATGGGTACATCTGATAATTATTATATTCATGTTTTGTTTTATAATGACGTCGAAACTGAAAATTGCCCTCTTTTTTTTTTGTTTTTTTTTCGGTGTGACCCCGACAGGCATTGGTCCTCCGGGTGTCACCACTGTGTGGATCGCCTGGAGGACACGGTGGAGCATACGGTGGAGGTCTGCCCGGCTTGGGCAGAGCACCGCCGTGTCCTCGTGGAGGCGATCGGCGGCAGAGACCTCTCGCGTCCGGCCCTGGTTCAGGCCATGGTACGGAGCGAGAGGGCATGGGCAGCCGTCACCTCCTTCTGCGAAGCAGTAATGCTCGCAAAGGAGGAGGCGGGACGGTTGAGGGAAAGGCAAGTTTCGCGCCCTCTCGCCCCTAGCCGCCGCAGGAGACGCCCTGGGCGTCGGGAATCCCGGGCGGATTTCCGGCCACCGTAGGCGCGGGCTTGCGGACGGTGAGCAATGGGTAGCTCACCGTCCGGTAAGGACCAGGCCCGGGTCGACGGCGCGTCGTATTCCACGCGCGCCTCAAAGAGATGTCGTCAGCACAAAAATAGGGGTCCACTAGGGCCGATGCCTGCCGGGGTCGCGGGAAGGTACTTATGGGTCACCGAGGCCCCCGCAACACAGGCAACAGGAAGGAATACGGGTGGGTTTTAGTCAGTAAGAGTCTGACACACCCTCCCGCTCCGCCCAGAGCGGGAGAAGTTATTTGATGATTTCCCACCCAAAAAAAAAAAAAAAAAAAGGCATTGGTCCTAGTCAAGTGGACGCCTACACAAAAAAAATCCTCCCTCTTAATGTTTTAATTTCCGAACTTTCCTCTATTATTTGAAGACGGAATGAGCTAATGTCAACATCGATCAAATTATGACATAATAATGTGATTCAACAATTTGCTGTTAAATTCTACCAGCAATAAGTACACTGCATAACAAATTAAAGCATCCCCAATGGAACAAATCCTTTAAACGAAGCTTAACCTTTTCGATTTTAGTACTAATTAATCAACCAATTACAAGTTAGCAGTTTAAAATCTTTAACGAGCTGAACACAGTTCAATTCAGCGGAAACAAGCGATTTGGGTCCCATTTGTCAGTTGTATTGAGTTCGTCTTTATCTGAAACTGTATTTTGTTTATGAGCAAGTCTCTATAGATAGGCTTGATATATTTTTAAACAAATAAAACAATTATAAACTCACGCCTTTTTACCATGGGGGTAGCCAGAAGCAAGCAACGCTCCGTACATACTCATTTTGCTTGCTTCGTTTACGTTCATATATCTAGGGGGCAACCATCACCTCTTATAGCAGTATACATAATCAGCCTATAATGGCCCTACTGCTGGGACACAGGCCTGCTCTCTGTGAGAGGGAGTGGGCGTGTGTGTATGTTGTAGAATAATCTGACAAATAATCATAATAATGGCATGTGTGTGTATTAGTATGGTTTTTATTTGTTAAAATATTTTTTTAGATGTTTCTTCATGATTCTTTTCAGTCGTATCACATTAGTTGTATTATGTTTTCAACACACTATCTACCTAGCATATATCCTGAAGAATATCATATATTTTTACCCGACTGCCCCAGAAGGAAGGTAATGTTTTTCGAGAGTAGTATGTATGTATGTCTATTTCTTTGACACGCTCTGTAGCCTAAACGGCTTGATGGATTTTAACATATGAGGTGTCGTTAGATTCCTCTTCATTGTGGGAGTGACATAGGCTATATAATTTTTATATATTGCATCTGCAAATACAACAAAAGGGAGGGAAACGTTTTTTTTTTTAAATAAATTACAACAATATTGAAATCAAATAAAAGCTAGTAATGAGTCAATTCCATATATATTAATAAAACTACAAATTTTGAAATAAAAATAATTATTTAAAAAACAAAAAACCCGACTGCAAAAACATACCTAACTGAAAATAGAAAAACAAGCATTATAATCTATAGAATTTTGGTATCGCAGCGGTGGTGGCGCAGTGGTAATGGCCGCGACTTACGAATTGTAGGTCGCGGGTTCGAACCCAGACAGGCGCTTTTCACCACTGTGTGGATCGCCTGGAGGACACGGTGGAGCATACGGTGGAGGTCTGCCCGGCTTGGGCAGAGCACCGCCGTGTCCTCGTGGAGGCGATCGGCGGCAGAGACCTCTCGCGTCCGGCCCTGGTTCAGGCCATGGCAAAAAAAAAGTGGTTTAGTAAATATGACGTTTTTCCTCGTTCCTGTAAAATTCACTGCACTTACCTTACGCGGTTTTAAACACTGTTAGTTCCGCGGTTTCAGAATATCACCGACGATATACAGATCTTGTGGTAAATACACATTGATACCTAATTACGTGTGTGCTGTGTGTGTATCGAGCCGATGAAGCGAAGATCTCAGTAGGTCCCTTCTTAGCGCTGACGGTGCGCCGGTGTTGGCGGCGCTTAGAACGAATGCACGTCGCTCTTGACGCTGACGCTGTGTGGTGCTACTGCTTGTTCATAGTTGTACAAGTTGTTTGTTGCCTTTTCTAGAGTCAGCAGGTTATAATTGTTGTAATGAAATACAGCAATCAGAAATGTGTATTCATATTTAAGGGTATGGTACAGACTGTCCAGGCTCGTGCAGACTGGCGCGATATCGCGGCCGCGACAGGCAGCGTGACACTTTCCATGAAGTGTTTGTAGAAATTGTGCTGCTAAAGTCGTCCCATCACTGCAAACTGTATGCAGGCGCCGTTCGGGGACTAAGAATAATATTATTAAACTATTCCGCCGAACCGCACTTATCTAAATTTTGTTTCGGTGCGATTAGTGGAAGTGCTCCAGGTGCGGTTCGTTCAAGGGCTGTTGAAATCAGTGCCTTGAGTGGACTGCCTCGAATCAATAATTCATTGGTGTTATCTGACTTGTGCTAGCTGACACTTTGTGTAATAAAATGGTCATATTTATTGTAATGGTGATCGTTTAGTTTAATCGATTTGTAAGTGTAAAGGCTCTTACAGACTGGGGCGGTATCGCAGGCGCGACAGGCAGCAATATGCCTGTCGCACCCGCGATATCGCCCCAGTCTGCGGGAGCCTTAAAACTCTACAATACGATTAATATGACGATTTTGTTACACACACATGACATGAATACGCCTTGTAAGTACGAATATTTCAGTATTTATAATCTTGCACACATACACACTTGGTATTTAGCAATATTTAACAAACTATTTAATTAGGTACCTACTCAATATAATATCAGTATAGACTTTAGACTTCTTGATCCGAAAAACAAGCATTTATAATCTATAGAATTTTGGTATCGCAGGCGGGGACAAACATAAGTTTCAGGGGGTCTACTACGAAACGTTAAAACCGATGTATCGGCCGAACGTTCGGACGTTTCCTACTACGAACTTCATTCTATTCCGTTCGGTCGGTTCGGAACCGACCGAACTTCATTTTGACGTTTGTTTTATCGTAAACCCTACTCTGAACGTTATATGTCCGACCGACAATTTGAGTTTGACAAGAGTTACATCGTGAAATTAATGTCAAAATTCACGACAGCAAAATAGCTACCTTTTGAGTATCGTAAGTATCGAATTAAATTAATTCTTACAATTATCTTGAGTTTTATATTAGTATAAAGTGTTAAAGTGAATGTGCCATTCTTAATTTGTAGCGAAATGACATTATGTATGTTTTTGGTGGAAGAGGCTCTCAGAGAAGAGGCACATTTGGGATACTCAAGGGTCGATCGGGTCACATATCAGCCTGCTACTTCTGCCACAGATGCTTTGAGGGGACAAAGAGAGAGGGGAAGGCATATACAATTATTAGAAAATAATGGATAAAATATATATTTTATTAATCACTAAACTTTTTTTATATTTATTATTATTTTATTATATTTATATATTTATTTTTTTTATATTCTTGATTGCAAATGCACTTTGATCTGCTGCATATGCTCGCACAACTCGACAACAGCCATCCTTATGCCAGCTAGTTCCACGTTTCTTTGTTCTTCAAGGATCAAACAACGTTCTTCTGATCTAAAAAGTCTGTCCCGCACAGAGCTTTCAGCTTGAAGAGACTCAGGATGCCGCCGAGGTTCTCTGCGCTGCCATGTGGCTGTAAAATGACAGAACATAAAAGCTTTACGTGTGTGTATGACCACTTAAGCTTAAAACAGTGTGCGTGTATGTATGACCCTATGTATGAACGTGGATGAGGCAAAAGGAGTATGTAAGAATCGTAGTAGGTGGCGTTCTGTAGGTCATGGGAAATAGGCGTGAGTTTAAGTAAAGCTTAACAGTACCTACATTATAGTTTGGTTGCCTGTCACATCCTTTTTATACAACAACTCTTTAAGCTTAACGGCTTGGCAGCAAAAAAGAATGGGTTATGTACTCATTCAGATGACTTTGAATTATTATATTAAAGCTTAATTTATTTAATTAAAATCTAAATCCACAATTAAATGAAAAATCAACAATAAAAATGTAGTAATAAAATGCTTTACATTAAAATTAAACAATGACACTTACAAGTAAGTCGGCTTCGTGTTGTTGAGGCATTGCTGACTGGTGTGGCTGAAGCTTCATGACTTATTTCTTGCTGTGTCTGCATTTCTATTGACAAAATATGTGCAAAGAATAAGTATCAAGTGAGTATGGAAAATAAACTAAACAAAACTAATCAATAAGTAAGAAGAGCTTAGAAGTTTTCAGAGTTCATAAAAACAAAAATAGCTTTACCTTAGTTTAACAAAAAAAAAAAATATATCCTAAGGTAATATTAATATTATGTTAGTTGGTTTTAATGTTTACAATAACACAACAAAAAATAATTAAAAAAGTAAAAAATACTGTGTCATATAATGAAACTGAAATAATATTTATTTGCACTACATACCATTTGGTAAAGAAAGGTCCCCTTCTTGGTTGGTTGGCGTATGGGTAGAGGCAGCAGTATATGCCTCTTGAGATGGCTGGAATGCAAAATGTGTGAGTTGAGATAAAGCCACATTATTTTATTTTTCTTTATAAATTGTTGCCACAGGGTCACTTTTGTATTGAAAAATTAAATATATTAGTTTTTATAGATGAAACAAATATAAATAAAACATACATGCTCAACAAAAGCTTGTGATCTCGCCGAGGTCTGTGGTTCACCAAATCCATCTCCCATTAAGGAAACTATTTTTAGTTCCCATTGGAGTTAAGGCGCCCTAGATGGTCCACCTCCTGTGGCAGATGCAGATTGCCGTGCAGCTGCTGCTGCCTTTTTTGCCAGATGTTTTTATCTGTCCACACCTAAAATAAATTAACAATGTAATTAACTACATACTCACACTCACAAAAAAGAAACTGTATATAATCTAAACTAGTCATCAGAAAATCGTTTGAAATTTAATAGTCACAATTAAGTGTTGTTTAATGTGGCACAGATTCTTGTAAAAAATAATAACTGGACTGCTCATAAAAACATGTATGATTGTTCTTGTCAATTCACATCAAATGCACACATGCACATAAAATTGTGTAGGTCTCTATAAGTGCTCAATAGACAGATACATAATGCAATATTTAAGTAAAATTATTTAGATAAAAAATTGTATGCAACCACATTAGTGAGGGAACCATGGACATTAGAATAATACATTACAATTTAGAATGTATGATATTATTCATGAAAATGATAGTATCTACCTATGTACTTAATAAATCAATTAATGAAAACTTACTTTTTGCCACTGTTTCGTCGTTTTGGTGCACCCGCCCATAGCATTCAGCGTGGTGCAAATTTCTTCCCACAGTCGATGATTCAGCGTACGACCGTCGATATTCCTCAAGTTGCCTTGAGCTAAGTCTCGATGCTTCTCCTCAAGGAAATTGAGGAGAGCATCAATTTGTGTCGCTGTCGGTCTGGACATGGTGACTTGTTCTTGCAGAATGTTTATTCATAACTTTCATTTCCAAACTTCCAAAACACGAACATGAGAAAACGATAAACTGAAGGGGCTCTTATCACGGGATTAGTGAATAGTATAATATTTACGTTTTTTGTTGACATCTCATAAATTAAATTGAACACTTTACACTTCAGTCAGCACTTGATGATGAACGACCGAAATACGGTTATCGCTATATCCTCGTAAGGCCCAACCCAAATTTAGGTCGATATATATTTTTATGATTAGATATATAATTTAAATGATTTTAAATAGTGTCTCGGGCCGGAGTGTCAAAATTTTTTTGTCATTAAATTAGGTCGTTGGGCCTTACGAGGATATCGATAGCGATGTACGAGATTTGGTTTAAGTACTTTTTTCCTGTATTTTGCATTAATAACTAATTTATCTAGCACCACTTGTTTGTTTACTTGTCATCCTGACATTTTTATTTTGACAATCGGCCTGAATCGGCAAAGGCAATCTGTATGTCGGTTACAAATAATTGTTTTTTTGATAAATATTACAAAGTTCGTAGGTTTAAATACTGAATTAAAAGCAAAGTTCAATTTCCATAATGTAATAAATTATTTTACTCTGTAAATCAACAGTTAAATTATATCGAAATGACTAATAAAAACATATCGATCAAACGTTCAACTCTAGCACTACGTTTCATTCGGTCCGACACTCTTCCGAACATTGACTATGGTGCCGACCGAACTGAGCTAATCCGAACTTTATTCGTAGTAGGACAACAATGTAAAGTTCGGTCGTGTTTCGGTCGGTCCCGAACGTTCGGATGTGTCAGTTCAGAGTAGACCCCCAGGTTATTGGTTCCCCGCCTGCGATACCGAAATTCTATAGATTATAAATGCTTGTTTTTCTCTTTTCAGTTACGTGTTTTTGCAGTCGGGTTTTTTGTTTTTTAAATAATTTATTTTATTTCAAGCTTTTTAGTTTTATTAATATATATATTTACAAATTACTGATTACTAGCTTTTATTTGATACCAATATTGTTGTAATTAATAAAAAAAAAAACTTCCCCTCCTTTTTTATTGTATTTGCAGATACAATTTATAAATATTATATAGCCTATGTCACTCCCACAATTAAGACAAATCTAAGGACACCTCATATGTTAAAATCCATCAAGCCGTTTAGGCTACAGAGCGTGCCAAAGAAATAGACATACATACATACATACATACATACATACATACGTCGCGCCTGTCTGCGGAGGCCTTAAAACTATACAACTTTCTCAATTGAACCAACATCGTAATCAATCTCTAAAACTATTTTATTATCCATTGCTAACTAATAAATTTTTCCTTTTCATTGCACCAGAACATTTAACTACTCAATTAATTGAATTAACGAAATTGTTCCTCGAAATTCATAAACAAGCCACTTAAAAACTTTAAAGACAGGCCAGGCTTGCGTAATTCAATTATGTGTTTTAACAGAATTAATCATTTAAATCGTTCGAGAAACTTCTACGGTAAAGATCAGTTGAAGTACCTATACAAATTTCGTGAATGCTTTATATAAATAGGAAAGTTTCACGTTGATTTTGGAATTGTGTAAGAATCGATTCATAATAGCTCAGAGTCGAAGCGCAGCGACGCGTCAATCTAAAAGATGAAGTTGCAAATTCACCCTTATCTCTACAATGTAACGCCCACAAACTTATCAGCGCTGGTCCCTGGTCGATCGCAGACTTTCGTAGAACGCGTGTTTTATTTTTTTTTGTTTTTTTTTGGGTGGGTTTTCATCGAATAACTTCACCCGCTCTGGGCGGAGCGGGAGGGTGTGTCAGACTCTTACTGACTAAAACCCACCCGTATTCCTTCCGTTGCCTGTGTTGCTGGGGCCTCGGTGACCCTTTAGTACCTTCCCGCGACCCCGGCAGGCATCGGCCCTAGTGGACCCCTACATTTGTGCTGACGACATCTCTTTGAGGCGCGCGTGGGATACAACGCGCCGTCGACCCGGGCCTGGCCCTTACCAGACGATGAGCTACCCATTGCTCACCGTCCGCAAGCCCGCGCCTACGGTGGCCGGAAATCCGCCCGGGATTCCCGACGCCCAGGGCGTCTCCTGCGGCGGCTTGCGGCGAGAGGGCGCGAAATTTGCCTTGTAAGAGATAATATGCTATGTTATCTTTTAGATTGACGCGTCGCTGCGCTTCGACTCTGCGCTAGTATGAATCGACCCTAAGTTATAACATTTAATTAACACTTCTGGAATTAATTGTGGGGGTAGTCACAAGCGGTTCTGCTGAGCATGAGGTCCTGGGTTCGATTCCCAAGGCGGGTAAAGTGTTATTGGGTTTTTGAATCAGGAATTTCTCAGTAGCAGCTCGGAGCCAGGATTTGTGCCCGGTTGATGGTAATAGGCTCGCCCCCTATTACATGAGACTACATAGCTGGCGAAATGTTGGCGTACTATTGTGGAAGTACTATAGATACACCTCTGCCTAACCCATCCGAGATTACAGGCGAGATGTCATGTTTTATGTAGTTGCATGCTTGCATGTGATTTCTAAAGAGGTCATCATATAAATATGATTTGGATTTAAGTTAGGATTCATACACAGTTTGTGATTGTAGTTTAGAACTATGTCCGATATATGGAAATAGGCTTGCCCCAATTGCTTATGGCTAAATAATAACAGCCGTACGGGTCAATCAATCAGGTTAAGCTACGCTTGCCGCGGTCGGTCCGTGGATGGGTGACCATCTTTACATACCAAGACCCCTCCGTGCCTCGGAAAGAACTTCAAGCCTTTGGTTCCGGCTGTCATTTGTAGATCTTTGACAGTCGTTACGGGTCGTCAGAAGCCCGAAAGTCTGACAACCAGTCTTACCAAGGGTTATCGTGTTACCCAGTAACTAGTTTGTGGAGGTCAGATAGGCAGTCGCTCCATGTAAAATACTGGTATTTAGCTGCATCTAATTAGGCTGGAAGCCGATTTCAACGTAGTTGGGAAAAGGCTGGGCAGATGATGATGATGACGCAGTTGGTGATTGGAGTTTGGAACTATGTCCGATATATAGAAATAGGCTTGCCCCAATTTACCATCCATTCGTTAATATCCTTATCTTAAAGATTGTTCATAGTTCACCAAACGATATGGAAGAAGGAAATTCGTTTTTGTCCTGCACTGAGGATATTGAGTTCTTCTAACTTAACAGACAGCTGTGTTGCTGAGGAGTTTGTTGGCCACTTCTTCTCCCCAGCTAAAGCACTAGGAAGTGGTGAAGGGTGGGCATTTTGGGGGACTGTCTTATGTAATTTTGACGTTCGAAAAGTGCTGATTCTTACGTTGAATAAATGACATGATTTTTAAACGCTCATAAATAATACATCAATAATCCTAACTAATATTATAAATGCGAAAGTGAGTTTGTTTGTTACACTTTCATGCTAAAACGGCTGAACAGATTTTGAAGAAATTTGGCACATGGGATAGACCATGACCAGGATTAGACATAGGATACTTTTTATCCCGATATTCTCATGAGAGCGAGACTTATACGGGTGAAACCGCGGGACGTAGCTAGTACAGAATAAAACACAGTTTAATAGTAATGTAACCTGTTAAACCTTAATTCAATTAACTTGCATCAGTTTAATGAAATATCCAAACTCCACTGTTCTTAACTGGTTGCTTCGACAGAATTCGCCCTTTGCGCTGTGCACTGGTTTAAAATAATTCAATTAAAATCTACGAATAATTAAATCGTGTGATTAAGCTTGAAGAGATAAACTTTTGTGGAAATAATTGTTTTGTTGATTTTATTGGCTTTTGTTTTTGTTGCCGTTAATTGAATAAATGCTCTCGCAGACAGGCGCGACGCGACAGCGCGATGCGACACTAGTAGCACAATTTCTATGAACATTTCATGGAAAGTGTCGCGGTGCGCGTCGCGCTGCCTGTCGCGCCCGCGATATCGCGCCAGTCTGCACGAGCCTTAAAGGCGGGGAGTTATTAAGAGTATATTTTATTACAACATTTAATTGGTCCTTAGCTGACCCTTCTCATGTTAAATGTTTGTTAAAACTTGGAAAGGCAACATGCGTATTATATTTTATTTAACATTCACGCCTATTATAATCTCACTGAAGGCAGGGAGGTACGAGCATCGGTTATCACGCTTACTCACTAAGTACATGTTGGAAGATTTCTGATAATTCTCTAAGTTCAGGTGTATTTATTTGGGATCTCCAACAAAGTTATCTGTTATTACTTCATTTTTTTTTTTAACTGTTGTGGTATAGTAATTTAATTCTAAGTGCATTGTCTTCACATAATTATAACTAATGTAGGTACCTATACAAAATACGAGTATTGTAAAACATTTTAAAAGAGTAACGGTGGAGTTTCTTGGCCATTCTTCTCTATACGAAACTACCTTTTGGAAGGCGACTAGAATCAACTCTATTTTTTTTAAATTTTGACGTTCAAAAGTGCCATTTATGTGCCTATTTAAAAATAAATAATTTGACTTTGACTTTGACTTTCAAAAGGTCGCGCGGCCACGCGCGTCTTTTCAGCGTTACTGCTCGCGGCAATCCGCGTCGCGTCGCTACCGGCTTCTGCCGTTCCGGTGTGAATCGGCTCTTAGACAGTTTATAGATTTATTAAGAGAGTATAAGTTACATTATTAGTAACATATAATATATTTCAATAAGTAAGGACCAAAGCGCTCGTTAGGACCAAAGGCACACGAAGGACCAAATTCCGAAACTAATGTCCAAATAAAAGTATCTGTCTACAGTGTCAAGTTTGGAACTTGTTTCGTATCACGATAGCCAATAGCCATAAGTTTGCCAACATGTTTTGTTCTAGTTTCAATTTGGAGTGAACAGTCCGTGGCGCAGATGTGCCAAGTCTTGGGAACTTGGCCATGTTTCTGAAAAAGTCTTTGAGTTTGAGACTTGGCCTGATTTGGGACTTTTCGTTCCGTTATTAAAGATTTTATATTGACGGTTGGATTTATGGGGGTTGAAAACTGTAAAACTGTTTGGATATTATGTATAAGCTGTGGATTATTGCATCGGACATGATGCTTTAAACAACCTTTTCCGTCTTATTACAAAATTAGGTTTATCATCAGACCCAGAGACACAGAGGGGCTTGTGGCTAAGTAATAACAGCCGCACGGGTCGATCGATCAGGTTAAGGGGACTACAGGACCTAAACGCAAATTTTGTAATATTTATAATGCGTAAAAGTATATGATCCACTGCAGTAAACAAAATCAGATAACAGCGATGCGGACGAATATTTATATTTGATGCCCAATGAACTCTTCCGCCTTTTTTTATTTTTATTATATAATTGTACATCTTGTAGGTATTTTTTAAGATTAGTATATATATGTATTTAAATTTAATGAAAGATTAAATAGTTAAATTCATATTGTACTTTACAAAGTAAATACTATATATTAGCAAAAAAAAAAACAAGAATCTCTGTTTAAATTGATTGGAGCAGCTCAATCTCTTTAAGGGGACTACAGGACCTAAACGCAAATTTTATAAGTTTTATAATGCCTTAAAGTATATGATCCACTGCAGTAAACAAAATCAGAAAAATATTTGATATTCTTCAGGATATATGCTAGGTAGATAGTGTGTTGAAAACATAATATAACTAATTTGATATGATAGAAAAAAATCACGAAGATACCTCGAAAAAAATCTTTTAACGATTAAAAACCATACACGATACATGCAATTATTCTAATTTTATGTCAGATTATTCTACAAGCAACATATTAGCATACCTATTAGTGTTTTAATTTTTTTCTCCAACCAATAGATTTTTTGTAAATACATAATTAAATTTTAATGATAATTAGATTTAACATATTTTGCAATAAATTACCAGCGTCGTGTCATCGCATTTTTCTTTCTTTTCTATGCAGTCCGACAGTGACTGTGCTTTAGCTGTTGTCAGCCTCTTAAGCTACACTTGTATTAAGATGGTCACCCATAGAATTGAATAGAAGACTCTTTATTATGTACACTATAAAAATTACTGATATAAATGTTGAAATTTTACATAGGGTGACACAATGGGCGGTCTGGTATTATCGGTAACAGCTATCTTTTAAAGACAACCTTTGGATGGATTAGGGACCCATCCAGTGGCGTGCCTAGGGTTTCAAAATAACGCAAGCCCATTAAAATTTTAACCGATTTCAAAAAAAGAAAGTTCAGTTTTCGACTGAGTATGTAGGTACCTACGTATCTACGTATGTATCATCGCAATTTTCTCATAAACTACTGGTTAGGTACAATAAATTCTCTATCGAGCATTTCGGTATGGCATTTGGGCTTATATGAAGGTACCTCCACTGGACCCATCCACGGACTGATTGCGGCAAGCGTAGCTTAACTTGATCGATCGACCCGGGCGGCTGTTATTACTTAGCCACGAGCCCCCTTACCTTGTTACTCCCTTAGATATCAAAGAATGTTGATTATATTCCAAAATAAATACCAAACCAAAAACATCAGCTACCATATTATTAACAAAATCCACAAGACATTAAAAACCTTGGAGTCGCAAAAAAACAAAAAGAAAACAATACACTCAACCCTCTAATACCGGTAGCGAATAATCCGGAGATTACCGAACAGCGGCGAAATTCCGAATAAATTAGACATATTTGATATATGGCCCATTGTTTCGAGTTTCTGACTGTCTCGGCATGGAATAGAGATTACCCACCGTGAGATATTATGGGGCGATGTTTGGAGGATGTGATTACGTAATTTGTGCTTCGTTGGCGATTTTTTTGGGTATAATGATATTACGTTGCGAATTCTGTAAGATGGTATAATAAATATTCATAGGAATCGTCGATTTTGTATCAGTTATAGCAGAATATGATGGCCATATGGTTTTTTTCTGTTATAGTGCTCAATAATATTAACACTGCCATTCTATCGAAAAGGTTTATCCTAACTAATATTTAAATGCCAAAGTGAATTTGTATGTTTTTTGTTACGCTTTCGCGCTATAACGGCTGCACGGATTTGGATGAAATTTGGCACATGGGTAGACCAAGACCTGGTTTAGGATATAGGATACTTTTTATCTCGATATTCCCACGCGCACGGGATCAAGACTTATGTGGGTGAAACTGCGGGGCGCAGCTATTAGTCTTATACTTTAAAGTTAAGTAAAGTAGTTACTTCTTATTACAGCAGCTATATGTCACTGAAAGTCGCGTCAAAATCTGTCCAGCTGTTTCGGAGATTAGCCGGAACAAAGAGACAGACAAAAAATTTTAAAGATTGTTTTTTTTACAAGTACCGTAGGCATATACTTTCAGATGCATTTAATAAAAAGCTCTTAATTTGACGTTTCAAACCGACACTTCTGTAATATCTTTACTAATTACTGATTTGTAAAGATATTACAGATCCTTTTTAAGTCCACTTAACCTCAATACCTGAACTTATACCTTAGTAACGATCAAGGTATACCTCTCCTTAAATACCGCAACAATTCACAGGTACTGCCAGGTTCTACTATATCTTACACCATGGTTATTTATTTCCCTTTGTGGATTTTATCTTTGTGCGGGAAGATATGCAGCTGGCGGTAGTTTCTCGAAAAAAGGACTTAATCTGGTGTTTTTATCTTGAATTTTCTTGTGAAAGAGATAATATTATAAAGAAAACAGTTTAAAATATGGTTGGTCATCTTAGAATAAGATTGCTTCATTATATTCATTAACTTGCGACCCACACGTGCTTCGCTAGGGTTTAATCTATTGATTTGGTGACACGTCAAAACACCGAGACTTCGGTGCTGTATCTGTAGCTGTAAGTTAAATATTAACGACATATCTATACACGAAACTTCCAAATTAAGGGTCGAGTAATCGCCGTTGACATTGGCCATGCAAATGCGCGTCGCGCTCACGTTGCGCCGCCGTTCGGTTTCATAGCGAATATTTATTATTAGTATCAAAAATATGAATAATTGAAAAAAAAAACAGATATAATTATAGACAATAAAATAGTCTGTTCATAAAAAAAAAATATCTTAATTAGTTTGACAGTAATATCGTTTTGTATGCTTTGTGTAGACATTACTTGCTGAATTTATTTCATAAAGTTTCTTACTACAATACTTAAATATTCACATTTACAATTGATGTGTGCGCGTTCTAGTTTAACATTATTTTTTTGCATAAGTTACATGCGTTGTATGAAGGGGTAAATCCGAATTCAAAGTCACTAAAACCGTATATCTGCGCCTTAAGTTCTCTAAATGAAGGCTCGCGATATCGCCCCAGTCTACAGGTGCGTTCATGGTGAAAACCGCATTTAAATCCATTGTGTAGTTTATTTAGAGAACCAAGCGGTCACACAGACAGACACGAAACTGACTTTGTTTTTTACTATTTTTTTTACTATAATAGAATAGATACACTTAGATATTAAATCCCTTACCCCGCGTCCTAATAGAAAGCGAGTAAGTGACCATCTCAAGTTCGCGCGAACGTTGTTCGTACGAACTAGTGATCGAACGTACCGGGGTCGAACTGCTGTCCTAATTGACATTCGCGTGGTGTATTCGCGCGAATATAATGTTTGATTAGATTCGCGCGAACTTTATGAGTAGTGGTGGCCCAGTGGTAACGGCCGCAAATTACAAGTTGTAGGTCGTAGGTTCGAACCCGGACAGGCGCTTTACTTTGTGTAAATTATTTCATCACCACTGCTCTCAAAACGGTGAAGGAAAACATCGTGAAGAAACTGTCCTGTGTGAAGGAAAACATCATGAAGAAAATGTCCTAGAATAAAAATTCGAAGACATGTGACAACTACCAACCGGCACTGGGCCCGCGTGGTTGATTACGGCCCACTCCCTCTCACTGAGAGGAGGCCTGTGTCCCAGCAGTGGGAACATTATTGGCTGATTATGTGATTTTGTACGATTGCGCGATCAAACAGCCTGATACCAAACAGGTGGCCTAACTGACATTTGCGCGAACTTTACAGGGGCTCTTTGTTTGTGGGAAACAAAGGTGAAAACTCTTTAGCTCAGCAAGGTAAATTATATTGCCCGATGATAAAAACGTCTTTTGTGAAATGTAACTTAGCGGCGCGAATACGCGATGCGACAATTCATCCTCGACGATCGCTTATATTCGGACAGACATTTTGACATCGAGCGAATACGCGATCATCATTGGCGCGACAAACGCATACAAATTTGAGCGACAATCGCTTGAAATAGGACGCAGCCTAAGTATATGTATACTTCTGCCGGGGTCGCGGTAAGTACGAATGGGTTACCGAGGCCCCTCACAAGCAACGGAAGGAACACGGGTGGGTTTTAGTCAGTAAGCGTCTGACTCCCACTCCGCCCAGAGCGGGAGTTATTATTTGATAATTTCCCATCCAAACAAAAAAAAAAGAAAGTTTATTTAGTAAGTATACTTAATCTAAACGTGACATTGGCTAAATGCACAAAACCGTGCGAAGCCAAAGAAAAAAAAAAAGTATACATAATTGTAATTGTTGTTATTGCTTAGTGAGTAATTTAGGTAAAAAAATAGAATTAAAAGAGAACTTCTTTTTGTATAAAAAAATATGTTCCTATTAAAATTAATTACAGTTTTAGTCTTGAACTGTCGTTTAGTCACGTTTCGTAACAAAACAAAACTGATGGGAAATTTGCCCATTATTTTCAAACTAGCTTCTACCCGCGATTTCCGTTTGCTTTACCATAAAGGCTCCCACATACTGGCGCGATGCGACAGCGCGACGCGACACTGGTAGAACAATTTGTGTGAAAACTACATGGAAGTTGTTCTACAAAAATCTGAAATGAAATGAAATGAAATGAAATGATTTTATTTCTGTAAGTAGATTTGTACAAAACACTTCTACACTTCAATCATATTAAAAAAAAAAAATAGTTGAGGTCGGCGTTTCCTATCTGACTAGAAGAAAGGCCGAAACAAACTCAGAGGTCACAGTCTGTCCAGACATAATCTTGGTCAGATCATGTAGATTGGTGTCTGAAATGGTCTATTGAGGAAGAACCACACGGATTAAGTGGACCTGTCCAGTCAGTGCTCGCGTTTGTCAGTTATTGTGCAGCTCAACTCAGAACTTAAGGAGCTCAACGAAATCGCGTAGCACCGTCGCGTCGCTCCTGTCTTCGGGAGCCTTTATTATCCTTTGCAATAGTAAAGCTTTTTATCAGTGAAATAATTTTTATACTCCTATGCAATGAAAAGCCACTTAATAAGTATATCACAAAAGTTGCTGTCCAATAAGGCAATATCGACAAATTACCAAAATCATATAGGGAACTATCAATTAATCGTTTTAAAACAGCGTTATTCAAACGGCTTAAGGCTCCTACACACTGGCGCGACTTGTCGCGCGACGCGTCGCGACACAAAGGCACCGCTTGCAGCGCTACACGCGGTGTCTTTGTGTCGCGTCGCGTCGCGCGACAAGTCGCGCCAGTATGTAGAAGCCTTTATAGAAAAATCATTTTGTTTTGTGAATGAGTACCTAAATTTTAAAGATTCACACTGAAGTTTTATTATTATAATTTGACAGATGATTGACATTCTTGTTTTCAATATATTATCTATGATTTATTGACGCTGGCGGATAAGTCGACATCCTCTCAGTTGCCAAATAAAAAAAAACTATGATTTATGTTCCCATTTTATTATCTTCAATCATTTATTTATTGTGCATGCTAGTTTTAGCGAAATGTTTTAGATACTGTTAAAAACCCGACCATCTGTAATGTACGGTCAGTAATCTGCATTTATATGGTGGAGGTCTGCTTGTTCAGAGCACCACCGTGTCCTCGTAGAGGCAATCGGCGGCGGAGATCTTCGCGTCCGGCCCTGGTACGGAGCGAGAGGGCATGTGCAGCCGTCACCTCCTTCGAAGCAGTAATGCTCGCGAAGGAGGAGGCGGGACGGTTGAGGGAAAGGCAAATTTCGCGCCCTCACGCCCCTAGCCGCAGCAGGTGACGCCCTGTGCGTTGGGAATCCCAGGCGGAATTCCGGCCACCGTAGGCGCGGGCTTGCGGACGGTGAGCAATGGGTAGCTCACCGTCCGATAAGGACCAGGCCCGGGTCGACGACGTGTTTTGTTCCACTCGCGCCTCAAAGGGCCGATGCCTGCCGGGGTTGCGGCATTGTCCGAGGGATACCGAGGTCCCTGGCAACACAGGCAACGGAAGGAACACGGGTGGGTTTTAGTCAGTAAGAGTCTGACACACCCTCCCTCCTCGGTTATTTGATAATTTCCCACCCAAAAAAAGTAGTCTGCATTACCTAACCCCTCTTACAAAGAAGAAGAGGGGAAGAAGGATCGGGTTATGTAGGTCACTGACTGTACTACAATTCTTGCAAATAAATTTAATTTCAGAGCTTTCAGAGACAAATACTCTTATAAACAAACAGACAAATTTTCAAGTTATCTCGCGTTTGTAATTATTAGTATATATATCAAAAAGTACCCTATCAGCAATTAAAATATCTTCAGTATACTCTTAAGTACCAACAAAACAATTTCGGTGGCACTTGGCACTAAATTATTTGGAAGATAATTCTGTCTGCGCATGAAATATCGGGCTCGAGTTCAACGTGATATATAGGGTGTTAGTATTCTTGGAGATATTATGGTGACGCCGCTTTTTAGGGTTAAAAGGAAAGAGAAATTATTCTTGAGTAAAGTTTTTTCTAAGCACTTTAAAATATTAAATTACATGTTTTCTGAATTATTTTTCAGTTAACCTACTTTTGCCATAAAACAACATTACTTAGTTAAGGGTGGTCCCTAGGTTTTAAAGCGGTCCTTTGAGCCTAAAAACTGTATAAAAAAAACCGGCCAAGTGCGAGTCGGACTCGCGCACGAAGGGTTCCGTACGTCATTATCTATAAAAACGGCAATAAAAAAAATGTTGTATGGGGGTCCCCTTAAATATTTATTTTATTCTGTTTTCTAGTATTTATTGTTATAGCGGCAACAGATGTACATCATCTGTGAAACTTTCAACTATCTAACTATCACGGTTCATGAGATACAGTCTGGTGACAGACGGATAGACAGACAGGCAGACGGACAGCGGAGTCTTTGTAATAGGGTCCCGTTTTACCCTTTGGATACGGAACCCTAAAAATATATATATTCTCTTACAGCTAAGCCTTATTAAATTTAAGCTTAACTTTACATCGAAATACCAGTAATAGGTTATTAGGATAAAAGCTTTCAATTTTGTATCAAGAGTTCAGAACAAAGTTCTACGCGCTGCCGAAATAAACCACGCTAGAATAGCTCTTTTAAACTTATAATGTATTTCCTCGATCAATATTTACTCAGTTATATTTCATCGTTAATAACTGTTTCAATAACAAATACAATGTCAATAATCAATTTTATCATCATGGTCGATAGTAGAAAAGTTGTTACATTTGCGTGTATAATCAGCCGATGATGTTCCCACTGCTGGGACACAGGGCTGCCTCTCTGTGAGGGGGAGTGGGCTATAATCCACCACGAGGGCCCAGTGCGGGTTGGTGGTCGTGAATTTTTGGTTCTAGGACATGCCAGTTTCCTCACGATGTTTTCCTTCGCCGTTTTGAGAGCAGTGGTGATGAAATAATTTACACAAAGTAAAGTACTTTAGACTGGGCCACCATAGTTCTCATTGACGTCACATGATTGCTCTTGAAGACTCTGACAGTTTGACAACCCACTTAAATTTTGCTAGTAGATACACCCATTTTTGAAAAGTGTCTTAATTAAATTCTATAGTGCTAATATGTCCCAAAAAATCACAAAGATTTTATTCAATCGATAAGTGCCATAAAAATGCATTTAAATTTTACATTTTCAAATTTCGCGCGTAGTTTGACGAAAACGCTGGACGCAGTGGATGCCATGTTGCTCTGTGGTCATGACGTCACTTGGCTATGTAAACAAATGCGCTGATCTATTTTATCTAACTATCAGTTGACAGTTGACTCGTTTTAGTTTACACAGCCGTATGAGGTAATAACATGGCGACTACTATTTCATGGTGTTTTTTAACAGATTAGAAAAACTGAAAACGTTGAATTGAATTTTAAAATTTATTTTGTTATTTTATGAACTAAAACTAACATTTTCCGACTCTATTTTGCCTAATCTATCTCAATAATTTCTTTCGGATTTTTTCTCGTATATAGTAAAATATATATATAAAATATATATTGCACTACATTGCCGTACCCAAATCAACAAGCCAACACGAAAAACCGTCCCAAATAAATTTACCTATCAACAAAAAATCTACAAAACGAGTAATTTTTGAACACTCTGAGCACTTAAGGCTCTTTCAGACCTTTTCGATTCCCCCACAAAAGGTCCCGGTCCCCGGACGAACAGAAATTATTTCCCCAATAGAATTTTCTCACATTGAATGAAAGAAAGCGTTAAGGGATTCATAGCCACTGGTTTTTCTGAAAAGCAACTCAAACGGGTGGCATTCAACATGGGCCAGTATGGCCATGCTTGGACGAACATCGCCTGTTTCGACTTATGTGACATATTTGCATTTAGTTTGAGTTAAATTCGGTGTTGGATAATTTTTGGTTGATTGTCGGGGTTTTTCGTTGACAATCTCAACTGGGTTTAAAGGTGAACGGCAGATTTCGTACAGCTTACTTTTTTTGTTGTTTTGTCATAGAATTTGTACCACATATTAAGGTAACTAAGCCATTTATTTTCATGTAAGTGTACTATTTTTAGAATTAATTAATTGTAAATAAAATGAATGTACTTAAAAAAAAACTAATAACTGTATTGTTTTATTTACCTACACTCAAAACCCCATCAGGACTTAATCATTATCAAACTGTTGCAGTCAGCTGCTGGACATAGGTATCTCCTAATGCACTCCGCTGAGTAGGTACGATCCTCATCTCAATTTACCTACTTGATAGTAAGTACTTAATACTCTACAAAAATAGCGACAAGCAATCTAGAACATATACTTTATTACCGAAACAATGTTTATGTGCCTATAAGTAACAATCTACATTGGTACACTAGTACTTAACCTTAAAAAATAAAACTGGTTATAACTTTTACGTCCCAAGTTCTAAAAAACCAAGAATTTAAAAAGGGCTTGTCTATCGTATTATCTACCAATTAAAACAAAAAATATCCCAAAACACGAAATTTTATTAGCTGTACGAAAGTCCCATACAAGCCTGCCGTTCGCCTTTGTGGTTTTGAATTTAAAGATAGCAAGTTACGTGTTTGTTATTGTTAAATTAAACGGTGGTATACCATATCTAGAGCCGATTTAATGTAGGTATGATGATAACGTATTCTTGTTGTAATAACTTCAATTCACTTTCGTAATTTAGTCATCATCATCTGCCTAGCGTTTTCGATGTTGGGGTCGGCATCCAGTCTTACCGGATGCAGATGAATACCAGTATTTTATATGGAACGACTGCCTATCTGACCTCCACAAACCAGTTTCTGGCTAACACGATACCTCTTGGTAAGACAGGTTGTCAGACTTTCGGGCTTCTGACGACCCGTAAAGACTGTCAAAGATGCACGAATGACAGCCGGGACCAACGGCTTATCGTGCTTTCCGGAGCACGAAGGGATTTTGGTAAGTAAAGATGGTCACCCATCCACGGACCAATCGCGGCAAGCGTAGCTTAACCTGATCGATCGACCCGTACGGCTGTTATTACTTAGTCAAAAGCCCCTCTTGCATAATTTAGTATTTATTTAAAAAGGGCTTCTAATCTATCTAGGTATTTATCCTCGAACAACTACGCATAAGAGGTAGACTATCCACGATCTGTTACCAAAGGATTCTCAGTTACTTCGGTCACATTGTCCGTCGGGAACCAGATGACCTTGAATAGTTGGTGGTGATGGGCAAGGTATATGGGAAAAGACCTCGCGGCCAGTCACCTAACCGCTGGTCAGACCAAGTTACTGCCCTCACTGGACACTGTTAGGACCGCCGTGAGTGAAACCGAGAACCGAACGAAGTGGAAGAACATCATACATAAAACCGCAAAGGTCTTCCAGGGCCACGATCTTCAGTAATGAATAGCGCGACCAAGAAGAGAGAACAAAAGGGACATTTTTTTTGTTCTTAAGTAAAAAACATAAAACAGCAACTACCTATTCAGGGTCAAATTTATTTAGCTGGCATAACTCCGCAGACGTAATGGGTATCGACATCTAAACACGATAATGGTGCCGATTCCCTTATTTACAAACTAACCTAAATTTAAGTTCAGTGCATCTTTTTCTTTCTATTTCATTAAGAAAAGGACAGAAGATAAATTATAGTTTAGATCTGTCAAATTAATCAGCGCTTGACGTAAGTTGACGTAATTTTAGTAGGCAAGTTTTTAATCACGTCTAAACTTGTATGGAGTAGTGACAGGCGCTGATTAATTTGACAGGACTAAACTAAAATTTATCTTTTGTCCTCTTCTTAATGAAATAGAAAGAAAGAGATGCACTGAACTTAAATTTAGTTAAGTTTGTGAACAAGGGAATCGGCACCAATATAAAGAAAAAATAAAGTATAAGATGTTTTTTCTGGGTTTAATGACCGCAGGTAGTGATGTAGTTGAGATAATCCGTTTTTTTTATTTTATATTGTTAATATTAATATATCGATCGATACCCATCAAGTCTGTAAAGTTTACACTGAAAAAAAAACTGATTTTGAAACTTATATTTCAAGTATCTGGGTCAATCGATCAGGTTAAGCTACGCTTGCCGCGGTTGGTCCGTGGATGGGTGACCACCTTTACATACCAAGACCCCTCCATGCCTCGGAGAGCACGTTAAGCCGTTGGTCCCGGCTGTCATTCGTGGATCTTTGACAGTCGTTACGGGTCGTTAGAAGCCCAAAAGTCTGACAACCAGTCTTACCATGGGGCAATTACTGTGTTGTGGAGGTCAGATAGGCAGTCGCTCCATGTAAAATACTGGTATTCAGCTGCGTCCGTTTAGACTGGAAGCCGACCCCAACGTAGTTGGAAAAAGGGTAAGCAGATGATGATACTTCAAGTAACTATCATCATTGACCCCAAAAAAAAACAATGCATCATATATTTTTTTGGTTTTATCGTATTTAAATAAACTCATCACGTCAGCGGAGTTTAGCTAACTAACTTTATTTCTCCCTGTATAAGTCACTAGATGCACCCCGCGGTTTCACCCGCATAAGTATTGACCCCGTGGGTATATCGAGATGAAAAGTATCCTATGTGTTATTCCTGGATATAAACTATCTGTGTGTCAAATTTCATCCAAATCCGTTCAGTACTTTTTGCGTGAAAGAGTAACAAACATCCATCCATCCATCCATCCTTACAAACTGTCGCATGTATGTAGGATGTTAACTCATCATCAAGCGGAAACGTTACGGCGGTACTGTGTCATGTTGGTACTTACCTAATCAGTCTATAATGATCCCACTGCTGGGACACAGGCCTCCTCTCTGTGAGAAGGAGTGGGCCGTAATCCACCACGCGGGCCCAGTGCGGGTTGGTAGATGTCACATGTCTTCGAATTTTGGTTCCAGGACATGCCGGTTTCCTTCACCGTTTGGGGAGCAGTGGTGATGAAATAATTTGCACAAAGTAAATCCTGTATAGGTTCGAACCTACGACCTACAACTCGTAAGTCGGCCCCGACTTACGAGTTGTAGGTCGTAGATCGCATTAAGGCGCTGACAAGACCCAATTGACTAAAATAGGCTTCAATTAAGAAAAATAATTGCCAAATCTGTATAGTTTGTGGTAGCGGAAAAAATATATGTTAATTTTGAACATATTTCCCAGAACTTGGTTGTTACCAAAACACGTTTTGAAAACAAAATCTCGATACAAACTAACGTTAAACTAACCTCTTACTTTGAGTTCTAATCCAAAATATCTGTATCAAATATCAACATACGTTACGTATTTAATTAATAACAAGAACGTCTTATTTGAATGCAGAACTTGGTTGTTTTTTATTTTCGATTACTCAACTCAATTTTGAGTAAATAGATAATTACTTCATATTTTGCAATAATTACAAGCGTTGTGTCATCGTGCTTCTCTTTCTTTTCTATGGAATTTGACAGTGACCGTGGTTTAGGTGTTGTCAGCGTCTTAACCATACAATCGTGCAATTATATCACCATTCTCAGCCATCCTTGTAACAGTGGTTGTTTTTTATTTTTGATTACTCAACTCAATTTTGAGTAAATAGATAATTACTTCATATTTTGCAATAAATTACAAGCATTGTGTCATCGTGCTTCTCTTTCTTTTCTATGGAATTTGACAGTGACCGCGGTTTAGGTGTTGTCAGCGTCTTAATCGTGCAATTATATCACCATTCTCAGCCATCCTTGTAACCGCTGTGTCACCAAAAGGGTTTAAGATATCCTTTTTTGTGGAATTAGATTGCACCCGTCCCCATGTCGGGACCCTTTACTTTATGCCGTTTCATCCCTATTCAACCTTAAATAGTGTCGCTGGACTTATTGTGCCAGTAATTAAGTTTGCCATTTGCCAAACAATGTAAATTTATTATCTCTGGAGAATTTCGGGGCTATTCGAAGGCTATTTCGGAGCCATTTTGCTTGGAGATTTACCCCGATGTGTTGATTTGGGTTCAATGTAAAAACGGGTCTTTGTGTGAGCAATTTTGTGTTAAAATTTAAGCGTTTAATTAAATTTTCTGTATGTCTGATTTTGATCTTGGACATTACGTCTGTGAAGGAAAAACATCGTCAGGAAACTTGGACTTACCTATACAAATAAATTAAAATGATTTCTTTGTTTGTAATGTCAAAATAAAAGCTTTTTACTAGCTTTTTATATGGAAGTATATACGGTACTTATAAGATAATCAGCCTATCATGTTCCCATTGCTGGGACACAGGCCTCCTCTCTGTGAGAGGGAGTGGGCCGTAATGCACCACGCGGGCCCAGTGCGGGTTGGTAGATGTCACATGTCTTCGAATTTTTGGTTCTAGGACATGCCGGTTTCCTCGCGATGTTTTCCTTCACCGTTTTAAGAGCAGTGGTGATAAAATAATTTACACAAAGTAAAGCGCCTGTCCGGGTTCGAACCTACGATCTACAACTCGTAAGTCGTCTTGAATTGATAAAAAAGGTAAAGGAATTTTTGCTTGAAGCCCGCAGACATGTGCGTCGCGATTTTGGTAGAACAATTCCCATGATGTTTTCATAGAAATTGTTCTACTAGAGTCACGTCGCGCGTGTTTACGAATGCCTTCAAGCGAAAATTCCTTTAAAAGTGCTTGTACTTTTATCTTCAGTGCAAGATTTTTTATCAATACAAAATAGAGCTACAAAAGTAGGTATATATTTTAGACTAGCTTCCGCCAGCGGCTTCGCCCGCGTGATATCTTTAAATTATGGCTTATGTTACAATAATATAACATTGTACATACATACATACATACGTAAACTCACGCTTCTTCTTCCCATGGGGGTAGGCAGAAACTATAGAACGCCACCTGCTACGCTCCTTACAGGCTCATTTTGCTTCGTTTACGTGTCATACACGCACACCGGTTGCGAGTACTACGCACGTGACCTTTTTGAAGAACATCACCAATGAGGTCACTATATGTTTTCCTAGGACATCCCCTTTCGGCATTTCCACTCAGTATAGTATATATAGCAATGTACTGGTGAAAGAATTTTTAAAACCTTTAAAATCGGTCTAGTAGGGTTTGAGTTTATTCATTACAAACAAAAATACAAAATAAGAATCTTCTCTCTTTATACTCGTAACTTTAATGTGGATTTGCAAAAACGACCCGCTGTGTCCAGACTAAATTTCGAAAAGGCTTGAAAGTATTTCTGTATCATGTTTTTACCAGAAGATTTTTGGGATATATTTGTTATTTTTAATGAACAACGCGTGTAAGCCAACTGGCAGGTCATCAGTTCTTCATGAAAGCTTCTTTTGTATGTTATTTTTGTTGTTTTCAATTCAATTTTTCAAATTCTCATTGTTATTTATATTACTACATTCTCATTGTTATTTATATCAATGCTTATCAATGATTTTTTGGTCCTTATAGACGGCCTTAACGATGTTTGAACTTTTTTCAAACAAAACCTCGTCAATAAGTATTTAGAGAGCAGAATTATTTTTAATTCTTAAGGCGGTGATAAGAGGCACATGACCTAAGTAGGCCTGTCTAAAAAAAAATGTCAAATCTCTATAGCTTGTGGTTGCGAAAAAATATATGTTAATAAAAAAAAATCGATACTAATTAACGGTAAACTAACCTTTACCTTGAGTTCCAATCCAAAATATCTGTATTAAATTTTAATACCAAAGTACAATGGTATTTAATTAATAACAAGAACGTCTTATTTGAATGCAGAACTTGGTTGTTTTTTTATTTTCGATTACTCATCTCAATGTTGAGTAAATAGATCACATTTTGCAATATATTACAAGCTTTGTGTCATAGCGCTTCTCTTTCTTTTCTATGCAATCTGACAGTGACCGCGGTTTAGGTGTTGTCAGCGTCTTAATGCCAGACAGATACTGTCGCAAGTGAAACGGTAAACATGAATATTTCTCACAATATTGTGATTTGAAGTGCAAACTTTCAAAATAACATCAATTTGCACATCGTCCTCTTATAAATGGGCTCTGATCCTGTCACCTTCCGCTCTAGAAATAGCTAGTTTATATCACAATGGACCGCTACCAATATGATACTTCCGAAAATGATTCTTATTCACAAAACGCGCTGCAGATCCAATATATATTGGAGTTAGGAGCACTAGGTTTTAGAGTACGGAATTCGGGACTGTTTTTGGAAGGATTTAAAGTTCCACGGTTTTACAAAATGTTGGTGGGTTTGGCGTGTTTGATTGTTTGTAATGGTGTAGTGTGCATACGTATAATTTAAATAAAAACATCGTAACTAATATTATAAATGTGAAAGTGAGTCTGTTTGTTACACTTTCACGCTAGAATGTCTGAACAGATTTATTTTATCTTATTTTTTTATATATATATTTTCTTTCTTTTTTAATGTTTTTTTTTTATTTTTTTCTTATTGAAAGGAACACCAAACAATTACATTTTAAGAACTTACAACTAATTTAACATAAACAATTTTAGTAACAATATAACCCACCCATTAAAAAAAAGAGTAATCGCTAGAAGTTTTAGTAGCAGTACGAGCAGTAAATAGATTTACAAGGAGCATTAGTTTTAGAAAGTTTTAAATATAGATAAAGATTACATAATATAACAAATTATGACCTTAGTAAGTCTGATGAGTTTCTGAAAATGAAATAAAACGTTGGTTTTATTTAATAAAGAGGAGCGGATGAGGCTTTTGAATCTACTCATTGGACAATTGAAGATGTCAATATTTTCAAAAGTGCTATTATATGAGTCAACAATAAGGCGCGCGGCGGACTGGTGAGCGCTGGCCAGAGTTACTTCGGCAAGAGTTTACTGCAAAAAGAGTAGATTTGGATGGAATTTAGCACATAGGTAGACCATGATCTGGACATAGGATTTTTCTTATCCCAATATTTCTACGATATTCACGACTTACGCGGTTACCGCGGGCGCAGCTTGTTTTGTTTTTATAAAAAATGAAGTGTAAAATATTTAATTTCACATAAATCTACATACTGAGGAACTTATGAAACGTCAGAATCTAGATTCACGGTTCCAATTGGTCGTTTCCTATGGAGAAGACCCGAAAAAAACTCCATAAAATAGACAATATACTGTCACGAAAAGTGCCTGCATCCAATGGAAAATGTCATTCACTTCTTAAGCACTGCATTACACACTGCATGTTTAATTAGTACCTGTCAATTTTAAACTCTGCAAATGGAAATATCGGAAACCGAAAAATGATATCACCGAACGAAATTCGACAATATAATGCCAACAATATAAATATTCAGCAAGCCGGTCAAATACCAAACCACCACAAATAAAAAAGTTCCTGGGACAATCTGAAATATGTCAGTTTCGAGAAAAGTGGTCCTGAGTTCCGTGGTCACTTTGTCACAGCAGGAACATGCATTTTATTGAAAATTCATGACATTTGTGTGTCATCGGTCTTCCTGATAAATCAATCTGTTATTCAGAGATTTTGCATACCTCAATATTTGTATCTTTGCTATTATGTGGCTGCCCGCCCACGTCTGATAATCGGTTACCGATTTTTGTAGGAGAGGAAAAGAACGTACTGATGGCAATAGTGCAACACACACGTCCTACAAAAAGTCCCTCGTATAAATGCATAGAATTTGAATCGGCCCGATAATCGGCTCTACAAAATGTCCGACGTGTGCGAGCACCCTGAAGAGGTAAAATTTGTGAGATTGTGTAAGCTGGTAAGGAACTGCTGATCCGATTCCGAAAATTCTTCCACTAATGGGAAGCTACAGTATTGCAGATTGCCATAGGATATGTTTTATGTTAAAACACGCAGACCAAGTCGTAGGCAGAACCTAGTGTATATTCTGTAAGCTAGGTACGAGCAAATAGACTGTCGAATCTTTTTGCTGTTTTGATTATTTTGTCAAAATTACTAAATCATCTGCCTAGACACATCCCAACTTTGTCGGGGTCGGCTTCCAGACTAACCGGATGTAGCTGAATAACAGTATTTTACATGGAGCAACTGCCTATCTGACGTTCTGACTTTACAGTCAGATATTTGCCAGTTGTTACCAACTGGCAAATATCTACAAATAACAACCGGGACCAATGGCTTAACGTGCTTTACAAGGCAAGGACGTCTTGGTATGTAAGGATGGTCACCCATCCACGACATAAATTATGAAATTTCACTTTGTAGTTAGGAAAAAAATAAGTTGGACCTTCAGAATGCACCCAATTAATACACAAACCATGACTGGGCTCAATCATCTTCGTACTTACCTCGACGGCGAGTCCTTTTGCCTAGCTCTGAAATGGGTACCTAAGTACTTTATATTTTTTTTCGTGAGAAATATCCGTCTTTTGAGTGGATTTTCACAAAAAGTGAGTTATTCAAAGGACCGGTCCTACGTTCCGCGTTGGCAAGTCCACAGTAGTGGCAGCAATATCATTGAAAATTCAAGTCTTTCGTGGATAGATATAAGGGGCATTCCACCGGGACGGTTGTGTCGGCCCATTTCAGAGTTCTCTCCATGCTTTGTGATACAATTTTATTGTAGGGTTTATTTTTATTGGTTATAGGATTTTTTAAGCATATTATTGACAGAATCTCCCTTATTAAGGGCTGGGTAACCGCCATTGACCTTGGCCGTACAAATGTGCGTCCCGCTCACGCCGCGCTGCCGACGCCGCGACGCCGCGCCGTTCAGTTTCATAGAGAATATTTATTTTTAGTAACGAAAATATGAATAATTGTCAACAATCACAGATATAATTATATATAGGTAATAAAATAGTCTGTTCATACAAAAAAAATCATGATAATATTTTAAGTAGTTTGAATGTAATATCTTTTTTTATGCTTAGGGTAGACATTACTTCCTGAATTTATTTCATAATGATATTTTATTATGATACTTAAATATTCACATATATAATTGATGTGTTTGCGTTCTAGTTGAACATATATTTTTGCATTTGCATTATATGAAGGCGTAATGACAGATTTAAAAGCCACTAAAGTCATATATCTGCGCCTTAATAAACGCAGCTTACGTTACAATTTTTTTCCGCGTTTAGTAGTAATAAGGGGAATACCTATGTACATATTATATTTGTAGTTTTTATAATAGATACATGAAGGTATATCTTTTTCATTATTGTACCTACCTGTTTGTCTGTGCATCATCCTAAGGTTGACTGAGGAGGTTAAAAGAGTAACCGTGGAGTATCTTGCCGGCTCTTCTCCATAGGAACCGACCAATTGGAACCGTGCACCTAGCTTCTGACGTTTCATAAGTGCCCATGTAGGTTTATGAAAATTTTTTTTTTTTTACTGGTAGGCTATGCCTATGGCATTAAGTCCACTTCTATCCTTAAAGTAATAACAAAAAATCGTCAAGGCTTCTAATTATGATGATAATGTTGATTATCTATAGTATACTATGTTGATTTATTTTCATTGAGTTGTTATTAGAAATTAATATCTAATTCTTTATTTGTTCTGTTTCAGGTAAGACTCGTTTTTAAATAGCTGTACAAACTACAATATCAGGTTCAAAGTATAAGTAAGTATAAAAAAATATTTTATTTATAAAAAAGTTATTCAACGTTTTCAACTTATTCATGCGATAACCGATATAAAACGTTCATTCATTCATCCTCTATTTACTTTTAGAATTTATTCGCACTACGAAAAACTGCCCTATTTCTTTCATTCGAAGTAAATAGCTCATAAAAAATAAAAGTAGTATATCTAGAAAAAAATACTAGGTTTGTGGAACAGTTCCGACTCATATAAATACGTCATTGTAGGTAGAGATGAGTCCCTCACTCATGAGGTCCCTCGTTTGAGGTACTCATGATCACAAATCGAAAGAGTTACTCGAATTTCCTCATTCAACCACCTCACCACACCTTATTTGTTCAGGCGTCCTCAAAAATTGACAATATGAAATCGTGGCGAAGGGTGAGGCGAACGAGTTCGTGACTCGCGAGTACTCGTGAATCGCGAGCGAGTAGAGACTCGTGAGTTCTCGTGAGTCGTAGTCGCGCCCGCCCGCCCGCCTCACTCCCTCGTACCTTCGTCTGATTTCGGCTCGGGCTCGCGATTCGTGAGGTGAAATCAAAAAAAATCAAAATCAAAAGTCATTTATTCAAACTAGGCTGAGGATCAGCACTTTTCGAACGTCAAAATTACATAAGACAGTCCCCCAAAACGCCCACCCTTCGCCACTTCCTAGTGCTTTAGCTGGGAAGAAGAAGTGGCGAACAAACTCCCCAGCACGCCGTTAACACGCACGTTGACGATTCCTCACCTCAAATGAGGGGGGCCTCGTGAGGACCTCACGAGGTAAAGTGAGGTCCTACCTCAACCTTAAATAAAATTGATAAGGTACAGATCACTAATCGTAGGAGTATCAATCAATCAGCCTAGCCTTTTCCCAACTAGGTTGTGGTCGGCTACCAGTCTAACCGGATACAGCTAGATACCAGTATACACGGAGCGATTGTCCATCTGACTTTCACAACCCAGTTACTGGGTAACACGATACCCTTTGGAGTAAGACTGGTTTTCAGAGTTTTGGGGCTCTGACTACCCGTAACGACTTTCAAAGATCTACGAATGACATCCGGGACCAACTGCTTAGCGTGTTCCGAGGCGAGGTGAGCATGTAATTCCTTATCAGAATTTAAAGATTCGAAAGTGATTTGGAAATTGAAACAATTCATCCATGTTTCTACCCGGGCTTCACTTACGCTAGAACACCTAAATGAACGCCTAAATAAAGCGTTATAAATCCAACGGTGCACTTTTATTTAGACATTTAGGTGTCACTTAGTGTTAGTGCAAACGGACTCTACTTCGCTAACAATTAAGGGACGGTGGTTGGTACGAACCGAATTATTGCAATACTTTAAAGTGCGATTTTTTTTACGGTAGATTTCCAAATATTAATAAGATTTGTAGTGATTTGCTTCAAATGATTTTTGTATCAAGTCATGAAGTTTAAAAGTATCTAATTTGATAGTTACCGTAAAAGTACTGTTTTTTTTAACACAAACGAATGGAAAACATGATATATTTGGTGTACCGCGTAGTTGCTAAGTGAGTTCTCTTCGAGCCTCGGAATCTAAAGGTTGTCTTCAAGAAGTCTAAAGTCTATACTGATATTATATTGAGTACCAATTAAATCGTTTGTTAAATATTGTTACGTATATACCAAGTTTGTTTATGTGTAAGAATATAAATACAGAAATATTCGTACTGACAAGGCGTGTTCAGTTCACAAGCGTGGAGTTAATGCTCGTTCCTTCTCTGTGCTCGTTCCTTCTCTGAATAAAAACGCATATATGCACCACTAGATGCGCCCCGCGGTTTCAACCGCATAAGTTTTGACCCCGTGGGTATATCGGGATAAAAGTATTAGAATACTTTTGTGTGTTATTCCTGGTTATAAACTATCTGTGTGCCAAATTTCACCCAAATCCGTTGAGTACTTTTTGCGTGAAAGTGTAACAAACATCCATCCATCCATCCATCCATCCATCCTTACAAACTTTCGCATTTATAATATTAGTAAGAGTAGGATAATTTAAAGAGGACAAGTTGATATTATAATATTTATATAGGGCCGTTAAACATTCGCACAGTGTGCGCCTGTACTTATTATACATGGTGTTCGTTTTACGGCACGATGCGCTTCGTAAACTATGCGACTGGAAGTACAGGATGTGGTTTTATAGAGGAACTCTGCTTATTTCAACGAACTATTCCTGAATTTCTGAGATTTCGCTCAAATAGCGGTCGCGTTGAAACATTCTATTCATTTCATTGAAAATCTCTATAAATGCTTTTAAATACCTACTCTGAAGCGCCATTGTGTACTTTACAAAGTTAAATAGGTTGAAGTAATAAATTATTAATTTGAATTCAAACAGCAGAAGTATCCATTACAGTAAAAAATCCTTGCTGTCAGATTTTCCAAGAGGAACCTTGAAAAAACGACCCAAATACAACCAACTTCTGCATTGATATTTTTTCCTGTAATCAAAATAAATACCTTGACCTACTTTTCTGCCTACCCTCGAGGCCTATGAATCAAGATACTGTATGCAACCCAACACTATATAAAAAAATACTTTTTCTCATTTAAAATCTACGCGTTAAAACCCGTTAAAAGAACTCTATAAGCCAAAGCAGACTTGAGTTTGGGGACTTTGGGAACTGATAATTGATAAGATATCAGAGTTCAATTAAACCTGTCAACAGGGTTGAAAAGGGGACTTTGGTGGGAGTGATACTCCTCTAAGGGAATTGGTAGAAAGGAAAACCTTTTGGAAGTTACGTTAGGCGAGTTTTGGGGGTGAAAGGCGATAATGCGAATATTTAGATTCATTGGTTACATAATCAGCCTATATTGTTCCCAATGCTGGGACACAGGCCTCTTCTCTTCGAGGGAGTGGGCTGTTATCTACCACGCGAGCCCAGTGCTGGTTGGTAGATGTCACATGTCTTCGAATTTTTGGTTCTAGGACATGCCGGTTTTCTCACGATGTTTGAACCCATGACCTACAACTCGGTTAGTTGGGGCTGTTACCACTGCACACTGGACGACCACAGCCCTCAACATCTTATTATCGCCTTTCACCCCCAAATTATTTGGTTAATCGGACAATATTACCGCCGAACTCTAAAAAAACATGACCGCTGTGACTATCGGTACTGTCTGTCACTTTAAGTTTAATTGTACGTAGCGACGAAAAGACTTTTAATACCTCAATCGCTTCATAACATCTACCGAAAATGATATTATGAAAGACCTCACTTGTACTGTAACTACAAACATTTTCTTCATCCGAATCCCACATTCATATTTGTTAGACAGTCACTGCACAAACACCGACAAAAAAAAAACTCGTTTGTGTGAAGTTACTACAAATAGAACTCGCTTTTGGCGACAAAAAATGTGGTTCCGATGGTTTTGGGGACTCATATGTTAGGAGAAACATTTTTAATTATTACGTACATTTAAATATAGTGGCATATAAGTGTAAAAGTAAACTATTTACAGGCCCTTATAAATTGACAGTAGATACTTCATAAAAAAAGGTCGTGCCTTCAAACCGTTTTGCTCTTTAGACGAAAATCCACTGCTGTCACTTTTATATTGTGCTTAAACGAATTGATCGAGTTATCAGTGTAAAGTTTTAGCAATCTCAAGAAAAACACACTTGGTAAATCCAGGAATTAAAATTAGGTAATTATTCAAAATTGAAAATTGCGTCAATGTTATGCAATCAAAGACAAGAAAGAAAGAAAAATGCATTATATATGTTGGTATTACAGCAAAACAAAATCACCTTAAACCTATAAATAAAAATAAAACAATGATTATAATCCTCAGCTCAGCATAATGTCAGATAACCATACAAGGTGTACCTGATGCTGATTTTCTGCTGTAACCCTCAACCCAATCAGTTATATTACACCGAAAAAATCAAGCTTCAGCGAAGTACTGATTTACCTTGACTAAATTTATACGGCTGCAAATAACCAAGACTTACATATTTAAAACGCCTATACAGCTTTGTTAATATCAAACAAGCAACAATTGCACTAGTTCAATTCTAGCAACAAACTGTGCAGGCTCCCTCCGAACCAAGTAGCTCGGTTATAAATAGCAACACCTTGTGTATTTCTAGCCGTTACGTTTTTTCCGTGTAGTATCCACAATCAACAATCAACTCAGCCTATCGCAGTCCACTGCTGGACATAGGCTTCCTCACAATGCTGTCCTCCGCCTTCCGCATCCAGTCTGTCCCAGCCACTTTTTTAAGGTCGTTGGTCCATCTATCCAAATTCGGTGTATAAAAATAAAATATAAAGGCAGAAGCCTTAAATATATGTCCATAGAAAAATATATTCACTACGGAACCTGGAAACCGCTCCCGATATACACGCTGATTTATTTTTTTTATTCCATATGAAAAGTTTCGCAATCAACGACCGTCGGTGTTTGCGGTACAGAAATAACCACTGTCGCTCGAGTGTATTTGTTTGCAATAAGGCTTCGTACCACCGGGCCGGTAGTTCTAAAACAGCAAGTTAGAATAAAGCCTATTTCTGGGTGGATCCTTATTTAAAATTGTGTGTGCAATACAACTTACCAACATGTGATAACGGCCGCGACTTACGAGTTGTAGGTCGTAGGTTCGAACCAGGACAGGCGCTTTACTTTGTGTAAATTATTTCATCACCACTGCTCTCAAGAAAGAAAACATCGTGAGATGTCCGAGAACTAAAAATTCGAAGACATGTGACATCTACCAACCCGCACTGGGCCCGCGTGGTGGATTACGGCCCACAGATTACATTATTGATTGGATTACGGGTTGGGAGGACATTATAGGCTGATTATATATTATATGGTTTTCCTTTTTATTGAGTTTAATATATAAAAAAATAAAATACCTAGAAATTTCCCAACTATTTTGGCTTAAGGCGCTGACAAGACCCAATTGACAAAAATAGGCTTCTCTTAAGAAAAAAAATTGCCAAATCTGTATAGTTTGTGGTAGCGGAAAAATATATGTTAATTTTGAACATATTTCCCAGAACTTGTTGTTACCAGAACACGTTTTGGAAAAAAAATCTCGATAAAAACTAACGTTAAATTAACCTCTTACCTTGAGTTCTAATCCAAAATATCTGTATTAAATATCAACATACGTTACGTATTTCATTAATAACAAGAACGTCTTATTTGAATGCAGAACTTGGTTGTTTTTTATTTTCGATTACTCTACTCAATTTTGAGTAAATAGATAATTTCTTCATATTTTTCAATAAATTACAAGCATTGTGTCATCGCGCTTCTCTTTCTTTTCTATGCAATCTGATGGGACCGCGGTTCAGGTGTTGTCAGCGTCTTAACCTTAGATCGACCCGTGCGGCTGTTATTAATTATTATCGCACGAGCGCAATATTCTGTTGATATTTGAATGTCTCGTTAACTCTTAGGCTGCTGTAATTTTGCTCATTTAATCTCTACAGCTAACATTAGATCGATCAGCTGTGATCAGGGATTTGATCAGGCTACAATTAGGTACGCTACATAACCGTCTTTGAACTAAACAGCAGGCATAGCATGACGGTTCTGATTCTACTGTAGAACAGAAATTGCTTGTCTACATGTCCCGGTAGAAAACTGCCAATAGTCTACACGAAAATGTCAGTTTTGTCTACTCTTCCGTCAACAAAACTCTTCTCTATGGTTCTAGTGCTAAGCCTGCATATGTTATGATTTTCAATTAGATTGTCGTGATGGCCAAGTGGTTAAGATCTCGCCTCACATGAGTGAGGTTGTGGGTTCAAATCCGGGTAATTAACCTACCAATGTGACTTTTCAATTCCTACTTTCTGAGTTCATCTTGGATATACCTATATATACTCACATCGGTGAAGGAAAATATCCCGAGGACAGGGACTTTTTATACGTAGTTATAAGTCTGAAATCACCAACCCGTCTTGAGCAAGCGTGGTGATTCATGCTCGTGTCTTCTTGCAATGGGACAATAATTAGGCTAACGTTTTTTTTATGATTTTCAACCAATAATGTCTTTTTTTTTTGTTTGGAAATGATCAAATAACTTCTCCCGCTCTGGGCGGAGAGGGAGGGTGTGTCAGACTTTTAGTGACTAAACCCCCGTGTTCCTTCCGTTACCTGTGTTGCCAGGAGCCTCGGTAACCCTTTCGTACTTTCCCGCGACCCTGGCAGAACCAATAACGTCTTAATAATCTCTTAACTCTCAAACAACACAACATTTTTAGACGTTCTTAAGAAATTTTGAACAGGGGGTGAAACTTTCCTTACTTCAATCAACTTAAAATTATAATTCCTAAACTAAACAATCAATAAAAATAGAACCCAACACTTCCGGAGAATAATCTCACAAACGTCAAACACAGACTTTCTCTCATCCCTCTATAGGTAATTCACCCCCTGCTTATGGCAGACGCTTTGACTAAACTTTAACAATAGTTCCTCAGAGGGGTGAGTGGCACGTCAATTTCAACCTGTTTCATCCCTTTTCATCCCTATTTACTGAGAATCCTTGTTTTGATTATGACAGATGTTGTGTTGTAACGAGGCTATCAATTAATCAAATCAGTGTATCAAAGTCATTAAATACGTGCGTAGCTAGTTTCACCCCTATTACTGAAAGCTGCATGCATCAGCATGGGGTCCTGGGTTCGATTCTGGGTCGGGCAAAGTGTTTTTGGGTTTTTCTATCTGGAATTTCTCAGTTGACGCCCGGAGTCTGGATTTGTGCACGGTTGATGGCAATAGGCTAGCCCCTTGTTAAATGGGACTTAAAAATAACTGGTGAAATGTGGGTGTACACCTCTGCCTAACCCTTTGTGGAATAAAGGCGTGATGATATATGTACTGAAACTTTGATTTCTGATTATCTCATGCTGTTGTGATTGATTGATATAACAGCAGATTATATTGAACTACGGTCTTGGAGCTCTAAAAAAGACAAGCTCCTAAGTCATCGCAATTAAATATACGGCCACTCATGCGACATATTTTGATACTCGCAAATAAATCAAAACTTAAAGAAACAAATAAAATACGGGGGGTACTAGGGCTATTGGGTACTATAGCCCCCCCGTATATACTAGTACCCCCCGTATTGTATTTTTTATTAAAATTTTGTGATTTTCGTGAATTTCGTGATTTTTGTTCACCGGGAACGGTAGTTCCCGTTGACAAAAACCACTAAATTTGGCAAGAAGCAAGGTCTCACAGCACAAGTAAAGTAAAAAGTCCGAAGATCGTTAATTTGTAGTTTTATCACATAAAACATATCTTTTTGCGATTACAAACTTAGATTTGCAGTTGGAGAATAGACCGTGACGTATGTATATCGACATTATGGGAGAACATTTTTTCAACTACAAAGTTACGTTTGTTCGTAATAAATTCATCCCTTCTACGTAACCCTTCATTGTGCGTGGTCCGACATGCATTTGGCCGGTTTTTTTTTTAATATTGTGTCGACTTATGTCATGTGCCAATTGAACGTATTTCTTTTTTTTTTTACTTGAGTACAAAATTAGTTTTAGCTAGCTGCCTGCATACGGAACCGTGACTGCTGGTGGAGCCGCGCGCTCGGTTCAACCTTTTAAGAGTCGGGTAATCGCCGCGCTCTGAGTGAATTCACTACACGGAAAAAAAGGATGTCTTAAATTAAGAAAATATCCTTTTGGTCAAGACAAATATTGATTTATTTATGGGGAAAACAATATAATCTTGAATGAAGTAAAATTTTGTCTTAGTTTTATTGTCTTCTTCGAAGACATTATACTTAAATGAAGAAATATTAAGTTTAATTTTAAGAATATTATTTCTCTCTTAGAATATTTTCTTCAATTAAGATTATTATAGTCTTGAATCAAAAATATTTGCTTAAGTCAAGAATAAAAACCAAGTACCTATTTATTATTCTTAATTTGAGTAAACAGGATTTCTTGGACTGAGTACATTTACTTACGTTAAGAAAATATTTACTTGGATTGAAACAATTTTTCTGAGAATATTGATATTCTTCGCTGAAGATTTCCTTTTTTTCCGTGTAGGAATGCATTGTTTATAGAAGTTACTATGGATTAGGACAGGCGCATTGTTTTATCCTATTGCCATCAACCGGGTACAAATCCAGACAACGGGCTGCTACTGAGAAATTTCAGATAGAAAAACCCTATAACACTTTGCCCGACCCGGGAACTGAACCCAGGACCTCATGCTCAGCAGTAGCGCTTGCGATCACTAGACCAACAAAAGTCCAAGTTGATAAATAAAAACCAAAAATATAAAACTTTCAAACTATCAAACAGTCCACAGCCAAACGCCCAGTTATCGGTACTTACACAAACATTTACTATGCGATAAGTATGTGTTGTGTTTGTCTGTTAGTCCTCGCCCACACCATTCTCCGAAACTATTTTGTTAGGTGTGTAAATAATAACAGCTGTCAAACATGTTATCATATTGTTAAATACAAGGTATCGGCATTTTGAAATTTGACAGTGTATGTTATGTTTATGCCATATTTTTATTTGTTTTGTGATAAGTGTCAATGACTTAATGCTGTTGGTATTTTAGTAGTCTCCATAAAAAAAAGGAAACGAGCTAGCCTTACAGTAGTTGCATATGATGTGTAACAGCTGACATCTCACCTTGGTAATAAGCAACTGAGCAGCGACAGAAATTAACGACAGAATTTATAAAAGCTAAATACTGAAATATTTATTAAAATTTCTATAATATTTAGTCGAAATTCGACCCCCCTCTTTTTACAATCTATGTATGTAGTACTTACTAATTCCATGGGTACACTAACTCCATGCTATTAAAAAGTACCTACTTATTCCATGCTCAAGCTGTCACTTTCGTACCTTTTTACGAAATCACTGGCCACAGAAAGCGAGAGGAAAGATTTTACACATCAAAAAATGAAAAAACCGCAGATTATTTGTAAAATGAACACTATAAATAAGTGAATACAGAATAGGAAACAGAACGGTGTGATTCAAGAAAATTCAAAGACATTATATTCTGATCCTTTTTTTTTGTCTGTAAAAGATCGCTTTTAGCGATAAGACCGCCCATTGTGTCACCCCTTGTAAAATTTAAACATTTTTATATCTGTAATTTTTATGGTGTACATAACATAATCAGCCTATGATGTTCCCACTCCTGGGACACATTCCTCCTCTCGGTGAGAGGGAGTGGGCCGGAATCCACCACGCGGGCCCAGTGCGGGTTGGTAGATGTCACAACATGTCTTCGAATTTTTGGTTCTAGGAAAGCCGGTTTCCTCGCGATGTTTTCCTTCACCGTTTTGAGAGCAGTGGTGATGAAATAATTTACACAAAGTAAAGTGCCTGTTTGGGTTCGAACCCACGATCTACAAACTCGTAAGTCGAAGCCGTTACCTCTGGGCCACCACTGCTCCTTGTGGTGTACATAATAAAGAGTATTCTATTATATTCTATCCTTTGCTTGTGTATATAAGTATCTTATTAAAATGCTAATATGGCAAGACAATCGCAATTCACCAATCTTCAATTCCGTACAGACAGACTGTAATTAATCAAAATACTTAATAATTTAACACACCACATTACAACCACACACATCAAAGACGCACTACAAAAGAAAAAAAAACAACATGGCCGCTTCTCCCGCCAAAACCTGCAACACTTTCGTTCACTTTACCCTAACATTACGCGACGTCGCCGATCTATACATAATGAAGTCGGCCTGTCTGTCTGCCGGTCACAATAGGCCCTTCAGGGAGAGCCCCTAGTCACTTCCAGGTGGAAAGATGGCTGAATACTTAAGCGACCCTCATGCTGAGTAGGGTGTGGTGCAAGTTGAAAGGGTTCAACTCAATTACCTGTTCAAAGGGCTTGTCACTAAATTGAGTCGTGCACGTCGTTGCAAATTCTCGTATTTATTTTACTTGATGCATGCACGATGTCCACTAGCGGATTAAATGCGTAATATTGCGTGCGTTTCATTCATTCGTAAGTTGCATATTAGACAGCTTTTGTTAGTAAAACCAGCAACAAAGCAACTTTCTGCCGATGTTTACATGGCGCTAGTCGGCAGTCTACATCAAAGACATCACTCTCTTCACTAAAATTAATGAATTTATCATTATTATGTATATATTTCTGAGTTATTTATCATAGATCGTGTTTAGCTTGCATGTTTTAAAATCTCTATTCATCCTAACTAATATTATAAATGCGAAAGTGAGTTTGTTTGTTTGTTACGCTTTCACGCTAAAACGACTGAACGGATTTGGATGAAATATGATACATGGATAGGCCATGACCTGGACTAGGACATAGGATACTTTTTATCCCAATATTCCCACGGGATCGAGACTTATGCTGGTGTAACAACGGGATGCCGCTAGTAAACATATCGCACGCTTAATAGAATACTGGCTTAACTCAAAAGTAGATTTCTGGAAATCTGTAAGGGAAATCGCCGTTAAATGTTTTGCAATTGGGTTCTAGTCGGCTTATTAGCCAATATAATAAACGTGCAATTTACTGGTAATTTATTACCTTCTTTTCAAAAACCATTGATTAAATCTGTGCAAAAAAATTGCAAAAATCCTAACTTTGACTCAAGCTCTAATATGTCAGTATTCTATTAAGCGTGCGATATAATATTACTTCACCGCCATTATAACTATTATAACATTTAACAAAATTTATTCACATACTTTTAAAACCTCTTAATTTATTAATCAAAACAACCTCATCTGCCTATAACTTCGACCATACCCTAAAAAGACCCCAGTACTGCACACGTAGGGTGAAAGGAGTTGTTGACGTCCTGAAAGATTAATCTTACATTGAAATTGTTTTCTATATTTTTTTACTTACTTGTGTCTGACACTGGCGGTGGGCGACATTAAAAGAGCATTTTAAATGTTTAAAGTTTATCAGATATGTAGCTTTTCTGCGGGCTGGATGTTGTATTGTTATTTTTAAATGCAAGTGGTTTGTTATTGGTCCAATTGTTATTTAAGTTACCCATAGGCGCCGGGAGTGGGGTGCAAAAGGGTGCACTTGTACCCTAGCTTCAAAATAAAATAAATGTGTAAAAAATTCAAAACTGTTAAAATATTTGTAGTAACTTCATATGCTGGCGACTGTACAGTCAGCCTCAAAGAGATTTATACATCGACATACGACAAGTATTCATTTGATTGTCTGCAATTTGGGTTCCATAATACTGTATCAATGTGGAGCTACAGGTACCCAATGTGTAATATTTTTTTTGTGGCTACACATATACTTGTAGTATTCCTTCATCTTTTTGAGGCTGATTGTACTCCTGAAATCAAAATGGCGCTCATCCCGAAAACATGCATACAATTAAAGCCGCACCAATCAATGCTGTTGTAATAAAATATGACAAATTATACAATGCATGTAAATTAACAAGCCACATTAATTATTCATGTGTCATTTTAAATGAAGTGAAAACCATTCAATCATAACCTTTTATATTTATTAATATCCAATAAAATGTAACGTAATTTATTTGTGTGTGTGACAGCTGTCAATTTGTGCTTTTTATTATAATAAGGTAGGTACTTGACCTTTTATTTTGAGCTTTAAATGGATATTATTAATCTTGGCAGCTTTAAGGCTCCCACAGACAAGCGCTACGCGACGGTGCGACGCGATTCTGGCAGAACAATTTTCATGAAGTTTTCATAGATTTTTTCTACCAGAGTCGCGTCTATCTGTGGGAGCCTTAATACATACCTAAATAGTGTCTTATTTAATAAATTTAGTTATGGCAGTTTATTTTTACACAAAAAGGACATTTTTGCGCTTAGAATAAGGCCGTTTAACACACGTTTTTCGCCGTGAAAAACTACGGTTTATTTATTTATTTAAACTTCTCGCACACAATTAGGTACAATGGCGGAATTAATGCCTTAGGCATTCTCTACCAGTCAACCTAGGGTGGTGAAGAGATAAGATGGTAGGTGCTCTGAGAGGAAATAATAATAATGAAAAATATTAAAAGATAACATAATGGGTGGCCTGCCTCCTACAAGGTGGACCGATGACCTTGTGAAGGCCGCAGGAATCCGCTGGATGCGGGAAGCACAAAACCGGTCGAAGTGGCGGTGCTTGGGGGAGGCCTATGTCCAGCAGTGGGTCTTTCGGCTGAAATGATAATGGGTAGGTTTATTCGTCGTGTGTAAGCACGGTCGTCAGTTTTGTATGGATCACTATGAAAGCTTGTTGACAGACACGTTTTTTTTTCTACGTCGCTATTTGTACGCCGTGTGTAAAGTCAAATTATTACTTCACTGGAGTAACCTGACTTGTGCTAGCTGTCACTTGTGAAATAAAGATAAAGATAAATTTATTTGTTCAAACATGTGTAACATGATACATGAATATGCACATATAGATGGAAACATAACTTTACCGGACCAACATGTTTTGCCTCACTCGGCGTACAAAATGTTTATATGTTATTAAATAAATTGGCAATTATAAATGAATTAAATTAATGTCAGTTTCTTATATAAAATCAGAGTCAGTACAAAATGTAGTCAAAAATTAATTACAAACAAAATATGTCAATATATAATAAAATTCAAAATTTATCATTTAAAAAATCAACAATGTTATTGTAACACTTATCACTAAGCAGCTTTCTTAAATAAATTAAAATTCAATTGCTTAATGTCATTCGGTATTTTATTGTATATTAACCTCGTAAGGCCCAACCCAAATTTAGGTCGATATATATTTTTATGATTAGATATATAATTTAAATGATTTGAGGTTAATGGGGCCATGCATAGAACACTTTTTCTTAGAAGTGCAGTCTTGGCCGAGCATGACTTAAAATAAAATAGTCATATTTATTGTAGGTAATGGTGATCGTTTAGTTTCTATTTTCTTGTCCATTTTACCTTTTTTTTTGGGTGGGAAATCATCAAATAACTTCTCCCAGACAGGGTGTGTCAGACACTTACTGACTAAAATACACCCGTATTCCTTCTATTGCCTGTGTTGCCAGGGGCCACGGTAACCCTTTAGTACCTTCCCGCGACCCCGGCAGGCATCGGCCCTAGTGGACCCCTACACTTGTGCTGACGACATCTCTTTGAGGCGCGCGTGGAATACAATATAGAATAGAATACCCGGGCCTGGTCCTTACAGGACGGCGAGCTACCCATTGCTCACCGTACGGTGAGCAATGGGTGTGCAAGCCCGCGTTTACGGTGGTCATTTCGCGTCCATTTTGACTTATAATAAAAAAAAAAGAATTATTCGACTTTAAGGCACGGTCGTCAGTTGTATGGATGACTATGGAAGCTTGACCGACACGTTTTTTTTGAAAGGAGTTGTTGACGTCCTGAAAGATTAATCTTACATTGAAATTGTTTTCTATATTTTTTTACTTACTTGTGTCTGACACTGGCGGTGGGCGACATTAAAAGAGCATTTTAAATGTTTAAAGTTTATCAGATATGTAGCTTTTCTGCGGGCTGGATGTTGTATTGTTATTTTTAAATGCAAGTGGTTTGTTATTGGTCCAATTGTTATTTAAGTTACCCATAGGCGCCGGGAGTGGGGTGCAAAAGGGTGCACTTGTACCCTAGCTTCAAAATAAAATAAATGTGTAAAAAATTCAAAACTGTTAAAATATTTGTAGTAACTTCATATGCTGGCGACTGTACAGTCAGCCTCAAAGAGATTTATACATCGACATACGACAAGTATTCATTTGATTGTCTGCAATTTGGGTTCCATAATACTGTATCAATGTGGAGCTACAGGTACCCAATGTGTAATATTTTTTTTGTGGCTACACATATACTTGTAGTATTCCTTCATCTTTTTGAGGCTGATTGTACTCCTGAAATCAAAATGGCGCTCATCCCGAAAACATGCATACAATTAAAGCCGCACCAATCAATGCTGTTGTAATAAAATATGACAAATTATACAATGCATGTAAATTAACAAGCCACATTAATTATTCATGTGTCATTTTAAATGAAGTGAAAACCATTCAATCATAACCTTTTATATTTATTAATATCCAATAAAATGTAACGTAATTTATTTGTGTGTGTGACAGCTGTCAATTTGTGCTTTTTATTATAATAAGGTAGGTACTTGACCTTTTATTTTGAGCTTTAAATGGATATTATTAATCTTGGCAGCTTTAAGGCTCCCACAGACAAGCGCTACGCGACGGTGCGACGCGATTCTGGCAGAACAATTTTCATGAAGTTTTCATAGATTTTTTCTACCAGAGTCGCGTCTATCTGTGGGAGCCTTAATACATACCTAAATAGTGTCTTATTTAATAAATTTAGTTATGGCAGTTTATTTTTACACAAAAAGGACATTTTTGCGCTTAGAATAAGGCCGTTTAACACACGTTTTTCGCCGTGAAAAACTACGGTTTATTTATTTATTTAAACTTCTCGCACACAATTAGGTACAATGGCGGAATTAATGCCTTAGGCATTCTCTACCAGTCAACCTAGGGTGGTGAAGAGATAAGATGGTAGGTGCTCTGAGAGGAAATAATAATAATGAAAAATATTAAAAGATAACATAATGGGTGGCCTGCCTCCTACAAGGTGGACCGATGACCTTGTGAAGGCCGCAGGAATCCGCTGGATGCGGGAAGCACAAAACCGGTCGAAGTGGCGGTGCTTGGGGGAGGCCTATGTCCAGCAGTGGGTCTTTCGGCTGAAATGATAATGGGTAGGTTTATTCGTCGTGTGTAAGCACGGTCGTCAGTTTTGTATGGATCACTATGAAAGCTTGTTGACAGACACGTTTTTTTTTCTACGTCGCTATTTGTACGCCGTGTGTAAAGTCAAATTATTACTTCACTGGAGTAACCTGACTTGTGCTAGCTGTCACTTGTGAAATAAAGATAAAGATAAATTTATTTGTTCAAACATGTGTAACATGATACATGAATATGCACATATAGATGGAAACATAACTTTACCGGACCAACATGTTTTGCCTCACTCGGCGTACAAAATGTTTATATGTTATTAAATAAATTGGCAATTATAAATGAATTAAATTAATGTCAGTTTCTTATATAAAATCAGAGTCAGTACAAAATGTAGTCAAAAATTAATTACAAACAAAATATGTCAATATATAATAAAATTCAAAATGTATCATTTAAAAAATCAACAATGTTATTGTAACACTTATCACTAAGCAGCTTTCTTAAATAAATTAAAATTCAATTGCTTAATGTCATTCGGTATTTTATTGTATATTAACCTCGTAAGGCCCAACCCAAATTTAGGTCGATATATATTTTTATGATTAGATATATAATTTAAATGATTTGAGGTTAATGGGGCCATGCATAGAACACTTTTTCTTAGAAGTGCAGTCTTGGCCGAGCATGACTTAAAATAAAATAGTCATATTTATTGTAGGTAATGGTGATCGTTTAGTTTCTATTTTCTTGTCCATTTTACCTTTTTTTTTGGGTGGGAAATCATCAAATAACTTCTCCCAGACAGGGTGTGTCAGACACTTACTGACTAAAATACACCCGTATTCCTTCTATTGCCTGTGTTGCCAGGGGCCACGGTAACCCTTTAGTACCTTCCCGCGACCCCGGCAGGCATCGGCCCTAGTGGACCCCTACACTTGTGCTGACGACATCTCTTTGAGGCGCGCGTGGAATACAATATAGAATAGAATACCCGGGCCTGGTCCTTACAGGACGGCGAGCTACCCATTGCTCACCGTACGGTGAGCAATGGGTGTGCAAGCCCGCGTTTACGGTGGTCATTTCGCGTCCATTTTGACTTATAATAAAAAAAAAAGAATTATTCGACTTTAAGGCACGGTCGTCAGTTGTATGGATGACTATGGAAGCTTGACCGACACGTTTTTTCTACGCCGCGGTTTACACGTCGCCCGTACCTTAAAGAAACCGTGCCGTGTACAACGGACCTTACAAAATCTATACTAATATTATAGCGGGTGATCTTCAGAACTACTGATCTGATTTCTAAAATTATTTCACTGATAGAAAGCTACGCTATTTTTGAGCGCCACAGGATAAGTTTTATGTAAAAAAAACGCGAACAGAGTCGCGTACAGAAGGTAGTGCCCAATATAGCAGTCGGAATATTCTTTTCAATTTTCTTCTTTTTTAAATTTTGTTCTTTGTTTTCTCGCAACCGTCGTGCATGTATGACCCAGATGTGTGAAAGTAAGCGAAGCAAAAGGAGTATTTAAGTATCGTAGCAGGTGGCGTTCTGTAGTTACTGCCTACCCCCGTGGGAAGGCGTGAGTTTCTGTACGTATTAGCAGCGCCCCGCGGTTTCACTCGCATAAGTCTCGATCCCGTAGGAATATCGGGATAAAAAGTATCCTATGTATTAATCCAAATTATAAACTATCTGACTGCCAAATTTCATCCAAATCCGTTCTGCCGTTTTTGCGTGAAAGAGTAACAAACATCCATCGATCTATCCTCACAAACGTTCACGTTTATAAATATTGGTAGGATGTGTATATTCTTCGTTAAAATAAAAAAAAAATAGAATCCGGATCAAAGCACCAGAAAAGACTAACGAATATCAAAACCAGTATAAAATTAAATGGGGTTTCACACCCCTGACTTTCAATTAAAATGTTAAGGCAGGGGTATGCAACCATTTTGAAATTTCAATAAACTTTTAAAGCCACGCTTTTTCGTAATATTTTAAACCCAAACATTTTATTCTGGTCCAAACTGCGTACTATTATACCGCAAGGGGAAATAACTCGAGCGATACATGCAATTTATTGATGCAACAGCAATTAACCCAAATACCACAGAACTTGAATATATCCCTTTTTTAAAAACTCAATTCCATGGTATTTTCGTGGTGATATCGTAAATTTTTGTTGTAACTCGTCGGCTGGAGATATAACTGCATCCGATCGTCGTTTGCAACCACCCTTATAATTGTGAATGGATTTATGCGGGTTGTACGTCATACAATATTGAGTTTTTGTGTTTTTAATGCGAAAATTCGGTCATTAGTCAAGTACAGCGTGCCGGAAATTTCTTTTTAACCGACTTTAAAAATAAAAGAGGTTATGCGTTTGGCCTGTTTTTTGTTTTTTCATGTTGGTCCTTTCTATCAACGTCTACTTATAAAGAAGTAGTATGTTTATTCTAATTTTATAAAACTAAATTCAAACAAACTAAGAGATGCAGGGTAGACCTATGCTCGGCTGAATAATAAAATAAATAACTTCAAAAAGAAACTTAGGAATGCTCACAATGAAGGAAATACAGTTTCTTCTAAAATAAAAATACATTTAGAGATCCAAAAGAACGTTTCCATTATTACCTATGTCGCATTTCGAAGTGAACGATACTTCTCGCTTTTAGAAATAAAATAAAAAACAGTTAAAAGCCATTAGTTATTTGTAAAACAATGTAACGTACAGTCAGCAACTATTTAATTATATCCCAGCAAAAGACCTACAAAAACCAACTTAATTTCTATAAAATTAAGTATCAAAATCGTTTGGTCGCGCTACACATTGGTAACTAACAGATAGGGTTGGCACGCTTCCAACTTTAGGGAGTGAGTTTTAATTGATTTCGTCTATGTTGGGAAAATATTCCAAATAGGTACCTATTATTCTATTGGGACGATTAGACCAAGATGTGTTTGTACTTGATAAGTAACGAATTTATATTTTGATATATGCATTTAATTAAATGCTGTTTTGTTTACTTACAATATCAAATTACTCGTAGGGCTGTTTGTTTATTAGATGCACTATACCCATCATAGATTCACAGAGTGACCATTATTTGATATCAAACTTAATGAATGATCAAAAAGGATGGTTGTCAAACGAATGAAAAAAATCTTAATAAACTTCATTTGAACTTCCCGAATCACTCTTATCCGTTATTGACGATATTTACAAGCCAAAATAAAATGTCTCAGAAAGCCCCATTAATAACAAAATCCTGGCCCACACTCAAGTATCAAGAATTCTCGTCCTACGCACCACAAAAGACTTTTAATAAATTTCTCCCGAACAATGACTTATATTATGAAAGAACAGTGATCACAATAGGGCCCATCTATAAACTCTATTAGTTCGCCAAATGGAAAATTTTCTAACAATAAAACTAGGAAATTGCATTTTATTATAGGCAAACCCCCCCCGGTGGGCAGATTGGTAATTCTTTTAAGTATTTTGTTGTTTGAAGTTCATAAACATTTTGATACTAGTTGTTTGGTAAATGTAGGGGTTTGCTAAATAATTTTACCGCACGGGTCGATCGAAAGTTAAGCTACGCTTGCCGCGGTTGGTTCATGGAGGGGTGTCCATTCATTACATATTATCGAGATCCCGCCGTGCCTCGGAAAGCACGTAAATCCGTTGGGTCCGGCTGTCATTCGTAGCTCTTTGACAGGCGGTAGGTGTAGTAAGCCCAAAGTCTGACAACTCTTACCAAGGAGTATCGTGTTCCCCAGTAACTGGATTGTGGAGGTTAGATAGGCAGTCTACTATGTAAAATATGGTATTCAGCCGCATTCGGGTACACTAGAAGCCGACCCCAACATATTTGGTAAAAGGCTAGGCAGATTGATTGAAAGCCCCGGTGGACACACACAGACCCTGCATTTCCCTAACATATACAAGATGCAGTTTTGAACCTGCAAAACATTTCAGGAGGTTGTTATGAAACTCGTAAATAATCGTATAACAATACGATACCAAGTCAATAATCAATAATACTTTTTATTTTAGTTTTTTAAATTTTATGGTTTTTTAGAATAACTCTCTTAATAACCCTATCTAAGATCTATGAAAGAAATGTCGGTTGCGTATGTTTGTGTGTGTGTGAAAGCGCAGTTTAAGGACACGTACAGACTGGCCGCGTTTTAAAAAGGGGAGATCACACTTACCGATTTCCGTAAATAAGAAAAAAATGAAAAAACATCCCTGCCCATTTTATTGTTGATTCGGGTCGAGAATCACTAACATAATTACCTCCTATAATGTCTTGCAGATCCAAAACAACACCTTGTATATTATATGTTTTATATGTGTGTGTGTGTGTGTGTGTGTGTGTGTGTGTGTGTGTGTGTGTGTGTGTGTGTGTGTGTGTGTGTGTGTGTGTGTGTGTGTGTGTGAGTCTAATTGATTGCTAATCTAACGAATAACGCAGGCTTTAGTCGAAATATTAGCCTGAATACATTCAGTCCTGTGTTTTGAGGGTTCCTTACCCAGTGTTTACTTTTCCTACTATATCAGATTGGCTATCACAAGGTGATATCTGAATAACGGTAAATATAATGGTGATATTCGCATTTAACCATTTTAACTTCGACTCTAGGCAGCGTGCAGACAGGCGCGACTTTATTATTTATCAATTTTAATTTAGTTTCGAGTTCGGAATGAGTCCTGGTGCATGTTGTAGTCATGTTTGCTTGTCAAATTTTAACAATATTATGAAAACGTTAGCATACCCTGCATCTATACTGAAATTAAATTACCATGTGCCATATTATGTGCAGTAATAGATTTCTGGAAGCCTGATCGAGTAGTACAGTAGGCACCACGTTAGTGGTAACAAAACCAGTATACGAGTAAGCTAGCCTCGCATTCTGTTGAAACTTATTACGTACTACGTTAGGCCAGCACCAGGTAAAAAAGTTACTAGCGACGTGCGGGCGACTGTACGTTAACGAAGTTAATAACTAGAATCTATGCATTTTTTTTTGACGTTCGAAACTGCTATAAGTGCTTATTTGAAATAAATAATTTGAATTTGACTTTGACTTTGATTGCCATCATAATTTCAGCTAACATGAGATTTTATTATCAGACAAAATTACAAAAGCGGGTTTTGAGACAGCCAGCCTATACCCAATTCGAAATTCATCCAATATAGGTACCAACTGATAATCTAATAGGGCTACCCGGCCTGGGGTGTAACCATCACCTCTTATAGCAGTATTATTATAATATTACTTTACAGTGGGAAAGTGATGGAGCTATACAGTACTTATAGCTCTATCTCTTTCTCACGCTAAAGTAATATTGAAATAATACTGCTATAAGAGGTGATGGTTACCCCCCAGATCGATTATCAGATTACTGCCTACGGCTTTAAGTCCGCCTCTGTACATTTGTGTGCTTAAAGTATTAAATAAATAAATAAATAATAAATAACACATTTAATCACATACATAACATCACGCCTTGTTTCCCGGGAGGGTTGGGCAGAGGTGTACCTGTAGTACATCCACATTTCGCCAGTTATGTTTAAGTCCCATGTAATAGGGGGCGACCCTATTGCCATCAACCGGGCACAACTCTAGACTGCTACTGAGAAATCCCAGATAGAAAACCCAATAGCACTTTGCACGACCCGGAAATTGAACCCAGAACCTCATACTCAGCAGTAGCGCTTGCGACCACTACACCAACGAGGGAGTCACGCTTCAGCTTAAAAAAATTTGATTAATAATTTATAAATTATTTTTTGACTAAATATTTGATTTTAAAATACCATAGGTTGGTAAATAGGCAATATAGACACCAACCGTGTCTGCAACTCCATGTCAATGCGCGTATTAGGCGTACGGGTGGGAAAATCGGTTATTCGATCCACCCCAGCTCCTCAAGGAAGGCCAGCAACGCCTTGGTGTTACTGACGGTCTCAAGGCGGGTACCTGGGTCACCGAAGTATTTTGGCCTGTATGTGGTAACTCATCATCATCTGCCTAGCCTTGTACCAACTGTGTTGGGGTCGACTTCTTATCTAACTGGATACAGCTGAATACCAGTTATTTACATGGAGCGACTGCCTATCTGCCCTCCACAAACCAGTTGCTGGGTAACACGATACCCCTTGGTATGACTGGTTGTCAGACTTTCGGGCTTCTGACTACCCGTAACGACTGTCAAAGATCTACAAATGACAGCCGGGACCAACGGCTTAACGTGCTTTCCGAGGCACGAGGTCTTGGTATGTAAAGATAGCCATAACCCATCCACGGACTAACCGCGGCAAGCGTAGCTTAACCTTATCGATCGACCAGTGCGGCTGTTATTACTTAGCCACAAGCCCCTGTGGTGACTACCGGGTAGTTTTGCAGCACATGAGCTGCTGTCTCGTCGTCCTCCATGCAAGCTTTGCACAGCGGACTGTCTGTGACTCCTATGACGAATAGGTGGTTATTATGACCTATGGCGAGATATAGCTGCTGTAACTGCCGCAACTGTTGTTTAGTTAGTCGGAGAACCTGTTTCGTGAGGCGGCCATCGATTGTAGCGAAGTTTAAAACACCATGTTCTACATCTAAATTTAACTAAAAAGGTTCCAATTTCACCCCTCACACCCACACATCGGCCGTCCCCGCCCTGTGATGCGTGTCGGGGCGCGGTCGCAAATCATTCCGTGTGCACCGGCCCGATAAATTAGATACGCCTAAGTACTGAAAATGCTTGTTTTGCAAAACAATATCTCGTTGTGACAGTGACCGAGTTATTGTGATCGGAAGTGTAAGTGGTGCGTGCGAGGTATGACTGAGTGCAGAAGATCACATTGCTAGTACCTACCCGAATGTATTGTCTATGGTATTGTTCGTCGGGTCGTTGAGCTGCTTACGTTCTGAGTTGAGCTGCACGATTACTGACAAATGCGTGCACTGGACTGGGCAGTTGCACTGAAATCTGTGTGCAAAATACCATCTCAGACACTAATACGCATGGTCCTCAGACCTAACCAAGATTTTGTCTAGACTTTAAAAGAGACTGTCACCTCTTGAGTTTTTTCGGTGTTTCTTCTCAGAGTAGTCGATTAAGAAACATCGAACTCAACTACTTTTAAAACATAATTTAGTTTTGGAGACGTCAACAGTCTTCTTGGAAAGTTAATTAAGAAGCAAGGTGCAGCCGTTGACCTTCAGGTTTTAAAAAACACCCTAATATTATATTATAAATGCGCTTATTTTTGCGAACCTCTAATAATTCTTATTCTAAAAATACTAAATAGCCATGTAACTGCGACCACATTGGATGTAGCGCTCGCAAGACGCTGCCGCGGCACCGCTCGCTTCGCTCGCTCGGCTCGCACGCGGTTCGTCCCAGTCCTAAACTAACCTAACTAGTTTGATCGAGGTATCGTAGCTTAGTTATTGCAAACAACTATAAGAAAAGGCCAGAAATTTAAAACTTTTTTAAAGTAATAGAGCCTTCTACGAGTACTATTTCAAAAAAGTGTGCATCATTAGAAGTGCAAAAAGTTTTTACGAGGTATATTCATTTAAAAAAGTGTACGTCATTAGGTCAATAATTTTTTAAAGGTTCAATTATATATTAACCTTAAAAAACGTCATAGTAGATGAATCGTTCAACTCAGCACAAACTGTTTTCTATCAACCTGATATGACCCACTTCTCGCCTTTAAGACGCGCTCTATAAGTCCACGATAAAAAGTTTTACCTGTACTTATTTATACCGTGACCTCACATTTTTCACGGCCTACCCCCAATTTGTTACGATTGCCCTGTGCGGTATATACTCGTATTTTTAGATATACCTTTACCCGCGTCTTCACTTGCGTTTCAAAGTTTTCTGGGTTAGGCTTTTTTTTTTGGGTGGGAAATCATTAAACAACTTCTCTCGCTCTGGGCGGAGCGGGAGGGTGTGTCTGACTCTTATTGACTAAAACCCACCCGTATTCCTTCAGTTGCCCGTGTTGCCAGGGGCCTCGGTAACCCTTTAGTACCTTCCCGCGACCCCGGCAGTTTCTGGGTTAGGCTAACCCGCACTGTGATAAATAAATGCGCGATTTTTTATTACCATTCTGTAACATATGTTCTTCATCCACTTCATCTACACATGACACCATAAATAAAAATAGATTTTTAAAAGAATATATTTTTTTAGAATAGCTTTTTTTTACCACGCGAATTTTAAACCACTCGTGCGTGTTACACACACTACAGATTTAAAATTCGGGTGGTAAAAAAAATCTGTGATTTGATGCAGATTTGACGCGGTGCGGTACGAATTTAATTCGCGCAAATATTTTGTAGAGTATGGTTTTGTATGACGCTCCTCGCATTGTGAAATAAAATTCGCGCGGACGGGAGAGGGGGGCGCTCCCCGTTCAGACGTACGAATTGCCACTTTATCGAATGCCTGTTCAGCCATTCTGTAATATCCGAAAAGATTTTGCCGTATTTTCGCAGGTCTTGTAATGTTATGTATAAAAATCCTTTCATAGGTCTCAAAGAACACTGCATTCACCCACTAACGGTGAATCCGGTGTGCATGACATCTTTTGATTCGTCTGTTACGCCGTAGTAACGGGTAAATTAAGTTCTGTTGTCCATTGTAGCATGCGTCTCAGCTGAGACTTGCATAGGTCGAGAATCTCGGAAGAACCGAGGAATTTTATTCGCAGAAATTCCGCACACTGAATTTTAAAGCGCGAGAATAAAAATTGCGCGATGAGATTTTGCAGTGCGGGCTTAGCCTTAGAGACCCTGCCGGGGTCGCGGGAAGGTCCTGCCGGAGTCGCGGGAAGGTCCTGCCGAGGTCGCGGGAAGGTACTAAAGGGTCACCGAGGCCCCCACAACACAGGCAACGGAAGGAATACGGATGGGTTTTAGTCAGTAAGAGTCTGACACACCCTCCCGCTCCGCCCAGAGCGGGAGAAGTTATTTGATGATATCCCATCCAAAAAAAAAAAGCCTTAGAGACAACCCTAGTTAACAATTCGGGAAATCTATATCAGAATCTATTCTATACTGTAATATTATAAATAAATTAAATTTGTAAATTTATATGTAGGGAACTAATCTTCAGAACTACTGATTTTCTTCTTACAGATTTTTTTTTACTTATGTTTGCTAGAGTATTGCCGTGTCATAGCTATTCTATGTTTCGTAATTTTGAGTTGTATTAAGGTCGTGTGTGAAAACGTGATTAAAGGACCATGTTAAAAGCAGTTGTGTCCTACATAATTATAATGACAATGAATGACGCCTATCCGTTTTCCTTGATTTGATACCCGAATTTATGATTTCCACCTTTTTAGACCAACAGCAATCAATTCAAGCTGAATGATGTAACGTACATCATCATCTGCCTAGTCTTTTCCAACTACGTTGGGGTCTGATTCCAGTCTTACCGGATACAGCTGAATACCAGTATTTTACATGGAGCGACTGCCTATCTGACCTCCACAACCCAGTTACTGGGTAACACGATACCCCTTGGTAAGACTTGTTGTCAGACTTTCGAGCTTCTGACGACCCGTAACGATGTAACATACATAAAAGGATATATTTCGTTATCAATCCTTTTATCAATTGACATCATAGGCGATCCTTGTAAAGTGAAAGATTGGATGTATATCTTGTATTTTATTTGTAGCATAGGGTAAGACTTGGTATTACGCCCTACTTTTTTTTAAATCGTAATTTAAAAAAAATCTTACAAGATATAATCAAACTTTTTATTTTGGAACAATATTTAGTCTTTTGACAATAATGGCACAAGTGGTAATCTTAATAGGAACTAAGGATAAAATAATATTAATATTTTTTTTAAATCTAAGGTGGGGCGTTTTGTAATGTGGCTGGTGGCTAATACGACTCATTCTTATTATAAAATGCCCCAGTGTATTAATCATATATTTTTTTATATTTTTAAATATATTAACAATCATTTTGGCACAAACTAACTCTTAAATCGAAATTAAAATAATATGACGCACTTAGTCAGTCTCTTTATCAAATCAGACTTTTTACATAAACATTTGAATAAAACTTAATTTGTACTTATATCAACTTAATAGATTATTAAAAGAAAAACAAAATAATAGGTAAACTACCATCGGTAATCAACACAATAACATAACATAACATTCGGCTTCAGTTTGAGATTCAATCAGTCTTATAAGTTTTCATTTGGCAATCATCTTAAAATTAAACAATAAAAACTTACACTCTATTTTTTTTAACAGCTTCCTTTTTGGCTTTGCGTCCACAACGATTACACATTGGGTTATACATAGTGCAAAACTCATGCAACCATGTTAAACAAGACGGGCATTGAATCCAATCTTCAGTGGATTGTGTGTCATAATAATTTTCCGTGCATTCAACGCATCTGTTAACGTCATCATGTTCGTCTGAGATTTCTTCTTCAGAAGTATCTACCCTAACCTCGTTTTCATCATTGCTTTCAGAAGACGATGACCAGCTTACTTTTTTCTTATTTCTGACAGGACCTTTCTTTGCCTTCTTTCTATTTTGTTTTTGTCCATTTTGTTTCTTTTTTACACCATATTTTTCTTTCACTGCTTTAATTCTTTTTGTGATCTTAGCCTGCTTTAATTTTTCAGCTGCTGGTTTCTTCTTATCAGCAATTACTTTCCGTTTCTGTATATTTTCATCAGAAGTTAAAATAACAGCTGTTTGTTTTCTCTTAGACAATACTACAGGAAGTTTAGGCACTGGATGGATTTCATTCAAAACTTTGGATGGTGTTGCTTCAGACTCAGTAGATCCTATTTGTTTTTCAGGGGTTTGTTCAATCAAGTCAATAAGATTAGACTTCGCAATAGTCAGACACGCCTCACTCTCGATACGACATTGTATCGGATACTTTTGTGGTGTTTTTGGCAATATGATATTCATTTGGTCAAACTCTTCTGCCACAGGTGCATCTTGCACAGGCAATGAATGTTCAGTTACTACTTCCATCAAACTATCTTCGTAATTTGGATTAATTAGATGTAGTCCTGAAGGACCTGGCTCAGATTGGAACTCATTCACAACGACAGGTGGTGATCCTAATGTCCTGGGCTCTAAATCATTTATGACCTGCTGCGGTGATGAATGAATTGTATCAAAGGCAATTAGCTCACTACCGTCATATTCATGAAGTAATGACAGAGACTCTCTTGACGTCCCATCCTCATCTTCAATAACTAAATTTTGGTCTCGCAGCGAATCAGATAGTGAAAAATAGTGATCAGGAATGGCACTCGGATCAAAAGGATAAATTCCACATGATTTTAAAGCTGACACACCATTGGAAACAGTAGCAGCTTTGCCCCAAGCTCGTCCGATTAACTTAGACACGTCATAGCGTGTCAACTTCTTCTCCTTGTTCCTAACCATCCAAGTCTTAGCTTCCTGGGCAAAGTACACCTTCAATGGCCTAAAAAAGGCTCTATCAAGAGGCTGCAGAGCATGCGTAGTGTGACTTGGTAGACACAAAAGAATAACACCATTTTCTTTAGCCACTTCCAGTAGGCGAATATTGTTACTGTGCGAGCTGTGACCATCTAATATTAACAATGTTTTTCGAGGACTCTTGTGACGCAGAAACACTTCTTCAAACCATTGCATGAAGAGATCTGTATTTATGTAAGAAGATTTTTTGTTCATGAAAACCTGTGATCCTGGAGGAAGACCTTCGGAAAATTGTGGTTTGCTGTAAGTACCCTTATAGATTAAAACAGGGGGAAGAAAGTTACCTTGAGCATTACAACAAGCAATCACCGTTACGTTTTCACCCTTTTCAGAGCTAGTGAGCGTGTAGACGTCTTTGGCTCCCTTTGTGGCAATTACTTTTCCTGGCTTGTTGTTCACCTGTATGCCGGACTCGTCCATGTTGAAAATATCTTCGGGGTGATTTGCAAAATCATTTTCTTCGTAGATTTTAGCTAGTAAATCAAAAAAATCCTGTACATCTTTTCTATTAACTCCATAAGCTCGAGCAAGTGACAAGCCTTCTGATTTTCTTTGACTTAATTCTGAGTTACGAGCCATGAACCCCGAAAACCATACATTTCCAGCTGATTCAGAACTTGCTGAAAATGGGTTTTTAATTGTAAGTTTCTTAGCTAATTGAAATGCCATTTCTTTTACATCTTTTCTGTCAGGGGCAAATCCAACTTTTTCCAATTTCTTTATATGGGCAACCAGTTTTTTTTCATGCTCTACCGAAAATACTGGTTTTCGTCCTAGAGGGCTCTTTGATTTTCCTGATAAAATGTGTCTTCTTAAAGTCCGAGACGGTATGCCAAAGTTTCTGGATGCCTCATTAACACCCATTACTTTGCTTAGGACACTATGCATGGCTTTGTCTAAGTCGTCCGCACTCCATGATGCTCGTAGTGTCCTTCTTTCATACTTCCGAGACATTATCTGTAATAATATCACGCAACAAGGTACTTTAACAGAGTTCAAATATTAGGGCGTTTTAAACAACTAGCTTAGGGGCTTATTGTCAAATTCGATTTTTAATATGCCCCACTGAGATCAAAACACAAGATTCAAGGTTATAACGTTCGAAAAAATAAAAAGAGAAAGGTAATTTTATCTATTTTACGATAGTGTGGGTCATTTTAACACAAAATATAAAAGTATCAATATATATGAATTTCTTGGAGACTCACCACAAATTGTTTCACGCCAATAAAACCAGATTTTGCAATATTTTTTAAACGGACATCGCAAACTACGTGCACACGTCGGCCATGTTGTGCGGCTACTAGTGGCTCCCCGCGCGTCTAGTTACGAGCGGCGTGGCTTTGTTAGTGTGAGTGTTTGAGTGGTGGGGCGTTTTGTCACTTAGGGCGTATTACCAAGTTCTACCCTACTGACTGGATAAATCTTGTATGATTTATTTTATTGAATCCCTTTGCTGGATACAAGGACCAGAAAAGAACCACTAGTTACACTTTTTCTTCCACAACTGGCCTAAATAATGTCTCATCATCATCAGTCTAAAGCAGTCCACTGCTGGACATAAGCCTCTCCAATCGCACGCCATTCAGCTTGATTCTCGGAAACTCTTATCCAGCTGCTACCAGCCACCCTGCGCAGATCGTAGCTCCACCAAACCTGAGGGCGTCCTACCTTATGTTTACCTTACTCGACTCAAGAACACGTCTACCCCAACGGTCATCGTTCTACGGATAATATGGCCGGCCCATTGCCACTTCAGCTTCCTTATTCTGTGAACAATGTGTAAAAGTGGCATATTAGGCCCCTAGATCTGGTCCAGTCCTGGCTTTTTCTTCATTATCGAAAAGAAATATACCTTATCCAAAAATCACATACGAGAATAAACAACAATCTCCAAAACCCAGCTAACAGACTTTAGATTAAAAATTACCACGCAAAAAGAAGGCCTAAACGGCTAAACCAGAATCCTGTTACAAACGCAATTGACGTCAGAATTGGCTATTAGGGATGCGTAGTAAATCAGTGGAGACCTCGACGGAACCCATCTAAGCGTTTAAGGGGATGTTGCACGCAAGTCTAGTATCAAATTTTCGTTCACACGTCATAATAAAACGCATTAAGGGAGGCGTGTGTTACACCGAAGTGTAGCAAATTTATTTAAGGTGTAACAGTATTTTACTTTGTATAGCTTTATAAAGGTTATTTGTAAGGTAAAATGTTTCTTGAAAGGGAATTTATTATCTTCTGCTTCGTTTGAGTTGTGATGAATTTCCACGTAATCTGTTTGAGAATGAAAGGTTAAATGCAGAATTAAAGCGGTTTTCTTAAGAACTTCATCTTGTTATGATCGCAAAGGCTGCGAGATAGTGTTTAGTTTTATGAAAGATGAATTATGTGCTACTTTGTTGTTTATCGTAATAATTTGAGAAGAAAAACTTACTCAATCACGTAGACACTTAATACTAAATAGTATTCTGATAACGTCAGACATTTATAATTTGTTTTCCAAGTTAAAATATTTCTGTTTTGTGAAAATAACTCTTGCAGTTCAAGCTAGCTTGTGTACAAAATATGAGACTTTATTTTGTACCCAGACAAGCTTATATTGTCGGATAAGGCGGGAGGAAACGCCCGGGATCACCACTGTGGGGATCGCCCGAAGGACACGCAGGCATGCGGTGCAGGTCTGCCCGGCTTGGGCAGAGCACCGCCGTGGCTCCTTCCGCGAAGCAGTAATATTCGCGAAGAAGGGGGCGGGATGTTTGAGGAAAAGGCAAATTTCGCGCCCTCTCGCCCCTAGCTGCCGCAGGAGACGCCCTGGGCGTCGGGAATCCCGGGCGGATTTCCGGCCACTGTAGGCGCGGGCTTGCGGACGGTGAGCAATGGGTAGCTCACCGTCCGTAAAGACCAGGCCCGGGTCGACGGCGCGTTGTGTTGCACGCGCGCCTCAAAGAGATGTCGTCAGCACAAGTGTAGGGGTCCACTAGGGCCGATGCCTGCCGGGGTCGCGGGAAGGTACAAAAGGGTTACCGAGGCCCCTGGCAACACAGGCAATGGAAGGAATACGGGTGGGTTTTAGTTAGTAAAAGTCTGACACACACTAGAAGTTATTTGATGAAAAAATCAAAAGGCATCTGGTGCCATCTCACTTCAAGCTCACTTCACCTAAGTTTTCACGTTGAGATTTTTACAGAATAGACTGACTGCACTACAGGCTACTGGCACTGCAAGTCCAGTTGAAAACCAGCGTCAGGCACTAGTTTTCAGGCATTTTTGCTGAACTGGGTCGTTTTGGCGCAGCCGTGAGGCACACTTTCCTGCTAACTTTGTACTTTACACTTTTTATTTGATTTTTATAGGTTTTTTTTTAAATCTGCTGTATATTATATTGTGTGCCTTTTGGTCTGTGTTAAATAAATGTATTTTCTTTCTTTCGTTCACTAAATTAACAGGAGCATTCGCTACTTTGGTGTAACAGCGGCTGTCTCACAAACCGCGATACACACATATCAGTCGTTCAAAGCAATCTCTCTTCAATTTTACACGCGTTTGCACGTAATACGATCGCTTGATGGAATCTTGGGAAACCTTGCATCCCAAACATTGCGCGGTTAGTACGAACAATTTCACGAGCAATTCATGTTGAGTGCGCAATGAATGTCGAAGTTTCTGAATGATAGTTTTGTTTCGTAAGGTAAGTGCGTAGTAGAAATTGGTGGAAGATATGAGGCGGTCTCTTGGAATTCGTAATGACATCATTTGTCAATGTAAAGTATTGATTCCGACGGCTTCGTCTGTCCTAGATTTTCTGATTCAGAGAGCAGGGATCGGTTCCCTTGTCGAAGAGTCAAAGACCAGTATATCAGCTCGCTTAATTTTGTTATTTCTGAATATCAGTTGACTGAAAGCAAGATAGGCCTTAATTTTTGGAAACCTTCACCATCCGTGTCCATATTGGTCCTTACATCTGCATATACTTAATGTGATAAAAAAGTAAGATTTGAGAGTTTGTGTCTTGGGAACTGCTGATCTAATTTCGAAAATTCTTTCACTATTGGAAAGCTACCGTATTACTGAGCTACGATGTACGATACGGTTGTGATACGATATATTTTATGTTAAAGCGCAGATATACAAAGTGTTGTTTTGGATCTGCAAAACATTTTAGGAGGTAATTATGTTAGTGATTCTCGACCCGAATCATCAAAAAAAAAAAAAAAATAAAAATAAAAAAAAAAAAAAAATAAATAAATAAAAAGACAAGATAAAATTTTAAAATCTAAAATAAAAAGTATTATTGATTATTGACTTTGTATCGTATTGTTATACGATTATTCACGAGTTTCATAACAACCTCCTGAAATGTTTTGCAGGTTCAAAACAACAGCTTGTATAAAGAAAAGAAAGAAAGAAAGAAAAAGTATTTATTGGGACTCGCACAGGAGATCACACATTAAACTAAAAAAACACTCATAGAAACATAAAAAAAAAACAAAAAGTCCTGTACGAGGCCAAAAGGCTCCTATCTCTTCTGGCTCCTATCTCTCTCCTATATGATTTTAGTGACTTTAAATCTGTTATTATGCCTTCATATAATGCAAGTAAGTTATGCATGTTAAACTAGAACGCATACACATTAATTATATATGTGAATATTTAAGTATTTTACTAAAATACTTTATGAAACAAATTCAGTAAGTAATGCCGCCCAAAGCATAAAAAAACGATTTTACTTTCAAACTACTTGAACTATTTACATGTTTTTTTGTTTTATGAAAACAATTTTTTATATTTATTTCTATCTGTGATTTTTTTCAAAAAAACATATTTACGATGATAAAAATAAATATTTCCTATGAAACCGAACGGCCTTGAGCGCGACGCGGATTTGTATGGCGAAGGTCAGTGGCGATTACCCGGCCCTTAAAACACAAAATTTAACACGGATGGAGTCACGAGTAGAACGGGGGTAGCTAGTAGTTCATGTTTCATGATCATCGTATGAAAGGACCACATCTTAAAACAATGCCCACAAACGTAAAGCGCAGTTGAATCAGTTATCTAGAACATTCATCTGCCACTATCAGTTATCCGACTGCGGGTCACAATGTCGACGTGCTAGTGTTGATTCTATCATAATAATTACAGTAAAGCCGGAGAATTTAATTACTGTGCCGACCAGAAGAGATTGTGGTCCAGTTGAAGCTATAATGTACAGCATGGGTATGGCTTTGTTAGCTTGGATTAAAGGCATTTACACACACATTAATGGGGCAGAGTGGCTCATGGCGAAATAATAACAACCGTATGGGCATATTGAAGGTTAAGCTACGCTTGCCACGGTCATTCCGTGGATGGGTGACCATCTATTACATATCGAGAGGGGCCTCGGAACACAGGTTTTATTTATTTATAGGTTTTCTTATTTAAACATTACAGTACAGTTACAGTGCACCTACATTGGACACATCTCTTAAGCTTACATGACTAAACTTATAAACTACGTGAGTCCATTTTTTATTATACCTATACATGTAGATTTGTTTAAAAAAAAAGTATATATATATCATATATATATACTTTTTTTATTATTCTATTTAATACACAAGTATTACAATATTCCTTTAGTGTTAGTTATTGTGTTACAATGATTATTAGTTATTATGTTACAATAGGGGTATCGTGTTACCCAGTACTGAGTTGTGGAGGTCAGATAGGTAGTCGCTCCTGGTAAAATAAAAAGAAAGAAAGAAAAATATTTTATATAACGCACAATTTTGTTTGAAAATACTGGCATTAGACTGGAAGCCGCAACATAGTTGGGAAATGTTTTGGCAGATTGATTATTAAACGGTAGTGACCGACCCAAGCTTTGATTTCCTTTTCGGCCATTTTCAGTCAAAAAATAATGTTTCGGCCATATTTTCATTTTCGGCCATAAACCAGCCGAAGAGTTGACCAAGCCGAAAATCAGAAATTCGTGAAGTGTCGCACGTCATTCGGCTTACTTCGTAAAGCTCGGCAATATCAGGTGACGTTGGGCTAACTTCGGGGTGAATCGGGTCCGCTCGTGGTTTCACTCAGCTAACTTAAAGGGACGCAATTTTGTATTGAAGGTGTGAAGCGAGGTTATGTTGTATTTTTTTTCACGCGCATAAACTAATGGGTTTTGAACTTCTTTCACTCAAATTGACAAAGGTTTGTTAAATACCTATGTGATTATTGAATTATCTCTGAATTAGAAAGCCGAAGCTATTTTTTCGTTTTCGCTTTCGTTTTCGTCTGAAAATCCATTTTTGGTCGGACACTATTGAACAGTCAAACTCCTACAGCCGTGTTAGATACGATAACCACACATCCGGAAATAGAAAACCAAGAGAAAAGATAATCATTCTATAAAAATCCGCACGAATTTGTTTTTAATTCTACTGAAATATTTGTACCAAAATAGTCACGGGCATATTCCCGGCAGTTCTATTTATAAAATATTTAATCGCTTCCGACGATCGCTCGCGTAGCTTTATATGAACACGTAACCTTTACTACAAAACTACAATGGTATCATGAATTTTAGAATGTCATCAATTAATTAAATCTCAATTTCAACCAAAATTACTGCGCAGTTGATTAATTTAAAATATCATTTAATGCTGCGATCACATTTTGTGGCTTTCGATTGGATTGCTCACCTGGATTTTATATTCGTTGACTTTTGTCCATGAATATTATATATGGATGATAGTTTGTGTAATACATGCTCTGAATTTGGATATGATTGGCAAACATTTACCGATATGATATGCCAGAATAAAGAACTAAAGTATTGATAGTCAAATATGTAAAATCATCATCTGCCCAGCCAATCTAACCGGGTGCAGCTGAGTACCAGTATTTTACATGAAGCGACTGCCTATCTGACCTCCACAACCCAGTTACTGGGTAACACGATACCCCTCGGTAAGACTGGTTGTCAAACTTTCGGGTTTCTGAAGACCCCTAACGACTGTCAAAGATCTAAAAATGACAGCCGGAACCAACGGCTTAACGTGCTTTCCGAGGCACTGAGGGGTCTTGGTATGTAAAGTCCCAATCACGGCAGCACGTAGCTTAACCTAATCAATCCACCCGTGCTGCTGTTATTACTTAGCCACAAGTCGGATGTGTAAAATATATTAATAAATAAAAAATCATTCCAAGTAGGTCTAGATTACACTACTTTGTGGCTATCTGTAAATGTATTTTATCATCATCATCAGCCTACAGCAGTCCGCTGCTGGTCTCTCCAATCCTCTTCAATCGCACGCCATTCAGCTCGATTCTCAGCAACTCACATCCAGCTGTTACCAGCCACCCTGCCAAAATCGTCGCTCCACCTTTTTTTTTTTGTTTCGGCTTGGAAAATCCTCATGGATGTCCACCGCCCTGGGGCAGGCGGGGGGTCTGTCAGACTCTTACTGACTAAAAACCACCCCGGTGTTCCCCTCCTACACTTGTACCGGGGATCATGGGATCTAGAGCGACTTCCGCGATCCCCGGCTGGTGCCGGGCCCGCCATTTCGGGCCACCTCAAGCACGCGGGGGGAATGAGGTGTAAAACTCCCCCCGCGACGTCCTCCCGCAGATAGGCGCGACGCGACACTAGTGGCACAATTTCTATGAGAACTTCATGGAAGATGTCGCACTGCGCGTCGCGCTGCCTGTCGCGCCCTCGATATCGAGCCAGTCTGTACGAGCCTTCACCTCGTTCCCGATTCGTTGGGAAAGTAGGTATTTTGTATTTCTCTCAAAAGACCTTACTATATTACTTCTTTCTATAAAGAGTCCATTTCGTTCACCCGTCCATAAATCAAAGTAAAAAAAAAGGTCAGAGATCGACAACATTTTCACAAAATAAAACACATTCACTCTTTCACTAGCCCTGAATTTCTAAAGCGTCTGAATTTGAACACATAGTACCTAAGTGCGGTGTTAACAACATTCGGAGTTTAACTTTAGTTCAGAAATAATTTAATTTGTAAGTGTACTTGTTTATGTCGAATGTACTTTACGACTGCGGTTGGGAACGGGTCTGATCGTAAAATGCGGTTTTTTTCGTAAATCCAGGCTTTAGTCACACCGTTGGGTATTATGTGCATGTTCAAAGTATATCGGTAATGATTTTTGAATCCCGAAATAACTCTTATCTTCCTACTCACGTTTTATTAAGCACGCGCGTGTATGATTTTATTAGATTAAACACTTTAATATGCATGCATGCATACATGCATGTCCTGGTACCAAAAATTCGAAGACATGTGACATCTACAAACCCGCAAAGGGCCCGCGTCGTGGATTACGGCCCACTCAAAGAGAGAAGGCCACACAGGCCTTCTCTCTCTCTCTATCTAATCAGCCTATAATGTTCCCAGCAGTGGGAACATTATAGACTGATTATGTAAACGCTTTAATATGGACGCCTCTCTAATGCCATGGGCCACGACTAATTGTATTCCCACTAAAGACGACTTTATCGGTCATAACTCTTGTATGGAAGAAGTTGTCTCCAGTATGAGTAAATAATATTGTTCTCGTAATTTAACTTACAATCGTAAATGCATTTTTTTTTCTTTTAAATTTAGTATTCTATGGAGACATAATTGGTTTTAATCTAGTTTTATACGAAAAAAATAAACAGGACCGAATTAAAATGGTTTGGAATAAAAAACAAAAACATATTACTCATGTAACTTGCTTACAAGCATACCTATTCTGAATTATTACAAGCTCCATTTCGTCATTAAACCGACTACAAATCAGCATTGTCTTACCTATGAAATAAATTATACCACAAACATAGAGTTGTCGCGAACTGTGACATTTGTTTGACATCTGTCAGCCTACGCTACTGGCTTGTCAGTTGCTTGGGAGTACGCTTAATCAACGTAGTTTCATTAACAGTTACGTCTGGTTGACGTTTTGGTATGTAATCTATCTTTGTTGTTCATCAAATCGCGTATGGGGCGGGATATTTGTAGTAAATAATGCGGCCATTATTGTCTTTTTGTACGTATGACTTTAAGTAAAAGTAGGTAATTGTTGGTTTAGTAAAACCGTTTAATGTTTACCATCCATTAAAAGTAATTTAAAACAAGATTCTGGAGTGGCGACCGCGTACCGGAAGACGTAGCGTTGGAAGGCCTAGTCCACAATGTGGACAGATGACCTTGTGACGGCCGCAGGAATCCGCTGGATGCGGGAAACACAGATCCGGTCGAAGTGACGGTGCTTGAGGGAAGCCTATGTCCGGCAGTGGACGTTTTTGGGCTGAAATGATGAAAAGTACCTATTATTATGGAGTTGTTTAATTACTTCTTACCTGTTCTATGTGTTTCCTATTAAATATACAAAATTACGTACTAAGTTTACCTTTCTCTTGTCATGGTGGCCCCATTAGTTAAAGGCTCGTGCAGACAGGCGCGACACGACGACGCGACACCGGTAGAACACTTTCCGTGTAGTTTTCATAGAAATTGTACCACCAGAGTCGCGTCAGGAGCTTTAAGGCCTCGCCTCTCATGCAAGAGGTTGTGGGTTCAAATCTGAGCAAGTACCAATGTGACATTTTCAATTAATTTGTGTACTTTCTGAGTTTATCTTGGACATCGGTGACGGAAAAAGTCGTAAGGAAACCTGGACTTTAACAACTAGCATTTGCCCATGGCTTCGCTCGTGTGGAGGTCGGACATCATGGGAACGTACTACTGCAATAAAAAGGCTAGCTAACTGCGCCTCGCGGTTTCGCCCGCATATGTCTCGATCCCGTGAGAATATCGGGATAAAAAGTATCCCATGTCTTAACCCAGGTCATGGTCTACCCATGTGCAAAATTTCATCTAAATCTGTTCAGCCGTTTTTGCGGGAAATCGTAATAAACAAACAGAGTTACTTTCGCATTTATAATATTAGTTACCCTAACTAATATTTTAAATGCGGAAATGAGTTTGTTATAAAAATATAGATCTGAAATTGCCAACCCGTCTTGAGCAAGCGTGGTGATCAACGCTCATGCCTTCTCTGTTAGGGCTTCTTCTCAGAGACTTTTGGCCTGCATTGAGACTATAATAGGCTGGTATTATTATTATTACGATTTTTCATTTCTTTTAATAGTATTTTTGTAATAAACTATTTTATATAATAATCTTAAAAAAAAATACCTACAAGATGTACAAGTATATAATAAAAATAACAAAAAGGCGGAAGAGCTCATTGGGCATCAAAAAAATCGTCCGCATCGCTGTTAATGGGAAAGTGCCCGCAAAAAGGCAGCATTGCCACGTTGGATGGCAATGGTGTTTGGCCTAAAACAAATATTTGGGGTTGAAACACTTTTTGGCCTGGGGTCCGAGTGCTCATCGAGTATTTTGGGACATCGCCAAACAGTTTGTAGAGTCTTCACGTGAGATTATTTTTGACTGCAAGTTTAAGGCTATTGGCGAACACAACAAAAATAAAAAAATCTAGTTACGCTTCGGTGTAACAGAATTCTTTAATCGCTATTGCAGTCATTCAAGTTTTATATTTTTATAATTAGGTTTATTAGTACAGTTGACTCGACTTTAAAAAAACTTTACGCGCGGCTTCTATTTTTTCTTAACGATCAACGTTTTTTTACGAAACGCTGTAAAAATAAATGTTTTAGCAAATGGCATAATAAAAACGGTCATCTGTTTTATGTTGTGAAGTAAGCGACCGCCACCATCGACGTACGTGAATGAAATGAGGTTTTTTTTACACTACAGTTGTTTGCCAATAGCCTTGTCTCAGAAGTTTTTATTGTTTTGCTAGTTAACCTCTTTTTTATAAAATTTTATATACATACAGTTGTTGACTAATCGTAGGTACTTGTTTCTCTGTATTTAATTTGAAATAATTATTTTATTATTTATTTAACAGTTTATGTACACACATATAAACAGACAAGAAGAAAGGAACAGAAAAATACGTACAAAGGTGATGCTTATTTCTAAAGAAATCTCTTCCAGCATACCTGCGATAGAAAGACAAAACAAAAATTACGTGGGATGAGTTCGGCTGTAAAAAACCTGGGTGTAATAAGCCAACGTAATTATTCTGATTTGTCACTGCCTAGCGCCTGCCTATTATGACCTACATGTACCCAGGCCGGCGGCGCGTACGTCGTTGCCGACGGTACGGAATGTTGCCAATTTATACAGGTTGAAATTGAAAACTTGCGACAAACTGAAATGGGACATTGTATACATAATTATTAACAACTTTTACTAAGGGACCAAAGCTGTAATCCCAAAAAAAAAAATCTGCTTTTCCTACATTTTGATGAGGTATTGCGAACATAAATGTACGGGACAACAGTTTTTTTTTTTGGGATTGTAGCTTTGGTCCCTTAGTAAAAGTTGTTCATAATGATGAGTACAATCTCCCATTTCGATTTGTCGCATGTTTTCAATGTCACCCTGTATATGTGTATTTTTTCTTTTATATATATATACACATACACACATACATAAACTCACGCCTTCTTCCCATGGGGGTAGGCAGAAACTATAGAACGCGACCTGCTACACTCCTTACATACTCCTTTTGCTTCGTTTACGTTCATACATCTGGTCATACACGCACGCCGGTTGCGAGTACTATGCACCTGACCTTTTTGAAGAACATCACCAATGAGGTCACTATATATGTCTTCGTAGGGCGTCCCTCCCGGCGTTTCCACTCACATCTGCCTTGTAAATACCTTTTGTTAGTCGCCTTTCATTCATCTTCTCAACATGACCAAGCCGTCTAAGCATCCAAACCATATTTTTAATTCTTGTCACTACAGCTTCTTTTAAAACGCACCGTTGCCTTAACACTAATAGTTTTTAAATTAAATATTATAAATATTTAATTTAAAAAATATTAGTTATTAAATTATATTAGTAATTAAATATTATAAATATTTAATTTAAAAAATATTAGTGTTAAGGCAACGGTGCGTTTTAAAAGAAGCTGTAGTGACAAGAATTAAAAATATGGTTTGGATGCTTAGCTGGCTTGGTCATGTGAATATTTTTTAAATTTATTAAAAGTATTTTCTTTCTTTCTTTTCTTTTTTCTTACGTTTAGCGCTAAATGTATTACCTTATCTATATTTTTTCTAATATCTAACAGCTGAATAAGATAAAAAAAAAATGCAATGGTTCGTCAAATGAGACATTTTTTTTAACCCCCGTTTAACTACAGCTGCCAAACACAATGTATCGCTCCACACTGGTCAATTTTTAATCCCGTGGATATATTTAGTGAAGGCCGAACGCTGATAATAAATAACGTTTTATTACGTCGTCGACACAATTCGTACAAACGGTGACATTATCAAGCTATACATACATTTCCAGTATAAGCTGACCCCACATTGTACGGGAAGCCTTTATCTGGTGTAAAAAGTTGCTTGACGAAGACGAGAGTCACACGTTTTGTGAGTTTTTCTTGTACTGGACCAAACCAGGAAACCTTCTGGTTTACATATATTGAAGGTTAAAGTTTGAACGTTTTTTGACACTAACAATTTTTTTAACTTTATAATACCCCCACAACTCCTGTACCGTTGCATGCACCCATAAGCACTGTTTTGTGTACGTTAAATTGCGTGCTGTCGTAAACAGATTTTTCATACACACAAACACACAAACAAAAAGTCGTTTCCCAGCTATGTTTTGCTTTTTTTGCTCAATCTTACTTAGTTTGATGTACATAATGCGTAGATATACTTAATTTAAAGTTAAAATTCGCGAGCACATTCATAAGAAGCTGGCAGTTTCATCACAACGGTAATGTTTTCGCATGTTTGTCTTTTCTGATTCAGTAAATTCGTGTAATTATTTGGTCTTATATTTATATATATTTAGGTATACATTTTATATTTAATGTTTATAATAGGTAGATATATGTATGTATGTATATCCTTATATTTAAATAAATATGTATTCCACAATGCTCACTATTGCACCTACCACTGTTACCACTTGTCTCTGCATTATCCAAAGGTTGACTGGTAGAAAATGCCTATGGCATTAAGCCCGCTCCTGTACATTTGTGTTCTTAAAAATAAATTTATTTCTCAATAAGAAATTCCAAGGATTTTACTTATTTTATTACTACCTATCCACTCCTTCCATCTTTTATATATATCATATCGCGAGCCCGCGTGTCCTCCTTCCAGTTTTGACGGAACTTATCCAGCCTCGTCCCGCCATCTCCTACGTGGTCTTCGTGGATTTCACTTACTTGAGATAAATGTTGAAACTTAAAATCCAGTAGAATTCCAAAAACTGACATAGAAACTAAGTAGGTATTTAACAAATTATTTACGTAGATAACATTTCATTTCGTACGCCAATAATATTATCGAACACAAAACTAAAACTTTTTACAGCCTGCGAGCCAGCCCTGCGAGGTCAACTTATACTGGACACACAGCCAGCTGTGTCGTTGACTGTACGGCTACCGAATGTTGACAACACTGATGATATCGGGCGATTCCAATAATGGCCGCTCTTTTGTTTTCTTTTATATCGATGGCCGTTTTATTTTATGGGTGAGGAAGCGAGGGTGAATTTATATACATTAATAGCCGGTGAATGCGTGGTAAGTTTCTTGAAAATAGAAGCAGTAGAATTGCAATATTATAGTCAATCGTGAGACACAATCGTTGCATTAGTGATGCATTAATCCAAGCAGATTTATTTAGCTTATTTTAAAAGGTTATTACTGAAATACTAGCAACTCCATATTACACATCACATTTACATCGTCCTCACATTTAGATAAAAATTCAACATTATTTATACTGATCTTTATGTACATAGATAATTTAAAAGAGTGTCCATGGAGTTTCTTGCCCGTTCTTCTCCTTAAGTACCTACTACGCTTTGGAATGGGCGGAAACTAGCTTCATATTTCTAACTGGCCGACTCCTTGACAATTCAAAAGTGCCTGTAAATGGGTTAATTGAAATAAATGCTTTGAGTTTGAGTTGACTTTGAGATTGTTGGTATTATATAAATAATATTGAAAGAGGCTGTTGACAAGAGAAATATAAGCAGTAAACCCTCCCGACCAAATTTCGGCCACGGTGGCCAATTTTAACGGAGATTAGCCAAGTACGCAGGAGATAGCGATATTATAGCGCACAAGTGTGCGCAAACACAGGTGCACTGCAAGTACGCTCTCTGTTCCTTAAAGGCTCATGCAGACTGGCGCGATATCGCACCAATCTGTACGAACCTGGATGGCAATCCGACACGACCGGGGAGAGATCAGGCGCAGGGCCAACGGCTTTGCGTGCTATCCGAGGCACGGGGCTTAAACGTAACTGCCAAAATTTGGGTGCACTATAGGTACAGTCAGTGCTCTACATTACCTGACCCCTCTTATGTGAGGGAAAGAGGGGTTGGCTTATGCAGGTCTCTGACTGTACGCCTCTGTCTAACCGTTCGGGGAATACAGGGGTGATGTTCTGTTATGTCCTGGGGGGTAACCATCACCTCTTATAGCAGTATTATTATAATATTACTTTACAGTGGGAAATTGATGGAGCTATACAGGGCTTATAGCTCCATCTCTTTCTCACGCTGAAGTAATATTGAAATAATACTGCTATAAGAGGTGGTGGTTACCCCCCTGCGCACTCGGGGCAGTAATCTCCGATAGCAACTTTGATATAATTGACTAATCGCTTTTGCAAACAGAACTTTCTCTAACTTTAAACTTTTATGTTTTTTTATTAATTTTCTTTTGATTATTGGGCTTTTGGATAAGTAATAACAGCGGCACGGGTCGATCGATCAGGTTAAGCTACGCTTGCCGTGTGTGACCATCTTTACATACCAAGACCCCACCGTGCCTCGGAAAGCACGTCCCGGCTGTCATTCGTGGATTTATTACAGTCGTTACGGGTCGTCAGAAGCCCGAAAGTCTGACAACCAGTCATACCAAGGGGTATCGTGTTACCCAGTAACTGTATTGTGGAGGTCAGATAGGCAGTCGCTCCGTTTACAATACTGGTATTCAGCTGCATCCGGTTAGACTGGCTGCCGACCCGAACTTAGTGGGGAAAAGTCAGGCAGATGATGTGTCTGTGTGAAAGTCTCCTTTTGTATTGCCGCGTACGAGTATAACTTTTGTAATGTGCGTTTTATTTCTGCAAAAACAAATAATTTTTGTTTCTTTTTTTCCTAATTGATATGTTTTTTTTTCGTTTCAGGTATGTTCTCTTTAATCAAAAACCTAAGCTAAGAAAACAGTTGGTTGCTGAAGTAAAGACTTCCCCAATTCATCGCAGTGAGTAATCAAATACATATCCAACTAAGAAAAATTTTAAAGAATTTTTTTTTTTTTTAAATGCTTTGCCCCACACTAGGAATTTCTTCCTGTATCGTGGGTGCGTTTACAAACATAGAAACTCACAAACACAAACACCCAGACCCGGAACAATTACTTGCAGATCATACAAATATTTATTCCGTGCGGGGATCGAACCCGCGACACGCTGCGCAGCAGTCGATCGCTCAGCCATTACGACAACCGTGTCGTCAAAATGCTATTGTCATTGATATAAATTGTTGATCATTATGATAGTCTGATTCATCTGTGAATCATTTTAATAATGGGATCTATGAGGACGTAGTCGGCTGTTAAAAGGTCGTTTTGCATGGTCATGTTTATGTTAATTCTAGGTTCAGGTTTATGTTGGATTGGGTGTGGTTTAAATTAATGGTTACATTGCTGCTGTGACAACACTTCGCATTATTTTACTTAGAGTATAAAATCATCGGCTTTCCTTAAACCTGCTCTCAATTATGTTCACAGACAATCTAGGGTTATTTGTATACAATGCCCTCCCATAGATAAATCACCCGTCTCTCCACTATTCCATTGCTTACTCTAGGATGCATATCCGGTAGGCTCTAATAATCCTTCCTATCCTAAGGGCACGTCTTCCTGACCATTACCGCGCCCCCCGGTCTACTCTTTGTTATGCAATGGTCTCTGTAGTCCCATGAAACATGAGGCTCCAGGGTCTAGTGTGAAACCTTGGGTAACATCACGCTTGCAGCCCTCGAATGATTAGACAGAGGTGTACCTATAGAACACCCACATCGACAGTTATGTTTAAGTCCCATGTATTAAGGAGCGAGTCTATTGCCATCAACCGGGCATAAATCCAGACTCCGGGCAGCTACTAAGAAATCCCTGATAGAAAAACCCAATGACACAATGTCCGACCTTTTTTTTTTGCGTGGGAAATTATCGAATGTCTTCTCCCGCTCTGGGCGGAGCGGGAGGGTGTGTCAGACTTTTACTGACTAAAACCCACCCGTGTTCCATGTGTGTTGCCAGAGGCCACGGTATCCCTTTCGGACTTTCCCGCGACCCCGGCAGCTATGCCCGACCTGGGAATCATATCCAGGATACCTCATTAAGTTCTGAGTTCTCTTTCTACTATGGACGCGTTTTTTTATTTTACATCGTCCTCACATTTAGTTATAATTTCAACATTATTTTTGTACTAATCTTTATGTATCAATTTAATTTAAAAGAGTGTCCATGGAGTTTCTTGCCCGTTCTTCTCCATAGGTACCTACTACGCTTTGGAATGGGCAACTAGCTTCATATTTCTAACTGACCGACTCCTTGACAATTCAAAAGTGCCTGTAAATGGTTTAATTGAAATAAATGCTTTGAGTTTGAGTTTGAGTTGAGCTGCACGATTACTGACAAATCCGTGCACTGACTGGTCAGGTCCACTCAATCTGTGTTGTTCTTTTCTGAAAAAAACATTTCAGGCACTAATCTAAATGGCCTTCACATGATCTGAAGACTCTGTGACCTTTGAGTATGTTTCGGTCTTACTTCTCAGAGTAGTCAGATAGAAAACGCCGACCTCATCTACTTTTTAAAATATGATTGACGTGTATAAGTGTTTGTACAAACCTACTTACAGAAATAAAATCATTTATCATTTAATAAAAAATGCCATCACTCATCTTTCAAATTCATCCCATAACTTTCCTGTGACGTCATCCCCATAAAACTGACCACCACGAACCATACATATGTGTATAATTCTCGCTTCTAAACATAAAAATGAGTTAAAAATGACTTGGTAATAAAAATGTTTCGCCTGCAGGGACTCGTTGCGTTAGTCCAGTATTTTTAAGGCCTTAACTTGGACTCGGGCGCGGCATATTGCATGTCATCATTTGTCCTGGGACGTGAAATTTTTGGTGTGGGGTTTGTCATAAGCGAGTAGCGATTTAGATTATTTAGCAACAACAAATTTTGCGCCACCAAGGACCAATATCGAAATCAGTAATGCCCATAATTGTAACCATTCTGCATGAAAATGTCCCACTCCCTCTCACAGAGAGACGGAGCGGATTATGAATTAAAATATAACCAATAATGTTGGTTAGGTTATAGCTCAAATTAACATCGACCTTACTTCAAATGATGTCAGCAACCCCTTGATCTGGACTACACTTAAAACTCATCCAATAGGAAAATCTCGTCAAACTTTCACCCCACAAAATTGAGTTTAAAAAATCCTGTTGCAATTTTCAGCCGCTGTAAACGCCTTTAAGCCAATAACAGCTGTAATAAGCTTTAAGGAGAATAGTATTTTACATTTGGCTGAATCTATTTTGTGTTTCGATAATTTGAAACTAAAAAGCTTTGATAATTTGTATGTCTAGATAGAGTTTCGCGCTGAAAAAGAACTAAAGCAAACAGGCCAACTTTTTTATGATGGTGAGCATGACAGTTAGTCTTACACTCGCGCCACGTCATTGTGTCATCATTGTGTTATTCTAGTGTGCGTGCATTTTGCGTCCAACAGTTGGACGCAATTTTTTTCGACGATTGCATAGCTTTGACTGTCTTTTTTTACCTTTTGGTATGGTGCTATCATACTTGTTAATTGAATTTTTTTATCCTGTAGCAGATTTATGTGCACAACTAGCTTTTATGTGTGATAAATTAAGAGATTTAATTATCTCAATACCAAAAGGTTTCCCTAATCTCTTGCCAACTTTAGAGACAAAGTTAAATAAATTGTCTCATATGCCTGCGATTATACCAGCTTCTATTGCGCTTAAACGTGCTGCTTCCTCAGACTTATTGCCTTGCTCATGAAAGAAATAAATAAAAATAGGTTTATTTGGTTTAAATGGATTAGGCGATTTCTTTCAAAATAAAAAATCTCTCATTATTTATTCATAGTCGCTCATCTCTCACCCCATACACCGGCTCCAGTGTGTAGATGTTGATTAATGGGCATGCCGCCTCTCGGTAAATCGACTAATGCGATTATCTTGTTACTAAAACAATGAATGGCAGGCTTATGATTTTTATTTTATGATACACGATTGTGATGAAATTGTCGCATACTTATTAGAAAGTGAAAATGAAGAAATACTTCATCATAATAAGTCTAAAAACATCTACTGTTAAACCTGAGCTTCTCAATGATATGTTAAAAGACACATAATCAACCTATAATGTTCCCACTGCTGGGACACAGGCCTCCTCTCTGTGAAAGGGAGTGGGCCGTAATCCACCACACGGGCCCAGTGCGGGTTGGTGGATGTCACATATCTTCGAATTTTTGGTTCTAGGACATGCCGGTTTCCTCACGATGTTTTCATTCACCGTTTTGAGAGCAGTGGTGATGAAATAATTTACACAAAGTAAAGCGCCAGTCCGGGTTCGAACCTACGCCCTACAACTGCGCCACCAGTGCTCTGCACTGTTAAAAGGCAATTTGCTTTAATTACCACGCTGTGCACATAAACTGGTCATCATATCAATTTGGATAAGGACAGGAATGACAGGATGATTCCTGGGGCTGCAGTCTCGACAAAGATAGCGATCGCTTTACGAACAAAATCGTTCACAAAGTCCTAATGGGGTCCCTAGACGGTCAAAATTGCACGCACGTGATTTTTTGGTGCTTCTCAAGCAATTTTGACGGCAACCGCTATCTACGTCGAGACTGAAGCCGATGTCCTTATCCGTATTTGGGGTCGGCGCAGCATCTCCTCGCGTATTTATACATCTCTCTCTATTAGGCATCATCTCAGTAGTCAGGGTCCGTCTAGTTAGCCATCATAATTAGCAACCCAAAAACCCGAAAGTGTTGTACCGAAATTTTTAAAAGTAAACTTCCTTGAACCACGTTTTGCGGATAGATGATTGTAGTTATTTGATTAGCAGACTGGAGTTAGTTGCTGCCCATCATATTGTGATTGTAAAGACAAGACCAGAGGTGAATCTTTGCTGAGCTTCACTAAACAAAAGTTATGGGTTGAATTGTCTTTTGCAGACATCAATCTGTCTGAGTAGTTAAACCTTAACAACAATCCGTTGGCTGTCGGAAACCAGCTCGACCAAGAAATCTATACAAATAAATAAAATTGAAATGTCTGTTTGTAATGTCAAAATAATAACATTTTTACTAAATGCATGCATTGAAAGTATATACGGTACTTATAACAATTTATTTTTGTCTGTGTCTGTTCCGGCTAATATCTGAAACGTCTGCACCGATTTTGACGGGACTTTAACTGGCAGATAGCTGATGTTATAAGGATTAATTTAGGCTACTTTTATTTAAGAAATAGCCACGCGGGCGAAGCCTCGGGCGGCAGCTATTTCACAATAACTATGTTACATTTCATCACCAAATTGAAGATATCTTTACTGACAACAATATTATATATAACTTAATCGGTTTTCCGACTCATAGGTAATCAACCTGTCAGTACTGGTGTGTGTTTAGTTTTTTTGCTCCGTTGCAATAGTGAAGGGAAAAGCGTGACCAATAAATAAACATTTTATACTACATATTACATGAAGTAATCTATTTCTTACGTTGTGTGTTCACACGTTGAGGCCTGTCAACATATAAATTATAAAATACGACTTAACATGACGCCTGTATTCCCCCGAAGGGTTAAGCAGAGATGTAACCTATAGAAAGTAGGTTTGTGTTAGTAGTACATAAGACCTTTCCTATCTGTGGTTGCAATATATTTGATGCAGGTCTGATCATTGCAAGAATGATTTTTTCAGGATACTGACTAATAGAGAACTATTAAAGGAGACATGCAGCATCACAGCTATAGCCTTATGTAAGCGGGCACACCCTTTTTGCCTGGAGGCTTTTATTTAGGTATTAAGTTCTGTTTACGTTTTTATGTTGTAATTTTTATTTCTGCTTGAGTACAGTTTTCATTGTTGTTGGTATATTGGCGTGTGCTAGCTGACATATGGCAAGTAATTTAATTTAATGTTTTTTGTTTCGTAGTGTTAAATACTTTGCATGCGATTTGTATAGAATCAAGTTTATCTAACTAAAGAGACAGCTGTGCTGCTGGGAAGTTTGTGGCGCCACTTCTTCTTCCCAGCTAAAGCACTAGAAAGTGGTGAAGGACTGGCGTTTTTGGAGGACTGTCTTATGAAATTTTGACGTTCGAAAAGTGCTGATTCTCAGCCTAGTTTGAATAAATGACTTTTGATTTTGATTTTGATCATGTTGCGCCGATCTCAAAAGGTCAGCAGGGCACATTGCTCGCAAAACAAATCGCCGATGGGGCAGAAAGGTTCTGGAGTGGCGAACGCGTACCGAAAGACATAGCGTTGAAAGGCCTCCTACAAGGTGGACCGATGACCTTGTGAAGGCCGCAGTAATCCGCTAGGTGCGGAAAGCACAGAGCCGGTCGAAGTGGCGGTGCTTGGGGGAGGCATATGTCCAGCAGTGCAGGTCTTTCGGCTGAATGATGATGAAGGGCAAAATAATGATGACTGTGTACAGGGTTATTTTAATTTGGCTAGCTGACCTCCGTAAACGCGAGGGGTATGGATATCCAAACACTTGAACATAACAAAAAAGTTTTTCTCAATTCATACTTCAAGTAACAACACTACCCGGGGGACACGGTGGAGGTCTGCCCGGCTTGGGCTGAGCCGGCTGGGCGTCGGGATTCCCGGATGGATTTCCGGCTACCGTAGGCGCGGGTTTGCGGACGTTGAGCAATGGGTAGCTCGCCGTCCGATAAGGACCAGGCCCAGGTCGACGGCGCGTTGTATTCTATTCCACGCGCACCTCTAAGAATGTCCACTAGGGCCGATGCCTGCCGGGGTCGCGTGGAAGTTCGAAAGGGTTACCGAGGCCCCTGGCAATACAGGCAACGGAAGGAATACGGGTGGGTTTTAATCAGTAAGAATCTGACACACCCTCCCGCTCCACCCAGAGCGGGACAAGTTATTTGATAATATGCCACCCAAAATACAAAAAAAAAAAAGTAACAACACTAACAGCGATCGTTGACCTCCCAAAAAAACATATTTTATTTTATGTTTTTATTTTATAGTATTTACATATCGATACCCATCGCATCTGCGGAGATAAGCTGGCAAATTTTAAATAACCCTGTAATAAAGGGTTTATTTTAAAAGATTTTCTCTCAAAATCCAACAGTTGAACTAATGTCACAACACAACAATGTTGCTACATACTTCAGCACTCAGTCACGACACTCAACAAGTGACACTGACGTTTCCAGCTGTCACTTTGACAGCTGAGAACCTGTTAGCCTTATCTATCCATCTGTGGAGGCTGTGATCTCAGGAACTTAGTCGTTAATCAGTCGTGTTGTCTGTCTGCGTATCATGGACAGTTGACCATTAGTCATGCGGGTTTCGTAACTTTTGTGGTTTTTTTTTTAAGAACGGTATCTTTGCGCTTGAGCAGCGAAAGGTTGTGTTAGAATTTATTTTTTTAAGGTTTATGTAATTCCCGTGTTCTTTTGGGATTATTAGTGAATGCCATTTTCGGCATGGCAAGGATGGTAGTGGGGGTTGACTACCCTTTATATAATATAAAATCCTGCTATATTAGAGGTCTAAATACTATTCTTCTAAAGAAAATATACCTAGTAGGCGAAACTAATATTTTTATTTCAATACAAAATGGCGATATTATCGCAATTTTTTTTTTTTTTTGATGGTGGGAAATCATCAAATAACTTCTCCCGCTCTGGGCGGAGCGGGAGGGTGTGTCAGACTCTTACTGACTAAAACCCACCCGTATTCCTTCCTGTTGCCTGTGTTGCGGGGGCCTCGGTGACCCATAAGTACCTTCCCGCGACCCCGGCAGGCATCGGCCCTAGTGGACCCCTACCTATGTGCTGACGACATCTCTTTGAGGCGCGCGTGGAATACAAATATTATCGCAATAAGGCCAGTGTTCTCAGTTTCATGATCAATCATGAAAGCTGAATTAATGGTATTTTGTAACCTTTATTTAGAGTGTAAAAATGTTTAAGAGACATAAAGAAACCTGTTAATAAAAGTTCATAGTAGCAAAAAGTATGCATTTAAATATTTTTTATTAAACATACCAAGGTACTATATTTTTTATTTTTTTGCCATATACTTACTATATTTTAGTAGCAGGTGGCGTTTTATAGTATCTGCCTACCCCCTTGGGAAGAAGGCCTGAGTTTATTTATGTTTATGAGTCTATGTATATGTAGTTAAATATAGAAATTTGTAACATCGGGACATAAATAATGGTAACAAAACGAATTATTAGCTTCTTGTCTGTTATTAATCAATCAATTAACTCAGCCTATCGCAGTCCACTGCTGGACATAGGCTTCTACCAGACTGCGTCACTACACTACAGAGTGTAGTGGCGCAGTCTGGTAGAAGCCTCCGACTTCCGCATCCAGTCTGTCCCAGCCACCTTTTTAAGGTCGCCGGCGGTCCATCTAGCTGGGGAACGTCCCACACTACGCTTGCCGATATACGGTCTCCACTCCAGGACTCACAAAACTTGGGCTCCACATGCCGTCAAGAAATATCTCTCAGGCATGCCCGTTCCGTAGGCGCGGGCTTGCGGACGGTGAGCAATGGGTAGCTCACCGTCCGGTAAGGACCAGGCCCGGGTCGACGGCGCGTCGTATTCCACGCGCGCCTCAAAGAGATGTCGTCAGCACAAAGTAGGGGTCCACTAGGGCCGATGCCTGCCGGGGTCGCGGGAAGGTACTTATGGGTCACCGAGGCCCCCGCAACACAGGCAACAGGAAGGAATACGGGTGGGTTTTAGTCAGTAAGAGTCTGACACACCCTCCCGCTCCGCCCAGAGCGGGAGAAGTTATTTGATGATTTCCCACCCAAAAAAAAAAAAAAAGGCATGCCCGTTTCCTCACGATGTTTTCCTTGCGTGCCTTGGGATCGAACTCGAGACCTATGACTTGGCAGTCCGATGGTCACACAACTAGGCTATCACTGCTGTTTTTTTTTTAATTTAAGTACGAGAATTGAGCTCCAGATAAAATACGTATTTGACGCTTGCATCCTAGACCAATGAGACTATTAGTTGCTCATACGTCGAATTGGACCGCTTAGTCACCTAGGGCCTTATGTAACTAACTAGCTGGCCCGCGGCTTCGCCCTCGTGGCTTTTTCTCAAATAAAATTAGCTTAAGTTACTCCTTATAACATCAGCTATTTGTGAGTGTAAGTCCTGTCAAAATCGGTCCAGCGTTTCGGAGATTAGCCGAAACAAATAGACAGACAGACAAATTAAATTAGCCTTAGTTACTCCTTATAACATCAGCTATTTGTGAGCGAAAGTCCTGTCAAACTCGGTCCAGCGTTTCGGAGATTAGCCGGAATAAACAGACAGACAAACAAATTAAATTAGCCTAAGTTACTCCTTGTAACAACAGCTATTTGTGAGTGAAAGTCCTGTCAAAATCGGTCCAGCGTTTCGGAGATTAGCCGGAACAAACAGACAGACACAAATATAAACTTCTTCGCTTCACAGAGAGCGTGTCGGTCACGCGAGTTCAGTGATTTTTCCCCATCCAGAAGTGCCCAACGTGCCTAAAGAAGTTTTCCCTTCAAAATTGTAAAAGTTGTTTTTTTTTTTTTGTTTTACGTAGGTACCGTATACACTTTAGCATTTAGTAAAAATATGTTATTTTGACATTACAAACAGACACTTCACTTCCTATAGGAAAACCTATAGAACGTTTATCAGAACTGACTTGAAAAGGGGTATTTGGGCTATATACACTTGGTCAACAAATAACTATAAAACCGCACATACGAGTACTACGCCCCGCCCTTAGGTCACGTACCGACCGTTTTTTCCTTGCATAACCGACTACATATATGGTTCCAATTAATTAAAGTTTGAGTGTAGACCGTGCCTTATCTTTAGTGTGGTGTGTGCTTTAGTTTTCGCTAGTGTGGGGAAAGCAATAAAAATTGATACATATTTTACCGGGATGTTTCCGATGTGTCATCGATTTTAGTGTTGAAAAGTTTATAGTTTTAATAATGTTCTTAAAATTTAAGAGTTGCACTGTATAATAACAATAAATATGTATCTTTTACGCAAAGTCGTGTTTCGATAAGATGATGATTTTTATTTTAAAAGAAAAATGTCAGCAAAACGGGATTGTTTGAAATAGTTTATCTATAAAGGTGAATGACACCTGCATCTTATTATTCTACAATACAATTGTTAAGCACAAAACTCTTTCATTTCATTGCTGTATTTTTGCTTTTTCGCTTTTCTATTATATCTTTCTTAGATTTCCACACAATACCTGGACCTTATTTACGAGTCCCTAGTCTCAAGTAGTATTGTACTAAAAAACGTCCTTCCATATTTTATACTAAACTCTTAATAAAAAACATTATTCTATGAAAATTGTTCCCAAAATGTCTTGAAACTGAATACTAAAAAGTTTATTGCATTTTCAAAGGCAAACTAAATTTGTTTCTTCATAAACACATTTGGGTAGTTTGCGAGACACGATCGCAACTCCGACGGGACGTGTAGATGCATTCTGTAGTCTAGGAGACGACTTGCGAAAACAATATTTCATGTTAAGTAGGTTTATGTTGAAATTTTTATGTTACGAATTGTTATGTTTAAAGATATTGAGTATAATTTCGTTTATTCATTACATATTAGATATATTCCTAAATAGTTCTTTAAAAATATAATAACAATATCTAATAATAAATAATTAAGTATAATTATTATTAGTCAGACGACCCGACAGAAGTTGTCCTGTCCAAACAATACTTTTCCCGAGTTTCCAATTTTCCGGGCAACTTATCCAATTTGTCTTTCCTTTAAAGCCTTATTCGGACTATTACGAAAAAATTTAAACAAAAAATTGCCAAATAGGACAGCCGTTCTCGAGTGATGCGCTTACCAACGAACACCATTTCATTTTTATTTATATAGATAGATAGATAGATAATTACCTACTGTGACCGTTAGGTACGGACAGTTTCTAAAAAAAAAACAATAAAAACGTAACACACATCTTAGTTTTTGCGCTTATTATAACAAAAAATAATCACTCTCAGACAAACTTTATTACTTGTAATAGCAGTAGCGTTTTAAGTTCAAGAGTTCAAATCGTGCGTAACGATTTGCCTTCTGACTGCTTGCAATAATAAAATTAATATTTATATGATAGGATTAAACAAGGAAACGATATGATACTTATTCAAATAATTGATTAAATAATTACACCAACCAGCTTAAGTGTAAATTATTTTGCTCTTTAATGAACCTTAGAAGCTTAGTTCAGAGCAAAGGGAACCCCTTTTCGAGCAGTGGGTTACCAAAGTTCACTTTACTCAGTTTACATGAACGTCAATACTTTTTCAGTTAGGAAAACCATACGGTTTTAGATACAGGAAGAATCCACGGATACAGGAAAGGCTCACCTCAAAAACCTACACGAACAAAAAATTGCTGCAGATTCTACCGAAAACATCGCTCGCTAGCTCCCAGCTTACCCGCTAGGGATGTTTGTCAGATTGTCAGCGCGCGTGTAAGCGCCACTTGCTCCCACCTGCAAGTTCCCGAACTTTGCTGTCGAACCGATAGTTCCGTGACGTCATTCGGCACATCTGAGACCGTACCAATTGTTTCGGTGGTAATGATCGCTTGCTCCCGTTAATTGTAGTTAGTGCTGTGCTAATGTTGGGGCTGGACTTTTGGAAGTTAGACTTTGCTTTGTAGAGGTGGTATTATTGTTTGTGTTTTAATGAGTTGAATAATTTTTTCATAAATCACTCTGCGACTGGCAATCGTCCGTCTTAAGGTAAAGGTGTATTAACGAGAATAAGTATTGAGATGTTCTTCAGAAAGGCCAGGTGCGTAGTACCCGCAACCGGCGTGCGTGTATAACCAGATATGTGAACGTAAACGAAGCAAAAAGAGTATGTAAAGAGCGTTGGAGCGTAGTAGATGGCGTTCTATAGTTTCTGTCTTTTCCCATGGGAAAAAGGCGTGGGTTTATGTATGTATAGAAGTATTTAGTTATCAGTCATTTCATATTGTGTTTAGATTATTACCTTAATATCCTGTTCCTGGTATCCTTCTCTATACCAAAGAACCATTGTTATTGGACATAATAAGTAAATTACTTCCAGTGAACAAAACACTACCTAAATTATCTATTATTAGCCAGATTCTTCTCGTTAAAATACAAACTAAGTTAATTTAAAAAACCCATAATTAAATCAGTGACAGCCGGCTAGACTTTAAATTAAATCATTCGACAATGGACCAATTTAAAACTCCATTTCTATCCAACTGCCAAGCTTCAGTAGACTCGAAAATAAAAATAGATGTCCAACATCACAGAGCCATCCCAGGAACATTTTCACATCAACAATGTATTTTTAAAACCGCATAAAAGCGCTGCATCCATTTTAAAGTACATTTTTTAATTCGCAGCTTAAACTGTATTTAAATATTCAACGCATCTACTGATAACTAAATTTAGTTTTGGAATAACCTGGGTCTATGAATAAATCATTGCACCTCACTGTTTAGCGTCGACAGCGTGTTAGGCTGTGGGCATACAGGCTAACTCTCTAGTGGGTTTTAATGTTGGTGATAGATTGGTTTGTTTTGAATTATGATTTTTGTTCATGTGGTTCCAACATAATTTGTGGAATGAACAGTAATAAAGTAGACATTACAGGAGATGTATGTGACATCTAAAAATATCGTTATTTTTTCATAATAAATTACCTACTACATCGAGAACTGAAACTATGCGATGCGGTGTGGGTAGTTAATATCAGAAAGAAGTGTAAAATCTCTCGACTTGTTTTTTGAAACGCTACTTGTTCTTGTATGTTTGTACGAATATAAATTTTAATGCTACTTCGACAGGAACACGTGTAGGCTGTGATGCGTATAAAATGTACTAAAAAGAGTTTACTTTCACAGATTAAATTCGGATTAATACCAATATTTACTTCCATTTATCAAAGGAAACACCTACTCCACACTATTCGAATAATAACTCCTCTTTCAATATTCTACAGGGATATCAAATACATGTACATCTCAAACTTGAAACCAACAAGAATTCTCCGGAGTCTATTTTCCATTTATAAACCATTTCGCGCTCGCCACAAAATAATTCAATTTAGTCACGTCCACTAAAATAGAGACACTGGCGCCGATTCCCTTGTTCACAAACTGAACTAAATTTAAGTTCAGTGCATCTTTTTCTTTCTATTTCAATAAGAAAAGGACAGAAAATACATTTTAGTTTCGTCCTGTCAGATTAATCAGCGCCTGTCACTACTCTATACAAGTTTAGACGCGATTAAAAACTTGTCTAGTAAAATTACGTCAATTTACGTCAACCGCTGATTAATTTGACAGGACTAAACTAAAATGTATCTTCTGTCCTTTTCTTATTGAAATAGAAAGAAAAAGATGCACTGAACTTAAATTTAGTTTAGTATGTGAACAAGGGAATCGGCACCATTGCCGTTCATGTACACTGCCCTTTAATGCATTTATAGTCGCGTATATTCGCGCACGAAAGCGCTAAATACGTATTTAGCGGTAAAGCGCGAAACCTACCTTTTTGTTGTTGTCTGTACGGTGTAATGAGTTTCAACAGTATCGGATTCGATGGAAATTAACTGAAATAAACGGTTAGGAATAAATGTGTACGGTTATAATAATATTTAATAACATGCAGCGTAAACTTGATACTTTTGGAACCAAAAGGATCAAGTTAACGCTGTTGCATCGTGAATTGTCGAATCACAGTGATAGAATCGCGAGTTGCTAAGAATATACGGTGGTCTTACGCTGATAAACTTATTTATAAATCGATTTACTTATTGCTTGGGTATAATGGCTAGAAATAATGGGAAATCATAACGATAGCGCTCGTCTAGCGGCTTGAAAAACGCACTCGCTACTATTTACAATAAAATAATGAAAAGAAAGAAAAAAAGAAAAGCAAATAAGAAAGAAAATACATTTATTTAGCACATACTAAAAGGCACACAATCCATTGGACAGCAGATAAAAAAAAAAACAAGTAAATGAAATGAAATGAAATCTTTTATTTCCAGATATAAAAATCCACACACAACTTTCAATAAATAAATACATACATAGATAACGTAATAAATACATATACAATATCACATTCACATTACACAAATAACGTCAAATGGAACAGCGAATTAGGTAATCGGCGTGTGGTAGGAAGTGTAAAGTGCGGTGTAAGAAATTTGCGCTAAAAACTATGCTATTGGTTAGTTATCATCACCATCTTCCTTTTAGCCTCTGAGACGGCGACGACGTCCTAAACTACATTTAATGCCATATCATCTTCGAGAAGTCTCATGTTCGAAACTTCTAAATAATTGTGACGATTCTGCTGAGCAAATAGTCGACGTCAAAAGTATTAAGTCTGAGCCTATCATTAGCTACGTTTGCACGCGAGTGTACTCGACAGAATTATTTATGCGTTTTATTACAGAGTAATTTGTGGATGATTGTACAGTGTTGATGTTGCATGTTGATGGAGCTTTCAGTTTGTATCATTATTTACGATATGACCCCATATGTGAATGATATCAAGCCTGTAATTGTTTCATTGTTGGGGCAAAGGCCTCTTCTTAAACAGAGAAGGTTTGTTGCCTACGTTTGCCCCATTGCCTGTTGGCATTTTCAGAACATGAATTCTAGATTTGATTATATTTTCCTTCAAAGTAGTCATGTCCAAAATTTATTTAGAAAATATCTACGTACCATAACGAAAAGGTCGCAACAGTAAGTTTAAGTTTAAGAAACGGAACCGTATGCATTTGGCGTTTCTTTATATTAGGCTCGTCACAAACGAGCCACTGATCACGGCCACCGGTAGCCCAGTGACAAGCAGTTTACAAGCCTTTTCATACGTTTTGTATGGATTCGTCGCACACGTGTGGCCGGTGGCGGCCACCCGCTACAGCAGAAATCAACACCGCAGCAATAGGCGACAGGCACCGGTGGCTGTGGTCGGAGGCTCGTTTGCGCCAAGTCTTAATAAAGAAACGCCAAATACGAGACTGAAAAGGCTAATAAAAAATATATAATACATACGGTTCCGTTTCTTAAACTTAAATTGGTGGAGGCCTTTGCTGACAGCCAAGGCCTCCTCCAACATTCTCCATTCTCGTCTCTCTCTGGTCACTCTGCCTCATGTCGTTCCAGCGACCTGTCTGATGTCATCGTTCCACCTTTTCTGTGGCCGTTTCTTGGGTACCGCTGGGTATCTATTTACTCCATTTGTCCTTCCCTCTAATCATGTGTACAGACCATTCCCAGTTTAGTCTTTTGATTCTTAGGGTTATGTCCTGAACCTTAGTCTTGGTTTGGATGAGTGAACTTTACACCCTGTTCCTCATGCCTCTATACTGGTGACCCCGAATATGAACGTCAGCGCAGCCTTCGTGCAACTACTTCAGCGTGACGTCATCATCAACATTTCCTCAAGCTCTCGAGCGGCGAGTCACACAGCCAGCCAGCACCCACGGCTTCAACGGGTATCCTGACCACCAGCATGCAGCGACCGCGCATACCTGGTCATCACCCTAAGCCTCATCAGCAACCTTGGCACAGCACACTGCACTTTCGGCCGGTCAACAAGCAGAGCTCTTCAACGCTCTCCTGGTCGACGCCAGCAGTCAGCCCTCAACCCGGTGCTGTACCACATCCGACTCACTGGAGCATAACGCAGCGCCACCCCGACTCACTGGGGCATCACCGCAGACAGTTCCGACCCACCGCGAACTATGCGACAACCGGTTCCGACCCACTGGAACCCCACCTGGCACTGGCAAGCATCGCAAGATACACGACTCAGCCCACTATCGACCTCCGGTCTCCGGAGGGGAGTGATGTGGCGGCATCTACAGCGCCACATACGAACTACGCATCACACTGACGTCACGCAAAATCCTGCATCGCGCAAGCAGAGTTTACCGCGCAACTAGCATATATACAACATCCCGACATCAACCGTCGGGCAGTTGCCCACCAGACACGACACCCGTCTGGTCGGAGGATCCTTCCTTTTCTATGGAGGATGAGTGAACTTTACACCCTGTTCCTCATGTCTCTATACGTGTACCAGTAGCAAGTTTATTTGTTCCTTGCCCATGTTTGACTTCCATACATTTATAACGGAACTATGGTGGTGGGGTGAAATAGTTAAATAGTTTACTTTTTTTGACATATGGTGGTTTTTGTCTTTCATTACTTCTCTGTATCTCTTCCAGCTGTTTGCTATTCTTGTCTCATGTCATCGTATGTATACAAGGTGACGTTTTGCATCCTCGTCAAATTCAAGGAGGTAAATATGCTAATGATTCTCGACATGAATCAATAATAAAATAAGCAGGTCTTTTTTTTTGTAAGTTTCGGAAATCGGCATGTGTGGGACACGCATGTTAAAACGCGGCCCTAGTGATACTGCACTGTAACTGCCCTTTTACACAAACACTACCGCATACGCAACGGGGTGATTCTGTTCTGTGAAAGTGGTGTGTTCTAAAATACTGTCAAACTTAAATAATAAAAAGTATGTATTAATTATTGAGCAGGTATCGTAATTTTATTTGACTACATATGTCTTTCATAGCAGCCTCCTGAAATTTGACGAGGATGCAAAACGACACCTTGTATATTAGGGCCAAGCAAACACTGACCACATTTTGAGCCGAACTTCTGTCTTTTGTCATCATTATTGACATATACCATTATTCTTTTAACCACCACTGTACCACTCTCTTTAGGCCACTCAAAGACAACCTCCTCTGTTTTGTGTTTTATGACTCACTTCGGAAATCTAAGCCCAGGTTCGCATGGGCGATTTTATTATGCGACGATTTTTTTCGCGCACTGGATTTTTAACTGTTGGTTTTGAGCCGAGCATTGAGAATCCAACAGAGCGCATCCCAGCGCGTCAAGAAAGCACTCTGTTGGATTTCCAACTCTCGGTGCTAAGCAGAGCGTTGAAAATCGAATGCGCGAAGAAAAAATCGCCTGTGCATACCTGGGCTAAGTTTCTCAGACTTTTCAACATGCCTAGAAGTATTTATCATGAATCATACGCGGAGCTTAAATATTTGTTTAAGTCGAATCATTTAAGAAAGTTTTTTGCACATTGCTGGAATCGAACATTACTCATTTTAAATGTCACTACATTAGTAAGGAAAATGTGCGTTTGTAATTTCAATGATTCAGAGATCAGTCATTGTTTATTTAGAATTTCGAGTGTTGGAGTTTTTTCTTAAAAACTTTAAACTTGAGTGTTTGCATAATAGAGTTAGTCATTCTGTGTCCGTCTAGGGTAGGGACACTGTTATATCAAGAATTTGAGGAATTTTTCCCCTTATAATATCAGGTGCGTACTCGCAACCGGCGTGCGTATATGACCAGATGTATGAACGTAAACGAAGCAAAAGGAGTATGTAAGGAGCGTAGCAGATGGCCGTTCTGTAGTGTATGTACGTAATGTAGTATTCGACAGTGGAGAAAGGTGATTTCGCGTTTTTAGATTTGTGGAAAACGCTAAAGAAAAATTAGTTTTAATTTGCACGATGCTTTACGTTATAAATCGGATGCTTACGGTATAAAAACGGGATGGACAATTTTAGGCATTACATTTAATTTTATGTGACTGATCTTGCTTTTGGAAAATTCTACGAGCAGGTACTTCAGTTCTTCACATAAAATCCAAAAATTCACCAATCGTATCCACCCTACTTTGCGGTCAACAGTTTATTAATAACATTTACAGTGAATTATGCAAAAATATTCATTGTAGTCCATGCTTGCATAAAACATCAGATGGATAGCTAGCCGTTCATACTAATGCAATGATATCATCAGTTTCGTAGATTATTCACTCTGGCGCACGAATAAGTTATAAATGGAGTGCTAATATGCCAGTGAATGGCACTATCGATGTCCGCATAGGCGATAGACTACTCCGGTTATGATAGAAGGGAATCTATGGCTATAGGCGTTGCATATTAAGTGCTAGTTGAGGCATCTATGAGATCTAAACTTTGCGTTTAGTTATCAATTTGGTTGCGGAACGCAGCAATTAATATCGAGTCGTTAAAGTAAGTCCGTCTTATTACAAAACTAAGCTCAAACCCTCGAGCCAGTTTCTGTATTTTGAACGAAGTTTTTAATACAAAATTGACAACTTAAACTTGCTTCTTACGTCTTTTTCTGATTAAAACTTAACTTTTGCGGGAATAAAGATTGGAATTCCAAAACTGACAATGGTTTAAACCTGTACTGAAGACAATTCTTGTTTTGTAATAAGACCCAGCGAGTTTATTTACCTGACTTATTTTTTATTATCTTTTTTGAAGACCATATTTGACAAAGCGCATTGATAGACTGATACGACGATCATAATCCTAAAAGGTCTATCAATTAATTTGACAACCGTGAGTTTATGAAGACTCCATTAACTTATTACTCCGTGTCCATTCGTGATCATAAATTAACATGATGTTTAACTTTGAGGTTGAAACTGTTTATTTTAGAAGCGTAAGCGCATCATGAATCGTGATTAAGTTGCGCATGAACTTTCGTTTCTTACTTTTTGCATAATTTTATAGTTTTTATTGTGTAGTCGAGACTTAGGGATTTAATTTATCTTGAATTGTATCAGTATTGTCTATAGTGTAAGGCATTGGTTCCACTTTAAGGCAAAATCAAAGTTCTAAGCTTACTTTTCTGAAAATGCATTAAATACCCTCAAATTAGTTGCAAACAAGACAAAACACCAAACCCATTGAAAAAGGAATCAAGTCACTTCCATAATTTTTCAAATCAGGAACCATAAAATTGGATACGTCGTGCGAACCAGCACGAAGGCGCGACACCGTTCGGCCAGATTTTTATTACGAACACACGTATTCGGGACACGTCGCGAGCCCCGAGTGGAACCGAAGCCACGCGAAGGCAATCGAATAGGGCTGGTGACTGTGATTTCGAACTTCGAACGCACGGATTTTTTTTATTGCTTTAGCGAATTTTGATCGACATTTGAAATCTTTTATGCTTTTGCTGGTCTAAAGTGCAGTGCACTAGTTAAAGTTAACCGAGGGAAGCGGTTCATTATAGTGTTTGCAGATAATGGCCGAGTCTGTGGAACATTACCCGTTTAAACGTAAACGTTAGTGTTGTATGTCGGTCGTGCATCACTCCAAGGTTTCTTATTATGTTTCCATTCGGATTCTAACGAGTAACCTACATACACTGTACACTAATTGTACATAGTTAGGTACTAACTCAACAAATATCTGCATATAAACTACACAGAGCGCAAGCGTGGTGATACATTACAGTGAGACATTTAGGTACCTATTACTGATATTATTTATGAAAGCGTTCCATTTCCGATAGACCAATATACCAACAAGGCAACGACCCAACCACAAATTGCCAACATAATACGAATATCATTTCCCATATTGAAACCCCACGCAAATATTTCTGGGAAAAACAAATTGCCAATATTGCAACCCTATGTCGAAGGCATCACATTTTTTTCTAAATTCGAAATTTGAACTGCGATTCCTTTTAGCTGTCATGATTTATTGGAGTTGCTCATTTGAGCGGGAATTTTCAATCTTATTTAAAATTCGATATATCAGTCGCTTCGGGGACTGCATAAATTTGATTCGTGGTGTGCATATTTAAAAATATTTTGCGGTTTAAGGCGCTGACAAGACCCAATTGACCAAAATAGGCTTCTCTTAAGAAAGAAAATTGCCAAATCTGTATAGTTTGTGGTAGCTGAAAAAATGTATGTTAATTTTGAACATATTTCCCAGAACTTGGTTGTCACCAAAACACGTTTTGAAAAAAAAATCTCGATACAAACTAACGTTAAACTAACCTCTTACCTTGAGTTCTAATCCAAAATATCTGTATTAAATATCAATATACATTATGTATTTAATTAATAACAAGTACTTCTTATTCTAATGCAGAACTTGGTTGTTTTTTATTTTCGATTACTCAACTCAATTCTGAGTAAATAGATAATTACTTCATATTTTGCAATAAATTACAAGCGTTTTGTCGTCGCGCTTCTCTTTCTTTTCTTTGCCATCTGACAGTGACCGCGCTTTAGGTGTTGTCAGCGTCTTAAGCAGTGCTTATGGTTATTCGTAGTGGTTTATTTACGAGTGACGAGTTTGTTATCATAAAACAGTTAAACAGGTTCCCCTGTTTAACTGTCAAACAGGGAACAATAGGTAGAACAAAATGAAGGCTGAAGGCCCCGCAAACAGGCGCGACGCGACACTAGTAGAACATTTTCTATAAAAACTTCATAGAAATTGTTTTACCAAAATCGCGTCGCACCGTCGCGTAGCGCCTGTCTGCGGAGTCTTTATGTAGCAAAAACACACACATGATAAGCAGTGACTATTTTCAAAACAAACTACGATCACCAATACATTTTCCAGGTAGGTACGTTAATTTAAAAAGTCTGTTTCTACTCATTTTATTCTAAAATATATTATATTTTTATTTATCTAAAGCAGTTTTTAACGGCCTTAAACTATGACATTGATGTGTCAGTGACGTTTAATGTCACAGGTAATAAAAACGAAGTATTTTAAATGTTACCAGTTTCTAGTCTACAAGCACTTTGTACTCAGAAAAAACTGTATTCCGTCGCTTTGATAAAATTGTGGGACGAATTTAATGTTGTAAGATAACTGTAAGTATCTACGTGTCAAAATTTCTCGAAAACAAAACTCTTTGTATGCACCGCTGGCGGTGTAGGAAGTTTAGTCTGGTTTTCTTATCTATGTAGAACGATTTTTGGATGGAATATTAAAAACATGTGAATCATACGGTTTTGAGAAGTTCTTTTCGTGCATTCGTGTCACCTGGTGAGGAATTACTATGCCGTGCATGGATATTTGCAACATCGGGCATAGTTGCTTACGCGTAGATTTCGAAATAGTGAACTTTTTAGTTCACACTCTCGTTGGAATATCATGCCAGGCGATAATAAGAATAAACTACAATTATTACATGCTGCTACCCTGACAGGCGCTTTACTTTGTGTAACACTTACTTTGTGTACATTTCATCACCACTGCACTCAATACGACGATGAAGGAAAACATGGTTAGGAAACCGGCATGTCCTAGAACCAAAAATTAAAAGACATGTGACGACATCTACCAACCCACACTGGGCCCGCGTGGTGGATTACGGCCCACTCCCTCTCACAGAGAGGAGCCCTGTGTCCCAGTAGTGGGAACATAATAGGCTGATTATGTATTACATGCTGCTTCCAATCATGACTATTGTTAAAGACAGTGTCATCTCCATATTTAATTCAGTGTACATTAACGTTTTAGTCGCGGAAATTTGCTGGATGTAAGGGTGCTTTCAATTTAGACGGTTGGTGCCGGACTGCTGCCGCACGGTTGTTGCAGAATTATTACGACCGTGAGCCGTACTGCTGCCGGACGACAGCAGTACGGCGTGAGTCGTCTTATTTGAAGAGATACGCAGCTGCAGTCCGATCGAATTATAGTGATTTCGTTGAAGAAACACGATGCGTTCACCGCACTAGCGAAGGACGACTGAGGCAGGTAGTGTATACATTGTTGCCGTTCTGCCAACGGACGTGCGCCGCACTGCTCTCGTACGACTTTGCGTCGAGACATTTTGTATGAAAAAACATAACCGCCCGTGCGCAGTACGATACCCGGACAGCAACAGTCCGGGTATCGTACTGCACCAACCGTCTAAATTGAAAGCGCCCTAAGAAGCACACGACCGTAACGCTTGATCGAGACCGACGTTCATCTGTGGACGTCCTTCTGCTGAAATGATGGTGATTGACGTCTACCAGTTACAGCTTGATTCAAACTTGATGGCGACTCTGGGGACCTACTGCCTTAGCACTAAATCCGTAGTTTCAGACGAAGTTACGGGCGTTCCCTACTCCGTATCACCTACGGACATAAGATTACTTCGGGGGCCGAATAGAGAATGAATGACAACACGATTTAACAGCTGTCTCTACTCGCAATGTGTTTGTGCTCGTTCGAAAAATTGAATTTGTCACTTGTTTTGACGGATCAACTACTTTCGGACGGGCACGTATCTTCGTTGACGGACTAAAGGCTTCTACAGACTAGCGCGATATCGCGGGCGCGACAGGCAGCAATATGCCTGTCGCGCCCGCGATATCGCCCTAGTCTGTAGAAGCCTTTAGAGAGTAGTCCCCCTGAAGTGCGCTTCTCGCTACGCAGTACCTGGTGCATAGCGAAACTTTTTAGTTGGTATTTTACGAGTCGAGCATAGCGGGACTAGAGAATAGAGGGACTGTCGCGGGAAGGTACCAAAGGGTTACCGAGGCCCCTGGCAACACAGGCAACGGAAGGAATACGGGTGGGTTTTAGTCAGTAAGAGTATGACACACCCTCCCGCTCCACCCAGAGTAAGAAAAGTTATTTGATGATTTACCACTAAAAAAAAAAGGGACTAACCGATGTTATTTTTCTTTATTACCTCGAGTTAACTTGCCTTTTTGTAAGCACGCATCTGTGAGAAATAAACCTATTTTTCTTTCTTCCTTTAAAATAAACTTGCTATTGGTGCCGATTCCCTTGTTCACAAACTAAATTAAATTTAAGTTCAGTGCATCTTTTTCTTTCTATTTTATTCAGAAAAGGACAGAAGATAAATTTTAGTTTAGTCCTGTCAAATTAATCAGCGCTTGACGTAAATTGACGTAATTTTAGTAGGCAAGTTTTTAATCACGTCTAAACTTGTGTGGAGTAGTGACAGGCGCTGATTAATTTGACAGGACTAAACTAAAATTTATTTTCTGTCCTTTTCTTAATGAAATAGAAAGAAAAAGATGCACTGAACTTAAATTTAGTTTAGTTTGTGAACAAGGGAATCGGCACCATTATCACACATTAGAACACAAAAACACACAAATTCATGGTACAAGTTTTCCCACATTGTCGTAAGGCAAGTTCTTCAATGACTTGCTTGTTCAGGCGATGTTATCGCCGACCTCAAACTATGAAGTTGAGTTTCGATATTAAAAGGTCAGATGCATTAACAGAATGGGTATTGAATGTATGGACTTAAGACATTTTGAAAATAACCTAACTAAATACCTACTATTTATCGCGCGTTTTTTCCTGGGCAATGACCCCTCCACTCCTTCCCTATTTGGCGAGCCCACGCGACCTCCTTCCAGTTTGGACAGAACCTATACAGTTCATCTCAACCTCTCCTAATTGTGTTATATTTAAAATTTTGAGAAACTGGATGTTAAACTATTCGAATGTTTGTTGTCATTGTGAAATTCCTGGGAAAAAATAAACAAAATAATTTACTGAATTGATTAAAACAAGATTTTAGGTCGCAATTTCCGTCTCGAGGCGACATTTTAGAGAGATTATTTTGGGTAGATTAGTTTCTTTCTAACGAATGATAATCTATGATGACCCAAATACCTCAGTGGCGCAGTATCCAGCTTAAAAACGTTTCAATTATTATTTGGAACATACATTTGTTTGGAGTTAGATATTTATTCCGTATCTGGATATTTTTATGACTGTGATACCAGTGTGATATGAGCTATTCACGGTAGAGGAAACACTAAGAAGTTCGTGAGCATAACGTATTTATTACGTTTAAAACTGCCCACTGCTGAACAACACAACTGTCAACTAAATCTCTGTCACTTTATCAATGCTGCTTTCGGAAATGCACCATTTGCCAAATAAAGTGCGGTATATAATTTGTGTACAATTATCTGCAAGAATATTTAAAGGCTTGTGTAGACTGGTGTGATATCGCGGGCGCGACAGGCAGCGCAACGCGCAGCGCGACATTTTCCATATTAATTTCATAAAAAATGTGCTATTAGTGTCGCGACGCGCCTGTCTGTGGGAGCCTTAATTGGACTTAGCCAGAGCTAGTGAAACAGGCCAAAAGTCCATTATTTATTAAAATTCTCCATATCCACAGTCTTGGTACTCAATCTCGACAACTTGTAATATTCATAGCACAAAACAATACACGATTGATTGTGCGCGAGCGCAAGTGAAATGCAAGGTCTACGCCCACGCCACAGATAATAATAAGAATATTTACGCCCAAGTTTATCTGCGAGCTACTCACTTATTGGCAACTATTGGATGAACATGTGACCTGTATTGTTTGTCTGTCAGTAAGTATGGATGGATAGATGTTTAGTACGAACGTACCTACATACCATCTCGCCTGTATCCCACGAAGATATAGGCAGAGGCGTTTACCTAAGTAAACCCACGTTTCGCCGTTTATAAAAACCTTTATAATTTTTTGATATGCGTAGATACTTTATCATCTTCATTTATTTAAGAGATTTTTGTAAGTATTTAAGGCTCGCGGGCGCGACAGGCAGCAATGTGCCTGTCGTGCCCGCGTTATCGCCCCAGTCTGCACTAGCCTTTAATCAAACCCCAAATAATTTCAAGGTTGATGTCCTAATTGACACACAAATATGCCTCAATATGTGTTTCAATAAGTTTTTAGATGATGAATAAATTTTTCCACTTTTTAGGGTTCCGTAGTAAACAAGGAACCCTTATAGTTTCGCCATGTCTGTCTGTCTGCTGTCCCCAGAGTCTGTCTGTAGTCTGTCTGTCTGTAGCACAGAGACGCTTAGTACTAGAAAGCCGTAATTTGGCATAGGTATACTAGACATATTAATCACGCTGATCAATTGGTAAACCAACATCTTGAAAAATTGTGTACCTCCCTTGCACGTAATGTGGGGATGATATTTTTTTCTCGTCTAACCCATGGTGTGGGGTATCATTGGATAGTTACCGTACAAAAATATTGCGGGTTTGTGAACACCATTTTTCGATTCAAGGATTCGATTGCGTAATATTAAGCTTTAAGACGCTGACAACACCTAAACCGCGGTCACTGTCAAATTCCATAGAAAAGAAAGAGAAGCGCGATGACACAACGCTTGTAATTTATTGCAAAATATGAAGTAATTATCTATTTACTCAAAATTGAGTTGATTAATCGAAAATAAAAAACAACCAAGTTCTGCATTCAAATAAGACGTTCTTGTTATTAATTAAATACGTAACGTATGTTGATATTTGATAGAGATATTTTGGATTAGAACTCAAAGTAAGAGGTTAGTTTAACGTTAGTTTGTATCGAGAGTTTGTTTTCAAAACGTGTTTTGGTAACAACCAAGTTCTGGGAAATATGGTCAAAATGAACATATATTTTTTCCGTTACCACAAACTATACAGATTCGGCAATTTTTTTCTTAAGCGAAGCCTATTTTGGTCAATTGGGTCTTGTCAGCGCCTTAAAGTGTTTGACTTTAACAAAAATTAGCCCTGCCAGGTAAATGGTTGTTTATGGAGATGTGAAAAAAATCATGGCAGTAGTACATATAATGAAATTAAAAGGAAAACTATCACAGCTAAGTAGGCTTTACAAGTTAACGAGTAATAGTCGACCAACTTAAATTTGCAGTTGGAGAATTGACCGTGACGTATATCCATGTGTGAGAGAACATGTTTTTCAACTACAATGTTAAGTTTGTTTTTGGGATAAATTCTTACTAACTTCCCAACTACGGTACCCTTCAGTGTGCTTGGTCGGACACGCACTTGGCCGGTTTTTTATGTGTAATCTTTCCTCTCGCTTACTATGGGAGTGATTTCGTGAAAGGGACGGAAGTGTGTAGACAGGAAGTGACAGCTTGAGCATGGAATATGTTAGTACTTTTTAATAGCATGGAATTAGTATGTACTTTATAAAGTTGGTGTGTGTTTTTCTTTCACACCTTTCGTTTCCATAAGCAATTTAGCGACGTATACGTAGTGGAATTACTTTGCATACGATTTGTATAGAATCAAGTTTATATAACTAAACAGACATATGTGCTGCTGGGGTGTTTGTTGCGCCACTTCTTCCCAGCTAAATCACTTAGAAGTGGTAAACTTTTACTACTAGAGAACTAGAGCTTTTGGTGGCTGACTTATGTAATTTTGACGTTCGAAAAGTGCTGATTCTAAGCCTAGTTTGAATAAATGACTTTTGATTTTGATTTATATCATAAGAAAACTTCATGTTTAAATACACAACTCCGAATAATGATAGTGACGAATGCTGTTTACCTACCTACAAAGCAATGACCATTTCGAAATCGTTGGTATGAGTGTGTCGTGATGATTGGAAGATGCATTGTTACAACAAAGCACTAAATCAGTTGTCACTGCATCAATAGTATACAATTTATTGACAATTTGCATCGGCGGTTTCGTAATATGTGTTGAAATCGTTTTTACTTTTGTACATATCTTTTGAGGACTTGAATGGGGCAGCGGGTCAGCTTAGCTTTTTACGCCACCATTTGAATTTACAATACCTGCGGTCACGTCATTTATTATAAACTTTTAATTCAAGAGCCGATTTGTAATATAATCTTACACGTCTGTCGTTTTTTGCATGGATGATTCGTGAATATTACACGTGACATCAGTAATAATAAGATAGATTCTAGTTCAAATAATTTTCGAAAAGTTTGAAAGAAAGTAGTATGTTACTGACGGACTCATAGTGCCCAAGTTTCCTTTGATAATTCTTCAGAAAATTGAAAGTGCCTGAATTATTAATAAGTCTAAATAATAGGTTGGTGAAAAAGTTTCTTCGCATTTTTTAAGAAACTTCAAAACATTTTTTAATATAGTTTATTTACATTTAACTAAAGTATGTAGGTACCACTTTGTTCGATAACTTTTTGTCATCTTGTAGGTAGCGACATGATCCCATTGCTATAGAAATTTTGGGACTGATCAAAATACCGCGACAAGTGATTTTGGCAGTCCTCTCGTGATGTTAACCTGACACTGCCTAAAGAATTCTGAAGAGACCGAAACAGGTGGAAATCTGAAGGTGCAAGGTCAGGACTATACGGCGGATGCATTAACACCTCCCAGCCAAACGTCTCTTAATTTTTGCTGAGTGGCTAAAGATGTGTGAGGTCTAGCGTTATCATGATGAAAAATCACACCTCTTCTGTTGATTAATTCCGGCCGCTTTCTCTCAACTTCTTGCTTTAATCTCATCAGTTGTTCGCAGTAGAGTTCAGAATCGATTGTCCTGCCTGGTGGTAACAGCTCATAATGAATAATGCCCTTCCAATCCCACCACACACACAGCATCACCTTGTTGCGAGTTAACCCGGGTTTCGCCACAGTCTGTGAAGCCTAACCGGCCTTCGACCACGTACTTTTTCGCACGTTCTTGTCGTACGTGATCCACTTTTCATCACCAGTTATCAGCTTCTTCAAAAATGGTTCGGTTTCATTACATCGTAATAAAGAATCACAAATGAGTACACGATTCATTAGGTTTCTTTCAGTGAGCTCGTGAGGTACCTAATATTGAGCTTTATTGTGTACCAAATTTTTTCAAATGCGCCGAAACTGTTTTGTGGTCAATTCCAAGTTCTTCAGCTACGTCGTAACTACTGATATGTTGATCTTGCTCCACTTTTTCAAAAATGGCATCCATTTTATCCGTAATAGGGCGACCAGAGCGACGTGCATCTTTGACATCAAAATTTCCGGATTGAAAACGCTTAAACCAAATTTGTGCTACTCTCACAGACACTGCACTAGGTCCATAAATATCGCAAATTTTTTTCGCGGCTTGCGTTGCATTTTTACCTTTTTTGTAGTAAATTTTAAAATGTATCGAAGTTCTTCATTAGATTCACTCATCTTGACGGTACGAAAAACAAATGACAATCACACATTTTCCTAATTTGAATATGGAATTATGTTCTTTAAAATTTAAACTTTCAATGATACCAAAACCAGCCAGATACAAATAGTATACCCACAGAGATTTTATTACAAGTTCATACATACTATAATGCGAAAAGACTTTTTCCCCAACCTAATATATAACTAACACTGTGTCTAACTAACAATCCCAATGCCATTAATTTTGATATCATAATCAGCCTATAATACAGTGGAGCATACGGTGGAGGTCTGCCCAGCTTGGGCAGAGCACCGCCGTGTCCTCGTGGCGATCGGCGGCAGAGATCTCTCGCGTCCGGCCCTGGTTCAGGCCATGGTACGGAGCGAGAGGGCATGGGCAGCCGTCACCTCCTTCTGCGAAGCAGTAATGCTCGCGAAGGAGGAGGCCGGACGGTTGAGGGAAAGGCAAGTTTCGCGCCCTCTCGCCCCTAGCCGCCGCAGGAGACGCCCTGGGCGTCGGGAATCCCAGGCTGATTTCCGGCCACCGTAGGCGCGGGTTTGCGGACGGTGAGCAATGGGTAGCTCACCGTCCGGTAAGGACCAGGCCCGGGTCGACGGCGCGTTGTATTCAACGCGCGCCTCAAAGAGATGTCGTCAGCACAAGTGTAGGGGTCCACTAGGGCCGATGCCTACCGGGGTCGCGGGAAGGTACTTATGGGTCACCGAGGCCCCCGCAACACAGGCAACGGAAGGAATTCGGGTGGGTTTTAGTCAGTAAGAGTCTGACACACCCTCCCGCTCCGCCAAGAGCGGGAGAAGTTATTTGATGATTTGCCACCAAAAAAAAAAGCCTATAATGTGCTGGAGTAGGTCGTACCTACTCCACCACGCGGGCCCAGTGCAGGTTAGTAGATGTCACATGTCTTTGAATTTTTGGTTCTAGGACATGCCGGTTTCCTCGCGATGTTTTCCTTTACCGTTTTGAGAGCAGTGGTGATGAAATAATTTACTCAAAGTAAAGCACCTGTCTGGGTTCGAACCTACGACCTCGTAAGTCGGAACCGTTACCACTCGGCCACCACTGCTCTTTCTGACGATAATATGCGACATGTAACGTGAATTTAATTATAGGGGACATGGAGGATTACCCCGAGATTAATATAGACGGTACTCGGGCTAACAATATCCTTGTGATCGGCTTAAGAAATACGAATTTGGTGGATGAGGTAGTTCTCGTTATAGGAAATCCTAAAATGGTCGTCAAATCTCATAATACAAACGATTTATGAGGTTTTGTCGTGATTGCTGTCAGAATTTTAAAATACTAACTAGAATTTACGCCATTTTCGAAAGAAAAGTATTAAACTTCTATATTTCCCTCTTTATTCTTCAACCCTTAGCCTCCTAATACCGCAGGAAGGTACTTATGGGTCACCGAGGCCCCGCAACACAGGCAACAGGAAGGAATACGGGTGGGTTTTAGTCAGTAAGAGTCTGACACACCCTCCCGCTCCGCCCAGAGCGTAAGAAGTTATTTGATGATTTCCCACCCTCAAAAAAAAAAAGCCTCCTAATACGGAGTGTTGATCTCCACCATTTCACGCTATTCTTCCCGTTATTGAGCCTATCGTATCCAGTTCCATCCTCATTTTAAACCTATTTATCACTTAAGGCTGTACAGCTCAATTTCTATGGTTTGATTGTTCCCACTTTTTAGAGCCAAACTTGCTATGCTACCAATAAACTTTCACACATGCTTTCGAAGAAAAATCTGTATATGTGTCTGCCTATTTAGCCCGTAATGTTCCACTGGGCACAGTTATCCCTTACCCTTTACCACACACGTCTGTCCACTGCCTTTAGCAAGCATAATCAGCCTATAATGTTCCTACTGCTGTGACACAGGCCTTCTCTTTGTGAGAGGGAGTGGGCTGTAATCCACCACGAGGGCCCAGTGCGGGTTTGTAGATGTCACATGTCTTGGAGTTTTTGGTTCTAGGACATGTCGATTTCCCCACGATGATTTTCTCCAACGTTTTGAGAGCAGTCGTGAAGCAATAATTTATATTTTTATTTATTTATTTGCATAATGTACAGTTGTCAGTTACAGGCTAGACTAAAACATATGAGTAGGTATGACCCTGTTAGGGCGCAGCAAGTATTACATTTAACTTATACCTAGGTTAAATATTTAGTACTTAAGACGCTGACAACACCGAAACCGCGGTCACTGTCAGTTTGCATAGAAAAGAAAGAGAAGCGCGATGACACAACGCTTGTAATTTATTGCAAAATATGAAGCAATTATCGATTTACTCAAAATTGAGTTGAGTAATCGAAAATAAAAAACAACCAAGTTCTGCATTCAAATAAGACATTTTTGTTATTAATTAAATACGTAACGTATATTGATATTTAGTACAGATATTTTAGATTAGAACTCAATGTAAGAGGTTAGTTTAACGTTAGTTTGTATCGAGATTTTTTTTCAATACGTGTTTTGGTAACAACCAAGTTCTGGCAAATATGGTAAAAATTAACATATATTTTTTCCGCTGCCACAAACTATACAAATTTGCAAATTTTTTTTCTTAAGAGAAGCCTATTTTGGTCAATTGGGTCTTGTCAGCGCCTTAACATTGCATTGCATATCGGATAGGAAACGCCGATCTCATCTAGTTTTAAAACATATGATTGACGTGTAAAACTGTTTGTACAAACCTACTTACAGAAATTAAATCATTTATCGTATTAGATAGTAATATCACAACATTAATTAATATTACTAATATATAATCTATATTCTCTTACTTATTTATTTTTATTTATACTTATTATTATATTAATTAATTTAATTTGAACTGTATAGGAACATTAATAAAATAATTTTATACAATGTAAAGCGCCTGTTAGGGTTCGAACCTATAACTGGTTAGTCGCGGTCGTTACCACTGGGCCACCACGGCTCAGCCATTGCGGGCCAGAAAAACTGACTTGCAAATAGTTCCTATTTTATAGGCAAAAATTCAAGTGTGCCATATCCTACACACCATATTCCGACATCTCGTCATCCGTGCATCAGCAACGCTTTGTCATACCGGCGTAGATATTAAATTTCTTGGGCAACATATTGGTGCACCTTTTGTGATCAATATAATGGTGCATTATCGGAAATATTATGACAATGAAGATGAAACCGGTATATAGTCCAAAGGAAATATTATTATCTCACGAAGCGACGTGCGTGCCTGTGACTTGTTTCCCCGAAGGATTGGGCAGAGGTGTACTTATAGTACACCAACATTTCGCCAGTTATGAATAAGTCACATGTAATAGGGGGCGTGCCTATTGCCATCAACAGGGCATAAATCCAGACTCCGGGCTGCTACTGAGAAATTCCAGAGAGAAAAATCCAATATCACTTTGTCCGACGCGGGAATTGAACCCAGGACCTCATGCTCAGCAGTAGCGTTTGCGACCAACGAGGCAGTAAAAACATTTAAAACAGATACTTATCTTTAATCTTAATACTCAGATGCACAAATTGATAACACAGTTAATATTAATAAACGTTCCAAAATGCTTTTATAAGCAATAAACAAATCTTTCAATCAATCCTGATAACCTTTTGCAGTGCTTCTTAATAAACTAAAAGAATTCATTCGTTAATAGTAATAAGTCGAGAACATTCCTATGTATTGCGTATTTTGTGTTGCTGTGAGTTTGTGAAATCGGTTTATTCGCAAAGTGACTACGTTTGTTAGTCATGTTCAGGGGGCCAACCATCACCTCTTCAAGCAGTATTATTATAATATATTACTTCACAGTGGGAAAGTGATGGAGCTGTACAGGACTTATAACTCCATCTATTTCTCACGCTGAAGTATATTATTGAAGCAATAGTATGGTTGGCTCCCAGTTCACCTTCTATTTAAATGCACCTTGTATTTATTTTATAGAGCTTCATTTGATGAAAAACATCGTGAGGATACTTACTTACTTACTGACTTACTCGTATAGTCAATATTATTCTGAAATCGCCATTTCGTCTTCTGCAATCGTGGTGATTACTGCTCGTGCCTTCTCTGTATGAGAAGAGGCCTTTGCCCTGCATTGAGAAGGGAATAGGCTTCTTTTTTTTGGTTGGGGAATTGTCAAATAACTTCCCCCGCTCTGGGCGGAGCGGGAGGGTGTGTCAGACTCTTACTGACCTACTCTTGTGCTGACAACATCTCTTAGAGGCGCGCCTGGAAAACAACGCGCCGTTGTCCCAGGCCTGGTCCTTATCGGACGGCGAGCTACCCATTGCTCACCATCACAGTAATAGGCTGGTATTATTATTTTGATGCTAGTAAATAAACACATGGATGGGCTCGTGGAAAAGTAATAACAGCCTCACGGGTCGATCGATCAGGATAAGCTACGCTTGCCGCGGTTTGTCCGTTGATGGTTGACCATCTTTACATACCAAGACCACGCCGCGCCTCAGAAAGCACGTTAAGCCGTTGGTTACGGCTGTCATTCGTGGATCAAAGGATTGATTCAGAGATCTAGATCTTTGACAAGTTTTTGACATTGATTGTCGCCACGATGAGATTGCTACTAGATTTTGAACGTTTTTAAATACGAGAATTGACCTTCAGAGCTTTCATTAGCAATTCTTCGACTGCGCCAGTTTCACACTTCGCCTGTAACAGATACAAGTCGCTAAGCTTCATTGCGAGATTGACCCTCTGAACTCGATGTATCGATTTCGTAACATTTCGTGAGAAACATGACCGGCTGGCTATTGCACTGTCTTCTGAACATATTAGAATTACGTGTCATGTTCTATAAGTCACAATTCAATACTTAAGGCGCTGACAAGACTAAATTGACCAAAATAAGCTTCTCTTAAGAAAAAAAATTGCCAAATCTGTATAGTTTGCGGTAGCGGAAAAAATATATGTTAATTTTGAACATATTTCCCAGAACTTGGTTATTACCAAAACACGTTTTGAAAAAAATCCCGATACAAACTAACGTTAAACTCTCTTACTTTGAGTTCTAATCCAAAATATCTGTATTAAATATCAACATACGTAACATACTTAATTAATAACAAGAACGTCTTATTTGAATGTAGAACTTCGTTGTTTTTTATTTTCGATTACTCAACTCAATTTTGAGTAAATAGATAATTGCTTCATATTTTGCAATAAATTACAAGCGTTGTGTCATCGCGCTTCTCTTTCTTTTCTATGCAATCTGACAGTGACCGCGGTTTAGGTGTTGTCAGCGTCTTAAGTATAGCTGGGAGAAATAGGTAATTATGGGTACTTATTGCAAGTGCGACATAAGTCATTATGTTCTAGACATTTTGACTGGTAGGTACAAACGACCCATTCGTTGAGGGGTGAGTAGTTATAGCCGCACAGGTCGATCGAAGGTTTAGCTACGCTTGCCGCGGTCTGTTCGTGGATGGGTGAGACCATCCATTACATATCGAGATCCCTCCTTGCCTCGGCAAGCACGTTAAGCCGTTGGTCCCGGCTGTCATTTGAAGATCTTTGATAGTCGTTACAGGTAGTCAGAAGTCCAAAATTCTGACAACCAGTCTTACCTAGTAATTGAGTTATGAAGATCAGATAGGTAATCGCTCTGTAAAATACTGGTATTCAGCTTCATCCGGGTAGACTAGAAGCTGACCCCTGACTTATTTGGGAAAAGGCTAGGCAGATTGATCTACTCAACAACGAAAGCCCAACGCACCTGCCTGGAGGAGTGAAATAAAATAGAAATAATTATGGTAAAAAACACTATCTGTCTCCTTAAACATATTTTTTTATTTATTGTATTCTAGACTTTTACACGATTAAACTAAATGATCAACATTACAATAAATATGACCATTTTATTAACCAAAGTGACAGCTAGCACAAGTCTATATAGATTATTATATAGATTACTTCAGTGAATAAAAAATTCGGCCATAGTTGCACCTTCCAAATGAGATGATAGAATGGTCATGGGAAAGATGAGTGTTTACTATACCTCAAAAATGATAGTACATCATCATCATCTGCCTAGCCTTTTCCCAACTACGTTGGGTTCGGCTTCCAGTCTTATCGGATTCGGCTGAATACCAGTATTTTACATGGAGCGACTGCCTATCTGACCTCCACAACCCAGTTACTGGGTAACACGATACCCCTTGGTAAGACCGGCTGTCAGACTTTCGAGCTTCTGACGACCCGTAACGACTGTCAAAGATCTACAAATGGCAGCCGGGACCAACGGCTTAACGTGCTTTCCGAGGCGCGGAGTGGTCTTGGTATGTAAAGATGGTCACCCATCCACGGACCAACCGCGGCAAGCGTAGCTTAACCTGATCGATCTACCCGTGCGGCTGTTATCACTTAGCCACAAGCCCTCCTATGATAGTACATAAACAACTGAATTTATTATTTACACCAATCCTAGCATTCGACATTTAACAGATCGCATCGACATCTAAAAGAAACATTGATGAATTAAACAAAGGTTATGAATTTTATAATAACAATATAAAGAAAAGAAAGAAAGAAAAAGTATTTATTGGGACTCGCACAGGAGATCACACATTAAACTAAACTAAAAAACACTCAAAGAAACATTAAAAAAAAATACAAAAACAAAGTACCTGCTTTTTACTGACCCACCGCTGGGCAAACTCCTCATCTCATACAAAGAAGGCACGAGCATTTATCACCACGCTTGCTCAAGATGGGTTGGCGATTTCAGACTTATATTAACTATAAGTCTAGGTTTCTTCACGATTATTTTTCCACGACGTGGAATCTCTTGGCCACCTCACCTGATAGTAAGTGATGATACGGCTGAAGGTGGAACCGAGCTTCAGCCGGAATCCTCGACGCAGAGGAACTGGCTATCTTACCGCTTACTGCCGAAACACAACTTACACTGTTAACATTGTTGTTATGGCGACAGACTTAGATAAGATGGTGGTAGCTAGCCAGGCGGACTTAGAACAAGCCCTAACACCAAGCAACCCGAGCAGAACATTTTGCCCTCAGTGGGAGTCAAACCCGGGTCTGAGACAGGTGTTTTTACCACTAGACCACAGAGGCGGTGAAAAAAAAATTGGTGGTCCATAAAGTCGGTTTACGGACGATCATTTTACGTGATAACGAGAGAGAGATGCGTCACAAGCCGAACGCTTAGGCCGATCGTGCCTCTCTATCGCTAGTTCCGCGCTCTCGCTTGCACGCTCGGCTCAGGCGGAACGTGACACTTTTTCTTGCGTGCAGCCGGCGTTTATCGATTTATAAGACGTTGTCACGTCAAAAAACGATGATTTCCTTCACCAATGTCAATATCGTATGCATTTCATATTAGTTAAATTTAACATTGTTTTATTAAACTCATTTCTCTTTGTATATTCTTACAACGGTTCTAGTTATTGAACAAACTTGTTTTAAACATAACCATTACAAGTTACAAAGGTTTTAACTTAGTTTGTCTTTTGATGGCTTATATTTCCTCTTGAAGGTTTGAAGTTTGTTAAAAAAATATATTATCAAAGGAATTCTCAACGTTACTTTAAAATTTGTATTTAGAATTGTTAAACTTGCAAAACCATTGCTGTTTTACGAAAATACGTACTGAAACTAAACAACGGAATTCTTATTTTAAGGTTACATTAAACCCAAATTAGTGGTATTCCACTCAAAGCACTGATTTCAATGGCATTTAACCGTACGGCACCTAAACTGTTCCACTAACCGCATTGAACAATATTTTGATAAGTGCGGTTAGTGGAACAACGCAGGTGCCGTTCGGGGAAGTGCCGCTGACATCAGTTCTTAGAGTGGAATACCTACCAAAACACACCAACATGAATTAAACAAAAATAAAAACATTTGCTACGAGGGCGGCACTGAAAATTTCGGGAATCAAGGAAGTGACACAACATTACTATTTAAAAATTTATTTATTGCTTCTCGAAGTATATCGCTCCGCGAAATTTGACGCATTTTTCCATACGATGGAACCAGTCATTGAAACAACCATTCCATTCGGAAGTTGGGGTCTCCAAAATGGCCGTTTTGTAGGTGTCCACAGCTTCTTTAGGTGATGAAAATCTCTGTCCACGCAATTTATTCTTTATTTTAGGGAAAGTATAGAAATCATTAGGGCTTAGGGCGGATGGTCTAATAATTCTATGTTTTCTTGCTCTAAAAACTCTTGTTCTACGGCGGTTGCAGTTCTCTTTACGGAGTTCAGAAACGACCTGTGGCAAACAAATGCTAGCATACCATTCTGCATTAACCTTTCTTTGTCCCTCAAGAGGAATAGTCGTAACAAGGTCGGTTTTGGAGACAAACGTGGCCACTCAACTCATTTTCGAACACTTAAACTCGTGACTGGTTTTTTGTTTCGGGTTCGTACGCGTATATCCAGGATTCGTCACCTGATACGATGTTGTATACAGCATTTGAGGATCCTGCGTGGAATCTTTCGAGAGTTCTGACGCACCAAGTAACGCGAGCCGCTTTTTGCTCTTCACAGAGCAAATGCGGTATCCATCGGGAAAAAAACTTTTTTACACGTAATTGTTCATGCAAGATTATTTGTATTTGACTCATGCCAATGTCTACAGTTGCCTGAATTTCGCGGTATATCACATGTCGATCTTCCTCAAACAGCTTACGCACAGCATCAACGTTTTCTTGGGGGACTGCAGTTTTTGGACGACCTTGACGGGGATCATCACTGAGCTTGACACGTCCACGTTGAAATTCAGCAAACCAGCGATAAATTATGGTTTTGGATGGGGCTTTATCACCAAATGCAGAAATCATCCGGTCAACACACTGTTTTTGTGTTAAACCACTTCGAAAGTCATAATAAATCATCGCTCTTGAATTTTCTCGAGTCAATTCCATTTTCTCAACGACAAAACAAGTTTGACAAAACCTTGTGACAAGACCGAGAATTTTTTTTAAAATAAATAAATGGTATTCGATTTTTAAAACCAAGGAGTTTTCAATTATAAAGATTTTAATATGACAGGAACAGTGGAAATATTCCATTCCCGATACTTTTAGTGCAGCCCTCGTATAATTCGCGGCTAACAACAAAGATGAAAATTTCGTTCGCGCAGACAGACAGACACTGATTGTACATAATTGGACAACCATGAAGAATGCCTGGTGCCTATGTGGTTACGCCGTAATTATGGTCATTGTTCGCTTAATGTGCTACGCTAGAGTATTATTTTGATATGAGTTATGAGCTTTTTTTCGATAGTAAAGATTATGAAGAGTGTTTGCCTTTACTTTGGACGTCACTGATTTTGACTGCAGAAACAAGACTCGATATATTTCTAACTAGCTGCACCTCGCGGTTTCACCCGCATAAGTCTCGATCCCGTGGGAATATCGGGATAAAATGTATCCTATGTCCTAGACCAGGTCAAGGTCTACCCATGTACCAAATTTCATCGGAATCCGTTCAGCCGTTTTAGCGTGAAAGCGTAACAAACAAACAAACTTACTTTTGTATTTATTATATTATTTAGGATTAGGATAAGCGTAGCGAGATAGATACAGTACAGTGGAAGTTAAATACTTATTTAGGTTTAAATCTTCCATTCAGGTATTGTGGTCAGTTAATATGGTACTAGCTGACCTGACTGAGACTATCCTGTCCAAAAGTAATTCATTCATAAACCTGAATTTCCGAATTTTCTGGGCAACTTTTCCAATTTTTCTTACCCTATTAACCGTATTAAGACTGCAACGTACATTTAAAAAGAACATACATAACATAATATAACATCACGCCGTGTTTCCCCGAAGGGTTGGGCAGAGGTGTACCTGTAGTACACCTACATTTCGCCAGTTATTAAGGTCCATGTATTAGGGGGCGAGCCTATTGCCATCACCCGGGCACAAATCCAGACTCCGGGCTGCTACTGAAAAAATACCAGATAGAAAAACTCAATAACACTTTGGCCCGACCCGGGAATCGAACTCAGGACCTCATGCTCAGCAATAGCGCTTGCGACACCTAGATTGGTCGAGGCAGTTGAAAAAAAGATAATTAACCAAATCGGTTTATTTAAGTTCTCAATTCTCAATTTTCAAAATTCATACACAATTTAATCGATATGATCGGCTCTGTACAAAAGGATAATAATAATATGCATATACACATAAATTATACCAGTTTAAGTACCTATGCAGTTCTTGATACAACTTTCACTGAGAAACCGGCGTAGGCGCAATGCTCGCTATGCACAACGAAGATAGATACTCGTAGATGTACTTGATCCTAGAATAATAATATCAAAATAAAATTATATTTTTTATCAAATCTTGCATTCAAAATATTATTTGATGTTTCAGACAATTTTTTACTGGTCGCCTTTTGTTATTTTTAATTAAGTATAAAATCGGAAAAAGGTACATTTTATTACACGAATGCCCAAAAAAGGAGTGTAATGTTTTCGGGTTCATGTATGTATGTACGAGTATGTATATGTATGTGAGTTTCTTTATTCCAAAATAACTTTTAAATTCCTGAAAATTATTCGATGTCTGGGATCTCGTTTGAATCCTTACATCATCCCAAGTGACACTCTGGCTATATTTTTTTTCATAACATTTATTTTTGTAGAGCCATTAAATCATTGAAAACAAGTTGCGAAATGGGTAAAATGAACGAGCGAATAAACAATTAGTAGAAAAACTGGCGTGATTTTATGTTTTCAGTTATGTTTTGAATAAATGAATTAATATCTAGTCAACTAAATAACTACCTGTAGGTAACCTAACGGTGACTGGGTACACATAATATGTGAAACGTAATATGAAATCTTGAAACTAACATGCAGTCCAAATAATTTATTTATTTAATTATTTAAATTAATTTATTAAATTATTTATTTATTTAAATTTACTTATTTAATTATTTATTTATTTATTGAAATGAAATTATTTTATTTCTGTAAGTAGGTTTGTACAAACACTTTTACACGTCAATCATATTTAAAAAATAAAAAAAAACTAGGTGAGGTCGGCGTTTCCTATCTGACTACTCTGAGAAGAAACTCAGAGGTCACAGTCTCTTTTAAAGTCCAGACATAATCTTGGTCAGATCATGTGAAGACCATGTAGATTGGTGTCTGAAATGGTCTTTTGAGGAAAGAACCACACAGATTGAGTGGACCTATCCAGTCAGTGCACGCATTTGTCAGTAATCGTGCAGCTCTACTCAGCTCAGCTCTATTTAAAATAAATAAATAATATAAATGCAATGCAACATGAAATGTAACACACGCCTTCTTCCAATGGGGGTAGGCAGAAACTACAGAACGCCACCTACTATGATCCATGGCACAATCCTTTGTAACACGTTGAAACAAAATTCTAGGGATTCACAACGCATTTCCTTTCAAGCCACACAAATCGGTTCACCCTTGTTTGATAGAACAACGTTTGATATAATATTACTAAATCGAACAACGTTTAAGAAAATCATCACTTTGTATAATATCGTTTGACAGAATTTTCAGTTCATCGAATATTTATTTGCTATAACAACATTTGCGCTAATGATCAAAAGGTATAATGTTCATTTGATGTAATGTTCAGGGGTATCTTGCCTTTTACAATTTTCAGCGAAAATTGTTTGGCAGATTATCACTTGCCAACCAACGTTTCGCCGATGTTTCACTTTGACAACTAACAATTAGCAAATTTTTGTATGACAACGTTTAATTTATTGTTAAACTGATTATTATAATGACACAAAACGTTTGGGTTTGGTTACGATAGGTTAGGTTAGGTTAGAGTATGACAAACAACGCACGAGCCGAGCGAGCGTAGCGAGCGTGCCGCGGCAGCGGCCGGCGATGTGCCAGAAGCGAATCGCTTTTGTAAAAAGAAACAGTTAAGTTACTGTGTCATTATGAAAAGCAGACCAAACGTACAGTTGGTAACTGTGAGGTTGGGAAATAAAACAAAATTCGACTAAATCATTATTAGTGTAGAGAAACATTAGTTTAAATAAAATTAGTGCATTTGAAAATTCGGCGAAATGAAATTAGTTCAAATAAATAATTACGCTAAATAAAAATTTACCAATGAATTATTCGGTCAAATGAATAATTCTTCGAAATGACTTTATTGCAACTAAAATTCGATTTAGTAATATTATATCAAACGTTGTTCTATCAAACAAGGGTGAACCACACAAATCACCACATCCATTCTTCTCTAATCTGTACTCGTAGTGTTGAGTACTCAGTGATGAAGTGCGCGAGGTCGCAGGGTCGAGTCCCGACCCGGTCCTTTCACTTCTCTTATGTAAGCGGCCATGTTATAACGTTAATGTTTTGTATTTGTCTGTGCTTGTAGTTGTATGTGGATTCTGCTTGGGCTTTGGGTTTAATTTATTTTCTACTTTAATGAGAATAAGAACCACCAATTATATTTGGACTCGGACGAGATATGGCATTGCCCTCAGCATTTGCAATTTAGTGACTATTATGTTACAATTTAATTATATAAACTGGTATAACAACGACACAAGTTCGTGATTTATTATCTTTGATCTACGAATGATATATTGGAATGTAGTAGTTTTATTATCATTCAATTTGTCTGAATATTTTGTGCACAATAACGGATGGGTTTATTAAACTGGCTCTTAAGGCGCTGACAAGACCTAATTGACCAAAATAGGCTTCTCTTAAGAAAAAAAAATTGCCAAATCTGTATAGTTTGTGGTAGCGGAAAAAATATATGTTAATTTTGAACATATTTCACAGAACTTGGTTGTTACCAAAACACGTTTTGAAAAAAAATCTCGATACAAACTAACGTTAAACTAACCTCTTACCTTGAGTTCTAATCCATTAAATATCAACATACATTACATATTTCATTAATAACAAGAACGTCTTATTTGAATGCAGAACTTGGTTGTATTTTATTTTCGATTACTCAACTCAATTTTGAGAAAATAGATAATTGCTTCATATTTTGCAATAAATTACAAGCGTTGTGTCATCGCGCTTCTCTTTCTTTTCTATGCAATCTGACAGTGACCGCGGTTTAGGTGTTGTCAGCGTCTTAAGTCATCAAACCTTTGGTGATTGTACCTACCAGCGATCACCTTACCGATTACCTAAGGTTTGCAAATGGGCATACTGTGAAATCTACTGTAATCCTGTTTTCACTAACAATACTAAATTGCTTCAAGAACCGACCGGACAGATTATACGGGGTCAAATTAAATTAGCTCGAGTAACTCCGCAGATGATACTCCGTGATGTATATTGATATCTAAATCAGCTAGCGTAACTCCGCGGGCATGATGGATATTGATATCTAAACACGATAAAATAAAAATGGGGGGTGATGGCTGATCTTTGCGATATGCTCGTGAACGGTTGTTGCTTGTGGGGACTGGTCGTCTTGCTGACCATGGTTATATTATTGTTATTAGTAATTAACTGTTTATTCATTTTACTTCGATGGTGCTAGTTTATCATTTATGACTTCGAGGTACAGCTATAGCTTTATGTAAGCGGGCACGCCCTTTATGCCTGGAGGCTTTTATTTAGGTATTAAGTTCTGTTTACGTTTTTATGTTGTAATTTGTATCTGCTTGAGTACAGTTTTCAAATCCGTCTAGTAGATTTGGAGAAAATTGACTGTGACAGACGGACAGACAGTCAGACACACGAGTGATCCTATAAGGGTCCCATTTTTTCGTTCGGACGTATGGAACCCTAAATATTAGCTAGCCAGCAAGATGGAATGGGTGAATGCCAAGGATACGCCGAACGTGAAATACGTGCATACAAACCAGGGTGTCACAACCCTGCCGGGGCAACACAGGCAACAGGAAGGAACACGGGTGGGTTTTAGTCAGTAAGAGTCTGACACACCCTCCCGCTCCGCCCAGAGCGGGAGAAGATATTTGAAGATTTCCCAGGAAGAAAAAAAAAAAGGGTGTCACACACTGATTTGCTTTGTCGGCTGTGACAGACGTACAGTACAGTGTTCCGTTTTTTCATTCGGACATATGGAACCCTTAAGATTAGGCAGCCAGCAAGATGGAATAGCTGAATGCCTGGGGTACGCCGGACGTGCAATACGTGCATATACTGGGTGCGCCGAACTTAAACGCGAATAGCTATTTCGCAATAAAGGCGTATATGCACTAACGAACATAATTAGAGAACATTAACCTCATTGACATCACCCAGGTGTGGCTCACTAATTAATATTTATCACATTAGACTTGCAGTCGTAACTCTAAGACGCATTAAGGCCGTAAGTCGACAAAAGGTCACTGAATCCTGTAAGTGTTTAAACACACTTCGCGTGCCCTAGGCACGAAAGAATTGTTGAACGGAGCAACTATGAAAGAAGGAAAAGAAAGAAAAATCCAATTAGTGGCATTACAGCAAAACAAAATATAACTTAAAATCAAATATTATTGGGACTTATACTCGTATGTGCGAGCCATTTGGGGTTGAAACATTAGTGCCAAGTCCTGCCGGGGTCGCGTGGTAGTTCGAAAAGGTTATCGAGGCCCCTGGCAACATAGGCAACATAGGAATACGGGTGGGTTTTAGTCAGTAAGAGTCTGACACACCCTCCCGCTCCGCCCAGAGCGGGAGAAGATATTTGATGATATGGCCACCTAAAAAAAAAAGGGGTCTCACTCATGTTTTCCCATTCAAGTCAATTAAAGACATATTAACCGGTAAATGGTAGCTCTATTATACATAGTACTCACACCTGTGCTATGCACTGCTGACCAAAGGCCTCCTAACATATCGACGCTTGAAAGGCAAAATTTACTAAGCGACAAAGGGCAAATTTGACTTTACATTATTAAAGTCAATTTTTCAGAAAAAAATCATATAAATTCTGATTCAGATGATTAGATAAATAAGATTTCCAAAACAGTAAGATTTACGCCTGTAGGATGTCCAGAGGATACAGCCTCTATCGTCACTCTTGGCAGATTCATTGTTGATTGCAGTTTGTTGTTAATATTAGAAACTAGCTTTTGCCCTGCGCCCCGCGGTTTGATACGTGTCGATCCCGTAGAATATCGGGAAGAAAATTACTCTATGTCCTAACTCAGGTTATGGTCTACCCATGTGCCAAATTTCATCTAAATCCGTTCAGCCGTTTTAGCGTGAAAGCGTAACAAACAATCACTTTCACATTTATAATATTAGTTAGGCCTAGCTTTTTCCCACGGCTTCACCCGAGTGGAGGTCGGAAATTATATCACGGGAACGTACTACCGGAATTAAAAGTATTCTATATCCTAACTCCGAACCCAGGTCAAGGTCTACATGTACTCGTATATCTGCTCAGTCGATAAGGCATGAAATGTTGGAGTTACTTTCGCATTTGGACAACTTTCCTGCCTACATAATATTGCTCCGTCACAGTTGCCCTGTTTACCGCCCTTATTACGTCAGGAATAATAATGTCCTATGCCCTTCCAGTTTAGGGCCTGCTAAATTCAAGAATCCTGACATAATTAAAGATTATTTACCTCATTGACGTCACTGAGGACCGGCTTTCTAGTTAAAATTTAACTAACAGATAAATTTGCATCGCCTGGCTTATGTCTGGGATGCGAAGTAACTTGCATTACATAACGACCAATAAATATGAGACATGGTGAAAAAGGGAACTTGTCTTGTCAAATTCAGAACATTACTGAAATGTTCCGAATTTGACAAGACAGATATACTCTGTTCCAAAACAAGTTGATGTAAATGTAAACAAATAGGTCAGAAAACGTGCTTGTGAATACCAATTTGTAGTGCCACTTACAAATTGAGTGATTTGATTTGATTATTTGAATACTTAAACCCTAAATTTTAATTTTAAATCACCTTAAAAATGGTTTTCTATTTGACAATTGAGGTTATTTTAAAAACCTCAAGTTTTGTCGGCGACTTCTCAATTTCAATGAAATAGTTTTATTTCAACAATAATTGTTGAAAAAAGTGTTGTGATATAAAGTTGAAATTGTCTATATGCAGATTAATGTGTTAATTTTCCCTTTAAGAGAAGCCTATTTTGGTCAATTGGTTCTTGTCAGCGACAAGACCCGTTTGACCAAAATAGGCTTCTCTTAAGAAAAAAAATTGCCAAATCTGTAAGGCTTGTGGTAGCGGATAAAATATCTGTATTAAATATCAACATACGTTACGTATTTAATTATTAACAAAAACGTTATAATTGAATGCAGAACTTGGTTGTTTTTTATTTTCGATTACTCAACTCAATTTTGAGTAAATAGAGAATTACTTCTTATTTTGCAATAAATTACAAGCGTTGTGTCATCGCGCTTCTCTTTCTTTTCTATGCAATCTGACAGTGACCGCGGTTTAGGTGTTGTGAGCGTCATAATGAGTAATTGCGTAAGAATTTCACCTGAACAGGATTGTTTACAGTTTCATCAAAAGGTTTTGGAACAGATTATAGACAAGCGGCGCCGCCATTACAGGTCAAGATTATACTGGACACCATGGTGTGAATGCATAGGCATTCAGAATAGTTGATATTCAAGGAAGTGTATGGGCGTGTCACGAATACTTGTAGGTTGTTTACGTAAATATTGTTGGAATGGCAAAGTTTGTTAACAGCTTTAAGAGTGGGCATTCTGAAACTGAGCAACGTCGCAAATAGCTGTGTAATATTTCGCTGTCAAAACAGCGAAATATTACACAGCAATTTCACTGAATGGAATTATGAAATAACGCTAACTACTGAACTAAAATATCAATTATAAAATGCAATAACTAAAATCGCAACACCGAATATTTAGTTTTAGATTTAAAATAAGGTGTTTGGAAACTTTCAAAATGCCCTTTTTATACCTAAAACGGTTACAATATCAAATTTAGTGTTATAATTGCGATTCATTCTTAATATATTAGTATTAACAAATTAATAAAAACAGGTAAATATTTAACAGCTATTTGCGACTTTGCCATCTTTTAGAATGCACGCTCTTAAGGTAATTGGTACAATCCGGGAAGTTTAATTAATTTAACAAAAGGAATGTTACTAACAGCATTATAATTTAGTATTAGTAGATTTTTTTATACTATGTGATTTAAAAAAAGTTGTGTATCACTCGCTTTCAAATATTGTTAGTCTTTTCTTTTCTTTTTTGGTGGGAATTTATCAAATAACTTCTCCCGCACTGGGCGGAGCGGGAGGGTGTGTCAGACTCTTACTGACTAAAACCCACCCGTGTTCCTTCCGTTGCCTGTGTTGCCAGGGGCCTCGGTAACCCTTTCGGACTTTCCCGCGACCCCGGCAGGGATATATTGTTACTCTTGTGAAAACGCCTTGTCAGTACGAACATTTCTGTATTTATATTCTTGCACACATACAAACTTGGTATATAGCAATATTTAACAAACTATTTAATTAAGTGCTTAATATAATAGCAGTATAGACTTTTAGACTTCTTGAAGACAACCTTCAGATTCCGAGGCTCCAAGTGAACTCACTTAGCAACTACGTGGCACACCAAATATATCATGTTTTACATTCGGTTCTGTTAAAAAACCAGTACTTTTACGGTAACTGTCAAATTAGATACTTTTAAACATCATGTCAGTCATGAAGACTACCTTGATACAAAAATCATTTGAAGCAAATCATATATTTTCAATTTTATATTTAGTATTTAAAATCACTACAAATCTTATTAATATTTGGAAATTATGACACTTGGAAGCAGATGCATGCTTAAAGCTTGTAAGTATTAAATAATGAAGTAAAACTCCATGAATGTTCCATGCCTGCATGAACTGCTTTGGATTTTGTGTTGAAAAATCCAATGCAGTTCTATTATATAAAGTATTTCTCACACTATATTCATACACCGTGCAATAACGAAGAATAACAAACATGGTGTGTCATGGCCACGCCCGTAGGCTGGGTGTGTCGTGGCATCTGCCATTTTGCCAGCGGTGTCTGTCGTAAGAGGCGAAAAGGATTATGTTAAGGCGCAGATATATGATTTTAGGGACTTTTAAATCTGTTATTACGCCTTCAAAAAATGCAAGTAAGTTATGCAAACAATGTATGTTAAATTGAAACGCGTGCACATCAATTATATATGTCAATATTTAAGTATTGTAGTAAAATACTTCCTATGAAATCAATTTTGGAAGTAAAGTCTACCCAAAGCATAAAAAAACGGCCAAGTGGGAGTCGGACTCGCGCACATAGGGCTCCGTACCATTATCTATAAAAACGGCAAAAAAAAAAATGTCCGTTGTATGGGAGCCCCCTTAAATATTTATTTTATTCTGGTTTTTAGTATTTGTTGTTATAGCGGCAATAGAAATACATCATCTGTGAAAATTTCAACTGTCTAACTATCACGGTTCACGAGATATAGCCTGGTGACAGACGGACAGACAGACAGACGGACAGCGGAGTCTTGTAATAGGGTCCCGTTCTGCCCTTTGGATATGGAACCCTAAAAACGATATTACTTTCAAACTACTTAGATATTTTCATGACGTTTTTTGTATGAACAGACTATTTCATTATCTATAATTACATGTGTTTTTTTTTTCAAATATTCAATTTGCTAATTTTACTAAACAATTTTTCAAACGTCGGATTTCTTTCTGAGGAATAAATATGACGTTTTGACAGCTTTTGAGTAGAAAATGTATCATATCGACATATTTATTCTTAACGTGATGACACGTGTCATTACGATTGTATGCCCCAAAGGTGTAGGCAGAGCAGCAGGCATAGCATGATGCGTTCTATAACTCTACTGTAGAATATAAATCGCTTGGGTTCCGTAGTCAATACCCGTAAATGAAGTTTCGCTATGTCCGTCCGTCTGTCTGTCCCCGGCTTAGCTCCTCTGAGCTAAACCCATGCCAAAATACAGCATTCTGTTATTAAGGGTCTCTACCCTTAATAACAGAATGCTGTATTTTGGCATGGGTATACATATTAATCACGCTTATAAAGTGGTAAAATAAAATCTAGAAAAAAAATTTTTTAGGCTCTTGCACGTAAAGTGGGGATGATATTTCTTTTCTCCTCAAACCCATGGCGTGGGTTATCGTTGGATAGGCCGTTCAAAAATATTGCGGGTCTGTGAAAACCATTTTTCGATTCAGGGATCCGTTTGCGTAATATTAAGCATTTAAGTGCAATATTTTGTTGAGTCAAGACGCCCTGATGCTAGCTAAAATGTTTACATAATGAGCCTATAGTTCCCACTGCTGGGACACAGGCCTCCTCTCTGTGAGAGGGAGTGGGCCGTAATCTACCACGCGGGCCCATTGCGGGTTGGTAGATGTCACATGTCTTCGATTTTTTGGTTCTAGGACATGCTCACGATGTTTTCCTTCACCGTTTTGAGAGCAGTGGTGATGTAATAATTTACACAAAGTAAAGCGCCTGTCTGGGTTCGAACCTACAACATACAACTCGTAAGTCACGGCTGTTACCACTGGGCCACCACTGCTAAAATGTTTGTTTTTATTTTTATAAATTCATCCCAACTACGCAACCCGCCATTGTGCATGGTCCGACACGCACTCGACCGGTTTTTTTCGGTCCGTTTCGCCTGAAATGTGCGTTTGCCATAAGGCCATGGACCCAATAGGTTAGGAAGCTACTCAAAAGTAACGTGATGAACTCGAAATCACTAATGACTAAGTAGGTGATTTGTACTGGTTACTTTTGAGTAACGTCGCGGACGATGGGCCTAATTCCCGCCTGATTTCCCTAGCTTCCATTCGTACTAGGTACTTATCGACACAATGGCTTTTCGTTTAAAGGCACAACACTAATTGCTGAAAGGCCTGTTCCTTTAATTTCGAATTTAATCATACTTACCGAATTGTAGTCCAATTTTCCAGTTTGTATAATTATATTTAAACTCTCATAACTGATCTTTTAACATTTCTCTAATTTTGCTTCTGTTCCGTAAACACTCGAGTTTGCTATTTGTCTGTCAAGTGATTTACACAGATTTTGTACATGTAAAGGAAACTTAACTTTGTGACGGTAATTTTAAAGTTTATTCTGCTTTGTCTAGAGTGAATCCCCATTGATGAATTCTTGGCCCCATCTGTGTCGTGCAATTAACAATGCTAAGTCTAAGGTTTATTCTCAAAATTGGTAGAAATTAAGTCGATAACTAAATAACAAATATTGAACACGACAAGATCTTAATTTATCTGTTATATTATTTTAAGTTAGAATTTCTCGACTAATGATGCGGAAATATTATTTTGTGCAGATTTATTAATTCTGCTGTTAGTAATAAAAGTATATGTTCAGTAACTTTACTAGGCCAAATAAAATAGTTACTTAGTACCTACCGGAGTATTTATTTTCTAATACCAACTTTTTAACGCCACTTAAGGTAGCTTAAGTTCAGTCAGCTAGACTATACAATTCATCTAAAACCATTCGACAGGGCACCACCGGATACATTAACGAGTCCTTCCTCCATAGGGTCCCAAGAAAGTGACGCCTGTACAATAGTGCGTAATTTTTCGAACCATTTGCTCCGCCGGCCATTGTTGTTCCGAACTGCAATTAGGAGACAGAAAGGGGAATTTAATGCTCCTCTGATCGACTATTAATAATTATTATTCTCGTAATTACTTACGGTTTGTTACCATACTCTTGTTTAGGTTACAAAATTAGTTTTATTATTTCGCGCGCAATGTACCTACTTGAGAATTTTCTCTTCGGGAAGTTCTCGAGCGGTTTTGAGAATAGGGCCCGCCGTTTTTTGCCAAAATAATGGTTTGTTGTTGTCAGTCTTATTTTAAAAGGGTTTTAAAATATTTTGAGTGGAAGTTAAGTGGTACTTAACTTTCGAAAAATGACGGATTTAGTCGTAAGTGAAAACGATTTTCCTTTGTCAAAATATTTTTAAAGGCTGTTGCATCTTTGAGCTGTGAACCGTAAACTCCTGATGATAACGGATTTCAACATCTAGGAGCAGTTTCTCGTATAAAAGAATTTCCAAAAATGAAAGCCTACTTTCCGGGGAACAAGTAAGTAAAAGAACAAGAAAATTATCTCAAATTGCCCATGAAAGTACCCACAAAACTTTAAAACAGCCCCTCTTAGCTCCATAAAACACATTCTGACAAATATTACGACCGATCCGATGCGGTATGTCAGTATGAATAAAGATAGACCCCATATCTCATTCCTTAAGACATTTTACTTATGACGGTAGTTGTAAATTTGGTATTCAACGACCCCATTCCTATCAAGGCAATTTGAACCTATATCCTACGAATTAAAGATGATTTTGTGTTGTGGTTTTTCAGTAATAAATTGGAATTAATACCTAAGGTTATATCGCCAATATCTCAGGTTTTGAAAAGTGGTTTAAAGACTCCCGCAGACAGACGCGACTCAACAGCGCGACGTGGCACTCGTAGAACAATTTCTATGAAAACTTCATGAAAAGTGTCGCGCTGCCTGTCGCGCCCGCGATATCGCGCCAGTCTGCACGAGCCTTAATGATTTTCAATGTTTTAGCCCGTTTTATGTTATTTGTTCGTTCTGGTTCGATGTGATAACAGGACTACATCTTCCCTGTATCCCGTGATTCTGTGATCTTTCTCGTTTAATCAGGATTTTCTTGCTTTAAGGACTGATTTACGCTCATTATCGAGTTAATTCGAGCTCGCTTTGCCTAGTCAAGGATTTGGGCGATTACAATAGATTCTATCGCTTGATAAGCTCTTAGAGGTACAAGCTCAAGTACGAGTATCATTAAGAAATTAGTGCATTACGAATCTAGATTTTTCTTGAAGTGATCGTTTCTGACAAAATATTTATGTCATCTGCAAAAGTAATTGGACCCACATTTTTTATTTTTGTTAATAATCGCAGCCTGTTTGAAGATAATATTCGTGTTCTTATCTAGAAAGAAAGAAAGAAAAGGTATTTATTTGGACTCGCACAGCAGATCATAAATTACAAAAACTAAAACACACTCTTAAAAACATAAAAACAAAAACAAAGTAAAATAAAAACAGTATAGAGGCATGAGGAACAGGGTGTAAAGTTCACCCATCCTCCATAGAAAAGGGAGGATCCTCCGACCAGACGGGTGTCGTGTCTGGTGGGCAACTGCCCGACGTGTCGGGATGTTATATATATGCCAGTTGCGCGGTAAACTCTGCTTGCGCGATGCAGGATTTTGCGTGACGTCAGTGTGTTGCGTAGTTCGCATGTGGCGATGTAGATGCCGCCACTACAGAAAGTGCTGAACGAGGCCAAATTTTCAGCATGATACTTCGACATTTAAAAATAAGTGTCGTAGCGCTGGATTCTGATAATATTCTCTTCTGTTAGGGATCGATCTATCTGATCATATTCTATTATACATAAACTCATGCCTTCTTCCCATTTGGGTAAGTAGAAACTACAGAACGCCACCTGCTACGCTCCTTACATGCTCCTTTTGCTTCGTTTACGTTCATACGTCTGGTCATACACGCACGCCGGTTGCGAGTACTACGCACCTGGCCTTTCTGAAGAACATCACCAATGAGGTCACTATATTATGTCTTCCTGGAGCGTCCCCCCTCCCGGCGTTTCCACTAACATCTGCCTTGTGTTGTCGCCTTTCATTCATCCTCTCAATATGACCAAACCATCCAAGCATCTCTTAAATTTTTGTCACTACATCTTTTTTTAAACCACACTGTTGCCTTATCACATCATTTTTCAGCCTATCATTCATAGTATCATATTCTATGAAGTGTCTAATAAAGCACAAATTTAAGGAACTAGGTTATTTGGTGCTTTGAAAATCAGCGCTATGCTGTGGGTCCCCCATAGCACAGTATTATGCTGAGTGGAAGCCTTCTTTTCACAGTCATAACTTGCAGCTGCGGACTATTTATGTTCTGTGTATCTGAGAGTAAATTTGCTTTTTTTATCGATTTATCTTTTTGTATGCACGTATTTCTGTGACCAATAAATCTATTATTCTTTCTTTGTTGAATAGCAATATCTGATTGCTGTAATTACAATTAGCACAGAAGAGCGCTTAATAATTTGATGTCACCGTTGAGCAATTGAAAGACTTTTTAGAACATCCCCCCCCATTCTCGTTTGAGAATTCGTGCAGAGAATACATACTAATATACACGTACTTATACATATATCAAATGAAATGAAGTCATTTTTTCAAACTAGGCTGAGAATCAGCACTTTTCGAACGTCAAAATTATATAAGACAGTCCCCAAAAACGCCCGCCCTTCACCACTTCCTAGTGCTTTAGCTGGGAAGAAGAAGTGGCGCAACAATCTCCCCAGCAGCACACCTTTTCTGTTTAGTTATAAAAAAAGTTTCTATATCTGTCTGTCTGTACGCCTTACCGGCTGAACGGATTTCGATAAAAATTTTCACACAAGAAGACCTGGGTTAGGACATACTACCAGGAAAAATCGACAAAGTATCCTATGATACTTTATCGTTCTTTCCCGATAGTACGTTCCTGGGAGATAATTTCCAACCTCAACACGGACGAAGACGCGGGCAAAAGCTGATAACTTATCTAATAAATTATCAGGGGGTCAGTCACCTTTTACTATATCTCAAAGTTTCCTGGGAACTAAATAAACCATTACTAATAGAATTATTATATTATCGTTTATAAGACAAACAACTTTGCTGTCATATCATATCAAAACTTACTTCGCACTAGTTTTCTGTTTGAGTTATAAATCTGCGCTGATCCCAATTTGTCTGTTTATTGACTCTGGAACTTGATCTATTGGGATTTTTGTTTTGCTTAAAGAATACCTACTTTTGTTCGGAATCGCGAAGTTTTGTGGTCGTGTTTTTATCATCAGGTATTTTGCAGTTAAACGTTTAATCCACCGTTAACCATGAGATCAATTTTAAAACCATTTACATGCATTTCTGAATTGTCGAGCATTACGTTCAAAATTGAAAAATCGAAGCTTTTTGTCCCGGAGTGGAGACCGCGTATCGGCAAGCGTACCTTACGAAGGTGGCTGGGACAGACTGGATGCGGAAGGCGGAGGACAGGGTGTTGTGGCGCAGCCTGGGCTCTCCCAGGCTGTCTATGTCTAGCAGTGGACTGTGATAGGCTGAGTTGATTGGTTGACACGCTCATGATCTGTCAAAGAGTCTGTCAGTTAGTCAGCAACTAGTTCCCCTTTCCAAAGCCTTCAGCCGACCACCATCATCATTTTACCCGAAAGACGTCCACTGCTAGACATAGGACTCCCACAAGCACCGCCACTTCGACCGGTTCTGTGCTTCCCGCAACCAGCGGATTCCTGCGGCCTTCACAAGGTCATCGATCCACGTTGTAAGAGGCCTTCCCGCTACGTCAACCAGTACACGGTCGCCACTCCGGAACCTTCCAGCCAACCATCACTTGATAAAGTTCAAAACACATCCACAATCAGGGTAAGGCAGGGTAAGGTCAATTTGCGGGAAAGTCCGAAAGGGATACCGAGGCCCCTGGTACAGGCAACGGAAGGAACACGGGTGGGTTTTAGTCAGTAAGAGTTTGAACCACCCTCCCGCTCCGCCCAGAGCGTGAGAAGTTATTTGATGATTTACCACCAGAAAATAAAGAGTAAGGTCTATAACCCCCTCTTACCCTTACCTGGAACTAAGAAGATATACATTAACATGTGTTTGTTTGTGTCTAAGCAAACATTGCTAAAAGCCGCGTGTGTCAATACGTGGAAATGCGTTACAACATCGTGCCTCTGCTAAAAAGTTAAAAAGTTGGGAGAAGGGTGGAAAGAGAGGGGAGGGGAGATATTTATTTTGTTGGATGTCGGGAATAGATCACTTTAGTTTGTGAATGAATTATTGACAAGTTACTATAACTACCTTTTTATACTTAGGTACTTTTTCCAAAAAAAATAAATTTTAAAACATTAACAGCAGATGCCATACTGCCATCGACAACCATCGTTTTATGCGGTTTCAGTTGCATCCAAGGAAGGACAGCTTCTTCATGTGTCCGGATAAAAACTATCCCATTTTATTAGTCCAAGACTTTAGTGTCTTTTTTTTTTTTTTTTGACGTTGGGAAATCATCAAGTAACTTCTCCCGCTCTGGGCGGAGCGGGAGGGTGTGTCAGACTCTTACTGACTAAAACCCACTCGTATTCCTTCCTGTTGCCTGTGTTGCGGGGGCCTCGGTGACCCATAAGTACCTTCCCGCAAGACTTTAGTGTCTGTGTGCTATAATTATCTACCTTAAACTTCCTTCAGCTCCTTTTAAGAGACTAGCAGTTGTTCGCGGGTCAATCGATCAGGTTAAACTACGCTTGCAGCGGTTGGTCCGCAGATTGGTGACCATCTTTACATACCAAGACCCCTCCGTGCTTTGTGCTTAGTTCCGACTGTCATTCGTGAATCTTTGACAGTCGTTACGGGTCGTCAGAAGCCCGAAAGTCTGACAACCAGTCTTACCAAAGGGTATCGTATTATCCAGTAACTGGGTTGTGGAGGTCAGATAGGCAGTCGCTCAATTTAAAATACTGGTATTCAGCCGAATCCGATAAGACTGGAAGCCGATCCCAACGTAGTTGGGAAAAGGCTAGGCAGATGACTAGCTGTTGTTCGCGGCTTCGCCCACGTCGGAAATTATCCCACGGGAACGTATTAGGCCCGGCGCCCACTATCGGCATCGGCACGGCATCGGCAAGCTTGAGGACGGTGCGGCATGCTTAAGGCCACCATACGACATAGTTTTTTGTATCAAGATGAGTTTGACAACCGTTCTTTTCAGCTTTGCCGCAGTCTAATAAAAATTAAGGCGATACCAGAATAAATTGGGGTTTTTTCGTAACCATTTATTTCACTATTACAGCATGTATGGATTTCTTTTTGTATATATGTTTATTGACTATTTGTTAAATCGCAAATGGGTTAAATTTCCTTGATAGACTTTCATTCATAGATAGATTTAGTTTTATTTTTAATAGATTATTTTTATATTACTTTTACTTTGTCCCAATGTAATTAAAATGTAAAGTGATGGTCTGAAACACAGGTTTGAATAAACCTAGTTCGGGCGGGACGCTAAGCATTCTAATTCCGAATCATCATTACTTGCACCTGTAATTAAAAATATTTTAGCTTTAGTTTATTAGTACGCACTATAATTGTATAGGATATTTATACTACTATTGGCTAAATTTACACCTTTTGTAAACGTTTTTATTAAATAAATTGAAATTGAAATTGAAAAAAAAAATTCCGAAAAGACCTCTACTATTTTATATTTTTTTCTGTAATTCTGAAATCCCAAGTAAATTAATTGCAAAATTGCAATCAAAATGTGCGTATTAGGTCATTGAAAACTCTGGCTGAAAATGTTTTTGATACATACGAGTAGCTTAATTTATAAAAAAAAAAATGGTTTGGCGCACTTACATTGTTTTATTTTGGTTCCAGCGTATTGTTGCGCTCTCTTTTTTCGCACGTGGAAGTAAGTGCCCAGTTCGCTATGATTTATTTTTCCATATCACCCTTAACCTAGATCAATATTACCAACCCACATTTTTATTCCCTCAAACCAAAAACACCTCGCGATCTTTCGATCTAATATAATATAATATTCTCAACTCCATAACAAACGCAAGAATCAAATAAAGAAAAAACTGTTGGTGAAAAGAACGACGAATTCGTATGCGTACTTCGTAGGCTCTCGGGAGCTCTCGTGTGTTGCCGTGGCCTTAGGGAGTAGAGGGGGGAAGGGGGAGAAAGGTTATCCATAAATATTGTATTGTTTCATATCATCCAGTTATTGGGAGAGTGATTGACATGACTTTTTGTTTTGTTTTATAGAAAAAACTTTACTAAAAAAACCGGCCAAGTGCGTGTCGGACGACTCACAATGAAGGGTTCTCTAGTTGGGATGAATTTATCCTAAAAACAAACTTAACATTGTAGTTGATAAACATGTTCTCCCATACATCTATATACGTCACGGTCAATTCTCCAATTGCAAATGTAAGTTGGTCAACTATTACTTGTTAACTTGTAAAGCCTACTTAGCTGTAATAGTTTTCCTTTTAATTTTATTAATGTACTACGGCATGAATTTTTTCACGTATCCAAAACAACCATTTAGCTGACAGGAGGGGGGACTCTGACAAAAATTTGTACTTTAAAGCTTAATATTGAACGGCCTATTCAACGATACTTCACACGATGGGATAGATGAGAAAAAAATATCATCCCCACGTTACGTGCAAGGGTATACAAATTGTTTTTATTTTTACCATGCCAAATTACAACTTTCTAGTACTAAAAGTCTCTGAGCTAAGCTGGGGCAGACAGACAGACATACGGACATGGACATATGTACGCTGGTACACACAACGCCTTCACCCAATCCTTCCGCTGGGAAGGAATGGGGGAAGGCGTTTGCCCAGGAGTGGGACAGATTGGCTTACAAAAAAAACCCATGCGTGGCCTGACCGCGGCAACGCAGCTTTATCCCGTCCAGTCATAGACATTATCTGTGTACAGCTGATATTTATTTATTTAATAGTATAAGCACAAAAATGTACATAGGCGGACTTAACGCCATAGGCATTTTCTACCAGTCTACCTTTGGGTGATGCAGAGACAAACAGTGGTAGGTGCAATTCCAAAAAAAATTAAGAATAAATATTTATTTAAATACAAAGATACCCATAAACCTATTACACACTATAAATATTATATATATACCTAATTACATATAAATTTATATAAGCACATAGCAGTGGCGGCCCAGTGGTTACAGCCGCGACTGCGAGTTGTATAAAATATTTCATCACCATTGCTCTCAAAATGGCGAAGGAAAACATCGTGAGGAAACCGGCATGTCCTAGAACCAAAAATTCGAACCCGCAGTGGGCCCGCGTGGTGGATTACGGCCCACCCCCTCACCGATAGAAGGCCTGTGTCCCAACTTTGGGAACATTTATTTATAGGCTGATTATATTATATATTAAAAACACAAATACCTGAATATACTAAAACAAATAAGACAAACAATGGGAAAACATTACCGTTGCGATGATACTGCCGGTTTCTTAAGAATGTGCTCGCGAACTTTAACTTTAAAGGATGTTTTCCGTTGGTTGCCATCCTGATTTCCAAGGGGAGCGCATTCCACAGAGAGATAAACTGAACGAAGAAGGATGAGTGAATAAAGTCAGTGCGGTGAGTGGGACATTGAAGAAGACGATTATGTGATGAACGTAGATATTGTGAAGGTTTTAATTCAATGGAGACATACGAACTGGAAACGCTGTGTGACAATGTTTGTAAAGCCGCGTCCATAAACTTTAATTCAAGCATTTATTCAAATTAAACCAATCATAGGCACTTTTGAATTGTTTAGGAGTCGGTCAGTCAGAAACATTAAACTCGGCTGGTTATATGGTAATATGTAAGTACCCATGGAGAAGACGGGCAAAAAACTCCAGGGACACACCGCCAGCATTTATTTATTCATTGATTTAGGATCTCCAACAAAAGATGTACACAATACTTGACATATAAATAAAGAGCAACATCAGGTATTAAGTAGGTGTACTCCTTCACTTATAGGAGACCACAGCATGCACAATAAAGTTATCAACTAAGCTAACAAAGTTAAAATATTAATGAAAGGTAAAATTAAATAAATTAAAAAACACGCCTGCCTTGTCAAAAAGTTCAAAATCATTTAGCTTGTTTATAATTTTTACTTCAATTTTTGTAATCAATCTTTTGACAAGGCAGGCGTGTTTTTTAATTTATTTAATTATTTAATTTATTTTATAACTTTTTTTAAATATCATTTTTTATGCGTTTTTCTATGGGATATTGAATAATACCTACTGTTATAATTATTTAATTTCTTTTGTTATGTTATTAGTGAACGAATGCATATTGAATAATACTGTTATATATTTTTGTTGTGTATTAAGCAAGCTCTAGACGATGATAGTTTAAATAGTAAAATATTTATGAAAAAAACACGTTTTTTTATGAACCATGGCTCCCCCATTATATTGTTTAAATTCTAAGCAGCCTATGTTACCCGGGATAACGCAACGCTTCTAACGATACCACATATATTGATATCGGTTAAGCCGATTAGAAGTTATGGTGGAATAAAGAAACTCACAAACATACATGAACCCTGAAAACATAACACTCCTTTTTTGGACAGTCGTGTAATTAGGAAACAGTTAAAACGTATTTAAAGGACATAAAACAAGAAAATACAACATTTAGAAATCTTAAATTAAATTAAATCTTTTAAACAATTCTTATTTATTTAGACAGAGACTCGCAGATGTTTGCAATTTGTAGCTTTGTCTAATATCAAAGTCTTGGTACAGCGGCGTAATGTCCGAGGCTAGTTTTTGAGTCAGGGATATAAAATAAATTGTATGTGTTATGCCTGGGAATTCGAGATATTAACTATCGTAGAAGGTGAAAATTTGCACCCATTGCTCAGACGCACGTAGCCAAATTGACATAGACACGAATGCTCGTATAGACGTACCTTTAAACCAATTCAAGTTTCTTATCTAGATTTGTGAAACACAACTTGCTGTCAACATGTCGGCAACTTATCTCCGTGTCGTGCAAATTGTACGAAATGTAAGTTCTAATTGAACGGGACTTATCGGGAAACGTTGGTACTGAAAGACTTATTCGTTCTTGTCAAAATGCTAGAATTAGATGTGAATAGCTGTTGGCAAATCCATTTTTGAGACGAATTACTTTCAAATTTCAAGGTGCAACAATATCTAGTTTTTGAGAAAAACCTCTGTGATAGCGGACAAAAAATGTATAATGTAAAGGCTTTATTTTTTAACTTTTAAAAATGCGGAACCCTGAAGAAATTCTTATTTATTTCATTGGGAAAATAGACAGCCTAACCTAAAATATATTTTAGGCTGTGTACAGTGTATACACTGTTACTCGCAAAAAGCCTGTCGAAAAGCTACCTAATACCAGACTTTCATCATTTATAACGTTATTAAAATGACCGTACTAAGCCGAAAGCTGGACAGAAAATGTTTTTACCGATACATTGATAATTTAATTATTAAAATCACGAGCTCAAATCCGCATTAATGGGGATAAATTATAAACCCACGCATTTAACCGGTTTAGGGTTCCGCTGTACAAATAAATAATCCTTGTTATTTAATCAGCGTCTGATAGGTATATTATTTCTGTAAATTGGTTTAAAAAAAAACACATCTACATGTCAAAAATAAATAGTAATATTTTAAAACTAGATGAGGTCGGTGTTTCTTAACCGGTCACTCTGAGAAGAAGCACCGAAACAAAGTCAGAGGTCACAGTCTCTTTTAAAGTCCAGACATCTTGGTCAGATCATGTGAGGACCATGCGGGTTAATGTCTGAGATGGCCTTTTGAGGTAAGAACAACACAGATTTGACTGACGGCACAGGTCCGTCCGTGCAGTTAGTGTGTCAGTAATCGTGTGGCGCAACCTATAACTTAATTTGCAAACCGTTCTAATCCAATCTTGTTTTTTGAAATATATGGGTACAGCCTCCATAAGTGGCGATATTTGTTAACGTCTAATGTGTCCTGGGCAGTCAGGCCCGCTACCACCTTGATAACTGGCTTATATTTGACCACCACTTAAAGCACATAGCCCAGGAATACAAGTAAAATTAAAGCGAAATGAATCCTAGTGAAGATTTATCACCGGTATTGTCTTTATTCTAGGATTACTGTGTCAAAAAAACCGACTGTCAAACGTCTCGAAAGTCAGTTTCAGGCCCTTTTGACACGGCGCGGTTTCTTTACGGTACGGCTTATAAAATGTGCCGTAGAAAAAACGTGTCTGTCAACCAGCTTCCATAGTGATCCATACAACACTGATGACCGTGCCTACGCACGGCGAATAATCTGTAGTTTTTTACGGCAAAAAAAACGTACAAATGAACATTTCGTAAAATACTGCTCCTAACGTCGTATTACACAATATAATAATCACTACGGAACCATTTATTTTGCAGATGTTTTCTAACTGATGTGACGTTTGTATATTTACTTATTTTGTGATATTTTTATTGCACTTAAGTATATCGCGATGAAAAGTCATTGTGGTGCGTGCTAGACCGAACCAGACTGGGGTGACTGAAGGGGGGCTGACTGAAGGGTGACTGACTGAAGGGTGGCTGTTTGAAGGAAAGTGAGTGCATTTGAGTACATTAGTGCAAGTGTGTGGTGTGGAGTACAGGTTTGTTTATGAAAATACACCGGGAAAGTGCGTGTCAGACCACGCACAATGAAGGGTTCCGTAATTAGAATTAATTTATCGCAAAAACAAACTTCACATTGTAGTTGAAAAACATGTTCTCCCATACATCGAAATACGTCACGGTCAATTCTCCAACTGCAAATATAAATTGGTCGACTATTACTTGTTAACTTGTAAAGCATATTTAGCTGTCATAGGTATTCTTAAATTTTTTTTTCTAGTTTTTATTTTACCAATTTGTTGGCGTCATTAATATATATATAGCTAAATACCCTTGCCAAATTACAGCTTTCTAGTACTAAGTGTTTCTGAGCTAAAGCGGAGACAGACAGATAGACAGACAGACGGACGAACATGGCGAAACTATAAGGGTTGTTGACTACGAAACCCCCTAAAGAAGAAAAGGTAAATTGGCGTTAGTAACTTTTTGATCGATAGGTAGTAGGTTAGTAGGGGAGGGCTGGTGGCTAATGCCGCGGTTGGTCTGTGGATGGGTGACCATCTTTACATACCAAGACCTCTATGTGCCTCGGAAAGCACGTTCAGACGCTGACAACATCTAAACCGCGGTCACTGTCAGATAGCATAGAAAAGAAAGAGAAGCGCGATGACACAACGCTTGTAATTTATTGCAAAATATGAAGCAATTATTTTCGATTACTCAACTCAATTTTGAGTAAATAGCTCAAAATTGAGTTGAGTAATCGAAAATAAAAAACAACCAAGTTCTGCATTCAAATAAGATGTTCTTGTTATTAATTAAATACGTAACGTATGTTGATATTTAATGTAGATATTTTGGATTTGAACTCAAGGTAAGAGGTTAGTTTAACGTTAATTTGTATCGAGATTTTTCAAAGCGTGTTTTGGTAACAACCAAGTTCTGGGAAATATGTTCAAAATTAACATATATTTTTTCCGCTATCACAAACTATACAGATTTGGCAATTTTTTTTCTTAAGAGACGCCTATTTTGGTCAATTGGGTCTTGTCAGCGCCTTAAGACGCTGACAACACCTAAACTGCGGTCACTGTCAAATTCCATAGAAAAGAAAGAGAAGCGCGACGACACAACGCTTGTAATTTATTGCAAAATATAAAGTAATTATCTATTTGCTCAAAATTGAGTTGAGTAATCGAAAATAAAAAACAACCAAGTTCTGCATTCAAATAAGACGTTCTTGTTATTAATTAAATACGTAACGTATGTTGATATTTGATACAGATATTTTGGATTAGAACTCAAAGTAAGAGGTTAGTTTAACGTTAGTTTGTATCGAGATTTTGTTTTCAAAACGTGTTTTGGTAACAACCAGGTTCTGGGAAATATGTTCAAAATTAACATATATTTTTTCCGCTACCACAAACTACACAGATTTGGCAATTTTTTTTCTTAAGCAAAGCCTATTTTGATCAATTGGGTCTTGTCAGCGCCTTAAGCCGTTGGTTTCGGCTGTCATTCGTGGATCTTTGACAGTCGTTACGGGTCGTCAGAAGCCCGAAAGCGAAAGCAGTCTAACCAAGGGGTATCTTAAGGGGTTGTGGATGTCAGATAGGCAGTCGCTCCATGTAAAATACTGGCATTCAACTGCATCCAATAAAATTAGAAGTCGATCCCAACATAGTTGGAAAAAAGCTAGGCAGGCAGATTATAGTAAACTAGCTGCGCCCCGCGGTTTCACCTGCATAATTTCACCCGCATCGGGACAAGGCTAGGCAGATGTTGAGGTGGTGGTGAGGTTATATAAGTGAAAAATATCCGTACTTATAAGTAATTAAAACTCTGTGCGAAGACATTATGCACTCCGAGCATTTACAGGTGTCGGTAAATTGGAGACTGGTTGTGTAACGCCAGCGAAACAATTATATCCACAACGATATATTATTTACGCAGAAAACAAAACTTTAGGAATCTGGATAAACAAATAAAAAAGCCTGAATACACGTGCTCAGTATCGATAACAGTGCTCCAATTTGTCAGATTATCTTACTAATAATACAAGGCTTTGTTAGAAAAATAATGATCTAATAAAAATAAATGCGTAGTATTTGCTTGTGCCCTACAAGCAAATTATTTTTTATTTAAACAAAAAACATGATAGGTATAAAACTAGCTTATTAAATAAATAAATAATTATTATAAAGAGCAGTGGTGGCCCAGTGGTAACCATAATCAGCCTATAATCTTCCCACTGCTGGGATACAGGCCTTCTCTCTGTGAAAGGGAGTGGGCCGTATTCTACAACGCGGGCCCAGTGCGGGTTGGTAGATGTCACATGTCTTCGAATGTTTGTTCTAGGACATGCCGGTTCCCTCACTGTGTTTTCCTTCACAGTTTTGAGAGCAGTGGTGATGAAAGATTAAAAGAAGCTGTGTCACCTTTGATTAAGTTTATGTTTACGTTTTTTGTTTTTTTTTAAGTGTATTTAAAGTTGTACTTGTTCAAATGTTTAAACCAGTATTAAATGGGATTATCGTAGGAAAACGTTCTTTGATAATCAATTGTAATAGTTTTGTACCTGTTTACAAGATGACAATGCAAGTGTCACATACGCCGGGTAGCTGTCGCCGAACCACAATAGTTATTACACTTTAATAATACATAAAACGTTGTTTTTGTAATATATGTAATACACTTTAGTTACACGTTCTATTTAGTGATGAATTGAAATTAAGCCTTAATTATACTAATAATCTAATTGATTAGAATAAAAATTACGGCAGCAAATTTAAATCAGCTGTTAGCTTCAGTGTTGCCAAAATCAAAAACATATAATAAATATCTAATCAATATACCAGGAAAAATAACATTTGTCTCAAATAGTTATCACGGGAAGCGAAAAGTTTGCACCCCGTTTTGCGAAAATACGCGGACGGAGAAGTGTGAAATTTGGCACAGTTAAAGTTTATATGGAGGAGGAGTGCAGAAAGTTAATATTTTTATATTATGCATTAGAAATAAATGAAATTAATAAAAAAAAAAAAACATTACACACCATTCTTTTGACACAAAGGCAAATAGAACCAGGGCCTCATGACTTGAAGATAGATAGGTGACAGAAGTGACAGCTTGAGCATGGAATTAGTAAGTGCTATATAGGTTGTAAGTAGTCGTAATATTTCGACCAGTGGGCGACCATTAGTATCAACATCATACATTTACACTAACACACATTCACGGTATTACGTCTAAATATGCCTGAAGGCCCCATTTAATATTTCCGACCTTTTGACTCCCACTTACCTTGACCTTACGCCCTTCATTCACGATAATCAACCTTATCCTCCAAGAAATAAGATTACATTTGGAACGGTTTAGAAAAGGGAGTTGGAGATTCGAATTTCAATACCAATAACAGAAAGTTATTGAAGAACTGTCAGGTATTGGATTCAATTTGATATTTTTTTTTTATATAAGAAGGCAAAGGAAACACGGAAATGTTGGATCTCGGAATGGTCTTTAGGTTAAAGGATCAACTTCGAAAGTGCGCGATTACTGGTTCGAAAAATAATAATATAATTATACAAGTATATTTTTGGCTACTTTGTATTAGTGCAATAAGGGCTATGGTTGTGGTTTCCCTACGTGATCGAATCAGAAGTGAAGACATCCGCAGGCGAACTAAGTTACCGACATACCCCGAAGAATTACCAAACTTAATTGGCCAGGGCACATTGCTCGCAGAACAGATGGCTTCTTCAGCTTCTTTTATAATGCGCACAGCAAAGGAATGGAACTCTCTGCCTGCGTCTGTGTTTCCGAACGCATATAACCCTAATCTCTTCAAAGTGAGAGTGAACAGGCTTCTTCTGGGTAAGCTCGCTCCATCGTCGACTTTGTTTCTGTCGCCTCAGACATAGACTAAGGTCAAGAGCAAACCCATCACAAATAAAAACCAAAAAAAAAAAAAAAGATGGCCGATGGCCGAAAATTCTGGAGTGGCGACCGCGTATCGGAAGACGTAGCGTTGGAAGGCCTCCTACAAGGTGGACCGATGACCTTGTGAAGGCCGCAGGAATCCGCTGGATGCGGGAAGCAAAGAACCGATCGAAGTGGCGGTGCTTGGAGGAAGCCTATGTATTAGTGTGTATTTTGTATATAGATTTTTTGGTAATGTGTGTCTTGTTTATGTAGAATAAAACAAATTTTCTTTCTTTTCTTTGTTTAAACCAACAACAACTTGTGAATATCGAAAATAAATACCTAACAAAAAAAACCGGCCAAGTGCGAGTCGGACTCGCGCACGAAGGGTTCCTTACCATCTATAAAAACGACAAAAAAATAATGTCTGTTGTATGGGAGCCCCCTTAAATATTTATTTTATTCTGTTTTTTAGTTTCAGTTTAATGTATTTTATAGCGGCAACAGAAATACATCATCTGTGAAATTTTCAACTGTCTAACTATCACGGTTCATGAGATACAGCCTGGTGACAGACGGACAGACAGACAGACAGACGGACAGCGGAGTCTTAGTAATAAGGTCCCGTTTTACCCTTTGGGTACGGAACCCTAAAATTTACCGACTATGTTTTCAACGATTTTTTTTCCTAACTTATATGTACTTTCTAAATGAATCGTAGAATAGAATGGAATAATCTTTATTATGGACACCATACGAATCTATACAAAAAAATAAAATTAAAGAGTCTGTTTGTAAATTAAAAAATAACAGCTTTTTATTAAATGCATATGAAAGTATATACGGTACTTATAACTAAAAAACTATTTTTTAGTCTGTCTGTCTGTTTGTTTGTTCCGGCTAATCTCCGAAACGGCTGGAAGTTTTGACGGGACTTTCACTGGCAGATAGCCGCTGTTATAAGGAGTAACTTATGCTAATTTTATTTTAGAAAAAGCTACGCGGGTGAAGCCGCGGATAGCAGCTAGTTTTAGATATAAATATAGAATGTTTACATTGTATTATCGCTAAAAGCGAACTTTTAAAGAAAACCTTCCTACAGACTTCCTTTATTGAACCTGAAGAAAAACGTTCTTCGGAATCCTTTTCATAGTCAGAAATCACCACAGTGAACAAACGCAGATAATGATCAACACTCAAAGAGCATGTCTTATTCCTTACAACATGATTACTCCTACCAAGAAACATAACCCGATCTTAACTCAATTTTTATGGCCCCACTCAACCATCCCACGCGATGTGTGTTTAATTCTACTATTTTATTACAGCAAGCGTTCATTCCGTTCACTCGTTCATTCTGTTCACTCACTCGATCTCAATCACAAACGAGACTCTTGTCGCTGTAAATGCAGTTTCTTATAGGGGCGGTTTGAATTTTATAGACTAGTAAACCTTATAGGGTTTAATTGTGACATGAAATGAATCTTTAACTTTAAGAGTAGCACTTTTGTTTTGTTTTGTTAAATAACTACGTTTAAAAAACATTGGATTACATAGAACATTACTGGCATTTAACACAATCGTAGTGCTTTGTTTAGTAAACAAATTCAGGCAGTCGATTCGTCACAAAAAAATAGTCATTCAATCTGCCTAGCCTTTTCCCAACTATATCGGGGTGGGGGTACCAGTTACTGGGTAAAACGATACCCCTTGGTAAGACTGGTTGTCAGACTTTCGGGCTTCTGACGACCCGTAACGACTGTCGAAAGATCCACGAATGACAGCCGGGACCAACGGTTAAACGTGTTTTCCGAGGCACGGAGGGTCTCGGTATGTAAAGATGGTCACCCATCCACGGACCGACCCTGGCAAGCGTAGCTTAACCAAATGGATAAACCCGTGCGGCTGTTATTACTTAGCCACGAGCTCCACCTCCGTCACAAAAAAAAAATGTATGCAATAAATAGTAGACCGACTTGAGCTTCAAAAAAAAAGTTAAACGAATATATTATGTCTTGGTTCAATTTAACGCCCTTTCTAGGGAATAACATATACTGAGATCCTTAAAGTTTTTCCTATAATTATATTAAATCCTTAAGATCTTAGAAGCAGCCAAAAAATCTGTACCTTCAAGGCTGTTGCAGTAACTTATTTTTAAGCAATCAATCAATTTATTTATTTATGTCATTCTTCTTGAAACTTATAATTATTTAATTAATTCCCTAATTGATGTATGGTCGTAACCGAAGCAAAAGGAGTATTTAATAGTTAGTTTCTGCGTACCCCCATGGGAAGAAGTCGTGTAGTCGTTTATGTACGTGTAATTAATTTCCATCATACCCAAAATCGCTAGTTCTCTAGCCCGAACCAACCCTCCCACGCCGCGGGCAGTTCATTCTTAGACGCTGCTCACTTTCTTGCCCCATATAGAGAACTGTTTGCTGATCACACATGGGAGTTTTTGCACCTTTTTGCCCAGTGCACCCGTGACACTAGTTTTTACACTACTGCTTCCTGATGCGGGCAAATTGAGACACGCGCTTTGTAGGGTTAATGTGAGTTTGTTTGATGTGAAGTTATTGTTATAATTTTGTATTGTTTTTAATCGATGATACTGTTAATTTTGTAAAAATTGGCTGTTTAGTTGGGAAATCACCAAAGCTACAAGTTTTTAGCTAAAGTTCTTACATCAACCTAGACTGCACAATATGACTTATTGTGTAGTTAGAGGGGACATGGGTAAAGATGGTCACCCATCTACAGACCAACCGCGGCAAACGTCGCTTAACCTGATCGATTGATCCTTGCGGCTGTTATTACCTAGCCACGAGCCCCTCCCACGAGTTTTTTCACAGTATATCAACCGCTTTTATAAAATACATTAAAGTGCAGTCGTTTACTCAGAACTTGGACTCCAATCCTGGCGTGGGCAGACCCTGTTACAGCCCATGTTCAGATAACTTAAACTAATTGTGACTTGTTTTTTTAGGGTTCCGTACCTCAAAAGGAAAAAACGGAACCCTTACAGGATCACTTTGTTGTCCGTCTGTCTGTCTATCTGCCTGTCCGTCTGTCTGTCAAGACTTTTTATCTCGGGAACGCGTGGAGTTATCGAGTTGAAATTAAAACCATATACTCAGGTCTACCGTTCCTTGAAGCTGTGAAAAGATCAAACTTCTAAGTTAACGTACAAAAAGATACGTCCGTTTCTGCCGCAAAAAACGTATATTTCGATACTGTCAAGGGAATCAAAATGTATAGGGTTATTTTCGTTGAACTAGAACTACGTTGAGGCAAGTAATATCGTCTTATACTACAAGTACAGGAAAATATCTGAAAACTATACATTTGTAATTAAATCATAAAAATATAGTCTTTATTTAATACCTACAAATTTGTACGGAACCCTCAGTGGGCGAGTGCGACTCGCACTTGTCCGGTTTTTAGTTTTATCGTCGTGTTGCATGATTATCCAGCTTGTACAGTCTGAGGCTTTAATAGCGGAAGCTGCTTGTAATAGGCTTTTTCTGGATAAAAATACTAACACATCTATTCTTGCTGCCAAGTAAGTGCTGGGTTCCAATTTATCTTATCAGTGTACCGTGAAACCAAGAACTTTTCCAATCAAGAACTTGTACCTCAAAAGTTAAAATATTTGGTTTTACAGATATAATAGAAACCCTATCAACTCTCAATCAGGTGTGCAAACGTAACACATGGATAAAACGAATATAATGATGACAGGCGAATTACTACATATACCAGCGCTGCGACACTTATTTTTTAAGTACCGCAGCATTCTGCTGAGATTCGTTTTTATTTTCATTTTACTTTGTTTTTGCTTTTTTTTATGTTTCTATAAGTGTTTTTTAGTTTAATTTGTGATCTCCTGTGCGAGTCCCAATAAATACTTTTCTTTTTCTTTACTTTATTTTTTAGGGTTCCGTACATTCGAATGAAAAACAGAACCCTTATAGGTTCGCTCGTGTGTCTTGTCTGTCTGTCCGTCTGTCCGTTTACCACAGTTTGAAATTTGGTACATAGATGAATTTCTGTGACCCAAACACGGACGGGTAACGTAAGTAAACTAATCAGAAAATTTAAAAAATGTTTTACAAACTGTATCGTGTGACACATTAAATGAAAGGGCTTCTTACTGTGAGGGTCTCAATTTTTAATATTATTTTATAATAAATAGTTTTAAAGTTATTTAAGAAAATTGATGAAAATTGACCTTTCCGATGATTATCTCCGAAACAACTAAGCGTATTTTTTTTTATCAAAAAATATTTCTATTCTTATAAATTACAGGAGAACCTTTAAGAAGTGGTGGTAGAAAACATACAAATTCATAAATCTCTTAATATTGTGCGTACAAACTTAAATTCGCAGTTAGAATGTTTGAAAACAAGAAAGAAAATACATTTATTTGCGGTAAACACGACGCAAAGAAGGAACACAAATACAGAAAAGAAACAATTTGAGGGAGAATATGCGTCACATCCACGCAAAACGGAACATGTTTTTCAACTACAATGTTGAGTTTGTTCTTGGGATAAATTTATCCCAACTACGGAACCCTTCATTGTGCGTGATCCGGCACGGACTTCGCCGGTTTTTTCCTTAACACTGTCAATTGTATTAAATAAATAAATAAAATTAAACAAAATAAAATCTCTTTATTTCAGGCATATTTGGCCCATACATTTTTAGTTAGTAAAACAACTTAAAATTATGTTAGTATTAGATAGATTAGAAAAAGAGTTTTTTTTTTTTAAATACTGAATACGGTTTTTCTTTTGTTTCAGGTAAATAAATAATAATATACTCGTGGCATCCACCAAATTACACTGGACCCGCGTGATGGATTATGGCTCACTGCCTCTCACAGAGAGGAGGCCTGTGTCCCAGCATTGGAACATTACAGGCTTATTGTGCTTATCCTTATGCTAAACAAATGCAATTATAAAAGTCTTCTTTCTACGTTTAGTGACATGGGACACAGTATTTTTTAATAATTAGGTAAGTTTTAAAATATTTTTTGACGTGTAACGTCTCTCCTCTAGCTTTCTGTAGGAGTAATGTCGTGATAATGATAATAATAATAAAAAAATCGTTTATTTATCCAAATAATACGGACAGACACAGTTCAAAACAAAGTGGTAGAAATACAATAACATAAAACATATAGCTTGTGCACAGAAGATTTATTCAGTCTACAAAAAATAAAAAAGTCTATGCATCCAAAAAATAATGAACCCTGTCTCTTAAACTAGGAGACCTGTATCTTAAGAGACAGTGAGAGGGAAAGGGATGGAAGTTTGTTACAGGAAGGGACAGCTTGAGCATGGAATAAGTAAGTGCTTTATAATAGCATGGGATTAGTCATCATCATCATCATCATTTCAGCCGAATGACGTCCACTG